>OY288280.1:41121518-41836853 GCA_958450335.1 Hibiscus tridactylites
CCATTGAAGACCTTCTTTATTTCCCCTATTTAAGGCATTCAAAGCTGATTTTTTTCATCCAATTCAAGTGGTTGTTCAAATTCTTCAAGGGAGCAAGCAATGAAGGCTGAATTAATCCACTTATGAAGATAATCAAGTGATGAAGATTCGCATGGAATAGAAAGAGTCACCTCCTAATGGACAACAAAGGTGTCTACATCCACTCAATGTCTACATTTATTCCCTCTTTCTCTTCATAAAAAAGCAAGACAAGGCAGTCCAAGAGTCCTTCATCCCTTGTACGAAATTAAGGCTATGTTCAGCTTCAAATTGTCTAGATTCATTCCCAAAATGATCTAGAATATTCGGCCAGCTTTGAGGATGGGAAAAGACAAAGCATTCAAGTGCATTTTATTTCTAAATTGATGAGAATGTTTCATCTTTGTGTGACCTTTCATATGCTGCCTAGAAATTCTATAAATAGGCACCTTAGGATCTTTTGTAAAGGGAACTAGATTTATATTAAAACTCTTTTTGAAAGGTAACTTTCATTCTAGTTCTTTTGAAGAACTCGATCGGCTTCAAGTTAGTCCTGTGGTCTTCATCCATTCATTTTTTATAGCGTTTGTTCCTAGCTCTTCTATAGCTAGTGGGTCACGTTACACTATCTATCACTTCGATTCCATCACTTTATATTGTTGGTTCCTAGCTCGTTATAGCTAGCGAGTCACAATATTTCATCCTTCTCAAACCTACAAAGCCCATGCCACCACCACTATCTTCCATATCCATATTTCCTTCTACCATAGTTTTCAACACTATCCATTCCTATCTTAAGCCCAGTTGCCACGACAACTAAATTGCCACGACAAACTTCACAACCCAGTTTTCACGGCAACAAACTTGCCACAGCAAATGATATTCAAGTACTTACTCGAATCACAATTGGGAAACAACATATATGATTCGGAGCTCTCAACTGGGATCATATTAAATAGGGTGTAAACCTTCTAGGCTTTACACAACTCAAAACACAAAGATTTTTATTCTATTGTTTTGCTCTGTGATTTCAAAAGTATTTTTTGGTGATAGAGAAGGCAAGGTTATAGTTTGTGATCTCTGGAGTTGTGCTACTGTAGTTGATCATCTAGTTGTTGTATTCTAGGAGATAGATGACCAAAAATCTCAAGCACCATGCAGTGGCCGAAAATCTGTCTTAAGGAAACTGTGTAGCTACATGCCTCAACTCGTTCCCAATCGGTTTGGTTTTAGATATATTGTATCTATTTTTCATGTTCTTTTCAATTAATAATAATATCAATATTTGATTTTATTGTTTAATATTTTGTTCTTGGATTAACGCTTTTCTAACAGTTCAGGTGCTCTGAGGGCACCAAAGCTAGAAACAAATTCTTTTATTTTTTTGGTCATTCACTTCTTTGCATAGATCTATATTCATCTCGATTGAGATAAGAGAGGGAATTATATCCACCACTTCATTTGATTTTGTTGTAGGATCTCTTGAAAACAAATTTTGCAAGTGCTCCTTAAAAATATTAGCAATCTCACCCTCATTTTCAATCCATCTGCCATCATTATGTTTCCGTTTAAGGATAGTGTTCTTTAGTCTATTTTGGATCGTGGTTGCATGGAAGAATTTTGTGTTCCGATCTCCCAGCTTTAGCTAGTTAACTCTAGCTTTTTGGTGCCAACGTCTTTCATCCCTTTCCTAGATTTTATCCAACTCCATTTTTAAGGTTTTGACTTTTTCTGTTGATTCTCTCGTGAGAGGAACATTTTGAATATCAACATTCTTTTACATATATCTTCTAACATTTTTTCTATTCCTCCCACATTTCTTCTTGCTCAAAATATATAATTTACATCTAGTATTACGAAATTTCTTGTTGATTTTCGGTTTATTAGTATGTTTTCTTAGTATCCATTTCGATTCAAATTTAAAAATTCTCCTTCTCTTGTGTATTCTTTGAAGGATGCAAAAAATAGGGGAATGATCGAATCCTCGGTCGAATAAAAATTCTCTCAATCTTTCCAAGAATCTCATTCGACTCAGATTTACGGTTCGACCAAGTGAAGTTACCTTCTTTGATTGGCAAATCCATCATCCCATATTCCTCTAAAACTCCACTGAACCAATTTTCTTGTGTTTTATCATAAGGTTTCGACAAATTTTTTCTTCTTGGTTCGCCACTATATTTGAATCTCCTATTAAACACCATGAGATGTTAACATTTGTAGTCACCTATTTTATCCGGCCTATCTTTATTTGTTTTTTTTGTGTATATTAGAGCCTAAAAAATAAAATAAAAAACAAGAAATATGTGTGAACCCAAAATAATGACAAATGATCCAATTTATTAAAGGGAAGCCCAAACAATACATGCCCAATTCTGCTACGTAAAAAAAAGAAATAAAACCAGCAGGGATAATCCCTTGAGTGCGCCCCCAGATCTAGATGGTCGTTGGATCATTCCTTGATCCAACGATCCAAATATGCACCCGAAAAACCCTAGCCTTTAAGCTCTGCACCGCATGCCTCCTAGTTGTTTGATCCAGGAGAGATCAACGGCTCAAAACAACGCAGAAGAGCTCCACTCAGATCACCAATCGCGCGTGGCCATCACGCGCCCGACACCTCAACTCTCATTTGACCTTTCATCTTCTCTGTTCAACGTCGACAACAGTTCCACTGTAACGGATCAAAAATGAAACACTGTCGTTTTT
The DNA here is from genome assembly GCA_958450335.1 of Hibiscus tridactylites. Lineage (NCBI taxonomy): Eukaryota > Viridiplantae > Streptophyta > Magnoliopsida > Malvales > Malvaceae > Hibiscus > Hibiscus tridactylites. Next base: position 41,124,243 of record OY288280.1, read on the forward strand.
GTTTTAATCTTTAATTATGCTATTTTAGTTTAATGAAACGGTAAGTTTTGGGTTATTAGTTAACCTTGTAAAATGAGGTCGTTTAGGTGCTTTAGTTTTATATGGTCTGAGACCCTTTGTTTAGTGCTTATCGAATATTTGGAATGAAATTGTTGTTTTCTCTCTGTGAGAATTCTTTGTCTTCTCATCTTACTTCAATCTGCTTCTCATCTTTTCACAATTCTTCTCAGTTTGATTCTTAGTGTTACAAAGGCATCAGAGCACAACGATCTTAACGATGGTAGACAATTCCTCACAAACGGTGCAACCAATCACATGGCAGCAAGAAACGAAGAGGTTGCAATCAGATATTAATATGCTAGAGAGCAAGCTGGTGAGCAAGCTTGATGACAAGTTTAAGCAATTTCGGGCCGAAATGATGGATGATGTAAAACGAATGTTAGAAAATTACCTGGGAAAATCAAATGACTTTGAAACTACGGGAAAATCAAGTGTGGTTCCGACAGTGGGTTGTGTGAACTCAGATGATCCGACTATTGTTCACATCGAGAAATCGAAGGACAATATGGCTTCTGCGGATTCAGATGACCAAAACCATGGTTTCTTCGAAATCCCACAGGACAAAACCCCAATTTCTGAGGGTTTTGAGGACTTGCCCAAGGGTCTATTAGAGTCGCCAACCTACGCTTTTAACCTATTTAAGATTTTGATCCTAGTATTTTCGTTGATAATGCAATGATATCTACGGGGTGTAGATTTAGTTTTGTTTTTGATGGAATGTGTGTACTAAAATACACCCCAATGTCATACAGAGCTGAAAATAGAAGGTTGTTTTTATGTGGGACTAATAGAAACGGAGAGTCGTTCATTGTTGAATGGAATGGAAGTGTAGGTGTACAGAATGATGTTATGGATGATGTTAGAACACGAGCTTATAGAAAAGTGTTTCATCTAGAGCAACTTAATTCCAGCAAGGAAGATGTTGTTGGTAAGGAGATTGTGGACCCTTAGCTCGACCGAGTGAGGAAATTGGCTGATAATTGCATTGTGTTGCAAGGAATTTTGGTATTCGAGGGAAGGCTGCCACGAATCAATGGTGCACACCTGACTATTAGGAAATCTGTTCGTTTTGTTATTGACTGTCTATTTGATCGAGGCAACTATTTCAGTGAGTTCTTAAATGTATATAATGACGAAAGGGTCAGTGAGCACAGTCCTCCTAAGATGTTAATACCTTCTTTTGATCCAGGTGGAAGTGACATTACAGTAGGTTATTGCCACGATAGTTTAAATACCTTCTTTAATGAATCTGAGTTTGAAAAATATATATCAAGATACAATAACTCTAATTGGGCAAGTGCATTAGTTCATGTACATTTTGAACAGGCTCGACTATCGCTTGTTAGGAGGTACTTTACTGCTATATTAGTTTCTCGAAGCTTTTGGCATTTTGCTGGAACAAGACACTTGAAAGGAGGAGTGAATGATCAAAGGAGGGTCGCAATTGATGTTGAAGTGGAGCAAACTGTTTTTGATGAGTTGTGTCTTATTATCGGCAATGATCATGCGGTTTGGGAAGGTGATGGGGAAACTACAGCCAATGGAGATGATTTACTCACTGTCGATTTGTGTGACATTCAAAATGGTGAAGTGATGGTCATGGAGATGGATTCAAGATCTTCAATGGTTGAGGGAACATATATGTTGAAGAAACCTGAGTACAAGATAAACATTCTCGGTATGATTAAGGATGAATTCTTGGAGAAATTTGGACTAGAGAAGAGTACTAGGAAGGTTGTAAATCATGAGGAGAGGGGTGGAGTTTTGTGGGCTATGGATGGCTGCAACTATAAGGTAGCTGCTGAAGGATCACTTTTCAACAGCTTGGTAACATTGACAAGGCTTGGTTATAATCCTATTGGAGGAAATGATTTAAATATAGCTATGGCAGGCAGTGTAGGTAGTGATCCATTGGGTGGCTTCCACAAGGCTAAACTACATCGAGCAAATGTGAATTCTCTTTCTAAATCCATCAAGGATGGAACAAATGAAACAATAATAGTCCTTACAACTCCATATGCTCAGAGCACCATGCTTGTTTATCAGGGTACATCATTGACTATTAGTTATGATTTTGGCTTCGCTGACATAGTATTCCAGACAAACATATTTATTGTTAGGGGTTATTTATTTGACCTTCTCGATATGATCAAAACTATGAGAAAAGCTTTGGTGGTTGAACCAAAATTGTCTTGGATGGATGCCAATGAATTGAGTGGAAGTAATACAAGTTCTGAGTTTATTGATCCGAATTTAAATTTGATTGATAATGCGAATCTATATTGTGTTGCTGAATCGATTTGGGAAATCTTTGTTCCGGGTGGGAAATTACTTCCAACCATCATGAAGGCTTTATTGTTGTTGCTTGAGCCAAATGTAGCTAAGAAGAAAAGAGCGTTGGGAGATATTTGGTCAAATCATTTGAAGAGAATTCTGAGGCATCGAATTCTGTTTGCTTTCTTAATCCTTGAGGTCAAGGATTATTTTTCGAATCAAGGAGTATTGTAACGGATCAAAAATGAAACACTGTCGTTTTTGTTTTAATCTTTAATTATGTTGTTTTAGTTTAATGAAACAGTAAGTTTTGGGTTATTAGTTAACCTTGTAAAACGAGGCCGTTTAGCTGATTTAGTTTTATATGGTCTGAGACCCTTTGTTTAGTGCCTATCGAATATTTGGAATGAAATTGTGGTTTTCTCTCTGTGAAAATTCTTTCTCTTCTCATCTTACTTCAATCTGCTTCTCACCTCTTCACAATTCTTCTCAGTTTGATTCTTAATGTTACATCCACCGCCGTTACCGCATGTCATGCAAGTAAAAAAAGGATAATCAAAGTTCGATTCGAACGAAAATGGCAAGATATCAAGGATAAAGACTCCAATCAAAGAAAAAAGAGGGAAATGGATTGCAATCGAACATATATGGGAAGAAACCAATCAAACATGGTGAAAATCCGATCAAATCGGATCACCAATATCCGGCAAGAATCGAAGCAAATCGGCATAATCAAATCCCTTAGATGTTAGGGTTTTTAATTCCTTGTTTATACACTTTGTAATGGCTATAAAAGCCACATATTCATTCATGTAAAGAACATGGTTTTACACAAGCAATACAAGCAATTTTCAGTAGAAATTCTTGAGGTATTACACCCAAGTTCGTTTTCTTTTTTCTATATTTTGTGCATTTCTTCAAATCAAGGGAGAGGGATGCGGGTGTTACCATCTGTAGGAGGAGCCAAGGAGAGCTACAGTTATCACCGTCGAAAGTGGAGGCCAAGACCAGGAGGAGTAGAGACTGACGGACCATCGTCAGCATTGATCAATGGTGGACGGTGCCGTGGCGTGCGGTTGTGCGCAACCTTCTCCTGGGCAATAGTGGTGATGCCTTTCAGAGGATATCCTCGGAGGATATTTGTTTCATAAAACAATAGAGGGTAAAGAATGATTATTGTTTCTAATTTTTTTGAGCCTTATATTCAACCCGTACGAGATCCAGAATCAACCCGCACTGGAGCTTGACCCGCTCCCTTCTTTCACCCGTCTCCCTTTACCCCATTGTTTGCAATTTCTACATTCTAGTCATTTTTATTTTTAATTCAGCTCTTGTTTTTCACTTTCATGTAATTTAATCCCTTTGTTATTTTATTTGTATCTAGCTTGTTGCTTGTTTTAATTATCAAACACCCATAAAAAGTGTAGGTTAAAAGAGACTTCATTTTACTTAATAACATGTTTTCTTTGTAATTAAAATTTTGTATAATATTTAAAAACACACTTTAGATTAGGTTATCTAAATATGTATAAATAAGTTGTTCTCCTAATTAATTTAAAAATCGTATAATAAATAGAAAAACTAAATACAAAGTTAGGTTTTAAAATTTTTAAAATAGAGCCTTTTAGGAATAGTTTCTTAAACACTTAATAATTCGCATTTCTAAGGTTCGAAACAAAATAAAAAAACGAATAAGACGTCATTCAAAAGTGCTTTTCTTTGCATCATGAATACAAAGTGCACTTTCAATTGGGGTTAGTTTGGCCTTTCTCTAGCCGTTGTGTGAATGGTCGAAACTCTTATATGAAATTGCATTTTTGAATTTTAGGATTAATGCACTAATCCCATTGAGTCTAGATTGATTCGGGTCCTCTCAGCCGTGAGCGAATTCGAGCAAATTTTAGAACTTTGTGGATTTTTGCACTAATCTTCACAAGCACTCATTCGGGTTATCAAGGAAAATATTAGTGATCAAGTAAGCGCCGGTCTCCGGGAGTGAAGGGGGTACTAATCTTTCCCTACACGTAATTGTGCCCCGAACCCTCGATCTAGCTGGTTTTTAAGTTTATGGTCCGCCTAATATAATAAAAGGGATCGGTGACTAATCCGTTGTTACAACATTCATTCTAAATATCCCCCAAGCTTTCCCAAAAAAGTTTATTATCTTCTCTACAAGGGGCGTAGATGAAAGAATAGAACCAAGTAGCATCATTATCAAAGAAAATCACAATATCTAAAAAAAATTTCCTACCGAACGGATTGAAATATTAACCTTATGTTTCATCCAGAGTGCCCATCCCCCAGCAACTCTTTCGGAATCGATGTAGAAGATGTTGGCAAAATGTGACATGTTCCTAATTCTCTCTAGTTTATCTCTTTTTTGCTTTGTCTCACTAAGGAAAACAATAGACTATTGGTAATTTAAAATAAGGTTTAATAGTGCTCTAATAGTACAATACTTCCCTAATCTTCTAACATTCCACAAAATATATGCCATAACAAGGGAGAAACTATGGCAGCAGAATCACAATAGAAACAAATTAGAAACGGAACCAAGAAATCAAACATGGTTCTCAAGAAAGAAGCTTTTCTTACAAAATCAACAGCCAAACCTCATAAAACTAGCATGGAGGACAAAACAGCTCATAAGAAGAAAGAACGAGACCTCAGAGCAGAGAAGAAAGGCCAATGATCCTCAACAAGAAACGAAAACACCACGCCAAAGACTTGGTAAATAAAGGAGAACACAATGGCACAAAACCCTTCTCTTAAGAACTAAAGCGGGAAGGAGGAGACAACTCATAACGAGGAGTCAAGAAGAAAACCCATCAACGCCAAGCTTGAAACCAACAGAACACCAGAGAAAAATCCCAAATCGAGCTCTAAAATATTGACCAAGAACACTGAGAAGCCGATGATGAAGCTCGGAGAGGGGCACCCAACAACCAGAGGTAGTCAATCGAGAAAATTTATAAGGATTGGAACACGAATTTGGAGGAAGAAATTTCTAGGGTTCGGGTTTATAAACAATCAATTTTTGTCCACTTTTTAATTACAATTTGCATCTATTTGTAGAGAGCTCTCATATGTTTTACAACACCGTTTAAGGAATTGGATTCTTTCTTTTTGTTGTATATTACATAAATATTTAATGGAGAACGGTTGAGAATTAGATTTCCTACTTTGAAATGTTAGAATGTTTTTTCTTCCTTCAGCAAAGCATTCTTCACATACATTTGTTTACATTTTGATTGCTCACGACACTATTTTAGTGAAATCATCACTATTTATGTCACTATACAAAAATTTATGTATTTTTTTATAATTATGGTTGTTCTCTATATATGTCAAATGAAAGTTACAATATAATTAATAGAATAGAGTTATTTAGATATTTTAATTTATAAAAGAACAACCACTCACAAAGGTTTCTCTTAAAAAAACTATTCACAACGATTTTTTTATTTTTGGTAATACGTATGTCTGTTTTACAGTCTAATTTTGAGGTGCAAGGTTGTCTCTCCTAACAATATCGTCTTCAAAGTTTGAATTTTTTTCTCATTTTACTATTTCCTTTGTCCCATATAAGTTGTCCCTTATTGTAGTTTTAGGAAGAAATCTTTTTGTAAGAGATATGATGTAAAACAATTGAAGTGATAATCTAGCTTTTGTAAAATTATTTTTTATGAAACTAAAAAAATGTGATCCAAATAAACACCAACCTACTCCATGATTTGTTCACATTGAAGGACTTCAAGAATGATTCTAAGAGAATTTTACCTTACTTTATCTTATATTTACTTATTTATGCATTATATATTATAGGCATGCTTTTGCGTATTGATATGTGATGTGTTGCCTTAGTACACATCTTTATATTTTGCTATATAAGTTACTTAAGCATGTTTGCATTGCATTACATCTTTAAACTTAATAATGCATCGTATTCTATCTACATTTTAGCTCATACATTTGTTTTTTGTTTCTTTATGTAATAGGGATGATGGCACAAGCTCGATATAGCTCAAACACCTCCAATGGAGCATGTATTAGCTTAAAGACATTCATGGCAGCTTGGTTCAGCTCAAACCAATTCAAGATAGCTCGTTTCAGCTTAAGATAGCTCAGATTAGCTCAAAGAGTTTAAAAGATAGTTTGAGGAAGCTCAAATCAGCTTGCAAGTTTACACTTGCCAAGACAACCAGCTAGGAGGCGACTCAAGATTGCCGCGACGGCTCAATCAGCTCATAGCTCAAATTGCTGAGGCAAATCAATCAACTCATAGCTCAAATTGCGGAGGCAACTCAACCAGCTAGCTAACTCATCTCAATTCAGCTTACTCCAAGCTCAACCAGTTCACTACAGCTCCACCTACATAAGTCAGCTCACTGCCTCAAGAGTCATGTCCCCTCCCAAGGAACATGTCCCCAACATTTGGAGGGAAACTTGAAAGTGGTGGCAATTGCAAACGAGGGAAGCCTTTTTGCGCCAAAATGCAAGTGGAGGGAGACAAAAGAAAGGCTAAACCATCACCAGCCTTGGAAGACTCACGACCTGCCTTTGGAGGGAGGCACATGCTCATTCGACCCATATTCACCCATGTTATGCCTTTTCGGCAACACCCTTAGAATCCTATAAATAGGACACCAATTCCATTTTGTAAACACACAACTTTCTTGCATATATTTTACTTTGTGAGTTAATACTCTCAAACTAGTTATTTTTAGAACTTTATCAACTTATCAAGTATTTATACTTGTGGCGTCAACCCCTCTATTTCCACCTTGATATTTCTAGTTCTGTTGGTTTAATATACCTAAAGGGTCAAAGTCCGTTTTACCATCACTTAAGGAATATTATAAGGTCTGGGGCTTAGCTTTAATATATCTTTGTTTCTTTCTTCATTTCTTTAAGATACTATCATCACCTATCTTTTTTTCCATCCCATTTTTCATCACCTTCACCATATACAACCCATTCAAACACCACTCATACTTCCGCATCCATATATCCATCATCTTATCCTTCATTTATACAAGTACAAGGCATTCGGGACACAAGCTTACTTGCATTCTAAGGTCGGGAACAATAAATCTTCTCTCAACAACACCAATTGGAGAGTTGGAGCGTATCATAAGGTATCATAGCTACGACAGAATCAAGTAAGCCCCTATCTTTGTGATTCTCATTTTATTTCAAAAAAAGAAAAAAATCGGAATTCAAAAGAAAGAGAAAAAACAGATTTCCTTATCCATCTTTTTTAAGGAATTTGAAATACAAAAAAAAATAGAGAAAAGAAAACAAAAGAAAAGAATGAAACACAAAGTGGTGAAGGCAAGGTCAAAGTGAGTAAGCAACTGGTCTCGGAGCAAGTATATCAAATTGGTTGTTCTCGAGCGAGGTTGTAAGCGAGTTTTGTGGTAGCGAGTCTTCTACTTTTTCTTCTTTCTTTTTACCTTCTTGATTCCTTTTATTTTATTTCTTCTTCTACCTTTCTAAACATACTTTTTTATACCCTTATTTTCCCACCCTAATCATATTTGTTTCAACATATGCCGAATTTATAAAAATTGACAGGTTTTGAGTAAGTTCTCTTAAGTGCTCGTGACGAGAGAATCGGGAGGAAAAAGGCAAGAGGGTTGTGAGACTAGAAGAGGACAACAAAAGCCATTCAAGTCCTGAGAGTGAACACGAGTAAATTGAGTGTTATTATTTCTTTGGAGTGATCGTGAGGCTTTGTGGGTGATTATTTGGTGAGGTCATTCAACTTATTTCAATTCATATTTTCACTAAAAAATTCATATTTTCAATGGAGTACGAGCATCAAAGAAAGAATACATTTCATACTAGTTTTCATGTGAATGATAAAGTATGTCTTGTAGTAATTGACGGTGGAAGTTATGCAAACCTTGCAAGCACATACATGGTAGGAAAGATGGGACTCACAACAATCAAACATTCAAGGCCATATGCTTTGAAATGGTTGAACGAAGAATGAGGATTAGAAGTCATGAAGCAAGTACTTGTGCCAATTTCAAATGGAAGATACGAAGACACAATTTTGTATGATGTTGTTTCCATAAACTAGAGCCACTTTCTTCTCAAACAACCGTGGCAATTTGACAAAAGACCACCCATGATAAATACACCAACCATTACTCTTTCACGTTCGAGGGAAAGAAATTCATTTTGACACTATTGCGTGTAAAATAGGCTATCGCAATGGTAGTGCAAGTATACACGACGCAAGTAGTAAAGTGATACGAAGTATCGAATATCGTCTCCACAGGGATTGGGCTATAGCTTCACCTTAGTTCACTGCACGAAAGTAAAGGGAATAGTTGAGAAAGTTGTCACGAGAATAATAAAGTAAACGAAAATAAAAGAGTAGAAATATCAAGATAGAGAGAATGGGCTGGTATTGAATTGCTCAGTAGTGCAAGTATTGAAAAGTTTAGGAGATCCAGTTCTGTTGTCGCGCCCGTCGCGGCAGCACCTGTCGCGGCAGTAGTCCGTTGATCGTCGCGGCAGCAAACACACCAACTCGGTACTTCAAGTTTGGCAAGAATCCCAGAACTGCCTTGGCCTATCCCTAGGTCCAAGTCTGTCGATGATCACGTCTTTGATGATACCTCCCGGCGTGAATCGAAGGATGAACACCGATGTGTATGAATTCTTCTTTAGCCACTTAACCTCGCCCTATCCCTAGGCACGAGATAGTTCAACTATAAACTAGAGAACTTGCTCTTATTTCATTCGTATACTTAACTCTCCCGATGCTAAGTAAATAGATAACCTCACAATGCTCTCCCGATGCTCTTGCAAGATATTAATAACCAAAATAAGAGAACTTGAAGTTTATTTTATTGAACTGAAAATTCCTAAAACAAAACAACCCTTGCAACTACTTTACAAATCAACCCGTGGCCCTAGGGGGAATTTAGAACATGTCGACGGCGGGTAAACGGCTAGGGGTTTTTAGTTGTCGGTTATGGTCCCCTTCTAGGTTAAAATACATGCCCTTATATAAGCTTTGGTCTCAAGTTATCTAAGTTATCAAGGATTACAACTTTAATTAAAAGTATGATTCTAATAAAGACTTAATCTTCAAGGATCCTACTTTCTAGCCGTCCTCCTTGTTTCTTGGGATTTTCTCTCCCTGAGCTTTGGGCTTGACTTATCTTTTGATCCGGGGCTTGGAAAAATATATGGTTTTCACACGACAGACGAGCAGAATTTTCTCTATCTATCGAGGTCCACTTTGCTTTTTCTCCACTAATTTGTTGTCGTCCTCTACTGTCACGGCAGCACCATGGCAACATCGTCCTCTTTGTCTGCTTGTTCAGTTCAGCTCTTCTGCTTCTCTGTCCAGCGCCCGCCTTCTCCGTCTACTATGGCAGCAACCTGCAAAATCAGCCATTCTTTAGTAGAATCTGTGCCTTTAACATATTTGTGATGTTTTGCTATAAACTAACCTAAATGCAATGATGCTTGAATGCAGCATAAATATGGGTTAAAAAGGGTGTAAATAATCGAACTTTTACACACTCAACACACCCCCAAACTCAAGTTTTTGCTTGCCCTCAAGCAACTAAGACCTAAAAGAAAAAAGAAATATTTTTGTTTTGGCTTTCAAACAGTGAACTTTCCCTTACCCGTCGTTCATTCTCTGTGACGGCAGCAACCTGTCGGATAGATTGGGATCTGTCTAGAATCTCACTATAGTTCTCGTGCATTGTGTGCATGCTTGTGAACAGTTATATGCCAAGACTCTCTTAGTTTCACTAGAATATTCAACTTCTTAACTCGAATTTTTATGCCAAAGTTTATTTTTGAAGGCACATTTTCATGCTTCTTTGATTTCTTTCTTTTGACTCGATTTTTCTAAAGTTTTACTAGAGCCAGTTTTAGGCACCTCTAGTTAGCTTCCTAGAGCCGATTTCGGGCACCTCTAGGTTTTTGAGTCTCTTTTGCTAAACTTCTTTCCTAGAGCCAGTGTTAGGCACCTCTAGGGGCTATTCAAGTACTAAGCTTCCTATTCTAGTTTGGCTAAAAGAAATCTAAGCAGTATAACAGTCATAATGGTGTTTAAGTTTTCAGAACTATAGAAAGGCTATAAACTTCTCCTTAAAATGTCCTAAAGATGCTGCCACGACAGAGCTGTCACGACAGGTAAGTTCAATTCACAGTTCTAAGCCAAAATTTTCAGTCTTTTCTGATTTTTTTTAAGAAAAATAAATAAGACACAACAATTAATTAAGATGTACTAAGACTCCATTAAAATGGAGGGTTGCCACCCCAAAACTCGAGGGTTGCATTGCCCTCAATGCAAATGACAAAAATAAAAATGAAGGCAGTACATCACAAAATATAGATAATGCAGGCAGCAATAAGAAGAAAATAAAAGACTTAAATTTTAAGCACTGTCTTCATTGCTGCTGCTGAGGCGGATTTGGCGTCGGATTCTGGGCTGTGGGGCAGGCTGGGCTGGTTGCTCTACGACCTGGATGTCAGAGCTGCTGCCACTGTCCCAACTGCTGCTGCTGGTGGTGGTGCTGGCCTTTGGCATAAGCTTTCTGTTGGCCATCCTTTTCTGCCTCTTGACAGGTGTGAAGTCTTTTTCCAAGTTCCTCTAAATAGAGGGTTCTACCTCGCTTTCTGCCCAGACGGAGGAAGAAGAAAAACCAGCTACAAAGGCAGCAATGTCATCTGAGGGCGGTCGCTTTGTTCCTCGGGCGAATGTGTCTGCCTGAGGGCTGCTAGCTGCCGTCGGGGCAGGTGAAGGAATGGAGGCAGCAGATTGTGTATGTGGTGTGGCAGCAGGTGAAGGTGTGTGGGCAGGGGTGGGGACGGTGAAGTAGTGGGCAGGGAAGGCGGGAAAGACAACATCAGGATAATTTAAAGTATGGTGAATGAAATTTACCATGGATGAGGCAAAATCCTTGATGAATGTCATCAGACCCAGCTGTCTGTCCTCCATCCTCTGAATGGCAGCAAGGATTTGAGTGGATGGGTCTGTCGGTGCAGCTGATGCGGTAGGTTCAGTGTTGGGCTCTTCTGATGATTCTGCTGGGGCAGAATTAGGGTTGACAGAAGAGAGGGGGTTGCTACTATCAGCTCCATGAGGCTGATAATATTCTTGTCTGTCCAGCCCCGTCCCTTCACTAGGCGATCGGTGGTGGCTTCCGGTACGACAGAGAAGCGGTAGAGAGATGTAATAAGGAAGGGCAGGCAGAGGAGGGCCGTTGATCTGTGGGTGCAGTCCAAGATACTCTCCCTCATGTAGCGTCCCACATTTATGGGCCGTTTGTTCATGATTGAGTGGATTAGGGCTAGCCTCTGAGGGTCCACTGTAGTGTGATGGGAGGACGGCAGAATCCTCTTCTTAATGAAGGCGTTCCACAATTTAGCTTCTGGCAGCAGCTGCCCCGTTCTGACGGTATGAGGATTTTTCCGACTCGTGTTCCATTCAGTCCCTTCTTCGGTCACTTCTGCCATGACAGCGTCGAAGACAGCGTCGTCTAGGGTGTCCAAGAACTGCTGGTGAGCATCGTCGTTGGGGCCGAAGTAGAGGCCATAAAAATTGTTGATGCGCTCTGCTGTGAATGGCACTTTTGTCCCTCGGACAGTCACTGTTGTTGCCGTCCTGCTGCCGATGGCAGCATAGAATTCCCTCACCAGCGTTTCATTCATTTCTGCTGGTTGCTCTGCAAATTGTTCCCACAAGAGGGCCTTTATCGTCCTTGCGATTAATGGTTTGAGGCCCATATCAACGGCCTTTCGAGTGTAGATAAAGCCTCGTTCTTCCCAGAGATCCTTAGTTGCGAAGGATTGCGGGGTGGGTGCTGCCGGTGAAGAGGTTGAAGCAGCACTGCGGCGGGTTCTTCTGGAAGACATGTTAGTTGCAAGGGTTTTGTGAAAGTAAAGAAAACAAAGAAAAACTAAAGGGGAGAGCAAGTAAGAAAAACAGAAGTGAGTGAAATGAAAATGAAACGGGGTTTTATAGATGAGGAGTTGCTGCCCGTTGAAGCTGTAACGGCAGGCGTGAATAACGGGGCGACTGTTGAGCTTTAGCGTATCTGACGCGTCTGTCACGCATTAATGCGTCTGTTACGCGTCTGTCACACGTTTCTGCGTCTGCCGTGACAGTCTGGTGATAGCCTATCTTATCCGTGTCTGCGGCGGCAGCCGGAACGACAGGCTTCAATATTGGGCTTTGTTGGGCTGATGGATGGATGGTGGGCTTGGGTCACTTCTCCTTTTCTTCTTGACTCCTTTATTTCCTAAAAACAGAAAACATAAAAACATTATTTGAATAAAATAAACCTTATTTCCTAATAAATAATAAATAATAAAAATAAATAAAAATAAAACTTAGGTTAAGTTAGGGATGCCTTGTGGGGCATCTCCTAAGGTAACCACTTCCTGTATTCTTGGGGCTTCAGTCCCCTGATAATGCTTGAGGCGCTGTCCGTTGACTTTGAATTGGTGCCCGTCTTTTAATGATTGGATTGTTATGGCACCATGGGGAAAAACTTGTACGACTTGGAACGGGCCAGACCATCTAGATTTTAGCTTCCCTGGGAAGAGTTTCAGTCTAGAATTGAACAACAATACAAGCCGCCTTGGGCAGAACTGTCGTGGCAGCAACTTCCTGTCATGCCACTTCTTAGTTTTCTCCTTGTAAATTCTTGCATTGTCGTAGGCCATTGTCCGTATTTCTTCAATCTCGTTCAGATCTAACAGCCTTTTCTGGCCTGCCTTGTCTAAGTCCATATTCACTGCCTTAATTGCCAAATATGCTCTGTGCTCTATCTCGACAGGCAGATGACAGGTTTTCCCATAAATCAATCGGTATGGAGACATGCCCATTGGAGTCTTAAAAGCTGTCTTGTATGCCCATAACGCATCATTGAGGAGTAAAGACCAATCTTTCCTAGTTGGCTTAACCATCTTTTCAAGAATGTTCTTAACTTCCCTATTAGATATTTCACAGCTTGTCCATTGGTTTGTGGGTGGTATGCTGTCGCGATCCGATGCTTGACACCATATTTCTTCAAGGCGGCAGCAATTACCCTATTGTCAAAATGTCTCCCTTCATCACTGATAATCGCCTTAGGTATGCCAAACCTCGAAAAGATGTTTTTGTGTAGAAATTTTTGGACTGTTTTGGCATCATTCCTTTGAGTGGCGATAGCTTCAACCCACTTAGAGACATAATCCACTGCTAGGAGGATGTATAAATTTCCACATGAGGATGGAAAAGGTCCCATAAAATCGATCCCCCAAACATCGAAGATTTCGACTTCTAGAATGTTCTGCAGTGGCATCTCGTTTCTCCTCGAGATGTTTCCGGTTCTTTGGCACCTGTCACAGTTCTTGTAGAAGATTTGTGCATCCTTATACAGTGACGGCCAATAAAACCTTGACTGCAGCACCTTGGCAGCAGTTTTATTGCCTCCTAAGTGTCCTCCATATTGTGAAGCATGGCAGTGATGAAGAATGTCTTCTTGCTCTTCTTGTGGTACACACCTCCTTATAACTTGATCTGCACATAGTTTGAAAAGAAGAGGTTCGTCCCAATAATAATGCTTAACATCATTTTGGAACCTCTTCCTGGCTTGATAATTAAGATCAGAAGGAAGTATTCCGCTAACTATAAAATTAACGAAATCAGCATACCAGGGGAGTTCAGAAGACTTACCTGCCGCCATGGCTGTCGCGGCAGCGATTGCGGCAGCAAAGAGCTGCTTATCTGGGAAGGTCTCCAGTATGTTTGTCTCATCTATTGGCAGACTCTGTCCCTTCTCCAATCTTGACAAGTGGTCTGCCACCTGATTTTCTGTCCCTTTTTTGTCCTTGATTTCAAGGTCGAATTCTTGCAATAGCAGGATCCACCTTATCAATCGAGGCTTTGCATCCTTTTTCGCGAACAAATACTTCAGGGCAGAATGGTCTGTGTGAACTATTACCTTCGTCCCAAGTATGTAAGAACGAAACTTGTCGATGGAGAACACCACAGCTAATAGTTCCTTTTCTGTGGTGGTGTAATTCACTTGGGCACCATTTAGTGTCTTGCTGGCATAATATATGACATGAAATAGCTTATCTCTGCGCTGCCCAAGTGCTGCTCCGACAGCATAGTCACTAGCATCACACATAATCTCAAATGGCTGTGTCCAGTCTGGTGGTTGTACTATGGGGGCTGTTACTAGTTTTTCCTTCAGAACCTTGAATGCTTCAGTACATTCATCATTAAAGTCAAAGGGTCGGTTCTGCTCCAAAAGATGGCATAGGGGCTTGGTGATTTTTGAGAAATTCGCAATAAATCTCCGATAAAAACCAGCATGTCCCAAGAAACTTCTAATGCCCTTGACTGTTGTTGGCGGCGGCAGCTTCTCAATTACCTCAATTTTAGCCCTGTCGACTTCTATCCCACGGCAGCTAATCTTATGGACAAGGGCTATCCCTTCATCCACCATAAAGTGGCATTTTTCCCAATTCAAAACGAGGTTTGCTTTTTCACATCTTTCAAGTACCTTTTCTAGATTGCCGAGGCAGCTCTCAAAATCGTCTCCAAAGACGGAAAAATCATTCATAAAAATCTCAAGGAAGTTCTCTACCATATCGGAGAATATGGCCATCATGCACCTTTGGAAGGTGGCGGGTGCATTGCATAGTCCAAAAGGCATTCTCCTAAAAGCATACGTTCCGTAGGGGCATGTGAAAGTCGTCTTTTCTTGATCCTCCGGTGCGATAGCAATTTGGTTATAACCTGAATAACCATCGAGAAAACAATAGTAAGGTTTACCCGCTAATCTATCAAGCATTTGATCAATAAAGGGTAAAGGAAAGTGGTCCTTTCGGGTAGCTTTGTTAAGCTTCCGATAGTCCATACAAACCCTCCAACCGGTCACAGTCTTGGTTGGGATTAACTCATTGTTTTCATTGGTCACCACGGTCATTCCTCCTTTCTTTGGAACGCATTGCACCGGGCTTACCCATTTGCTATCGGAGATGGCGTAAATAATACCAGCATCTAACCATTTTATTATCTCTTTACGCACCACCACTTTCATCGCATGGTTTAGCCGCATTTGGGCATCAATAGTCGGCTTATGATCTTCCTCTAGAAGGATTTTGTGCATGCATAACGCCGGACCGATGCCTTGAATGTCAGCAATCGTCCATCCAATCGCCTTCTTGTGCTGCCGTACCATGCCTATTAGCTGTCGTTCATGTTCCTGTAGCAGCTTAGAAGAGATGATTACAGGCAACGTATCATTTGAACCAAGAAAAGCATATTTTAGCTGCCCTGGCAGGGGCTTCAGTTCTAAGGCAGGTGGTTCAACAGTAGATGGCTTTTGGATTAAATGGTTATCCGAAGTATAATTCAAAGGTTCGAATAACTTACCTGGATGATTGCCTAACCAGTTTACCTCCTCCTGATCTTTAGTATCAGATGTATCGAATTCAGAGGAGTTGCTTTCGTCGGTGCTGTCGTCAGTGCTGTCGTGGCAGTCCTGTAAGTGGCTGCCGCAGCAGTGACCAAATTTTATATCGTGACAGCCCGACCTGATGCAGGGTTGATCAAGGGTAACGTCAGTGATAGCCTTGCATTCCTCGTCCACATCAACATGTTTCATCGCTTGGAGAACATTCAACTTAATCTCTTGATCGTTCACTCGCATGGTGAGTTCTCCTTTCTCTACATCAACCAGTGATCTTCCCGTGGCTAAGAAGGGTCGCCCAAGGATGACTGGTGTGTTTTCGTCTGCCTCACAATCTAAAACAAGAAAGTCAGCAGGAAAAATAAATTTATCCACTCTTACCAGAATATCTTCAATTTTTCCTTCTGGATGAACGTAAGAGCGGTCTGCCAGCTGCAGAGTTACTGTCGTGGGCCACGCCTTTCCAATACCTAATTTCTGAAAAACAGATTTTGGCATTAAATTAACACTAGCACCAAGATCACAAAGTGCCTTACCCATAAATTTATTTCCGATTACACAAGGTATGATGAAGCTCCCTGGATCCTTCTTTTTCTAGGGTGGCTGTCGATGAAGAATACTCATGCAACCTTCTGTCATCTTTACCGTTTCAAACTCCCCAAGTTTAGATTTCTTTGATATGACATCCTTGAGAAATTTAGCATAACCGGGCATCTCCCTAACGACATATAACAGCGGAATATTAATATGAACCTGCTTAAAAATATCATAAATCTTTTTGAGCTGAGATTCTTGCTTAGCTTGCTGTATCCGTTGGGGAATAGGAGGCGGGGGACGATAATCAACAATACGTCCTTCCCACTGCATACGAATCTGAGGAGGTTTAGGTTCATCAATTTTCTCCTCTATCGCTTCTGCTGTCGTGACAGGCTCGTCGGCAGCAGTCTGTTTGTTACCTGTCGGGCCAGCTTCCTCGGCAGGTTTATCCAAGACTGGTTTCCTTACTGTTTCAGCTTCCTTTTCCGGCCCTGGTAGTTTCTTCCCACTCCTAGTAGTAATGGCCTTACATTGCTCATGTGTGGGGTGCCTAGCATTTTCAGTATTACTAGGAAATCCTCCAGTCTGCCTCGGCTTAATATGTTGTGAAACCTGACCCATTTGCGTCTCCAAAGATTTCAGAGTAGCTTCATGATTCGTCATCCTCATCTCTGTTTTATCCATGAAATTCTTTGTCTTCTTGACAAACTGATTCATATTCGCAATATAAGTACCTGTCTGAGACATAAAAGTGGCCAAAGTCTGTTCCAGTATACTGCTCGTGGCAGTCAGTTGCTGTTGTTGTTGCTGCGGCGGCAATTGCGGCGGCAGTTGCTGTCGCGTCAGCAATCTAGGTCCTCCCTGATTCTGATTGTGCGCTTGGGGATTCAGGGCATTATTGGGATTACTCCAAGAAAACTTGGGATCCTTCCTCCAATTGGGATTATAGTTGTTGGAATTGTAATTTGGCTTGTAGTTTCCAACATATTTTCCCTCTTCTAACTGTATCGGGCACTCATCCCGACTATGATTTCCCTCACAGATATCACATACCTCCTCAACAGCAAATCCATGTTGTCCATCATCATTTAATAATCTTTTCATTGCTTTAGTAAGGAATGCTACCTGTGATTTCATTGTGCTGTCGGCCTCATAATCCTTGACAGCAAGTACCCGTTTACCCCCTCTTCTTGCTGTCGAAAACTGCTCCTCATTCTTCGCCAGATTTTTCAAAACTTGAAATGCCTCGTCTGGATCTTTATCCAATAATAGTCCATTTGCGGCTGAATCAATTCGAATACGAGTTTGTAAGTTGTCAGCATTATAAAACTTAGTTACCTGATTCCAGACGGGGAATCCATGTATTGGGCAGTTCCGTAGAAGAGTAGTAAATCTGTCCCAGGCCTCGTGCATCGGTTCGTCATCTTCCTGTTGAAAAGTAGCAATTTCATTACGTAATCGCTCAGATAAATGCGAAGGATTAAAACGAGATAAAAATTCACGAGATAAATCTGCCCAAGTTCTAATTAAACCCGGCGTAAGTTTATTCCACCAAGTTTTAGCTCTATCCCTCAATGAATGGGGAAATAACCGAAGCCTCAGTATTTCCGGATTCACTCCTGGCAGTCTAAACGAACCACAGATCTCCTGGAACGTTTTGAGATGCTCCCTAGCATCCTCAGTAACAGCACCACTGAATTGGCCGACATTGTTGATCATACTAAACATGACAGGTTTCAGCTCGAAGTTATCAACATCAATATTTGGCAGCGTGGTCTCCAACTCTACATGATCATTCAACATGTAGTCGCGACAGGACCGTCGTCCGGTGGCGGCAGGGTTACCGACATGCGGTATAACATCGCCAGCAGGCGGGTCATCTCCAACATGGGCCATCTTCTCTAGCTGTTCTTCAAGGTACTCGTTCCTGGCTAGAAGGTGACGAAGTTGTTTCTTGAGATTGAAAGAACGTTCAACTTCCGGGTCTAATGGATACTCAGGATCTTTACCTCGATTCGATCTGCGCATAAACAAGAAAACCTTGTGAAAAGCAAGAGTTGAATGTACCAACGGAAAACAGAAAAATAAAAATAAAAATAAAAACAAAAATGAAAACGAAAACGAAAACGAAAAGTGCAATAAAAGAAAGGTAGAGTTATGTTGCCAATCCCCAGCAACGGCGCCAAAAACTTGTTGCGTGTAAAATAGGCTATCACAATGGTAATGCAAGTATACACGACGCAAGTAGTAAAGTGATACGAAGTATCGGATATCGTCTCCACAGGGATTGGGCTATAGCTTCACCTTAGTTCACTGCACGAAAGTAAAGGGAATAGTTGAGAAAGTTGTCACGAGAATAATAAAGTAAACGAAAATAAAAGAGTAGAAATATCAAGATAGAGAGAATGGGCTGGTATTGAATTGCTCAGTAGTGCAGGTATTGTAAAGTTAGGAGATCCAGTTCTGTTGTCGTGCCCGTCGCGGCAGCTCCTGTCGCGGCAGCAGTCTATTGATCGTCGCGGCAGCAAACATACCAACTCAGTACTTCAAGTTTGGCAAGAATCCCAGAACTGCCTTGGCATATCCCTAGGTCCAAGTCTGTCGATGATCACGTCTTTGATGATACCTCCCGACGTGAATCGAAGGATGAACACCGATGTGTATGAATTCTTCTTTAGCCACTTAACCTCGCCCTATCCCTAGGCACGAGATAGTTCAACTATAAACTAGAGAACTTGCTCTTATTTCATTTGTATACTTAACTCTCCTGATGCTAAGTAAATAGATAACCTCACAATGCTCTCCCGATGCTCTTGCAAGATATTAATAACCAAAATAAGAGAACTTGAAGTTTATTTTATTGAACTGAAAATTCCTAAAACAAAACAACCCTTGCAACTACTTTACAAATCAACCCGTGGCCCTAGGGGGAATTTAGAACATGTCGACGGCGGGTAAACGGCTAGGGTTTTTAGTTGTCCGTTATGGGGTAATCGGCTATGGTCCCCTTCTAGGTTAAAATACATGCCCTTATATAAGCTTTGGGCTCAAGTTATCTAAGTTAACAAGGATTACAACTTTAATTAAAAGTATGATTCTAATAAAGACTTAATCTTCAAGGATCTTACTTTCTAGTCGTCCTCCTTGTTTCTTGGGATTTTCTCTCCTTGAGCTTTGGGCTTGACATATCTTTTGATCCGGGGCTTGGAAAAATATATGGTTTTCACACGACAGACGAGCAGAATTTTCTCTATCTATCGAGGTCCACTTTGCTTTTTCTCCACTAACTTGCTGTCGTCCTCTGCTGTCACGGCAGCACCATGGTAGCATCGTCCTCTTTGTCTGCTTGTTCAGTTCAGCTCTTCTGCTTCTCTGCCCAGCGCCCGCCTTCTCCGTCTACTATGGCAGCAACCTGCAAAATCAGCCATTCTTTAGTAGAATCTGTGCCTTTAACATATTTGTGATGTTTTGCTATAAACTAACCTAAATGCAATGCAATGATGCTTGAATGCAGCATAAATATGGGTTAAAAAGGGTGTAAATAATCGAACTTTTACACACTCAACAGACACCATTAAGTCCGAGCCAATTACACATGATCAAAATTCAATTGGACAAGTGAATTGAAGCTTGGAAAGAGAGCAATAAAGAAGAAGAAAACAAGAAGTAGAAGACCGATGAAGAAGAACGATTGGAGATTGAAAAAGAAAAAAAGTCGGAGTTGAAAATGAGAAAATTGAAAAGAATGATATTGAATAAAAACATGAGGAAGAAACACAAATTTTATCTAACCCTACTTTTTCTCTTATTTCTTCTCTAGTTTTGAAGGACAATCCAAGAGACACATTGTAGAGCGTAAAGGAGTTCTCTTAATTGAGTGCAAGTGTACATTGCTGCCAAGTTATAGTATCTAAGATATCGTCTCCACAGGGATTGCAAGCTGCTTCAATGATTAAATTCCTGCACAAGGAAAAGCAAAAACACAATTAAGTTGGGATTTGATTTGATTTGATCAAAACTAAAAGCAAGTAAATTAAAGGATTGAGAATTCAGTTTGAGAGAATGGGCCGGTATTGGAATGCGTCGTAGTGTTGATTTTGAATGTGTTTTCTTGGTTCAAGTGCTGCAAAATCGACTCAGCTGTCAAGGTGATGCCTTGGCAGACAACCTGCCGCGACAGAAAGTGATGTTCTGCCTAGGCGGCTGAGTGATGCTTTAAAGTTCGACAAGGCTTCCTTCAGTGAATTCTCTTTATCCCTAAGTTGAAGTGCTACTAGTGAACACGTCTTGATGATACCTCCTGGCATGAATCTAAGGATGAATACCAATCAATTCTTAAGCCTCATATAGCCGCTAAACTTGTAACTTATCCCTAAGCCGAAGTAACTTCACCCTAATTTGGATAAAATCATGTTTACTCGTTTCGTGAGTCTAACTCTCTCGATATTAGACAAATTGATAATTGCTCTCTCCTCTCCTGATTTGATTGCAAACAAGAACAATGCCAAGAGTAAACAAACTTCGAAATTTTATTACAAACACTAAAAACCTAAACGAATACAAACAATCTCTCACTACTCAACAAAACAACCCCTTAACCCTAGGAAAAGTTTAGAACATGATGGATGAATGCAAGCACTAGGGTTTTGGTGTAAGGAATCTCGATATCCCTCTCTATTCGACTAAGAGGCCTTATATATAAGCCTTGGCATACTCAAAGTTGGTTAAAGGACTAGAGTACAAGTTGGAATTAAAGTAGTTGTCCTAAAAAGATTAAACTCTAATTAAATCTTCATTTAATCCAAGCTTTACTCCCGGTTGACTTCAAATTCCTTGAGCTTTGATCGTGACTTTTCTTGGGCCTTTGGGCTCCGATCTGCATGCAACTGGTCTCTCAAAATCGGGCTTGATGTGTTCTTCCAGTCGCATACCACTTTGCATGTTTTCAGCTGCCTTGGGATACTGCTTCGACGGTGCACCATCTGCTGCCTCAGTAGTGGTCTGGCTCAGCAGGGCTCCTTAGTCTGGGTTTTTCCTCTTTAGCTTAGTTTGGGTTTTTCCTCTTTAGCTTAGTCTGATCAACTCTCTAGCAGGTACATCAACATCTTCTATCGAATGTTCAGCTCCTTCCTTCTGCCCTCCTTGCTGCCTCGACATCGTCTGTCTGGGTGGGTATCTGCGCACAATGAAACATATACTTGAGCCGTATCTTTTATAGATAAAAACATTGACATTCATCAAGTAGGGTAGAGTATCTAATCTATGTAGTTTTTGAGTATGTTTACCTAATTATGCAACTAAAATGGGCTTAAGTCTGACAATAATTAAGCTATCTTAGGGCTAAAATCTAGTACTTTTTCGCATTTAACACGCCCCCAAACTCGAACTATTTCTTGTTTTCAAGCAATGCAATCTAATAGTAACATGCAAAAACTTAAAATTGTAGGAAAACTTAGCTTAAAAATACCTTGAGCGAACCTTACATATCGTGCAGCTACACGCTTTACAGCAACCCTTAGAATGACTATGGACTTACCTGGAACCGAACTATGTGTCTCGTGAGTCTTGTGACAAGAATGATTCTCCGGGTTCTAAGTAAACTCCAGAAAAGCACCTTAAATCCCTTGGGTTTCTTCAAAGTTACTAGAGCCCATGTTAGGTGTGTTTTTCTTTGTATGCACCTGACTAGAGCCGGTTTCGGGCACCTCTAGCCTATCCTAGAGCAAGTTTTAGGTACCTCTAGAATATAGTTGGTTTCTAATTACTTTAAGTTCTACCCAAGTTTACTAAGTGAATTACCTAGGTTTCCTAGAAGTCCTCAAATCAAACTAGTCACAACGGGTGTTTCTTTAAGTTCAGAACATAATTGGATTCTAAATACTTCCAAAGTCATGCTAAGGTTGTTGTTTCGGCAGGTAGTCTGCCTCGGCGGGTAAAGGCTACTCAATTTTTTTCAAACTAAAAGTTTCCTTCCATGCTAAATAAGGGCAGTTACATTATAATTTCTAAATGCCTCTAACTATGCAGTTACATGTAATGAAAATAGAAAATAAATAAAGAAGATAAAAATTAGGACTAACTCCCCCCAAAATCGAGAGGAGAATTGTCCTCAATGCATGCATACATACTGAAAATAAAGCATAGATTAAATAAATAATGTAGAAAGATGATATCTTAGATTTCTGGCGAATCGGAGGAGGTATCGTCTTCTTCGTCATCGCTAAGTATCATCTGCCTTTGAGCTCCTGATTTGAGTATTTTAGCCGCCTTCGGTGGCTGCTTGTGTGATGCTGGTGTTGGTTGGTCCAATTTTGTAACTTCCTTTTCGCTTCCGTCCTAGCTGTATGGGCATATCTCCTTGTTGTTTGAGGCTTTCCTCTTTTTGTCTGGGGAGTATGCGGTTTCGAGCTTCTTTGTGACGGACCGGACCGTGTCTTGCCATACCAAATCTGATGATAAGGATTTGGGGAAGGCAGATTTAGATGGTGCTGGTGCGGCGGCTGCTGCCCGTGATGGTTGCCCTTTTTCTCTGATTGGGGCGGCTGCAGTGTCCATACGGTCATCCGATATGGAAAGGACATCTATTGTGGAGTATGGAATGTATAAGCGTGAGGCGGGGCTTCTCGACTGTCGAGTTGTGTGATGTGGGCAGAATTCGTCTTTTGACGAATGTGTTCCACAACTTTGCCTCCAGGAGAAGATTTTTTTGGTTGATCGTTCCCCTCTTCTTTCCCCCATTCCACACTGTGCCCGGGAATCAGAGCTCCTATTTGATCTCCTCGTATTTTTCTGCCGTCAAGGAGTCCAAGAACTCCGGATGTTTATCATGGCCAATGTGAGTGCCGTAGAAGGCATTGATTCTATTGGCAACTATTTCGACATGCCGCCCTCTGACATTCACGGCTGGATCTTCTGTTGTCGGCCCATGGACATAGAACTCACGATCTAGGGTTTGGTTCTCTTGTTTCGGCTGTTGGGCAAAAATATGCCATCTTTGGTGCTCGATCTTGTTGAAGGTGAAGCTCTCGAGCCTAAAGTTTCTCTTTGTCGTCTCGTAAAAGAACCCTTGCTCTTCCCACACCGCCCGCTCTTTGAATTTTTTGTTGTGTCGCGCTTTCACTTCTGGTGTGGCGAATCTATGGAAGGAAGATTTTGAATCTGCCTGGGTGACGGGTTGGCGGCAGGGAGTTCTTGCCATCTTTTTTTGGGAGAAGGTTTTGGAATTCGAGAGAGTTTTAAGAGTCTTGAAATTGATATGAAAATAGACGAATTCTTGTGAAACAAAGCGCAAAAGAGAGTAAAGAATAGTTAATAGTAAAAAATGAGGGGTTTAAATAGAAGTGAAGAATTGCTTAGTGAATGATTTCTGTCGTTTTTTCTGCCGAGGCAGCCGTTGCCTGGGTAGAGAGCCGTTGGAACGGAACGGCTTGTTCTGCAACAGCTAGTTTTGGCGGGAAGCAACGTCTGCGTATGCCGCGGCGGGCTTCACGGGCGGGCTTGAATGGTGGATTGGTTGGGCTTGATTCTTCTTTCTTCCCTTGGGCTTTGTTTCTCCTAAAATAAGCTGAAATAAAATTATTAGTGCTTAACAAATTAAATGCGTGCTGAAATTAAATCTAATACCTAAAGACAAAAAATTAAAAATAATGTGGTTGAAAAATAAGTGCATGAAATTTAAATCTAATTCCTAAAAATTAAAGACAGAAAAGAAAAATTTAGGCTGAATTTGGAGAGCATGTGGATGCATCCCCTAACATGACCACTTCCTTGTCTCTTGGAATGTAAGGTCATGTATAGTGCTTTAACCTCTTCCCATTCACAATAAATTCATGCTCATCCTTGATAGATTTGATCGTGACTGCACCATGTGAGAATGCTTTGACAACTTCAAAGGACCCGGAGCATCTGTACTTCAGCTTTCTAGGAAATAGCTTCAGGCGAGAGTTGAACAGTAGTACGAGTTGCCCTTGAAGGTACTGTCGTGGCAGGAGCTTGTTATCATGTCATTTTTTTATTTTTTTCTTCGTAAAGCTTGTCATTCTCGTATGCTTCCCTTCTGAATCCTTCCATCTCATTAAGATCTAGAAGTCTCTTTTTCCCAGCTTGGTCCCAATCCATATTGACAGCTTTTATCGCCCAATAGGGCTTGTGTTCGATCTCGACTGGTAGGTGACAGGATTTTCCATACACAAGTCTATATGGTGACATACCGAGAGGGGTTTTGAATGTTGTCCGATATGCCCATAGTGCATCGTCCAGTCTAAGGGACCAATCTTTCCTAGTTGGGCTGACTACCTTTTCTAGGGTGCTTTTCAATTCTTTGATTGAAATTTCGGTCGGCCCATTAGTCTGTGGATGGTATGTTGCGGCAACCTTGTGATAGACACCAAGTCTTTTTAAAGCTTTAGCGATGAGCCTGTTATCAAAATGTTTAGCTTCAACACTAATTATTGCCCTTGGGATTCCAAACCTGGTGAATATATTCTTGTGAAGGAATCGGTGGACGGTCTTGGCATATTTTTTGGGAGTTTCCACAACTTCAACCCATTTGGACACGTAATCGACAGCAAAGAGGATGTATAAGTTATCACAGGATGATGGGAAAGGTCCCATGAAATCTATCCCCCAAACATCAAATAGCTCAACCTCTAGAATGGGTTGTAGGGGCATCTCATTCCTCCTTGAGATATTCCTAGTTCTTTGGCATCTATCACATTACTTGTAAAAAGCTTGGGCATCTTTGTAAAGAGTAGGCCAATAGAAACCGGATTCAAGTACTTTTGTTGTTGTCTGTGTACCTCCAAAATGTCCTCCATAAGGGGCGACATGGCATTGGTTGAGCACTGCATGTTGTTCTTCTTCTTGGATGCATCTCCTTATAACCTGATATGTACAATGTTTGAACAAAATAAGCTCGTCCCAAAAATAATGCTTAGCATCATATTGGAACCGCTTCTTGCCTTGATAGTTAAGGTTATAAGGTAAAATACCAGTAACTAAATAATTCACAATGTCAGCATACCAGGGTGTTGAAAGAATAGTTGTTGCAGCCGATGTGTCTACCGCGGCGGCCTGCACATTAGTCAATGTCGCGGCAATACTCTCTGTAATGGTGGATGCTAGTAGCAGCTGCTCATCTGGAAATGCATCTTGGATTTTTGTACTGGTGGTGGTGCCGCCACCCTGTTCCAGGCGTGCCAAGTAGTCGACAACTTAATTTTCTGTACCCTTTTTGTCCTTGATATCAACGTCGAACTCTTGTAGTAATAGAATCCAGCGAATCAATCGTGGCTTGGCATTTTTCTTTGCAAATAGGTACTTAAAAGCTGAGTGATCTGTGTGGATGACTACCCTTGTTCCTATTAAGTATGGTCGAAATTCGTCAAAGGTAAAAACCACTGCTAATAGTTCTTTCTCAGTGGTGGTGTAGTTGACTTGGGTAGGATTTAGGGTTTTACTGGCATAATAAATCACATAGAATGTCTTGCCCTTTCTCTGCCCATGGGCAGCTCCTACGACAGTATCACTGGCATCGCACATTAGTTCAAAGGGTAGGGTCCAGTCGGGTGTGACTACAATAGGGGTAGAAACCAGCTTCTTCTTTAGTGTCTCGAATGCTTCAGTGTATGAATCATCAAACTTGAAGGTTTTATCCTATTCAAGCAAGCTACACAGAGGTTTAGTAATCTTTGAAAAAATTTCAATAAAGCGTATATAAAAACCCGCGTGTCCTAAGAAGCTTCTGATGCCCTTGATAGAAGTCGGCGAAGGTAGTTTTTCGATCACTTCAGTTTTTGCTTTCCCGACCTCAATCCTCTTGGCAGATATTTTGTGACCCAGGACTATCCCTTCATCCACCATAAAATGGCATTTCTCCCAGTTTAGCACTAAATCAGATTCCTCACATCTCGTTAGAACCTCTTCTAAGTTGTCGAGGCAGTTGTCGATGTTGTTGCCGAAGACATAGAAATCATCCATGAATATTTCTAGGAAATCTTCTACCATGTCGGAAACTATGGCCATCATGCAGCGCTGGAACGTGGCTGGTGCGTTACATAACCCGAACGACATCCTCCTTAATGCATATGTGCCATAGGGGCAGGTGAAGGAGGTCTTTTCTTGATCTTGTGGATCTTTGGCAATCTGATTGTACCCTGAATAACCATCAAGAAAACAGTAGAAGGGTTTGCCAGCAAGGTGGTCAAGCATTTGATCAATAAATGGTAATGGAAAATGATCCTTTTTAGTTGCATTGTTTAACTTACGGTAGTCCATGCAAACTCTCCAACCGGTCACAGTCTTGGTTGGGATTAGTTCATTATTTTCGTTACTTACCACCGTGATTCCTCTTTTCTTGGGTACACATTGTATTGTCTTACCCACTCACTGTCAGATATTGGATAAATGATGCCTGCGTCGAGCCACATGATGATTTCCTTTTTGACAACTTCTCGCATCACCTCACTTATCCTTCTTTAAGCATCAACAGTGGGTTTACAACCTTTTTCTAATAGGATCTCGTGCATGTACACTACTGGGCTGATTCCCTTGAGATCGACGATGGTCCATCAACTTGAGTTCCTATTCAGCCTGCAACTTGGAAGAGATAATTACGGGAAACATATCATTGGGTCCCAAGAAAACATATTTGAGTTGCTCAGGTAATGATTTTAACTCAAGGATAGGGGGTTCTTTGATAGATGGTTTGTGAATTTTACCTCCCTTGTCTGTGTAATCTAAGGGTTCAAATTACTTACCTGGCCTTGTTGCCATCCACTGTACTTCATCCTACTCCTTTGTCTCTCCCTCATCTTCAGCTTATGTTCTTTGGCCGCCAAGGCGCGTGTCAGGGCAGTTCTCCAAGTGACTGCCATGGCACTCACCAGAATCACTGTCGAGGCAGTATTTGCCCATGCATGGTTTATCGATGTCGAACTCAGACTTAGATGTGGCATGAAGCATATTTCATTCTTCTGAGTCATCATTCTATTTTAAGGCTTGGAAAACATTCAGTTTTATCTGCTGATCGTTTACCCTCATTGTAAGCTCTCCTCTTTCGACGTCGATCAGCGTCCTTCCAGTAGCTAAGAATGGTCTTCCAAGTATAATAGGCGCCCGTTCATCCGCTTCACAATCTAAAACCAGAAAATCAGCAGGGAAAATAAACTTATCAACTTTTACGAGTATGTCTTCGATTTTCTCTTCTAGTTGAACGTAAGACCTGTCAGCCAGTTGGAGCATGACAGTAGTAGGGCGGGCACTTCCTATCCCTAGTTTCTGAAAAACGGATTTCGGCATCAAGTTGATACTTGCCCCTATATCACATAATCCATGCCCAGTATAACTGCTGCCAATTTATAAGGAATGATAAAACTACACGGATCTTTTCTCTTTAGTGGGGCTTTGTTGTGCATCATGGCCATGCATCCCTCTGTAACTGCCATTGTTCCAAACTCACTGATCCGTGTTCTCTTAGACATTATGTCCTTGAGAAACTTGGCATAGTTAGGTGTATGTTCAATGAGTTCCACCAAAGGCAGGTTAATGTGAACCTGTTTCAAGATATCTAAAAATTTCTTGAACTGGTAATCTTGTTTCTGCCTTTTTTTGCCTTTGTGGGAACGGTGGTGGTAGTTTGATGTCTTCGATTCTCTATTTGCATGGAAATTTGATCTTAGGGGTGGGAGTTTTCTCATGATGATTTTCCTCATCCTTGGCCAATTCAGATGTGTCAACAGTTACTGTGGTATCAGGACCTGTCCCAGCATCCTTCTCGATGGGCGTTGCAGATTTGGTAGATTGCTCCATTGGTGCTTTTTCCTTTGTTGTCTGACCCTTTGGTTCTTGCAAGCTAATTCCACTTCTAGTGGTGATTGCTTTACACTACTCATGGGTTTTCCCCCTAGCGACCTCAGTATCACTAGGTAAACCTCCTACCGGTCGTGTGTTTAAAATCTGTTCAAATTGACCCACTTGAGTTTCCAGTGTTTTCAATGATGCCTCCTGCTTTTGCATCCGCATTTCAGTCATGTCCATGAAAGCATTAACTTTGATAACAAACTTATCAGAATTAGCAATATAAGAACTAGTATGAGACATAAAAGTATTTAAAGTGGCCTCTAGAGAATTGTTTGTTGTTGGCTGCTGCTGTTGCATCTTATGCCGAGGTGGGTTCCTCTGATATCTCGTATTCTGATTGGTAGGGTTTTTTGTAGTGTTAGGGTTACTCTATGAGAAGTTTGGATGTTTCCTCCAGCCCGGATTGTATGTATTTGTGTTGGGAGTACTATTCCGATTGTAGGTTCCCATGAAATTCCATGATTCTGTACATTCTGCAGAGTCATGGTCTCCACCACATTCATCGCAAAAAGCTTCCACTGGTTTTACCTCGTATGATCTTCATGTTGGTTTGATCATGTTTTCAACCAATCTGGTTAGTTTGTCTATACAGATTTTAACAGACTATGATGCTTCCAACTCATTCACTGTGGCCTGTTGTCTAATGTCGCCGCGGCGGGCGGATGGAAACTGATAATCGTTTTTGGCCAACTGGTTCAGAATCCTTATTCCCTCCTTTGGTGCCTTATCAAGGAGTGTGCCATTTGCTGATGCATCTAGCCTCATCCAGGTTGGTTGATTAACAACATTCATAGAATAGAGATACTTGCGTCCAAAGCAATAGTCCATGGAGCGAGCATTTGTGCAAAAGTTCTCGGTATACGATCAGTGACATTTGAAGGATTAAAATGAGCCAAAAAAATCTCGACACAAGTCTGTCCATGACTCAATAGAGCCAGCGATCTGGCTATTTATCCAAGTTTTTGCCTTATTCCTCGGTGAATAGGGAAATAATCGCAATTTCAAAACATCAGGGGGTAATCCTTGAATTCTAAAAGATTTACAAATTTCTAAGAATGACTTAATGTGCTGCCGATCATCCTTATTTGTTGTACCCCCAAGTTGTCCTAGTTTGTCGATCATATTGTACATAACTGGCTTCCGTTCAAAATGATTGCCATTGATATCTGGTTCTAGGACTACAAAGTTAAGGTTGTCTATGTCTTCCTCCATGCAGTCTCGAGTGGTACGAACTCGTCTTTGCTGGCCAGGTGGGATAGGGGGTTGTTGTTGATCTTTTCGCCATCCATCTACCGCCCCATCTACGACGACGAAATTATTGGCATTATTGTCGTTCCCATTCATTGCTGCTTCTTCTGCTCTTTCCGCTTTTGCTGCTACTAATGCCTCACATGCCTCTTTTCGGATTTTTCTTGATGTGCGTTCGATCTCATCGATAAACAGGTTTTTAGACGTCGGATTTGCTCTGGTCATAAACTAGAACAAAGAAGCTGTTAATTTTTTTTATGATGATAAAGAAAAACTAAAACTGAATATTAAATGTAAAAAGGGAAAAATGCAAGAAATTAAAGACGAAGTTGCTATTGCCAATCCCCGGCAACGGCGCCAAAAACTTGTAGAGCGTAAATGAGTTCTCTAAATTGAGTGCAAGTGTACACTGCTGCCAAGTTATAGTATTTAAGATATCGTCTCCACAGGGATTTGAAGCTGCTTCAATGATTAAAACCCTACACAAGGAAAAGTAAAAACACAATTAAGTTGGGATTTGATTTGATTTGATTAAAACTAAAAGCAAGTAAATTAAAGGATTGAAAATTCAATTTGAGAGAATGGGTCGGTATTGGAATGCGTTGTAGTGTGGATTTTGAATGTGTTGTCTTGGTTCAAGTGCTGCAAAATCGACTCAGCTATTAAGGTGATGCCTTGGCAGACAACCCTCCGCGGCAGAAAGTGATGTTCTGCTCGGGCGGCTGAGTGATGCTTCAAAGTTCGGCAAGGCTTCCTTCAGTGACTTCTCCATATCCCTAAGTTAAAGTGCTACTGGTGAACACGTCTTGATGATACCTCCTGGCGTGAATCTAAGGATGAACACCAACAAATTCTTAAGCCTCCTTTAGCCGCTGAACTTCTAACTTATTTCTAAGCTGAAGTAACTTCACCCCAAGTTGGATAAAATCATGTTTACTCATTTTGTGAGTCTAACTCTCTCGATATTAGACAAATTGATAATTGCTCTCTCCTCTCCCGAATTGGTTGCAAACAAGAACAATGCCAAGAGTAAACAAACTTTGAAATTTTATTCCAAACACTAAAAACCTAAACGAATACAAACAATCTCTCGCAACTACTCAACAAAACCAACCCTTAACCCTAGGAAAAGTTTAGAACATGATAGATGAATAGAAGCACTAGGGTTTTGGTCTAAGGAATCTCGATATCCCCCTCTACTCGACTAAGAGGCCTTATACATAAGCCTTGGCCTACTCAAAGTTTGTTAAAGGATTAGAGTACAAGTTGGAATTAAAGTAGTTCTTCTAAAAAGATTAAACTCTAATTAAATCTTCATTTAATCCAAGTTTGACTCCCGGTTGACTTCAAATTCCTTGAGCTTTGATTATGGCTTTTCTAGGGCTTCTGGGCTCCGATCTACATGCAAGTGGTCTCTAAAAATTAGGCTTGATGTGTTCTTCCAGTCGTATGGCACTTTGCATGTTTTCAGCTGCCTTAGGATGTTGCATCAGCGGCGCACCATCTGCTGCCTCGGCAGAGGTCTGGCTCAGTAGGGCTCTTTAGTATGGGTTTTTCCTCTGTAGCTTAGTTTGATCAACTCTCCAATAGGTGCATCAGCATCGTCCATCGAATGTTCGAATCCTTCCTTTTGCCCTCCTTGCTGCCTCGACATCATCTATCTGGGCAGGTATCTACGCACAGTGAAACATATATTTGAGCAGTATGTTTTATAGATAAAAACAATGAAATTCATCAAGTAGGGCAGAGTATCTAATCTATGCAGTTTTTAGTATGTTTACCTTATTATGCAACTAAAATGGGCTTAAGTCTAACAATAATTTAGCTATTCTATGGCTAAAATCTAGTATTTTTTCACACTTAACACACATCTTTTCAAGGGGATGATTCAAGAATCGTGACTTTTGGAGAACTAAAGGATATATCCTTTGAAGCACCAATACACATGACTTTTGGAGACTCACAAGACAAGTCTCTTGATGTTTCAAGAGTTATGTCATTTGAAGTTCCAATAGTTGCGGTCATTAACACTCCAAGTACATTGCCAATCTTGAAAAGAATCCAACCTCTTCCACACGTTAATGATGATCTTGGTGAGTAAATATTAGAAGATGTTTCAAGGAGGATTCTCATCACCAAACATCAACCACCCATTAAGATCGTGAAACATCCACCATGGTTTGCAATTCCCTTTCAATTTGTTATACTTTTGAGTTTTTCTGACTTTTGTTTATTTTGCATCAAGATGGTTCGAGTGCATGGTTTTATCCTACTAAACAGGTTCTTTTGTAAGATTGATTGGTGCATCCAAATCAAGGTCGAATTAAAAACCTCTATTCAGTGAATGAATGACCTCAAGGTTTTGAATCAAGGACTATCCTCCTACACTAGGGCCATCATTTGAAAGAGTACGAAGATAAAGGCAAATGGTGCACCAAAAGAGGTTGCGTTTCTTGAAGAATAGTTAGAAAAGTCAAGTGGCTTAACCAACAATTGTGTTAATTAGATCAACGAAGAACTCTAAAAGAAAAGTCCCTACATCAGATGGCATGATGATCCCAAAAGGCACGAGAGAAATATCCAAAGAGAACATGCCTATTCGGGAAATGAGGAAGTTCCCTGCCCAAAGGAATTCAATATTGTTCTCATTCGTAGAGAGCGTTGATTTAGGGACAAATCGCTTAAAAGAAGGGGGATGACGTGATCCAAATTGGTAACACCTCTTCCCGGACGGGTCGAGAACTGGGTCAGAGAGTGCTACCGATAAACAATACAATATTCAGTACAATAACATTTCAATTCATAACATCATATAATCATTGCAATGCTAATAAATCAATACCAAACATGAATCATAGTCCAATTAATCCTTTATGAAACAATAAATGACCATTTAGGACCAATTTTTAACTATTACAAATTTTAGGTACTAAACTGTAAATCTGAAAATTTAGGGGTCTTTCGCTGCAATTGACCATACCTTATTGGAATTCGATATAGTATTAAAAAGTCTGTAAATTTTCATGCAATTTGGAGTTCATTACTCACCCAATTGACTCATCCTAAATTCAGTGACCAATATGTGAACATTGCAAACTGTCAAATTATGCCTTTAACCAACTTAACTAACCTTGTATCGAAACACCTTAAGGTTGTTTCTATACGGGTGCACGATGGTCAACTTGAGTTGACCTTGCTCTTTATACCGTATCGATACAGGCAAGCCTTGTATCAGTACGGGTTGACTCTCTTTAACCTCGACTTTGACCCATTTCGATACATGTTACACCCGTTTTGAAATAGAGGATTCCAGTAGCTAAATGTTTCGATACAACTTCAAACTGTGTCGATACACCTGATCCTAAGGTCCAATTATGCTTAACCGTATCGATACGCCATTACCCCTTATCGAATGGCCTGACCTGTAATGATAGAATTTTGTTGGTTTTTAATCGAATTGACCTACCAAACAATGTTCAAATGCAATGAAACTTTACACACAATATTTCAATACTACGAACTACTGGCATGCTAAATTTCATCATCATTTGAATACATTTACTAGGTTTTGACATATGTGAGCCAAATAAGCCATTTTTAGTAACTTTTATCCTTACCAAAAGTCATTATGGGGCCTTTAACCTTATTACAACTTAAGCACCTTACAAGCATACCAAAATAAACACAAAAGACTAGGTTTACAAGTGTATTAGCATCCTAATAGTTTATTTTGGGTTGTCTTGAAGCAGAGGATATTGATTCGGGTACTTTGGATGTGAGACCAGGTGCTACGGAGGCTTGAGAACGGTGTTTCGGCTTTCGTTTGGGCTATATCGGTTAGTGGTAATGTTTGAAGTTTTAAATGATTTCAAAGTGGATTCTTAGGGGTTTGGGTGAAGCCTTAAGAGCTAACCTAAACCCAAGTGTAAGTTGCTAATTCACCTTGTTTGTTAAGTGTTGGTGTGTGCGATTGTTTGTGATGTTGTGTGAAATGTGGATTGCCTTTACTCTCTGTTTAATGTTGTTGTGTAGCCGTTGTTGGTGTCAAGCCTCACGTGATGGTTGTCTTTGCTACGGTGATGTGTAGTCCCACCGGTAGTGACTAGTAGAAGAGTACGATGATGTGTAGTCCCATCGGAAAACTACTGGTTGTTGCGAACGGTGATGTGTAATCCCACCGAGTATTGGTTATGCATGTGCATACCATGTATTGTTTATGTTTGTGTTTCATTTCATCTTTTCCTTAAATGGTTTTGCTCCAAATCTAAGATTTATGTTTTAACACTGCATTGTTGTTGTGATTTAGAGCTCCACTCACTAAGCTTTAAGCTTACACTCTTCTTTTCCAACAATACAGATAGATAGAGGCTTTGGGAGGCAAGTGGACAAGGAAGGAATTCTCGGAGTTCTCACTAAGTTTAAAGTATGGTTTATGTTGTGTTATAATGCTTAGACAGTAGGAATACTAGATTTGTATGTTAAGGAGTTAGTGTTCAAACTCATATGCTTTGGCTTGTTTATATTGCTAGCATGTTTTAAATATTGATACTATGTTGTGTTGGTGCTCGTTATGGCCATGGATGATTTGCTATACATTTTGACTTGTTAGTATTTTTGAAACTAAGTGTCCTTGTGAGCTTGGGACTTGAAACCCATTTTGTTGCTTGAATGTATGTATGATGATGTTATTAGGATATCTTGCCTCTAGATTGTGTGTATGATGTGTTGCTATGTGATCTTTGATGTTTTGGGGCGAGTTTGGGGACGTTTAGGGATGCCAAAACATGTTTTCGGGCCAAATTGTTTGCAGGCGTTTCGAAACGCCTAATATGGTTTCGGAACGGTCGATGCTCCAGGGGTACTCGTATCGGAATGGGGGTGGTGCCGTTTCGGTACGATTTGCCACTGGAGGCTCCTGTTTTAGAACCATGTAGGGTTGTTTCGGTACGATTTGACACTAGAGGCTCCCGTTCCAAAGTAGGGTGCGACCATTTTGGAACGGCCTGGTTTAACCTTTTGAAATAGAGCTCACGTTTCGGAACGGGCAAGCCTGTTTCGAAACGCAGGCAGCAAAAATGGATTTTCGGCATCTTCGAGGGTTTTCAAACGTTGTACCTTAGTCACTATAGCTAGTATGCTTCTTAATTGAGCTGTATGTGCCCCTTTGTTAATGTTTTGCCTCGTGAGCATTAAAATGGACAAATGAGCTATTGGTAAGTTTAAGTCATCGTATGCCTTGCTCGGTTCGTATCTATATCCACTTTTCCGCTGTTGTTTTCACACTTAGTATTAAATGTGGTATTTAGAGAAGATAAATAAACAAAAAAAATTAGGGTTGCTAATCGGAGTGATGCCTTAGTGGGTTTCGCTTCGAATTTCTCCATATAACTCGTTCAGTTCGGTCTGTTGGCTAGACCGGGACGAGGGGGTTACATTTGGTGGTATTAGAGCCTCGGTTACGAGGTCTCCCAAGAAGGTAAGTCAGGTAAGTTGGTCTGTTTGGTTGTTTACTATTGCATGGTGTATGAAAGCATGCTTTACTGTCCTCGTTGTTGATTGAAGTTTAGTCAAGTGTTCCCATTGCTAGGTGTTGTTATTGGAAAATGGTTTTGGTTTAAAGAGCTTGAGAACTTGGATCCTTGCCCTT
Organism: Hibiscus tridactylites; assembly: GCA_958450335.1. Taxonomy (NCBI): domain Eukaryota; kingdom Viridiplantae; phylum Streptophyta; class Magnoliopsida; order Malvales; family Malvaceae; genus Hibiscus; species Hibiscus tridactylites. The sequence goes on from OY288280.1 coordinate 41,159,319, forward strand.
GCTAACCTCATGTTTTCTTGTGTGTGATGTGTTTGTTGTTTAGATTTTATCTCGTTATGGTAAGACCAAGAGGACGGCCTACAGCGGGTGACCAGGCACCCGGGGATGTGCCTCATATTCCTCCTGCTCCTGACGGTAATGGGGTGGGTGGTGAAGGTAATGTGCCTCAAGCCAGTGCAAATGCTACAGGTGAATGTAATGGACCTCAAGCCGATGCAAATGTTAGGGGTAATGGAGCTCAGGCGGGTCAGGGTCAGGCAGGTGCGGACATGACTCACTTGATTCAGACTATAGCCGGGGCTTTTAAGACAGCTTTGGCCGGTATGCAAGCTGCTACACCACCTCAGGGTGCGGGGACTGGATTACCCCTTGAGAGACTCTATAGCTTGGGTGGAGTCGAGTTCCATGGTTTAACTCCCGAGGGTTCAGTGGCTTGGCTTGAGAGTACTACATGCATCTAGGGTCAGATGGAGTGCTGAGACACTCGTAAGTTGGGTTGTGTTGTCTCCTTGCTTCAGGGAGATGCGTATGCTTGGTGGACCACCGTTACCTCGGGTATGGCAGAAGCGGATGTCACTTGGGAGTTCTTCAGAACAACTTTTATGAAGTATCTCGGAGTCTGATATCAGGATGAGAAGAAGAGAGAGTTTATGGCCTCGGTTCAGGGTAGCAAGACGGTGTCCGAGTATGAGGTTCAGTTTGTGAGGTTGAGTCATTATGCTCCCGAGTTGGTTCCTAGTGAGAGGGAATGGTGTGAGCGTTTCTATTATGGTTTGACTAGAGATGTGAAAACTTATATGCTTGCCTCTGACTACACCGAGTTTGATGTTTTGGTCTCTAGGGCCAAAGATATTGAGCATAACATAAGCTCAAGTACTCGTGCTAGTAGGTCTGATTCCGGGAAGAGACACACGGATTGGGATAGAGATCATGCCAAGAGGCATAGGGATAGGAGGTATCAGCCTGAATCGAGACATAGGGGCGGTAACCACGAACAGGGCCATCAGGGCCAAGGGGCTGTTGTTCACACTTTTGAGTGTACTAGATACGGGAGACGCCACCAGGGCGAGTGTATGGGTACCTTTGGGGTATGATAGAATTGTGGTTCCCGAGATCATTTGAGGCGTAACTGTCCACACCCGGCTAGGGGCGGACAGGCTCCAGCTAGGGGTTTTGAGCATCAGAGAGGTCGTGGGCGCGGTCGTGGTAATTTTCAGCCGAGGAACGATGGTCAGAGGAACTTAGCTCATGTGGTGGCAGTTCAGCCCGAGGTTGGAAGACCAGCTAGGGTGTATGCATAGCGAGAGGCTGAGAATGACACGGATGTCATCGCAGGTAATTTCTCGATACAGTCTTTGACTTTGCTTCTTTGATAGATTTGGGTTCGACACATTCGTATATTTTGGGTGAACATGCAAGGTCCCTAGGTCTACCGTATGAGTGGTTAGAGGTAGGTGTAAATGTTACTAGTTCTTTCGGTGATACCGTGGTAGTTAGGAAAATGTATAGGAGGTGTCCCTTGATGATTCAAGGCCATGTGTTTCCGGTTGACATGATGGAATTGTCGTTCTATGGTTTTTATGTGATTTTGGGCATGGATTGGCTCATAGAGCATAGAGCCATGGTAGACTTTGAGACCAAGAGAGTCTCCTTGAGGCTTACAGATGATTTTGAAGTTGTAGTGGTGGGCGAGAACATTAAGTTCTTGTCTAATGTTGTTTCTGCTCTAGAAGCTCAGAGATTGATGGATTTGGGTTGTCAGGCGTACTTGGCGTATGTGATGAATCTGAATATGAGTGAGGTTAGACCGCAAGACATCAGAATAGTTTGTGATTTTCTGAGTGTTTTTCCGAAAGAGTTGATGGGCTTGTCTCTAGATAGAGAAGTTGAGTTTGCGATTGAGACATATTCTGATTCGGCACCCAAGTCTATTGCTCTATATAGAATGGCATCGAAAGAGTTGAAAGAGTTGAAAACACAGCTTCAAGAACTATCAGATAGAGGTTTCATTAGGCCTAGTATTTCTCCGCTGGGTGCTTTGGTCTTGTTTGTGAAGAAAAAGGATGGCAGTATGAGGATGTGTATAGACTATAGGCAGTTGAACAAGGTAACAGTGAAGAACAAGTACCCTTTGCCTCGGATAGATGACTTGCTTGATCAGTTGAGAGGTGCTTCAGTGTTTTCGAAGATTGATTTGAGATCCGGTTACTATCAGTTAAAGGTAAAGGATGTGGACATATCGAATACCACCTTCCGTACACGTTATGGGCACTATAAGTTCTTGGTAATGTCTTTCAGTTTGACTATGCTCCAGCCGCATTTATGGATATGATGAACAGAGTGTTCCACGAGTTTTTGGATAGGTTTTTGGTAGTGTTCATAAATGATATCTTAGTGTCTCTAGATCGAGGAAGAGCATGATGAGCATTTGCGGCTAGTGCTTCAGACTTTTCTTGAAAATCAGTTGTATGCCAAGTTGAGTAAGTGCAAGTTTTGGATTAAGGAGGTAGTCTTCCTAGGTCACGTGATCTCGGCCAATGGGATTAGTGTAGATCCCAAGAAGATAGAAGTCATAGTAAGTTGGAAGCAACCGAAGTCAGTGACAAAAATCTGTAGATTCCTAGGCTTGGCGGGGTATTATCGAAGATTTGTCGAGGGGTTTTCAAAGATTGCGGCACCTTTGACTAAGTTGCTTCAGAAGAATGTTCCGTATGAGTGGTCGGATGCAAGACATCAAGCATTTGAGAAGTTGAAGAAAGCTTTGACCGAAGCTCCTATTTTGATTCAGCTTGAACCAGGGAAAGAGTTTGTGATTTATAGTGATGCCTCGTATGTAGGTTTAGGTTGTGTGCTTATGCAAGAAGGTAAGGTCATAGCTTACGCTTCGAGACAGTTGAAGGTTCACGAGAAGAACTACCCCACTCATGATATTAAGTTAGCCGCAGTAGTGTTTGCTTTGAAGATTTGGAGACATCACCTTTATGGTGAGAAGTGCATAGTTTATACCGACCACAAGAGTTTGAAGTACTTAATGACTTAGAGAGAACTGAACCTTAGACAACGTAGGTGGATAGAGCCCCTTAAGGACTATGACCTTATGATAGAGTACCACCCGGGTAAGGTAAACGTAGTGGTCGATGCTTTGAGTAGAAAAGTGGTAGTTGAGTTGCGAGCCATGTTTGCGAGATTGAGTGTGTCACAGGATGTTGGTTTGATATCCGAGTTACAAGTTAAACCTTTGTTGGTTCAGTTGATTCGAGAGAAGCAGTTGCAAGATGAGTCGTTGGCACCTCACGTGCAAGAAATAGCCGAGGATAGGCCTACAGATTTCTGGTTTGTTGAGAATGGGATCCTATGTTTCAAGGATAGGATAGTAGTCTCAGAAGACACTGAGTTATGGCGTACTATCTTGAATGAAGCTCATAACAGTCCTTTTGCTATGCATTCGGGTAGTACAAAGATGTATCGTGGGTTAAAAGAAGAGTACTACTAGATTGGGTTTAAGAGAGATGTGGCCGAATTTGCGAGTAAGTGTATGGTATGTCAGAGAGTTAAAGCCGAGCATCAGTTTCCTTCAGGTTTGTTATAGTCGTTGAAGATTTCAAAATGGAAGTGGGAACGTACTACCATGGACTTTGTGTCGGGTTTACCGTTGACTCATTCAAAGAAAAATTCAGTGTCAGTGATAGTCGATAGATTCACTAAGTGTGCTAATTTCATACATGTTCATATTACCTACACCTTAGATAAGTTGGCTAATTTGTACATCAGTGAGATAGTGAGGTTGCATGGGGTACCAAAATCGATCATATCAGACCGAGATCCGAGGTTTACAGCTAGATTTTGGGAGTGTTTGCATCGTGCCTTGGGCACTTGGTTGAACTTCAGTACTCCGTATCATCCGCAGTCAGATGGACAGTCAGAGAGAGTTATTCAGGTGTTGGAGGACATGTTCAGGTGTTGCATCATCAACTTCCAGGGTTCATGGGAGAAGCACCTACCGTTAGTAGAATTTGCGTACAACAATAGTTATCAGGCTAGTATATAGATGGCACCGTGTGAGGCTCTGCATGGTAGGAAGTGTAGAACACCTATTTGTTTGCCCGAGGCCAGACAAAAGCTTTTATCCTTGCCCGACTTGCTTAAGGGCACTACAGAGAAGGTAAAATTGATCTGTGATCGCTTGAAGGCAGCTTCTAATAGACAGAAGTCGTATGCCGATTTGAAAAGAAAAGAGATAGAGTATGTCGTGGGCAAAAAGGTGTTCTTGAAAGTCTCACCTTGGAAGAAGGTGATGAGGTTTGGTAGGAAGGGTAAGTTGAGTCCGAGATTCATTGGTCCTTACGAGGTAGTTGAGAGGATCGGTCCTGTTGCTTACAGATTGAGACTCCTGGCTGAGTTAGAGATGATTCACGATGTGTTCCACGTGTCTATGCTTCGGAAGTATAGATCGGATCCGTCTCACGTAATGCCAGTGGAAGAAATTAAGTTGAACCCCGACTTGTCGTACGATGAAGAACCGGTTAAGATTCCTGCTGCGGACAAGAAAGTGTTGCGTGGGAGGTCTATCGAGTTAGTCAAGGTTTTGTGGAGACACCGAGGTGTGGAAGAGGCTACTTGGGAGAGGAAGGAAGACATGGAAAGACAATTTACGTATCTTTTTCCGTCAGGTAATTTTGAGGACGAAATTCCTTAAGTGGGGGAGAGTTGTAACACCCTAGTTTAAGGCCCGAGAGTTTATTGGTTTTGATCTAGGATTAGTCCGAGTTAAATTTAGATTTAAAATGATGATTTTATAAAAAAAATTCCATTAATTACAAAAATGCCATTAATGAATTTTGAAGATGGGAATTTGAGTAAAAAATAAAGAAAAGAAGTTTGAAAAAGTGTCATCTTCTCCAAAAGAAAATCCCCTTTTTCCACAAAACCTCTCATAAACCCTAAACCACTATTCCATTGCCTCAAATCCCTCATCCAAGTAAGATTTTTGAAGGTAATCTCTTCCTTGTTTAAGTTCTTACATATTTAGCTTGTACTCTTTGAAAACCTTCTTTTAAAACCCATTAAAATGTATTTTAATTTGGTGTTGAGTTGGAGATATAGGTATTTCTATGGGATTTTCGTGTGGGTATTTTAAGGTCATGTTTAAGTGTGTTTTTAATCGCGCTTTGATGTCTTAAAAATGTTAAAATGGTGGCAAATAGAGGGAAACCCGAAATGGGTATAAAAATGGGATTTTTAGGTTGAAAATGTTGAGTTTTTGGGTTGGTTTTGGGTTGAAAACGTGGCTTGTGGTTCCTTTGATGTTGGGGGATGTTTGTAGATGAGTTTGGATGTGTTTTTATGGTTTAAATGGCTGGTTTTAGTGTGGGGTTTATCTAGAACGAAAATGGTGAAGTTTTGGATGAAATTTGGGTTTGAATTGATGTGTTTAGTTGCAAGGAGTTGATTTCCGGGTTGTTGCTGGTTTACAAGCATATTAGCATCCTAATAGTTTGTTTTGGGTTGTCTTGAAGCAGAGGATATTGATTTGGTACTTCGGGTGCGATATTGGGTGCTACTCAGGCTTGAGAACGGTGTTTCGGCTTTCGTTTGGGCTCTATCGGTGAGTGGTAATGTTTGAAGTTTTAAATAATTTCAAAGTGGATTCTTGGGGGTTTGGATGGAGCCTTAAGGGCTAACCTAAACCCAAGTGTAAGTTTGCTAATTCACCTTGTTCGTTAAGTGTTGGTGTGTGCGATTGTTTGTGATGTTGTGTGAAATGTGGATTGCCTTTACTCTCCGTTTAATGTTGTTGTGTAGTCGTTGTTGGTGTCAAGCCTCACGTGATGGTTGCCGTTGCTACGGTGATGTGTAGTCCTACCGGTAGTGACTAGTAGAAGAGTACGGTGATGTGTAGTCCCATCGAAAAACTACTAGTTGTTGTGAACAGTGATGTGTAATCCCACCGGGTATTGGTTATGCATGTGCATACCATGTATTGTTTATGCTTGAGTCTCATTTCATCTTTTCCTTAAATGGTTTTGCTCCAAATCTAAGATTTATGTTTTAACACTGCATTGCTGTTGTGATTTAGAGCTCCTCTCACTAAGCTTTAAGCTTATGCTCTCCTTTTCCAACAATGCAGATCGTTAGAGGCTTTGGGAGGCAAGTGGGCAACGAAGGAATTCTCGGAGTTCTCACTGAGTTCAAAGTATGGTTTATGTTGTGTAATAATGCTTAGACAATGGGAATATTCGATTTGTATGTTAAGGAGTTGGTGTTCAAACTCCTATGCTTTGGCTTGTTTATGTTGCTAGCATGTTTTAAATATTGATACTATGTTGTGTTGGTGCTCGTTGTGGCCATGGATGAATTGCTATGCATTTGACTTGTTAGTATTTTGAAACTAAATGTCCTTGTGAGCTTGGGACTTGAAATCCATTTTGTTGTTTGAATGTATGTATGATGATGTGATTAGGATATCTTGCCTCTAGATTGTATGTATGATATGTTGCCATGTGATCTTTGATGTTTCAGGGTGTGTTTGGGGACGTTTGGAGATGCCAAAACATGTTTATGGACCAAGCTGTGTGCAAGCGTTTCGAAACGCCTGATATGGTTTTGGAACGGTCGATGCTCCAGGGGTACCCGTATCGGAACAGGGGTGGTGTCGTTTCTGTACGATTTGCCAGTGAAGGCTCCTGTTTTAGAACCATGTAGGGCCGTTTCGATACGATTTGCCACTAGAGGCTCCCGTTCCGGAACAGGGTGGGACCTTTTCGGAACAGCCTGGTTTTACCTTTTGAAATGGAGCCCGCGTTTCGGAACGGGCAAGCCTGTTACGAAACGCATGCAACAAAAATGGATTTTCGGCATCTTCGAGGGTTTTTCAAACGTTGTACCTTAGTCCCTATAGCTAGTATGCTTCCTAATTGAGATGTATGTGCCACTTTGTTAATATTTTGCCTCGTGAGCATGAAAATGGACAAATGAGCTATTGGTAAGTTTAAGACATCGTATGCCCTGCTCGGCTCGTATCTGTATCCGCTTTTTCGATGTTGTTTTCACACTTAGGATTAAATGTGGTATTTACACAAGATAAATAAATAAATAAAATTAGGGTTGCTAATCGGAGTGAGGCCTTAGTGGGTTTCGCTTCGGTTTTCCCCATGTAACTCGTTTGGTTCGGTCTGTTGGCTAGAACGGGTCGATGAGGTTACATAGAAAATTAATAGGAACTTGTTAAAACAAGATTATGATATCGTATTTATAATAACGGTATCAAAATCAATATCCGACTTCAATGTAAACAACAACGATGAAAAAGGGTCATGTGATCAGAATAAAAAGTAATTCATATATGAGGCAGTGCCCTGAAGTGATACTGGAAGAAGTGAGAGGCTTTTGTTTCGAAGGTCACACATTAGACATGCATTTTGAAACCCGCAATAATACCGAAATCAATGAAATACAAGAGTTGAAATGACAAATGTTTGAGATGATGAGTATGATGACTGCCATGGCCAAAGATAAAGAGCCCGACATACAAAGAAAGAAAGATTAACTAAGTCGAAGTTAGATTACATTGTCTAGCATCCAATATTCTACTTCTAAACACGCTGATCTAGCAAGCCCCAAGGTTTGTGCACCATCACATTCAATATAAATAAGACTCCCGGTGATGCAAAGGTGGCAAGACCAAGGAAAGTGGAGACGAGCCAAACCAAAGCTCAAGAAAAGGAAGTTGGAAATAAGACCACATTACAGATTGCGATAAAATATACATATTTGCTTTCGGTACTAGTCAGGGAAAGACTTGTGACACCAGTTCAATCCAAGACAATGTAGTCCCCTTATTCTAAAGGTTACGACGTCCAGACCACATGTAACTATCATCTAGGATGTACGGGTCATACTAATAAGAATTGCAGAGCCTTGAAGAATAAAGTTAGAGACCTAATTGAAGAAGGGCTACTAAGCCTCAAGGAAGGAAACCCTAAAATTTTCAAAAGCCTAGGCAATAATGGAGATGAGTCAATACCCAATACTCATAATGCAGTGAAAAGCCCAGAGTACGAATTCCAATGTCCAATATTCGAGATCATCTTCGACTGCTACCAAATATCAATAGTCAATAGTCATTTCGATCCCATGCCCATTTCGTATGGAGAATTTTATCTACATTTACTAGAGGCACGATTGGTGGCCCATGTCACCCCATGCCATTTCGTATGTGTTTGAAATATTAAATTAACAATTTGAAAAAAAATAAATTAATTGTTCAAAGTAATGAAATGAATAAAAGTTCCCCGCTCCTTTTCGGTGCCCATTTATGTCCAATACTAAAAAATTAAATTCTAAGCCATAACTCTAACTTTTAAATCCTAAATCATAAACTCTACACCCAATACCTTAAACCCTAATCTTAAATCACAACCTTAAACCATAACCCTAAACTTTAAACCTAACTTTTTCTATTGGGGCATAAATAACGACAGAGGATTTCTATTCGTAATGAGATATGCTTTCGTTATATAAGAGTCCATTTTTAGTATTCGCTCAGGCCCCGAAAATCTCTGAGACGACCATGTTCTTAAACTACAAGAAATGGAAGATCAGTGCATTGTTCTTAAGGATGAGTTGGGGAGTAGTCAAGCTAAGTGCGGGGTTTTGAACATAAGTATGCATCTGCATGAGAATATTGTTGCTGAGATGAAAGATAGTCAAGCTAAAGTTGAAATGCTAAAAGAGCAAGTAGATGAGCATAGCACTGCTCTACTGATGTATAAAGATCTTGTAGATGATCTTAAGAAAACCTTGCAAGAAATGATGAGAAGCGGTGTTGTCAGCTTCAAGAGATAAAGGAAGAGATAAAAGAAAAAAGACAACCACAAGAAAGATATGTTGGGTCACGTCGGCACGCCCCGTGGCGCAGCGGAAAAATTAATCCGACGTAATCCAGCCATGATCCATGTACATGAACGAATTCGGCGTGAAAAGATGAAGAGTTACCTTTCAAAAACTCTAGAAACTGGAAAACCGACGGTATGTCGGAATAACCACGTCAAGTAAAATCGGAATCGTCACAGGTTCGCAACGACCTCTACGGAGTCCACCCGAACAAAAGGAACAAAGTTTCCGCCTCCCTAACACTTAGGGATAAATTTCGAAAGGTTTGAACACCTTCCAGGGAGAAGTCGAAATCCCTCTAGGGATTCCTGAGGGAGTCTGAAATCGACCAAGGGTTCTATCGGGACTTGGATTCGAACTAGGAAATCGCCAGGAATTTGCCAGGGGGCAAGAGAAACACCAGAAAAATATCGAACAACTTCTTAGAAGAAATCTGGGACTTGTCGAAAATTCCAGAGGGGAATTCCTAGGGATATGTCGAAATCTGCAATGAGCAATAAGGATGATTTGGTTGCTAGCCCTTGTCCCTTTAAATAGTATTCAGAGACCTAATTCTAGTTGAATTCATTAAATCCAAGTTCAACCAAAATTCATAGAATCTAATTCTACATGAAATTGGTTTATATTAAATATACATTATATTTAATAATATTAAATGATATATATATATATATATATATATATATATTTAATCATGTAGAATCTTATTCTACATAAAACATGGATTTAAATATTCATTATATTTAATCCAAATATATATATTTATTTATTTATTATATAGAATCTCATTCTATCTTTACTTGGATTTAAATATATTTAAATATATATTTTTAATTATGTAGAATCTAATTCTACATAAACTTGGAATTAAATATACATTATATAAATTTCAAATATATATTTAAATTTCCAGAATCTTATTCTATAATATTTAAGTCTCTAAATATTTTCCATACTCTAAATAATATTTGATAAATACAATATTTATCCAATATTATTCCCATTTAAGGGAGTTGGCGATTTCACTTATCCCATAGGGGATTTTCGGCAACCTCCCTAAAATAGGGAGTATGGTTTCCAATTTTTGTTCGTTTCATTCGAAGGGTGTGACCCTTGTAGGTTCATGCAACGTTAGCAACAAAGTTAGAATTGTTCTAATTTTACAAACAATGAGTGGTATCTAGCAATACATCATTGTTACCTAAGTTGCATGAAGTCATGGTTTGACTTTCCTAATTCCTGAATAAACTTCCTTTATGTATTTCATCTTTTTGTCCTATATATCTTAGATGAACACAAGTCATGGGTTAGTCACACTTGCGTTGTCCATCTAGTTTTTCTTGATGTCTTGAGTAGATTATTATAAATGAATCTATGTGATATCTCATATCATAATATTCGAGCATGGCCATGCATTTTCTAATCTCACTCAATCAAGTGGCTGAAGATATTTCTCCCATTATGTAGGAGGGACAAATCCTTTCTTGATCAACCATATTTCACTACATAGGTCATCACGTATCCAATCATCAGTCTTTATAATGTAGTCAGTTACGACACACGTTTGACTATGTCAGAATACGTAAATATTTATGTTGAAATCATGTTGATCTCAAGTCTGAGGATTATACATATGTTTATCATGAGCAATGTTGTGACTGTCACATAATTACCCAAGAAACATGATCATAGCGGGTCAATCCAGTATGTTGTTCTCTAACAAATACTTATGTGTTGATTTTGACATCTCTATGCCAATGACACCACTTGTTATCAATCAACCACATATTAGTTTTTATATATTATCACCGTCCATACCCGTAATAATATTCGACTAAGGATCCTATTTAACAATAACCGTATTATTGTATGGACATTATTATCCAATGGTTAGTTTGATGCACAAAAACATACCAAATGATAATAACGGCAATGCCATTACTTGATAAATCTAGTAAGATAGTATGTCTATTCAATCATCATATGATTGGTCTTTGGGCATACTCCAACAATCTCCCACTAGCACTAAGACCAATCATTCTCGTATCTAATACGATATGGCTTAGTGTAACTGACATGCTTATGCCGTGTCAGAAGCTTTGTCAAGGAGTTGACAAAGTTATCAACTTTGTGCGTATGTTGCATACTTTCCCATCTCCAAGATGTAAGCACTTTAGAATATGTTTGGATTTATTGATGAGATATGGGTTTTATTTGCTTACGCAAAGGTTTCATCATAACAGAGTTATGTAGCATCTAATATGCTGGGAACAACCCTTAGTTCAGAAGTGAACCCTTCATATCAAAACATCCTTCTTTATTGCTATGTCGATTGTAATACATTCAACCTATGTTGTAGAGTTAGATATTGTCTCATGTTGCTAACTCGCAGTATCTTTTATTAATGCAAAACGGATTGCGATCTTTAGTTCCTTTTGACGAGTATGTCATCTACATACAATACTTAGGAAAGTAACAATGCTCCCACTAGCTCTTTTGAAAACAAGACTCCCCTTTGTTTCTAGATAAACCAAACCTTTTGATTGTGTCTTCTGAAACGAATATCCCAACTTCGAGAAGCTTGCCTTAGTCTACGGATAGACCTATTTAGCTTACATACCTTCCAAGTGTTTACTGGAGTGACAAAACCTTCTAGATGTGTCATGTACACATTTGTTTCAAGTTTTCCCTTAGGAAAGCGGTTTTGACATTCCTTTATTTGATTCCATAATCATGGTATGTAACTACTTGCAAGTGAGATTAAGATGGATTAAACATAGATACAAGGAAGATGCTTTATCATGGTCTATACTATGAAGTTTGTCGAAAACTTTTAGCGACGAATCATCCTTTTTATGTTTTATCATCCATGTCGGTTTTTCCTTTTTGAAAAACTCAACCATACCTCTTAAGTTTTACCCTTTTAGGTAACCAAAGTCTATACTTGGTTTTAGACATGGATTTCATCTCATCTCTCATGGCTCTTAGCCATTTCTCGAATTTTGGGCTCACCATTGCTTTCTGATAAGACCTAGTCTTTATCTTGATCCGAAAAGAAGAGTGTTTCCATGTACGAATAGTGAGAAATCCATACTTCTCAAGTATATGGTATTCTCTTAAGGATCAACATAATAGTTGTGTTTTGTTCCAATGTTCCTTGATCATTTGTGGAACATTCTCAATCTTTGGTTCATAAATTTGTTGTCTAAAATTTCTTCAAATTCCAAATTCCATTTGTTTTCCTTTTGTGAGAGGTAATCTCTTTCGAGACAAACTCTCGTTTGAGCAACAAACATTTTGTTCTCGTTGAAAAATGAAATCCATTAGTGATAAGCATTCTCTTTCGAGATAAACTATCGTTTGAGCAACAAATATTTTGTTCTCGTTAAAGTTAAAGAAATAATATCCCTTTGTGAGAATTAATCTTTTTCAAGATAAACTCTCGTTTGAGAAACAAACGCTTTGTTCTCGTTAGGATAAACAACAAATGGAGTTTTTTAAGGTTCGAACTTTGTAAACATTTTAACATGTAAGTAACCTTAAAACTTCAAAGGTATTCTAGAACAATTCTTAGTCCATATCTTATATGGCGTTTCGAACCAAGTTTGAAAAAAAAAGATTAAGTATGAGAGTTGTTTTTCTAGTGTGTAAAGAAGTCGAAAATGACTTGTTCTGAATCAAAACATGTCTAACATATTTGATTCTCTTTCAAAGACTTTTCATTCCACTTGTGGGATTTAATTATGGGACAATCCCATATTCTTTGAAAGTTCATCAAACTTTAAATATTCTTGAATTTGATCTCATCAAATTACCTTAATACTTTTTACGAGTTTAAGATTAGTCATTTGTTTATTTATCTTATAAATATTATTGATTTGATTAGTTTAAAGATCATTGATTCGTTGTGCCATAAGAGATTAAAAGAATAACATTTATTTAAATAATCTCAAAATTAAAATATCTTGTCCTTACAAGATAACTAAAACTTAGGCACAAAATAACAATCTTAAAAACTAAAACAAATCTATTTAAGCAAAACACATGTCCTAATGGATGATGTAGCATCTCTTGCTTTATTTCCATTCGCAGGTCCATGTCTATTTTGATGCCTTCTCTTTAGAAGCCTTTGAGGTTGATGCCTCACTCGTTTTTGCTTTCTTTACTTCTTGTAGATGTGTGGGGCAGTTTCTCTTCCAATGTCTGGTCTTGCCGCAATGGAAACATTTTCCATCCTTCTTGATTCCCTTCTTAGGTTTCAATGCCTCCTTTCCATCAGTTTTGGTCTTACCATCACCTTTAGACTTTGCTGCCGATTTACCTTTCTTCTTGCCCTTGCGGACCATCATAACAGGTTTAGGTCCTACCTTCTTCAGGTTGATTTCAGCAGTTCTCAACATGCCGAGCAACTGTGACAGCGTCTTGTTAATTTCATTCATATTGAAATTAAGGACGAACTGATTAAAACTATCCGGAAATTATTGCAAGATGACATCAATAGTTAATTCGTCTTTCAACGGAAAGCCGAGCTTCTCCAACGTTTGGATGTAGCCCATCATTTTGATGACGTGAGCTCCTACGGGAGATCCCTCACTCATCTTGCATTGAAATAGAGCTTTAGAGGTCTCGTACGTCTCTTGACAAGCTCGCCCTTCATAAATCTCCTTGAGATTTTGAATCATATCATAAGCTACCATGTCCTCATGTTGCTTCTGAAGCTCAGGGGTCATGGAGGCAAGTATAAGACAACCGACATCCAGCATGTCGTCCACGTGTTTCTTAAACTTGTCTTTGTCAGCTCTGGAAGCAGTGGCAACCGGTTCATCAGGAATAGGTTCTTCAATGACATATTCCTTCTTTTCCTGTTTGAGAACAATTCTCAAATTGCAGAACCAGTCAAGGAAGTTTATGCCATTGAGCTTATCCTTCTCAAGGATAGATCGCAGAGATAGAGTATTATTTGCCATTAATTCTACAACAAAGAAAATATGCTACATAAGTTTTACTAAATTTTAAAATTTATAGATAGGTCTTTACTATAAATTTACTCCCACTATTTTCTTCAAAATTAAAAACCCTCTAGTTTTAATTTTGAAAAAAAAGTTTCGATAGTTTTTCTAGTGAGTGAGGATCCGTATTTCACCATTCCTAAATCAGCTTTGGCCAGTCTTTTAGGAAATGGTTATTTAGGTAAGTAACACCTTACTAATTACATCTCATGTAATTCCTCATCTTTTGGCGAACAACTCTTGTTCTTTAAATCATCTTATGATTATCCAAAACTTTATTAGGTTTTCTAATCCTATTAGAACAACCCAGCTAAGTCAATATCAATATCTCAACCGGCGAATATCACTAGCTTATTCTTCGCGTTTAACAAAGATAGATAAATGTGACATTGCTTTGGCAAAGCTCGCATTATATCGATCGAAGCTTTAACGAGGGTAAATATTGGATGGTTAAAACAGACTTAGAATTATAGTGAGGGATTTACTTAATTATCTCATCATTTTAACATTGATCCTATCAATAGAACTATGTTTAATCATGCTTATAAAACATCCATTGCATCAGATACAAGGTAAATATAAGCGGTAAATAAATATGCAATGTGTAACCCCCTTAACCCGGCCTAGACGGTTGACCCGAATTAAGAAAGTCACACGGGGAAAACCAAAGTCAACACGAAAGTCAACCTTGATTAACGACCCTTTTTTTTCTTTTTAATCTTTTCTAGATGCACATTAATCCTAATTGTGATCACACAAACATCATACTCAAAGATCACAAACATCAGAGATCAAACAGGGACCCAATTGAACAAATTACAACTTTAGGGACCAAATTGTAATTTCTGATAATTAAAAGGACTTAACCCAAATTAAAGTTACCATCTTGAAATTAATCAGGTTTCATGCTTCTCTGTGAAATTTCAGCTCAAAAGGACTTCCCAAGCTCATACAATTGAACAAACAAGATTCAGGACCAAAACGTAAACAATTCAAAACATATAACTGCCAATGTCAGCCCCTAACGGTCGGCCGTTCCGAAACCGATCGACCCCGTTCCGAAACACGGGCCCTTCCGAAACCGATCGACCCCGTTCTGAAACACGGCCTTGGCAGAGACCAAACCGTTTCGAAACGGTGCATACCGTTTCGGACGCCTGGGTTCATGCAAGGCACCCGTTCCGAAACGGTGCACACTGTTCCGAAACGCCTGCACAGATTGCAGCAAATTGGCATTCCAAAACATGCAATTAATCAATCAAACATGCTCCAATTGTCACCAAACTTTAGCAGCATGCAATTCAACATATATGTGACTTATAGGAATCATCAAAACAACAATCTAACATCATATGCAAAAAGCCCCAATTCTATAGGCATGCTTCCTACACAAGCTAGCTATTCAAACACCAAACTTCCAAAACAAGCATATAAGGTTCCAATCCAAAAACCAGCATTCAAAACAACATTCAACATACTTAGGAAGTCTCAAACACCTCCCAAAACATACACATTGGTCCCCCATTGCCAAATCACCCAAAAGCTAAATGTTTAACAAAACCTTCCATACATTGAGCTTTACTTGAACTTGATTGCTTGCCCTTTCTTGCTGCCCCTCAAGGTACTCTAATGCTCTGCATTATTGAATTAAGAAAACGAAGAGAGCGTAAGCAAAAGCTTAGTGAGGCATGCTCTTTAAAAACCATTCAATAATGCAATTAATACCATTTATAAACATGCTTGAAATCAATCTTTGCACATGCTCAAAAGCATACTTAAAACAAGCAATCTCATGCTTCAACATAAACATTTAAACAAGCATCTCATGCTTCATAATATACTTAACATGTCATATTGGCTCAAGTGATACATTTCATTTATTAAAACAAGTTCAACAACTTCCCCAAGGACTTTTAAACACCTTGGCCCCAAGGACTTTTAAACACCTTGGCCATGGACTTTTAAACACCATGAATAAGGACCACACAAGGACTTTTAACCACCTTTGTGTCCAATGCTTGAATCACCCCAAGGACTTTTAAACACCTTGGCCCCAAGGACTTTTAAACACCTTGGCCCCATGGACTTTTAAACACCATGGAAAGGATCACCTAAGGACTTTTAACCACCTTAGTGTCCGCAACAAGACTCATCCAAGGACTTTTAACCACCTTGATGATCTTAAGTAACAAGGCTCACTCAAGGACTTTTAACCACCTTAGTGACCTTAATCTTTTCAAAACATCACTTGCCAATATACATCATATTCATCATTTAATCCACTGTTTTAAAGCATTAAACCAAGCCATTTTCATCATGCATTTCAAAGCATCAAACCACATTATTTCAATGTATAAAAGCAAGGTACTTCTACCTAGAGTTACCTTCAACATATGGCTTACATAATCAGCAAAATCCATGCTAAAACATGCTTTCAAAACAGTAATTAAAAACATGCAAATCATCATCTTGCATCACAACAAAATCATGGCCACCACTAGAGAGAAAATCCGAAAACTTACACTTGAGCTTAGCTAAGTTGTTTAGACTTAAACTAAGCTCCCAAAACCTTCAAACCTTGGTTTTAAAGCTGAAAATCCAATTTCCACAAACTCACTCACCGATTTCCACTTTGCTTCAAGCCAAAGCACCAAATCAAGCTTCCGGATCAACCAATCTTGGATCCAAAGATGCCTCCCCTGTTTCAACACATCAAAGCAGAGGATTAATGCATCATCATGCATTAATTGCTTCAATGAAAGCACCTAAACTCGCTGCTCTCATCCAACCTCCATTTTCGGCCACTAAACACAACCGAAAATGCATCCAAAGCACTTCTAAACAAAGCCCAGCCATAAACCAGCAAAACCTCTTTAGATTCGAACAGCACTTTGACCAACCGGTCAACGCCCAAAACTCCTAAGCCCAAAACCGGGGCGTTACAACTCTCCCCCCCTTAAGAAATTTCGTCCTCGAAATTTACCTGAAGGAAAGAGATAAGGAAACTGCTTCAGCATGTCTTCCTTCCGCTCCCACGTGGCTTCCTCAACACCTCGATGCTTCCACAGCACCTTCACCAACTCAATGGTCTTGCCACGAAGAACCTTGCAATCCGAATCCAGAACCTTCACCGGTTCCTCATCATAGGTCAAATCCGGATTCAAAACCACTTCCTCCACAGGCATCACATGCGAAGGATCAGATCTATACTTCCGGAGTATAGAAACATGGAACACATCATGAATCTTCTCCAACTCCTGAGGTAACCTCAACCGATACGCAACAAGACCCACACGCTCAACCACCTCATATGGTCCAATGTACCGAGGGCTCAACTTACCCTTCCGGCCAAACCTCATCACCTTCTTCCAAGGCGAAACCTTCAAGAACACACGGTCACCCACCGCATACTCTATCTCCTTACGCTTCAAATCCGCGTAAGACTTTTGCCGATCAGAGGCAGCCTTCAACCTCTCACAAATGAGCTTCACCTTCTCGGTGGTCCCTTTCAACAAAGCAGGCATCGAAACCAACTTTTGACCAGTTTCAGCCCAACAAAGAGGAGTCCTACACTTCCTCCCATACAGAGCCTCATAAGGTGCCATCTGTATACTCGCCTGATAACTATTGTTATAAGCGAATGTTGAGTGTGTAAAAGTTCTATTATTTACACCCTTTTAACCCATATTTCTGCTGCATTCAAGCATCATTGCATTGCATTTAGGATAGTTTTCAATTAAATATCACAATTATATGAAAGGCACGGATTCTACTAAAAGATGGTACATTTTGCAGGTAACTGCCAAGGTTGACGATGAAGGCAGGCGAAGGGCAGATAAGCAGGAAGGCTGAACTGAACAAGCAGCTGAGGAAGACGAACCTGTCATGGACCCGTCACGACAGCATGGTGACAGCAGATTATTGAAGAGGAAAAATGAAGTGGATATCGATAGATAGAGAAAAATCTGCTCGTCTGTCGTGTGGAAACCAAATAATTTTCCAAGCCCCGGATCAAAAGATATGTCAAGCCAAAGCTCAAAGGAGAGGAAATCCCTAAAAGCAAGGAGGCAGCTAGAAAGTAGGATACTTTAGAGATTTAATCTTTATTAGAATCTTATTTTTAATTAAAGTTGTAATCCTTGTTACCTTAGATAACTTGAGCCTAAAGCTTATATAAAGGGCATAGATTAAACCTAGGGCATAGCCGACTACCCCAGAACCGAAACCAAAACCCTGCCGTCCACCCGTCACCGACATGTTCTAAATTCCCCCTAGGGCCACGGGTTGTTTTGTAAAGTAGTTGCAAGGGTTGCTTTGTTTTAGGATTTTTCAAGTTCAATAAAATAAACTTCAAGTTCTTTTATCTTGGTTTTAATATCTTGCAAGAGCATCGGGAGAGCATTGTGAGGTTATCTATTTACTTAGCATCGGGAGAGTTAAGTATACGAAAGAGATAAAAGCGCGTTCTCTAGTTTATAGTTGAACCATCTCGTGCTTAGGGATAAGGCGAGGTTAAGTGGCTAAGGAAGAATTCATACACATCGGTGTTCATCCTTCGATTCACGCCGGGAGGTATCATCAAAGACGTGTTCATCGACAGACTTGTGCCTAGGGATAGGGCAAGGCATATCTGGGATTCTTGCCAAACTTGAAGTACGGAGTTGGTGTGTCTGCTGCCGCAACTGCCAACGGACAGACGTCGCGACAGGTGCTGTCGGCGACGGGAGCGACGACAAAACTGGAGATCCTGAGCAATTCAATACCTGCACTACCGAGCAATTCAATACCAGCCCATTCTCTCTATCTTGATAATTCAATCTTTTTATTTACGTTTTACTTTATTATTCGTGACAACTCTCTAAAATATTTCCTTTACTTCGTGCAGTAAATCAAGGTGAAGTCATTAGCCCAATCCCTATGGAGACGATATCCGATACTTCGTATCACTTTACTACTTGCGTCGTGTACACTTGCACTCCAATTGCGATAGTCTATTTTACACGCAACAACGAACTCAACCAAAGGCAGATGCTTCTCCCAAGAACCTTGGAACTCAATCACGCAGCATCTCAACATATCCTCCAAAATCTGAATAACCCGCTCAGACTGACCATCCGACTGAGGATGATAGGATGTACTGAAATGCAACCTTGTACCCAGAGCTTGATGCAAACACTGCCAGAAACGCGATGTGAACCTCGGATCCCTATCCGACACAATCGACTTAGGCACACCTTGCAACCTCACTATCTCAGCAATGTACAGCTCTGCCAGCTTATCCAAAGAAAACGTAGTATGCACAGGCAAGAAATGCGCACACTTCGTCAAGCGATCCACAATCACCCAAACAGAATTCTTCTTCGATGGAGACAAAGGCAAACCAGATACGAAATCCATGGTAACCCTCTCCCACTTCCATTCAGGGATTTTTAACGGTTGCAACAAACCAGAAGGAACCTGATGTTCAGCCTTAACTCGCTGACACACCAAACACTTGCTCACAAACTCTGCAACATCCTTCTTCAAACCTACCCAATAGTACTCATCACGAAGATCACGATACATCTTAGTACTACCAGGGTGCATAGCAAAAGGACTACTATGACCTTCAGTCAGAATAGCACGCCTCAACTCAGCATCAGCAGGCACTACTATCCGACTACCAAAACACAACACACCATCCTCATTAAAGCAGAAATCCGAAGGTCTACCCTCCGCGATATCCTGAACATGAGACACCAAGGAATCATCCAACAACTGCTTTTCCTTGATCAACTGAACCAAAGATGGTTTCACTTGCAACTCAGCAACAAGACCACCATCACGCGATATGCTCAAGCTAGCAAACATAGCTCTCAGCTCAACAGCTACCTTCCTACTCAAGGCATCAGCAACAACATTAGATTTACCAGGATGATACTCAATCGTCAGATCATAATCCTTGAGCAACTCCAACCAACGTCGCTGCCTAAGATTCAACTCCTTCTGAGACATCAGATACCTCAAACTCTTGTGATCCGTGTACACAGTACACTTCTCACCATACAGATAATGTCTCCAGATCTTCAGAGCAAACACCACTGCAGCCAACTCAATATCATGCGTAGGATAGTTGCGCTCATGCACCTTCAACTGCCGCGACGCATAAGCCACAACCTTACCCTCTTGCATCAGCACACACCCCAAACCAACATAGGATGCATCACTATAGACCACAAACTCTTTCCCTGATTCAGGCTGAATCAAGATAGGAGCTTGAGTCAAAGCCGCCTTAAGCTTCTCAAAGGCATGTTGTCTCGCTTCTGTCCACTCATACTTAACATCCTTTTGCAACAGCTTCGTCAAAGGAGCAGCAATCTTGGAAAAACCATCCACAAACCTCCGGTAGTATCCCGCCAAACCAAGGAAACTACGGACCTCATGAACAGACTTAGGAACTTTCCAGTTCATCACCGCTTCAATCTTCTGAGGATCAACACGAATCCCCTCAGCTGAGACCACATGCCCAAGAAACACCACCTCCTTAAGCCAAAACTCACACTTGCTCAACTTAGCATAAAGCTGATTCTCCAACAAAGCTTGCAGCACAATCCTCAAATGCTCTTCGTGCTCCTCCTCATTACGCGAGTACACGAGGATATCATCAATGAACACCACAACGAACTTGTCCAGGTATTCATGAAACACACGATTCATCATGTCCATGAAAGCAGCAGGAGCATTTGTCAACCCAAACGGCATCACAAGGAACTCATAATGCCCATACCTTGTCCTGAAAGCTGTCTTAGGCACATCCACATCCTTCACCTTCAACTGATAATACCCTGACCTCAAGTCAATCTTAGAGAACACAGCAGCTCCCCTAAATTGATCAAAGAGATCATCAATCCTCGGCAAAGGATACCGATTCTTGATAGTCAACTTGTTCAGCTGACGGTAATCGATGCACATCCTCATCGTGCCATCTTTCTTCTTCACAAACAAGACAGGAGCACCCCAAGGCGACACACTCGGCCGGATGAAACCACGATCTAGCAGCTCTTGCAACTGCGTCTTCAGCTCCTTCAGCTCCTTAGGTGCCATTCTATAGGGAGTAATGGACACAGGAGTTGTATTCTCATACAGCTCAATTCCAAACTCCACCTCACGATTAGGAGGTAAACCAGGCAACTCTTCAGGAAAAACACCAGGAAACTCCTTCACAACCTTGATATCCTGCACCCTCAACTCCTTAGAGCTAGGATTCATCACAAAAGCTAGATAAGCTTCGCAACCCTGCCTCAGCATCCTACTCGCTTCCAAGGTAGACACCACATTAGCAAGAAACTTCACATTCTCGCCAACTACAACAACTTCATAATCATCCGCAAGCTTAAGCGAAACCCGCTTATTCTCACAATCCACAACAGCACGATGCTCAGCAAGCCAATCCATACCAAGGATCACATCAAAACCATAAAAAGGCAACTCCATAAGATCAACATGAAAGACATGTTCTTGAACAACCAAGGGACACCTTCTATAAAGCTTTCGAGTCACAACAGTTTCACCAAAAGAACTAGTGACACGAACACCAACATCCAAAGACTCAACAGGCAAACCAAGCAATTCAGCATGCTCACGCAAAATGTATGAATGCGTAGATCCAGAATCAATCAAAGAAAGCAATGACAAGGATTGCAAAGTAAAGGTACCTGCAATCACATCAGCATCATTCCTTCCCTCGCCCTGAGCATACACCCTCGCTTGGCCTCCAGCCTCAGGCTGAATAGCCACAAAATGAGCTACTCCGCGACCACCTTCCTCTCTCCTCTGGAAATTACCACGGCCGCGCCCACGACCTCTCTGCGGTGCAACAACAGGAGCACGATCTTGGCCACCAGCCAACCTCGGACAATCTCGCCTCAGATGGTCAACAGAACCGTAGTTCCAACATCCATTACCAGCTGCCGCAGCAGGAGCTTGCACCTCCCTCACAGCACGAGGACAGTCACGCTTCATGTGACCACGCGAACCACAGATCCAGCAAGCACTCGGATCAGCTCTAGCAAAACCACCTCTAGCAAGTGCACCACCACCTCTCTTGGCTGAGGACTGATACTTCTGGTCACGTCCCCTCTTGTTCCATCCACCTCCGGAACTATACTCAGCAGCTCTCTTGCCAGAACTTGCTCCAACACCTTTCGCAGCTAAACCCAAGTTCATCTCAATGTCCTTGGATCGACCAACCAACACATCAAAATCATTGTACTCAGCAGCCAACATGTAGGTCTTTACTTCCGTCACCAAGCCATAACGGAACCTTTCGCACCTCTCACGCTCATCAGGTATCAGCTCCGGTGCATACTGACTAAGCCGTACAAACTGCACCTCATACTCAGCCACACTCATGCTCCCTTGGGTAAGAGACATGAATTCACGCTTTTTCTCATCCAGATATCTCACTCCAAGATATCTCCTCTTGAACGCATTCTGGAAGAATGTCCAAGTAACATCAACTTCAGCCATCCCAGCTATGGTGGTCGTCCACCATGTATACGCACCGTCCTGCAGCAAGGACACAACACAGCCCAACTTTTGCACATCCGTGCAGCTCATCTGACCCAAGATACGCTTGGTACTCTCTAGCCAAGCTTCCGAACTCTCAGCAGACATACCTCTGAACTCAGTCCCACCAAGACTGCGCAGACGCTCCAAAGGTAATCTGACTCCAGCATCTCCCTGATGCCCAGCTCTTTGAGCTCCAGCTACTGCTGCTCGAAAAGCACCCGCAATAGCTTGTACCAGCATAGACATATCAGGCATAGCTTGCCCCTGACCAACCTCTGGCCCAGCAGCTCCAGCACCAGCTGCAGCTTCAGCTCGCTCACCTCCAGCACCACCACCAGGCGGAGGAGGGGGTAACACTGCACTACCCGTATTCTCTTCATTCTCATTCTCATTGGGAGCCGTAGCTCGCACACTAACTCTTAACTCTCTACGTGGTGCCATACTTTTACCATGCAATCACAATGCAAAATAAAACAAGTCAGGCCCAGCAAGGTAAGCAATCCAAGTATTCAAGCTCAATTTCATTCAAAATCAACATCATTTCATTAGCTTTTGTTTGGCAATGGGTACCCTCAACATGCAACATCACAACATACATCTCAATTGCATCAACATCACAAGCCAATGAACATGCTTTCAAACAACAAGCATACAAGCCAACATACTTCAATTATGCATACATTCATTCCCAATTACTCGCAAACTCAGCTCTGATACCACCAAATGTAACCCCCTTAACCCGGCCTAGACGGTTGACCCGAATTAAGAAAGTCACACGGGGAAAACCAAAGTCAACCCGAAAGTCAACCTTGATTAACGACCCTTTTTTTTCTTTTTAATCTTGTCTAGATGCACATTAATCCTAATTGTGATCACACAAACATCATACTCAAAGATCACAAACATCAGAGATCAAACAGGGACCCAATTGAACAAATTACAACTTTAGGGACCAAATTGTAATTTCTGATAATTAAAAGGACTTAACCCAAATTAAAGTTACCATCTTGAAATATCAGGTTTCATACTTCTCTGTGAAATTTCAGCTCAAAAGGACTTCCCAAGCTCATACAATTGAACAAACAAGATTCAGGACCAAAACGTAAACAATTCAAAACATATAACTGCCAATGTCAGCCCCTAACGGTCGGCCGTTCCGAAACCGATCGACCCCGTTCCGAAACACGGGCCCTTCCGAAACCGATCGACCCCGTTCCGAAACACGGCCTTGGCAGAGACCAAACCGTTTCGAAACGGTGCATACCGTTTCGGACGCCTGGGTTCATGCAAGGCACCCGTTCCGAAACGGTGCACACTGTTCCGAAACGCCTGCACAGATTGCAGCAAATTGGCATTCCAAAACATGCAATTAATCAATCAAACATGCTCCAATTGTCACCAAACTTTACCAGCATGCAATTCAACATATATGTGACTTATAGGAATCATCAAAACAACAATCTAACATCATATGCAAAAAGCCCCAATTCTATAGGCATGCTTCCTACACAAGCTAGCTATTCAAACACCAAACTTCCAAAACAAGCATATAAGGTTCCAATCCAAAAACCAGCATTCAAAACAACATTCAACATACTTAGGAAGTCTCAAACACCTCCCAAAACATACACATTGGTCCCCCATTGCCAAATCACCCAAAAGCTAAATGTTTAACAAAACCTTCCATACATTGAGCTTTACTTGAACTTGATTGCTTGCCCTTTCTTGCTGCCCCTCAAGGTACTCTAATGCTCTGCATTATTGAATTAAGAAAACGAAGAGAGCGTAAGCAAAAGCTTAGTGAGGCATGCTCTTTAAAAACCATTCAATAATGCAATTAATACCATTTATAAACATGCTTGAAATCAATCTTTGCACATGCTCAAAAGCATACTTAAAACAAGCAATCTCATGCTTCAACATAAACATTAAAACAAGCATCTCATGCTTCATAATATACTTAACATGTCATATTGGCTCAAGTGATACATTTCATTTATTAAAACAAGTTCAACAACTTCCCCAAGGACTTTTAAACACCTTGGCCCCAAGGACTTTTAAACACCTTGGCCATGGACTTTTAAACACCATGAATAAGGACCACACAAGGACTTTTAACCACCTTTGTGTCCAATGCTTGAATCACCCCAAGGACTTTTAAACACCTTGGCCCCAAGGACTTTTAAACACCTTGGCCCCATGGACTTTTAAACACCATGGAAAGGATCACCTAAGGACTTTTAACCACCTTAGTGTCCGCAACAAGACTCATCCAAGGACTTTTAACCACCTTGATGATCTTAAGTAACAAGGCTCACTCAAGGACTTTTAACCACCTTAGTGACCTTAATCTTTTCAAAACATCACTTGCCAATATACATCATATTCATCATTTAATCCACTGTTTTAAAGCATTAAACCAAGCCATTTTCATCATGCATTTCAAAGCATCAAACCACATTATTTCAATGTATAAAAGCAAGGTACTCCTACCTAGAGTTACCTTCAACATATGGCTTACATAATCAGCAAAATCCATGCTAAAACATGCTTTCAAAACAGTAATTAAAAACATGCAAATCATCATCTTGCATCACAACAAAATCATGGCCACCACTAGAGAGAAAATCCGAAAACTTACACTTGAGCTTAGCAAAGTTGTTTAGACTTAAACTAAGCTCCCAAAACCTTCAAACCTTGGTTTTAAAGCTGAAAATCCAATTTCCACAAACTCACTCACCGATTTCCACTTTGCTTCAAGCCAAAGCACCAAATCAAGCTTCCGGATCAACCAATCTTGGATCCAAAGATGCCTCCCCTGTTTCAACACATCAAAGTAGAGGATTAATGCATCATCATGCATTAATTGCTTCAATGAAAGCACCTAAACTCGCTGCTCTCATCCAACCTCCATTTTCGGCCACCAAACACAACCGAAAATGCATCCAAACCACTTCTAAACAAAGGCCAGCCATAAACCAACAAAACCTCACTTCCATTAACATCATATAACATCTAAAAACAACCTATTAACAACCTTATACCTCCAGCAACATCAGATCACCAAGATCACCTCAAAAACTACCTTGAAACACAAGCTAAACTTAGGAAACTCAACCTATCCGGGTTTGCATCAATCAAGACTCAATTCCACATCAATTTAGAGATCATTTAACATCAAAAACACCTCTCAAAACACAGATTAATCAGATCTAACGAAAATCATCAAAAATCATCAAAATCTTGCATAATAAGCCAAGATCCATTTCAACACTTTAAAACCTTTAATTAAACATCAATTAAGGATTGAAAACTTAGGAATTTCAGTAAAGAACTGATAGTTTAGAGGAGAAGGACGTTCTTACCTCCAAAATTGTGTTTCTCCACTTTTTGGAATGAAAACCCTTGATGAATCAAGAAGCAATTGAAGAGGTTTTGAAGATATGTTGATTTGGAACCAAATGAGAGTTGAAAGGAGAGATTTAGGTGAGAAAATCAGAAACAAATCTCTGGAAATGTAGTGTTTGGTTTGAGAGAAAATGAGAGAAGGAAAATTGAGAAGTTAGTTGAGAAAATTGCCAAATGAGCTTTTCCCTCCTTTTTGATATCTTTAAAATCAGAAAATAGCTTATAATATCTTAGAAAAATCTGGAGAAACCACTTTTGGATTAATAGCTCCTTAAAGATTCAAAGTTCCAACCCTTTATAAAACAGCCACCAAACTTGCGAAAATTACATTTTGGTCACTAGCCAAAATGTCACACTTCCAAAACTCATTTTCCAAAATTGATTTCACAGTTCACTTAATTATATTAAAAGATGATTTTAGAACATTTTTCCATATTTTTAATGCAACCCGAACTAGGCTTTCCTAATTTAACCTCTTTAGATTCGAACAGCACTTTGACCAACCGGTCAACGCCCAAAACTCCTAAGCCCAAAACCGGGGCGTTACACAATGATTATATCCCTTCTTAACCTAAGGCGACCCGTCCCAAGCCAATGGGAGGACTATTCTACTAAAGATAGAATATGCTTCTGAAACGCTCAGTCCACCAGGGAAGGCCCACCACGCTGCTACCTTGGTTCTTGCCTTATCTCCATGAGTATTTACAATTTTCAGAAACACGCGTTACAAGCGAGGGAGTGAGATGAGAAGAGAAGTACAATAGAAGATAGAGAAGGGCACGACACGCAGGCCATATTTATAAAAACCAAAACTATAAAGGCTATGGGCTATAACCATGCAAAACAAACACCGTGCAATCTAACATGCATTTCAAACATTGTGCGAACAAAGTAACGACGTGTTTACGGAGTTTTAAACTGATTATCCCTTGGTTGCGGTTAATGGGCCAAAGAAGGATCACGAGGTTTCATAAACCATTTGCGTTAACAAACAAATGCACCAGGTAGGTTAACATGAAAGAGAGGTGGCACACTAGGCACACTTAAGTACCAGGTCTTTGATGATGCCAATCCTAGACATGCATTTTTCATAACGTCTAACCATAACTCTTATGGATTCACCGTGAAAGATAGTTTGATAACTTTTATCGAATTAGAAGCCCTTTCAGAGATTTCATAAATCTATGAAACTACGAACAACTACTTGTTCTCTAGACTAACTATTAGTCTCAACATGTTAACATTTAACATTGAAGCAACCTAACATAGTTATGATTAACTCTTAATCATTCAGTGATAATCGAAATAAGTCTTTATTAGGTGTGATACGATAAACGATAAATATCTAAATAGAATCAAACAACATGTATCTCATACATAAACATCACCCAAGAATTTAAGTTCGAATTCGTATGATACAAGTGGCTCTGATACCACTGTTGGGTCACATCGGCACGCCCAAGACTAACTATTAATCTGACGTAATCCAGCCAGGATCCATGTACAGAAACGAATCCAGGATGAAAAGATGAAGAGTTACCTTTTAAAACTCTTGAAACTGGAAAACCGACGGTATGTCAGAATAACCACGTCAAGTAAAACTGGAATCGTCACAGGTTCACAACGACCTCTACGGAGTCCACCCGAACAAAACGAACAAAGTTTCCGCCTCCCTAACACTTAGGGATAAATTTCGACAGGTTTGAACACCTTCTAGGGAGAAGTTGAAATCCCTCTAGGGATTCCTGAGGGAGTCTGAAATCGACCAGGGGTTCTACCGGGACTTGGATTTGAACTAGGAAATCACCAGGAATTTGCCAGGGGGCAAGAGGAACACCAGAAAAATATCGAACAGCTTCTCAGAAGAAATCTGGGACTTGTCGAAAATTCCAAAGGGGAATTCCCAGGGATATGTTGAAATTTGCAAGGAAGAATAGGGATGATTTGGTTGCTAGCCCTTGTCCCTTTAAATAGTATTCAAAGACTTAATTCTAGTTGAATTCCTTAAATCCAAGTTCAACCAAAATTCATAGAATCTAATTCTACTTGAAATTGGTTTATATTAAATATACATTATATTTAATAATATAAATGAAATATATATATATAATTATGTAGAATCTTATTCTACATAAAACATGGATTTAAATATACATTATATTTAATCCAAATATATATGTATTTATTATATAGAATATCATTCTATCTTTACTTGGATTTAAATATATTTAAATATATATTTTTAATTATGTAGAATCTAATTCTACATAAACTTAGAATTAAATATACATTATATAAATTCCGAATATATATTTAAATTTCTATAATCTTATTCTATAATATTTAAGTCTCTAAATATTTTCCATACTCTAAATAATATTTGATAAATATAATATTTATCCAATATTATTCTCATTTAAGGGAGTTGTCGATTTCCCTTATCCCATAGGGGATTTTCGGCAACCTCCCTAAAATAGGGAGTATGGTTTCCAAATTTTTTTCGTTTCATTCGAAGGGTGTGACCCTTGTAGGTTCATGCAACGTTAGCAGCAAAGTTAGAATTGTTCTAATTTTACAAACAATGAGTGGCATCTAGTAATACATCATTGCTACCTAAGTTGCATGAAGTCGTGGTTTGACTTTCCTAATTCCTGAATAAACTTTCTTTATGTATTCCATCCTTTTGTCCTTTATATCTTAGATGAACACAAGTCATGGGTTAGTCACACTTGCGTTGTCCATCTAGTGTTTCTTGATGTCTTGAGTAGATTATTATAAACGAATCTCTGTGATATCTCATATCATAATATTCGAGCATGGCCATGCATTTTCTAATCTCACTCAATCAAGTGGCCGAAGATATTTCTCCCATTATGTAGGAGGGACAAATCCTTTCTTGATCAACCATATTTCACTACATAGGTCATCACGTATCCAATCATCAGTCTTTATAATGTAGTCAGTTACGACACACGTTTGACTATGTCAAAATACGTAAATCTTTATGTTGAAATCATGTTGATCTCAAGTCTGGGGATTATACATATGTTTATCATGAGCAATGTTGTGATTGTCACATAATTACCCAAGAAACATGCTCATAGCGGGTCAATCCAATATGTTGTTCTCTAACAAATACTTATGTGTTGATTTTGATATCTCTATGCCAATGACAACACTTGTTATCAATCAACCACATATTAGTCTTTATATATTATCATTGTCCATACCCGTAATAATATTCGACTAAGGATCCTATTTAACAATAATTGTATTATTGTATGGACATTATTATCCAATGGTTAGTTTGATGCACAGAAACAAACCAAATGATAATAACGGCAACGCCATTGCTTGATAAATCTAGTAAGATAGTATGTCTATTCAATCATCATATGATTGGTCATTGGGCATACTCCAACAAGATATCATTGTCGAAGCACAAAAATTGTCTCGACAAGTGGTGGACTTGGCTGATGTAGCAACTGAACTGAGTCAGAATGACGACATGTTCTCAGATCATGATAAGAAGCTGGCTTGGATTTAAAAAAAAAGATAGATAAGCTAGGTGCTAGGGCCCAATATTATTTGTAACTTGGATACATGATGTAACAAGACCTTTTACTTAATGAAAGTTGTCTTATGATGGTTACTCTTTGAATCAATACCTTTTCCGCACACAAGTCTACATCCAGCATTGCATCTTCATTGCATTTTAGTAGCATTGCATATCCATTACATATTTAGCAACATTACATTTACATTCAGAAATTGAACCTAAATCATTTACGGGTTCGATGGCAGTAATCCAAGATTTGGTTGGAAATCTAACAAGTTAGCTACCAACATGGATGATGAGATTAAAGTGATTGAGCAACCTCTTAAGGGCTACAAGAACAATTGCAAGCATAATTGTCCAAGATAAAGGGAGATACATGAGACCAAATATTGAAGTCCTTACAAGAAATGATAAACCAAGCAACTCAAGCATTGACTGCAAAAGGTATTGATGAAGTGAAGGGTACTATCGTATACGAGAAGTTTTCGTCGATATCGCCCCGCCAAGCTGACACATTGTTTCTAAAAAATTACTCTAGGGCATCCAAATCGAATTCAAGGATGAGCCATGCTAAACCTTTCGTCTCTAAATTGAACGACCATGCAGAAATAAAAGGATTGAGAATATAGCTTTTCAAGCAGTTTGAAGATAAATTGAAGAGCCTTGAAGAAAATATCAATACAATAGAAGACACTGAGATCTTCCACAAATTAGAGTACAATGAACTCTATTTGATCCATGACTTGGTTATTCCACTTGAGTTTAGAGTCCTCAATTTTGAGAAATACGATGGTACCAGTTGTCCTTTGATCCATATGAGAATGTTTTTTAGGAAGATGGAAGGCTACCTACATGATGATCAAATGTTGATTCCACTACTTTCATGATAGTCTGGCTGGAGCAGTCGTGGAATGGTATAATCGACTTAACAAAGAGCATATTCGATCATGTGTTGATCTAGCCACTGTATTTTAGGGGTAATACAAGTATGCTTTGGATTTGGCTCCAAACCATCAACTTCTTTAGAATATGAAGAAAAGGGTAAATGAAAGCTTTAAAGAGTATGCATTGAGATGGCGAGCAGTGGCACCTCAACTTCAACCTCCCATGATGGAAAGTAAAATGTCTTCCATGTTCCATAGAACCCTTCCAGCTCCTTTCTATCATTTGATGCTCGTAGGTTCAAGAGGTAGTTTCTACAATATTGTGATAAGAGGAAAGCTAATAGATGATGCAATCTGAAATGGAAGTTTGAGGTCTTTTTTAGAAGGCCAAATCGGTCAAGAAACAACAAGAGAAGAAGAGGTGAACGAATGTCATCTACAACGCACTTGTGGTCACAAAAGAAATCAATCATCTAGTAATCCTTTCCCATTAAGAAAGCTCACCGGACAAGCACAGATCTTGAAATATTCCAAATGTCCATCTCAGATTTGTTTCCTCAACTTGTAAAATGACGATATCTCACTCCTATACCAATGAAGGTAACACTGAACCCAACTATCTACACTTATGATCCAAGTAGTACTTGTGAATTTCACATGGGAGAATATGGGCATTCAACCAAAAAGTGTAGACCGGTATTGGATGACATAAAAAAGCTTGTTGATAATGGAATATTAAAAAGAGGGTCAATTGAACAATGAAAGACAAGCTCAAGATAGGACAGGCTATCATTGGTGTTAAGGGGATTAAAAGACCAGGATGAATGACTCTTGGGAGTGGTTGAGTTCCTTTTTCTTAAGCTTTCTTATCATGAGTGCTCAGTTTTCTAAGACATTCATGTAATTTAAATTTCTTTCCAAGTAACGCATAGAACCAACCTTTTGCTTAATCCTGAAGGCAATTGGATCTTTTGTAAGGGCATATGTCTACTTGTTTTGTTTTCAAGGAATGATGCTTTCTTCTACATTCATTTGTCAAATATTTTCTACAAAATGATTTTTACACCATTCCATCCATTTCATTATAAGTTAGTTTTGGTTCTTCCATACATATATGTATTTTTTTTTCAGATTTTTGTATAACGCCATCGATTGCAATCTGACGATTAATCTGATCATTCTTGTGTTTAGAGGAAATCAAAAGATGTGAAGATGGGGAGGATGTGACCTATCTTCCAACCTAATTAGGTTAATAGAAGGACTACTAAATGTGCTAGAGAGTGATGGAAAGACCCCAAACACAAATTTGGAATAAATGTTTCCTCTCAAGCATTGTTGTCTAAGATTTTTGAATATCGCGTTAACTCCAACATCTTTCCAACGAAAGACTACCATTCCTCGATGATATTTGTATAGGCCCAACCAAAGATCATTCCCATGCTCGGGCAAGAGATATGAAAGGCTTGTTTAAGTTGAAGATGAATAATTATGATCGTATCGAAAAGACAAAATCCATCAAGAGGCATGAAACGAGAAGATGTACATCAGATGCATAAAGTAATTTGTGCTCGAAGAGCATGCTGAAACAAATTGAGAGTCTTGAACTCGAAACCGAGAATAAAAAACATTGAAAAAAGAAAAAAAAGAAACTAAGGCGAAAATCCAAAAGGGTGTCTTAGGTCAAGAAGGAAAAGAAAAGAAAAATCAAGGGAAAAAAAATAAAAAAAGGCACTTTAGGAAAAAAGGGAAAAGAAAAAGAAATAGAAAAGTGAATGTGCCAAATCAAAATTCAAGCCTCTGGGGGATAAGCAAATGTAGAATCTTTCAGCCAACAGAATCCTTACCTAAAAGAGATTTGGAAGACTACTCATATGCAAAACTAAAGCATACACTGATGTTCGACCACAATACAAGTTTGATTGAGCTACAAATTTCCAAAAAATAGAAAAGTGGAAATGAACTCTAGGGTGAAAACCCAAAAATGGGCAGTCTAGAGTGATCCGAAAGATGAAAAAATAATGCACCTAAGCATGTTAAGATCAAGTACTGCATCAATACCATTTCTTTCATAATCGTGATCCATGGTCTAATTTATATGCCTCCGAAGTCCATACGTGGATATCTGAGTTGGAGGATTTTGTCTTTAGATTATATCCCACCTTATTGAGTTATCCTTTCTTCAAAGATTTCGAAACTTCTAATGCTTGATAGAGATCAAAAAAGAGAAAAGAATAGAATATAAGTGTATGAGTCAAAGAGAGCCACCTAAATTGGTTAGAATATTAGGTACATGGGAAATGATACTCCCGTATATCTTTAGACGTCGACACAACATTCGAGGTCCTCTAGACACAAGCTACACTTGGAACGACCATTGGCAAGTTAGTTTAAAGTCGCTCATGCCCTTGATATATAGGGTACGTAATTTTGGTTTTATTTGCAAATGTTTGCCATTTTGTAAAAAAAATCTTATTTTTGAAAGAATAAAAAAAATCATAGTGATAATTCATACAAGCATCATGCATTGAAAGGAAAACAAGCATACTAACATTTTAAAGAAACAAAAGATTTCTTTGCATTGCTTTGTAAAAAGATTTAAATGTAGGGATTCAAAAGCATATGCTCACCCTAACAAATGATCTTGTGATAAAAAAAAAGGCATGGTAAAGCATCGAGAGATTGCTTATACAACAAATGTTCAAATTGGCTTTTCACCCAGAGATGGTGGAAACATTTTCCGGCAATTGAGTGAGTGTAGGAACTATAAAGACAATTTGCAAAAAAATAATTGACAACAATACTCTTGAATAAGAGTGGTCAGCAATCTAGACAAATGTCCAATCAACAAAATGGAATCATGGAGAATGATCCATCATTTTTTAAATCAAAGAAGATGATACTTGAATCCAAAAGTAAAAGGGGCATCACCATATATGATAAGAAAGAAGTGTTCATACGAGGACCGTGGATAAGTGCCCACGTTGTTGTTAAAATTCATGGGGGAAGACCTTCCACGAAAATTAAAGAAAAGAAAATGGTTAAACCCAAGTTTGAGTGAGGCAAAGCTGTTCGAAGCAACAATATTTGTTTTAAACAATCAAAGAGTTCACATGTCATAGTTATGATAATGCTGATGGAAGAAGAAATTGTCCAAAAGAGAATTCAGAAGTCTCAATTTGAGGACCAAAAATAATGACCAATATGACTACATTCTTTCTACGACGACATTATGCATTTAAGATAGATGCATACATGATGATAGAAATAGATGCATTGAAGTTAAATGTATTGAAACAAGTTTTCAAAGAAGAAAAGAAATTCAAGACACCATTTTTTGAATCAAGCAGCCAAAGAAAGCATAGTCTAAAAAGGGATGAAGTCAAAACCTTCGGGAGTGATGTCAAGTCCTTCGGGCCTTCACCTTCAGTAGTGATGTCAAGTCTTTCGGGCCATCACCTTCAGGAGTGATGTCAAGTCTTTCAGGCCATCATCTTTAGGAGTGATGTCAAGTCCTTCAGGCCATCACCTTTAGGAGTGATGAATTGTTCTCAAATGTCCACATATAAAAATAGTGGGACAAAACATTTTTCAAAAAAGTAAATGAAATGATTATTTTCAAAATTTTAAATCCTTTGGGCCATCACCTTCGGGAGTGATGCTAAGACCTTTGGGCCATCACCCGATGTTAAGACCTTCAAGCAATTAAAAACGTAATTGTTAGAAAGAAAATGACATCTTTACCAATGTCAAAACCTTACGATAAGGGGAACCTCATTTTAAAATGTTAAGTCCTTCGGACCATCACCCTTTGAGATTGGAAAAGTTGTCATTTTCTTTTCTAACAATTACATTTTTTAATCACCCTTCGTGAGTGATGTTAAGTCTTTCGGGCCATCACCTTCAATAGTGATGCTAAGACCTTTGGGCCATCACCCCTGAGAGTGATGTTAAGACCTTCGAGCAATTAAAAATGCAATTGTTACAAAAAATAAGAACTTTCTCAAATCATGCCTATTCGTCAGAGTTGTAGCTTGATCAGAACTAACTCCCAGATCATATGCCTCTTCATCAAAGTTGTAGCTTGATCAAAACTAACTATCAGATCAAGCCTCTCCGTCAGTGTTGTGGCGTGATCAAATCTGAAGTTTAGATCCTCTCTCATCGTTGGTAGTGCAGCAAATCAAATGCATCTTCTGATATCGTCTCTCTGACAGTGGTAGAGCGGGTCACCCTAATCAAAACATCTGATCATCAACCCTTTTAATTTCCCATTCTAAAATAAAATAAAAAGATGGATACCTAGTCAGACACAATTTTCTTTCTCTTGCAGTTCTTGTCTTTCCAATAGAAAGATGAAGAAGATGAGTCAACCAGATCATGTCTCTTCATCGATGGAGTAACAGATCAATAGATAAATTCTATTTCTCAAAGAAGTGGAGGAGTGGATCAACTGAATTCCAAAAAGAAAGGTCGTGTTAGATAGTCTTCAACAAATTTGGCAAATCTTATCTTCCTAAAAGATGGTCGGAGCAGATTGGTCGTCCGGAGTCTATCTCTCTCAAAGAAGTAGGGTAGCAGACCGATCAAAGAGTTCTACACCCCTGAATAAGAGAAGACAATAAGACCAAACGAAGAAAGAAAAGTTATGTCAAGGAGGAAGAAGTTTAGCTGGACTGGATGAAACTGGTTCTCTTTTAGACTTTGCTCAATTGCCATTACACAACAATGAGCAAAGAGGCGCAACTGTAGATACTCATTTTCGTCTGGGCCGCTTAGCCCATTATCCATAATCCAATAACCAAATAAATACCCAATAACTCATTTTACATTATTATTAACCCAAACCCATTTCCAAATTATCCACCCGACCCAAGACCATATATGGCCCAAACATAAACCTAAACCTATCTGACTAACCCTAACCCTAACCTTAGCTACTTGTAACACCCCTCGCCCGGGAATGCGAGTGAGGAGCGTTACATTTGCAGCGTATTATTATTTGGATTCATATTATACATATTCATGACATACATAAGCAATTCCAATTATCATAACATACTTGGCTTACAAGTTTCTTCATGAAACTCACTTTAGATTTATATTACATATACATGCGGAAGCTTACTCTAACATTCAACCAAAAATGTAAACATACATATATGTGGGCTAACAAAAACCTTAACTATTACATACAAGCAATCATGTTACAATCATAACAATTACATACATGTACTAACACAACAAGATAATCATTTAATCATGCTTACACATTCAACAACCATTACATAATCATGTTACCAAAACAATTTCTTAATCTACCATATTCGAATCATACATATAAACAAGGCTCATTCGAACTAAGCATAGCCATACATTTTAATCTTCATTTTATATCATACATCTAGATGCATATTACAATCCTATAGTTCATGTCTCATTAACACAATCAATTTTCCAAGATCACATAATCATACAAGCACACTTTAAATCCCATAGCAATCATCATATCAAACTTAAAGTTAACAAACATTACTTATATACTTGCCAACATAAAGTTATTACAAAACAAGCTTATGCTTACATATATATATACAAAACCAAACCAAGTCTTAAACATAGCAATTACATGACAAGCATCCAAAATACATGTATCATATGCATGTGACACTTATATACATCTATGCCACCAACTATAATAACCAAAAGAGTCATACTTGTGCTTGGACTTCAAGGTCAGCTCTCTAAGACAATCGACTAGCTTTCGGGACTAGCACCTGAAATTTTTGGAAGAAGGGAACAGAAGAGTGATAAGTACAAGGTATGTACTTAGTGAGGCAGCCCTAACTTTACTAATATCCATCTTTTAAACATTATTTAATCTTCAAGGTTACCTAACTAGGCATAAAACAAGGTTTACCTAGCTAGTCCAACATACAAAAGTAGACTTAGCTAATCTTGTAACCATTTCAATAACCAATGATGCAACACAAATAACATACTTTCATATTCACTTATACAGAATGTATCAATCAAAACATTGTCATATACAACAGCAAGCATCATTTAAAAGCATTAGCATATACAAGGCAAGTAGGCATATCAATTTCATTTCATTGGTACTTATCATTTGGGTACTTATCTTTCAAGTCATGTAACTTTTAAATATGTTGCCTTGGATGATTAATGAACAAGGTAATCGAGTCTACGTGTGACATATGACTTTGGATACCCAAAGGTATCAATGCTTTGTAACCAACTTGTAACATGTAGTCAGAGGATGCCATAGCATCAAGGTGACTTACCACCTTAAGGAATATTGGTGACTAACCACCATCCTTTAACAATAATCAGAGGAGCTCAATGACTCTAAGGCATGCCCTTCTACCTATAGACACTAATCAAACCAAGGACTTCACTTATCTTTCTTTATTAACAATAGCATTTTACTTGTTTATCAAACACATATCACAAAGTCATGTACACATTCAATCATGTTTACATTGTGCACATTCAAGCCATGATCAATCAAATTTCCAGCAAGCATTTAGCATCATTTCAATCATATAACCATCTTCAAACAGTAGCTAAATCATCAATTAATTCAATTCAAGTGGCTCAAACAACTCATGTCACAAAGCAACCCATATAGACATCAACTAGCATATCTAGATAGCATCATATACCTAGTTCATAGTTCATTCCTTTAGTCCTTCTTCCTTAGCATTTAAATTTACCAATCCATTATTAATTTCATTACATGCTTCATTTTAAATCATCCAAGAAACATAAACACATTGGTTGAGACACTAATCTCAACCCTAAACTAGCTACACTCACAAATACTTCCAAGCTTAGTTGTTATCCTTGATGATGATTCCTTTCCCCCTTCTCTTTGCTTGATCACTCCTTGAATCTTCTTGAAATTCTTCACCAATGTGATCTTAAAACATAAAATATCATATACAATATCCATTAGTAATTAATTCAAACATATAAATTCATTTACTTAAGCATAATCACCTAGACAAGTGAATCTGCCCCCTAAACTGGCAGTTTGAGTAACCTCTACTAAACTGGTCATATCTTTTTACTCACAACTTCAAATAAGGAGTTCTTTACCATTCTATAAATCTTATAAACACACCTTTACAACCATGTATGGCACATAATTTTATCATTTCTCTATCAATACAGTTTATTACTTGAACATAGGGAATTTTTAGAAACCTAATCTGCCTATTCTTAATTTGTGACTTTAGTGCATTTATAACCTATGTTTCACTACACCATTAATCTTGAGCTTTTAACCACATTTACCTTCACATATTAACATAATAATGAAGTTCTAACATCTTTAAAAACAGAGCATTGAAGTCCTCAATTTATCAATTTCCACAAAACAGTCCCCTTTAATCCTTTAATAATCCTACATGTGATCTAAATGCATTTAACCTACCAATTGAGACTTAATTCAAGCTTGGCCATTTACTTTTTATTCATTCCATGACTCCCCTGTTTCATGAATAAATTTTCAGAATTTATTAACACCATTTTGACCCCTAAACATTTCAAATTTCACAATTTAGTCCAGCAGATTCCAAATTCATTCAGTTTCAGTCCAGTCAACTTCTAACAACAATTCAGAGACCTATACTTAACATTTTGAGCAAATCATACCTCTATTCCATGTAAAATTTTGTCATCTACAACTTTGTATAAGAACACGTTTTCGATAAATGACTCTAACATGCTCAATTTTCCAGATCTCTACATGGTATCATACAAGTACGAATCTGGGCAGATTCATACCTAAGTTCATGTCCATGCTTTAATCCCCAGAAATTATTCAAGTCTAACATGAACCCAGCATTGATAACTCATAATAAAACATTTATAACATATTTTTTTTAGTGGTTCAAACCCAGAATCATCAAATACAAAAAAATAAAAACACCATAGGAATCGAGTAACATATGATGTACTTACTTGATATCTGCCTACATGCATGATCCTAGGTGATATTTTAGCTCAATTTCCAGCATAATAAAGATGTCCTTAAGCCTAAGAATTTCTATCTCTCCTTTCCTCTCTTTGGTTCGGCAGGTTTGCATGAGAAAGATGATGATGGAAGTAAGTGGTTTACACATGTAAATTTTTCTTTCCTTAGTGGACTGGTTATCTCTTGTATAAAGGACACATGGATTAGTTTATGTCCATGAAATTCTATTATAATTCCACCTAATATCCCACTAACATTATAATATTTAACTACTTAATTATTAGTTTATCATATTTTACTTATAGATATACTTATATGTACATTTAAATACAACCCACCGAATCATACATAAATATATATATGTATACTATTTACGTTTCATATTATCTAACTTATATATATATATATATATATATATATATATATATATATATATTAGTTACAAATTAAATCTTCATTTCTTTAATTTTACATATGAACTTACATGTAGTGTTTAACCCATTTATATCTTAATCGAACATAGCTTATGTGGTTTCATTGTAATCTTAACTAAATTGTAAATTGTTTACGCTATCCTTGTCGTTTTCTATAATTCTAACTAGGGTAGTTTTAGGGTGTTACAACTCCTCCCCCCTTAAAGAAAATTCGTCCTCGAATTTTACCTGAATCGAACAGATGAGGATATTGCTTTTTCATCGTGTCCTCAGGTTCCCACGTCGCTTCTTCGACGTTGTGATTCCTCCAAAGAACTTTGACAAGAGGAACACTTTTATTCCGAAGTCTCTTGACTTCTCGATCGAGGATTCAGATGGGTTCTTCTTCGTATGAAAGATCGGGATTGAGCTCAACTTCTTCAGGCTCAAGAACGTGAGACGGATCAGATCGATATCTTCTAAGCATTGAGACATGGAAGACATTGTGTATCTTATCAAACTCGGGAGGAAGAGCAAGTCGATAAGCTACATGACCAATTCTTTCGACTACTTCAAATGGTCCGATAAACCGAGGACTTAGCTTGCCTCTTTTGCCGAATCGAAATACTTTCTTCCACGGGGAGACTTTAAGAAACACTTTATCTCTGACTTGATGTTGAATGTCTCTACGTTTCAGATCGGCGTAAGACTTTTGACGATTGAAAGCTTGCTTCAATCGAGAATGAATGATTTGAACTTGTTCTTCGGTTTCCCGAAGCAATTGTGGTCCCAAAACTTTATTATCACCAAGTTCAGACCAACATACAGGTGTTCGACATCTTTTGCCATACAACGCTTCGAAAGGAGCCATTTGAATCGAAGATTGGAAGCTATTGTTGTAGGCGAATTCTACCAAAGGTAGTGATTTCTCCCAGTTCTTTCCGAAGTCAATGATACAAGCTCTGAGCATGTCTTCGAGAATTTGAATTACTCGTTCAGATTGACCATCGCTTTGCAGATGGAAAGTTGTGCTAAGATTCAGTTTGGTTCCGAGAGCTTTATGTAATGATTTCCAAAATCGAGCTGTGAATCGGGGATCTCGATCGGAGACTATTGAGATTGGAACTCCATATAAACGAATTACTTCTCGGATGTATAATTCAGCCAAGGCTTCAAGACTGAGATTCATTCTCACCGGAATGAAGTGTGCTGACTTGGTGAAACGATCAACAATCACCCAGATAGCGTCACACTTTCTTGGCGAACAAGGAAGACCAGTTACGAAATCCATTGTGATCCGTTCCCATTTCCATTGCGGAAATTTGAGAGGTTGGAGCAAACCAGTAGGGACTTGGTGCTCGGCTTTAACTCGTTGGCAGTTCAAACATTTCGCTACAGAGTCGTTGATAGCCGTTTTCATTCCTGGCCACCAATACAAGGGCTTGAGATCCTTGTACATCTTAACTGATCCAGGGTGGATCGAAAAAGAACTTTGGTGCGCTTCTTGTAGGATTTCATCTTGTAATTCTTTGTTATTAGGGACACATATACGGTCTTTGAAGTATAGAAGACCGTTCGACCTAACAGAGAAGTCAGGATTAGACTCAAGCTTAGAATTGATTTTCTGAAGTTCCGGATCAATTTGTTGAAGTTCTTTGATCCTAGTTATTAGTGTAGATTGAACTTGAAGTTCATTCAGAAAATTCCGAGTTTTGCATAGCCGGAAATAAGCGTTGATAGCCAAGGTAGCTACGAATAACAAAATTAGAGAAGTTACTTACAATTCAAGGTATGATTCCAAACTTTTACTTAATGATTAAGGAGGCTTTCAAATTGTTACTTAATAGGTAAGAAGAGTTCGAATTTCTTCCTTAACTATTAAGAAAGAATTCGAACAAGTGCTGAAATCATAAGAATGGATTGTTCTCGGTTTTGAATAACATACCAAGATTTGGTTTTCGACTCAGAGCGTCGGCGACGACGTTGGCTTTTCCGGGATGATAATCTATGATCAAATCGTAGTCTTTGAGTAACTCTAACCATCTTCTTTGTCTAAGGTTCAAATCCTTTTGAGTGAGCAAATACTTCAGGCTTTTGTGATCAGTGAACAACTTGCATCTTTCACCGTACAGATAGTGCCGCCAAATTTTGAGTGCAAACACAATGGCCGCAAGCTCGAGATCGTGAGTAGGATAATTCAATTAGTGCGGCTTCAATTGTCGAGAGGCGTATGCAATCACGTTGCCTTCTTGCATCAGAACACAACCTAGGCCCGAGTGTGATGCATCGCTGTACACAACGAATTCTTTACCCGATTCAGGTTGAATAAGGACTGGAGCATGAGAGCTTGTTTGAGTTTGTCGAAGCTTCATTGCTGCTTTTCCGACCACTCAAATTTTACATCCTTTCGGAGGAGTTTGGTTAATGGTGCGACAATAGTGGAAAATCCTTTCACAAATCTTCAGTAATAACCGGCTAATCCGAGAAAACTTCGGACTTCGCTCACATTTCTCGGAGGTCTCCAATCAAGAATAGCTTGAACTTTCTTGGAGTCGACTTTGATTCCTTCGGCAGAAATGATGTGTCCGAGGAATGAAACTTCGGATAACCAAAACTCACACTTAGTGAATTTGGCAAACAATTGGTGATCTCGGAGCGTCTGTAGCACAATCCGAAGATGATCAGCATGTTCTTCCTTGTTCCGAGAGTATAAAAGGATGTCGTCAATGAAAACAACCACGAACTTGTCAAGATAAGGCTTGAATACTCGATTCATCAGGTCCATGAACGCAGCAGGGGCATTCGTTAAACCGAATGGCATTACTAGGAACTCGTAATGTCCATATCGAGTTCGGAAAGCTGTTTTGGGCACATCTTCTTCTTTTACCCTCATTTGATAGTAACCGGACCGAAGATCAATCTTAGAGAACACGGCTGCGTGTTTGAGTTGATCGAACAAATCTTCGATTCTCGATAGCGGATACTTGTTCTTGATGGTTACTTTATTAAGTTGCTGGTAATCGATACAAAGTCGTATTGTACCATCCTTCTTTTTCACGAATAGTACAGGAGCACCCCAGGGAGAGATGCTAGGTCGGATGAATCCTTTATCCTCAAGTTCTTGAATTTGCTTCTTTAGTTCTTTGAGTTCAACAGGTGCCATCCGATAAGGTGTGATGGACACAGGATTAGTTCCGGGTTGAACTTCGATCTTGAATTCAACTTCCCGAGTTGGAGGAAGGCCAGGGAGTTCCTCAGGAAAAACATCGGAAAATTCAGATACAACAGGCATTTCAAGTAAACTGAAATCAAGCTCGTCTTGCAGTGCCATAGCGGCAAAAATAGAGGTCGGTTTCTTGTCTATCAATAGGATGGATTCTTTTCCTAAACCCCGTAAATATAACCTACGGTTTTGACAGTCTACCCAGGCTTCATGTTTTCCCAACCAATCTAGTCCTAAAACTAGATCAAATTCACATTTGGGTAATACATATAGATTACAAGGAAAGGGTACATTTCGGATTGTTATCTGACAATCTTTACAAATCAAATTTATAGGCATACTACCTCCTATAGGGTTCGAAACAATTAGCCCAGTTTGTACAGTTTCAGGTTTCAATTTAAGTTCATCTAACAAGTATGAGCATATAAATGAATGGGTTGATCCCGAATCTATCAATGCATAAACAGGTTTAAGGTTAAGTTCAACCGTACCCGCAATGACGTCGGGAGATTCGTCCTCATCTTTGCCACGAATGTGGTAAACACGAGCTGGGGCTCGGGACTCCTGATAAGTGGTGGCTTTTGACTGGGCAGTCTTGCCTTTCCCGGGATTGTTCGACTGAACTTGTCTCGGATGTTTGCCTCGGCTAGACGGTACAGAACTTTGGTTAGCCGGTCGAACAAAAGATTGATCATTTCGTTTTGGACAGTCTCGGATGTAATGATCGTCAGCACCACAAGCATAACAGAGGTTCGCCTGGGCTTGGCATTGGCCAAAGTGATTCTTCTGACAGAATTTGCAAACAGGAGGTCTGTCGACATTTCTAGTACTGTTGACGGAAACAACTGGAGTAGCCATCTTGTTGGAGTGTTGTGGTTGGAAATTATTCCGAGTAGATGGTATATAGGTGGAGGATGATTTCTTCTGATGTTTCGGCTTCTTAGACCACCGAGACTTGTCATCACTCTTCCGCTTCTTATCAGTTTGGAATCCACTCTTTCGTTTCTCGGCACTCCGCATCTTAGATTCAGTGACGATGGCTCGATTCACAAGGATTTGAAAAT
Source organism: Hibiscus tridactylites (assembly GCA_958450335.1). Taxonomy (NCBI): domain Eukaryota; kingdom Viridiplantae; phylum Streptophyta; class Magnoliopsida; order Malvales; family Malvaceae; genus Hibiscus; species Hibiscus tridactylites. The sequence continues at coordinate 41,202,320 of OY288280.1, forward strand.
CCGTAATGTCAAGTGCTGTGAACATCAGACTCAATTCATCACTCAGCCTGTCGATGAACATTCGACATTTATCTTTCTCGGTTTTGATGTACTTCGAGCCATACTTGCAGTATTTGCAGAAATCGGAAACATATTTTTCAATCGGCCGATTGGCCTGTTTCAAATGTAAGAACTTCTTCCTCCGATCAGCAAGGTATTGTTCGTTAATATATTTCTTTTTGAATTCATCAACGAAGAATTTCCATGTAACTGACTCGGCAGGGGCGGTAAGAGTCGTGGTTTCCCACCAACTTAGAGCTTCATCGGCTAGAAGTGCAATCGCACATTCAAGTTTATGTTCATCTGAACATTGAAGTTGACGAGTTAATATTTGAGTGGTTCTTTCGAGCCAGTTCTCAGCTTCTTTCGGCTTTTCCTCGTTTTCGCCGGTGAATGTAGTTGCTCGATGTTGCGCGAGCTTGTCGATAGGGGCTCGACTCGGGGCAGCAACCACCGGAGTCGGTTGTTGTCGTCGGATGTTCATTACTAATTGATCGAACATCTCCTTCATACTTAGGAGACATTCCCGCTGAGCACTCTGAACAGTCGGAATTATCGGAGTTGTCTGATTCGGTTCAGGGAGCGGAGTCGATTCTCGCGGTTCTGATCTCCTCGGAGGGTTCGCTTGCTCGGGAGGATTAGATTGTCCCGGAGCATTAGTTTTCATCCTAACGCTACCATCCTCGTTAGATGATTCTCGAGAACTTCCATTATCACGAGCCATACGTGATACAGACATTCTAATAAGATTTCAAAAAAAATCGAAGTTAGAGAGCGCAATCGCAAGCAGTTCGATATAAAACTCCTAGGTGGCATAGTTTAACCTATATGATGCAATAGACCCGATTTAGTCCGAGAATCGACTAAACCGAAGCTCTGATACCAATTTATGTAACACCCCTCGCCCGGGAATGCGAGTGAGGAGCGTTACATTTGTAGCGTATTATTATTTGGATTCATATTATACATATTCATGACATACATAAGCTATTCCAATTATCATAACATACTTGGCTTACAAGTTTCTTTATGAAACTCACTTTAGATTTATATTACATATACATGCGGAAGCTTACTCTAACATTCAACCAAAAATGTAAACATACATATATGTGGGCTAACAAAAACCTTAACTATTACATACAAGCAATCATGTTACAATCATAACAATTACATACATGTACTAACACAACAAGATAATCATTTAATCATGCTTACACATTCAACAACCATTACATAATCATGTTACCAAAACAATTTCTTAATCTACCATATTCGAATCATACATATAAACAAGGCTCATTCGAACTAAGCATAGCCATACATTTTAATCTTCCTTTTATATCATACATCTAGATGCATATTACAATCCTATAGTTCATGTCTCATTAACACAATAAATTTTCCAAGATCACATAATCATACAAGCACACTTTAAATCTCATAGCAATAATCATATCAAACTTAAAGTTAACAAACATTACTTATATACTTGCCAACATAAAGTTATTACAAAACAAGCTTATGCTTACATATATATATACAAAACCAAACCAAGTCTTAAACATAGCAATTACATGACAAGCATCCAAAATACATGTATCATATGCATGTGACACTTATATACATCTATGCCACCAACTATAATAACCAAAAGAGTCATACTTGTGCTTGGACATCAAGGTCAGCTCTCTAAGACAATCGACTAGCTTTCGGGACTAGCACCTAAAATTTTTGGAAGAAGGGAACAGAAGAGTGATAAGTACAAGGTATGTACTTAGTGAGGCAGCCCTAACTTTACTAATATCCATCTTTTAAACATTATTTAATCTTCAAGGTTACCTAACTAGGCATAAAACAAGGTTTACCTAGCTAGTCCAACATACAAAAGTAGACTTAGCTAATCTTGTAACCATTTCAATAACCAATGATGCAACACAAATAACATACTTTCATATTCACTTATACAGCATGTATCAATCAAAACATTGTCATATACAACAGCAAGCATCATTTAAAAGCATTAGCATATACAAGGCAAGTAGGCATATCAATTTCATTTCATTGGTACTTATCATTTGGGTACTTCTCTTTCAAGTCATGTAACTTTTAAATATGTTGCCTTGGATGATTAATGAACAAGGTAATCGAGTCTACGTGTGACATATGACTTTGGATACCCAAAGGTATCAATGCTTTGTAACAAACTTGTAACATGTAATCAGAGGATGCCATAGCATCAAGGTGACTTACCACCTTAAGGAATATTGGTGACTAACCACCATCCTTTAACAATAATCAGAGGAGCTCAATGACTCTAAGGCATGCCCTTCTACCTATAGACACTAATCAAACCAAGGACTTTACTTATCTTTCTTTATTAACAATAGCATTTTACTTGTTTATCAAACACATATCACAAAGTCATGTACACATTCAATCATGTTTACATTGTGCACATTCAAGCCATGATCAATCAAATTTCCAGCAAGCATTTAGCATCATTTCAATCATATAACCATCTTCAAACAGTAGCTAAATCATCAACTAATTCAATTCAAGTGGCTCAAACAACTCATGTCACAAAGCAACCCATATAGACATCAACTAGCATATCTAGATAGCATCATATACCTAGTTCATAGTTCATTCCTTTAGTCCTTCTTCCTTAGCATTTAAATTTACCAATCCATTATTAAGTTCATTACATGCTTCATTTTAAATCATCCAAGAAACATAAACACATTGGTTGAGACACTAATCTCAACCCTAAACTAGCTACACTCACAAATACTTCCAAGCTTAGTTGTTATCCTTGATGATGATTCCTTTCCCCTTCTCTTTACTTGATCAGTCCTTGAATCTTCTTGAAATTCTTCACCAATGTGATCTTAAAACATAAAATATCATATACAATATCCATTAGTAATTAATTCAAACATATAAATTCATTTACTTAAGCATAATCACCTAGACAAGTGAATCTGCCCCCTAAACTGGCAGTTTGAGTTACCTCTACTAAACTGGTCATATCTTTTTACTCACAACTTCAAATAAGGAGTTATTTACCATTCTAGAAAGCTTATAAACACACCTTTACAACCATGTATGGCACATAATTTTATTATTTCTCTATCAATACAGTTTATTACTTGAACATAGGGAATTTTTAGAAACCTAATCTGCCTATTCTTAATTTGTGACTTTAGTGCATTTATAACCTATGTTTCACTACACCATTAATCTTGAGCTTTTAACCACATTTACCTTCACATATTAAAATAATAATGAAGTTCTAACATCTTTAAAAACAGAGCATTGAAGTCCTCAATTTATCAATTTCCACAAAACAGTCCCCTTTAATCCTTTAATAATCCTACATGTGATCTAAATGCATTTAACCTACCAATTGAGACTTAATTCAAGCTTGGACATTTACTTTTTATTCATTCCATGACTCCCCTGTTTCAAGAATAAATTTTCAGAATTTATTAACACCATTTTGACCCCTAAACATTTCAAATTTCACAATTTAGTCCAGCAGATTCCAAATTCATTCAGTTTCAGTCCAGTCAACTTGTAACAACAATTCGAAGACCTATACTTAACATTTTTGAGCAAATCATACCTCTATTCCATGTAAAATTTTTTCATCTACAACTTTGTATAAGAACACTTTTTCCATAAAAGACTCTAACATGCTCAATTTTCCAGATCTCTACAGGGTATCATACAAGTACGAATCTGGGCAGATTCATACCTAAGTTAATGTCCATGCTTTAATTCCCAGAAATTATTCAAGTCTAACATGAACCCAGCATTGATAACTCATAATAAAACATTTATAACATATTTTTTTTAGTGGTTCAAACCCAGAATCATCAAATACAAAAAATAAAAACACCATAGGAATCGGGTAACATATGATGTACTTACTTGATATCTGCCTACATGCATGATCCTAGGTGATCTTTTAGCTCAATATCCAGCATAATAAAGATGTCCTTAAGCCTAAGAATTTCAGATTTCTATCTCTCCTTTCCTCTCTTTGGTTCGGCAGGTTTGCATGAGAAAGATGATGATGGAAGTAAGTGGTTTACACATGTAAATTTTCTTTCCTTAGTGGACTGATTATCTCTTGTATAAAGGACACATGGATTAGTTTATGTCCATGAAATTCTATTATAATTCCACCTAATATCCCACTAACATTATAATATTTAACTACTTAATTATTAGTTTATCATATTTTACTTATAGATATACTTATATGTACATTTAAATACAACTCACCGAATCATACATAAATATATATATGTATACTATTTTTTTTTTTTGACAAAAATATGGGCCTCATTAAAAACCCTCTCTCTAATAGAGAGGGAAAAGAGTACCCCACTACAAGATTTTATTCCGATATAAAAGACCTGTTCACACAAATATTCCAGTAGCTACACAGGTAAATACTATAGACCAACTCTCAAAAGAATTAACAAAGACATGAGTTGGAACCTCCCCATACACATTTACCCCACCCCTTTTTTCGCTAATTCATCTGCTGCATCGTTACAACCCCTGGGGATCCATCTGATGATCCAACCTTTTAACTGGATAAGAGACCTTAGATCTGAAATTTTATCCCGGAAAAAAGTTGGGGAATTTGTCGAACCGTTCAGCCATTCCACAACCAACTTACAGTCCGATTCAATTATAAGCCTATAGTCTGCACACCACCTTGATTGCAAGAAAAGAGAAACACCCTTGAATATAGCTTCCAGTTCTGAAAATGCGGGAGGGCCAACGACCGTGGCTTTCGAGAACTGGAGAAGCTTCGAACCATTAGCATCTCGAATTAAACCACCAATACCCGCAGCCTTTCTCTCCAAGGAAGTGGCTCCATCTGCATTCAACTTCAGAAAACCCGCCGGGGGGTGGGGGGGGGGGGGGGCAACCATTTTAACTGGATAATGTCTGTCGTTCTCCTTTGTACCAAACCATCTGCCAAATTTAAGTCCCTGTACAGGTCTTCCATGGAAAACTCCGAGCTTCGAAACTTAGCTTTAAGCCACGCCACAATCCGAAGCTTAACCAGGGTTTGTAATTGACCCCAGTCCACCACCGACTTCTTAAAAATTACATCGTTTCGGTATAACCACACCGACCAAATGATCGAAAAAGGAATAAAGCAAAGCCAATTCTTCGATAGGGATCGAGCCGCTGCATTCCAACTTTCCACAGACACCATCGGATCCTCATGCAAGACCATCTCAAAGCCCAAAAACCTGTAAAAAGACATCCAGATTTTCCAGACTCCAAAACAACTGAAAAAAAGATGATTTACAGTCTCAACATGGGAATTGCATAGGGGACAGAGAACACCCTCAGGGAAGTTGATGCCCCTCTTTCTCAGTTCTACTCTGACCGGAGCTCTCCCGTTCATCACTAACCAAAAGAACGCTTCTACCTTAGGGGGAGCACAACCTATCCACACATTTCTTTTCCAAAATTCCCTCCCGCTGATGTGATGATTGAAAGCAGATCTGAAAGATTTTACCGTGAAGCATCCATCATTGGACTCCTTCCATCGAATCCAATCCTGATCTAAACCTTCTTTTGGGATCGATTCGAGACAACGAAATAAGTCCTCCCACTGCCGTCTTTCCCAATCAAAAACATCCCTTCTCAACTCGATATTCCATGACCATCAAGAATCCACTTTCCTTCCAATATCAGCAATGGCACAGAGCTTGTTTTTTGCCAAAGCAAAGATATGCGGAAAGCGTACGCTGAGGGGACTGTCGCCACACCATCTATCCAACCAAAAACTGATATGTTTGCCATCCCCAACCTGAATTTCTAAATTATTTCGAAGAGTTTCGCCAAACCTGTCCTCTGCTTTGAAAGATTTCCATATGTCCTTCCAAATCCACGAGCCATTCATGGTTAAATCTGGATTCGGCAGTAGGGTGTTCTTGATTATAGGATTTCTAGCAACTATGATTTTTCTCCACAAACCATTAGGATCATTTCCGAATCTCCAAATCCATTTTCCGATCAGCGCCCTATTCATAACTTCCAAGTTAGCTATACCAAGGCCTCCACTTTCAAGAGGCAAGCAGACTTTCTTCCAATCCAACCAATGTATTCGCGATCTGTCCTCGCTTCCTCCCCAAAGAAATTTGGAAATCAACCCATTTAATCTCTTATAGATAGTTGTAGGCAACCTGAAGAGAGAGATAAAATAAATCGGAAGGCTATTCAATACCGACTTAATCAAGGTGATCCTTCCCCCCAAGGAGAGGAATTTAGATTTCCAACCCCCCAATTTAGCCTCGAACTTTTTAACCACTGGTTCCCACAAATTGAATGAATTTCTATTAGCTCCTAAAGGGAGTCCTAAATACTCAGTAGGAAACTTGTCGACTCTGCAGCCAATACTCTTTGCCCACGCATTCAACTCTTCCTCCTGAGTATTTATTCCAAACATTCTGCTCTTCCGAAGATTTAGCTTCAACCCCGAACAGAGTTCGAAAATCCTGAGAACCCTCTTGACGTTTCTAGCTTGTCTTTCTTCCCCTTTGCAGAAGATGAGAAGATCATCTGCAAATTGCAGATGTGAAATCTCCATGAACTGCCCTTGCTTACCAACATTGATACCATTAAAAAGACCAATTGACACTGCTTTTTGTAGCATCAAATTCAGGGCTTCCCCTACTATGTTGAAGAGTAAGGGTGACAAGGAACACCCTTGCCTAAGCCCTCTAGATATATCAAATGCTTCCGTAGGTGAACCATTTACCAAAATGGAGATGGAAGCCGTAGAAATACACTTTTTAATCCAGTTGCACCATGTGTCACTGAACCCACAGGCTTTAAGAACAAAAATCAAGAATTCCCGGCTTACCGTATCATATGCCTTCTGAAAGTCAATCTTGAAAGCTATCGCCTTTGACCCGATTTTTTAGCATGGTCTAAGACATCATTAGCTACTAATGAGCAATCTAGGATCTGTCGACCCGGGATGAAGGCGAACTATGATTCCCCGACAATCGAATCAATCACCAATCTCAGTCTCTGCGCTAGTACTTTCGACAAGAGCTTATACATTCCTCCAACCAAACTGATGGGCCGATATTCATCTAGACTTTCTGGGTTCTTAGTCTTAGGAATCAGCGTTATGAAAGAATGATTCAAACCTTTATCCCAAGCCTTATCCCTGTGGAAATCATCAAAGAAATTCATTATATCCCCTTTCAATTCATTCCAGAACTTCTTGATAAAGCCCATATTAAATCCGTCCGGCCCAGGCGCTTTGTTGCTGTTCGAGTCTGCCAGAGCTGTCCATACTTCTTCGACCGAAAAAACCCTGGTCAGGATAGCGTTCTGCTCACTACTAATCTGCTTAAAATTCAGCAAGCATTCTCTAACTTCCAAGTGATTTATATTGTTGTAGGACTTATGGAAATGATCCCTAACCGCCTCTTTAATAAGATGTGGCTCGGAAATGGAAACACCACCCTTTTTTATGCTTTTAATCGAATTAAGATTTCTCCTTTCCGAAGCAATCAAGTGAAAATACTTCGAATTTCTATCCCCCTCTTTGATCCACTTGGCTCTGGAATTTTGTCTCCAAATACTCTCCTCTCGCCTATATAATGCCCACAGTTTGGATTTGCATGATCGAATCTGCTCGTACACCCCCTGGGAGTCATGGCCATTTGACAATTTGTCTTCCAAAAATTCAATCTGTTTCTCCGCAATTTCTATCTCCTTCCTCGTATCCACTCTATTCCTTATAGACCAAGTTTTCAAAGTCTGTTTAGTCCATCTGAGAATCGCTCCAATTTTCATATTTCGGCCTTTCAACTTTAACCCCTTTATTCTTTGTCTAACTACTTCTTCAAAACCTTTTTCCTCCATCCAATAATTGTAGAACCGGAAGGGCTTTGGGCCCCAATTGCAACAGTCAATAGTGAGAAGAATCGCGTTGTGATTCGATATGGATTTCTCAAGAAGTTTCTGAGAGACATCCGGAAAGAGAGCCAGGAAATCAGCCGATAACAAGAACCTATCAAGCCTCACAAAATTCGGTGGATTTCTATTGTTTCCCCACGTGTATTTACCCCCAACCAACTTGATGTCAATTAAATCTGCCTCTGAAATGAATTCTCTAAAAAGAGAAATCATGTTTTGGTTCACAGTGAAACCCATCTTCTCTTCAACATCCAGATACAAATTGAAATCGCCCCCTACCACCCAGATTGGTTTTCTTGATTTTAGGAAATCCAATAGCTCCCCTACAAAAGCTGGCTTCTCCGAATCAGTCGAAGCACCATATACATTCACGAAGCCGAAACTTTCACCTGAAGAAAGAATGGACCCAAACACAGCTATAAACCTCTGTTTCACCACTATTTCCGAGACTTTCAGCCAATTTGGATCCTAGACGCTTAACAACCCCCCCGATGATCCTACTGCAGGAGAAAAAGAAAAGTCAAACTGACCTCCCCCCTAAAAAATTTTCACCTCCCTTCTCAACATGTTTTCGACCTTGGTTTCTTGGACAAACAAGAGTTTCGGCTTATTTTTGGACACACAGAATTTCAGAGCTCTTTTCTTCTCAAACCTTCTAATTCCCCTGATATTCCAACTACAAATTGAGTTCATCATAATAATAATTTTAGAAAAACCCACACAGAGAAAGAAGCCTAAGAGCTTCTATTCAATTCCCCTTCTAATTCCCTGACCTTGTCCACAACCGCCCTATGCCCCCCTTTAAAGGAAATCTCAAGCAATTTACTAACCTCCCAAACAGATTCTGCCTCTAAACCTTCCTCCGAGACTCCCTCCCCCTTTCTCGACGACGACGGAGAAGACCTTCGGCAACCTTCATCCAAATCCAACGAATCCCTCACCAATAATCTAAGCCGTTTTCTGTTGCTAGCTCTAAATAGGCTGAACTGGGCCGGAAGCTTTGACAAGACCGTGGGGTTGTTTGGAAAACTATTCGAAGAGGAATTTCCCGCTTGCCACAAAAGCAAGCTATCAAAGGAATCTGGGACAAACTCCATAACTGTTGATGAAGAAACGCTCTTTCCTTTTAGATGAGATAAGTCGGGAATAATTTCCATAAACTGATTCCCATTTGGTTCAACAACTTCATTAGGATGGCCCGTTTCCTTTTCCTGGGCCAAAGTCTCCACATGCCCCAACTCTATGTTACTAAGGGGATCAATTGGGGTTATATTCTCCACTGGGCCCAAATTACCCATTACTTCTGCCTCTATTCCCACGTGTTCTATTGAATCATCCCATGAATCCACATCAGCCTCTTCATTATCCGCGGGAACACTACCATCATTACGTAGGTTCCCCCCGAGAAACAGAATTTAAGAATACCCCCTCAATATTCTCCTCCCTATTCAAGTTTCGAGGCGGATCATTAACAACAGGCGGCTCATCATTGCTTCTCCCCAGAAAGTTCAGATCAACCGAATGCCACTCTGATTGTTCATCTGAGTCTTCAACGTCAAAACTCTGGTCAACCGCCGATTTTCCACCATATTCAAAGTTGCCGGAACCACTCCCAATTTCGACAGACCTGAAGCCACCTTCACCCTCTCCAATCTTCACTTTGACACTGTAGAAAAATCCCATCAATTTCAAAATAATTGAATCTGGGAAGTTAAAGGAGTTGACGGCTCTGATGGTAATTAGAGCTTTGTCTAAATGTTCTTTCTTCATTGTACCTTCGCTAGCCGAAATGAACTTGCCCCATCTGTTACCCAGCGATTGAAAAACATTCCTGTGCCAGCAGAATAATGGAATGCCTACCAACTGTATCTTGAAATAATACTGAGGAACCCCATCTAACAGCAACGGACTAATATGCTCAAACCAATAGCAGAGCTCATCTTTCTTATTTTTCCATATGTCTTCCAAATGGGATTTCGATCTAAACATTATCACCACCGAATCATTATCATAACCCCATCTAATTATCTGAACTTCGATGTTATCATTTCCTAGTGCCCTTTGGACGAAATCTTTCTCGAAAGATTGTTTCAATAGACCCACCAAACAGCAGTGTAGCCATTCGGTATCTTGGACAGGGAGCCGGAAGTTTAGTTTGTTATCCTCAGAATTATTGTTTGCCCCCATAGACCTTGAACTGGATTATGGATTGTTTGAGCCAGGCTTATTACGAAGAGCTTCACTATATGTTCTGTCGTCCCTAACACTCTGATTTACGCGCCTGGTGTTATACGCCCGCTTATCCGGGTAATGACCATTAGCCGTAGCTTTCCCTAACATCCGCTCTTTGCCTCCCGTCATATCTGTCGATCTGGGATATTTTGATAAAGAAACCCTAATAACGAAACCATCAAGTCGAACCCCATCTGTAATCCCAATGATTCTCTTCACATCTTCCTTCTCCCCCACTTATATGAAAGCAAAGGTAGTGTCCTTATATTTCGCTTTCATGTTTTTTAAAGGAATAAACACCCTTTCAATTGCTCCATGGTTGCTGAACCATTCCCTGAGAGTTCTCCGAGAGATTCTCTTGCTGAGGTTGTCGACAAAAAGCGTCTTTCCGACTCCACCACCACTGGATCGAAGCTGCTCGCCGGAAAGGGATCCGGTGTATCGTCGTGCCTCTTCAGCTCCTCCTGCTCTAGAAACTCCCTCCATCCTGTCGATATCCGGCCCAGGGAAAAAGATTTAAATCCTTTCAAAGTTTATATGTATGTATACTATTTACGTTTCATATTATCTAACTTATATATATATATATATATATATATATATATATTAGTTACAAATTAAATCTTCATTTCTTTAATTTTACATATAAACTTACATGTAGTGTTTAACCCATTTATATCTTAATCGAACATAGCTTATGTGGTTTCATTGTAATCTTAACTAAATTGTAAATTGTTTACGCTATCCTTGTCATTTTCTATAATTCTAACTAGGGTAGTTTTAGGGTGTTACACTACTACCGTAGACACTTTTGTCCCCATCGTCACTACCAATCACCTCTAAAACCCCAAAATTAACCCCAAAGAAGCCCTAAACTATAATCCCAAAAAACTTAAATTAAAATAACCACTAAAACTTACAATAATCACCCCTCAACTACCACCACCAAAAACGTCACTCCATGTCTGCCACCACCGCCCAAATTAGGCATCCTTATCCTTACTGCCACCGCCCATCATTGTCCTCGTCACCCCTCGACGTGGAAATTGTGAGAACTCCTCCCCTTCCCTATAAATCAACCATCATCTGCAACAAATCAAGGGGATAAGGCTTTCAAATCGAAAATGGGGAGAAAAGTAGGGAAAAAAAGAGAAAAGGTAAAAATATGTTACCTTCGATTTAGATCTACGGGAATAGGAGGGATTTTGAGAGAAACTGAGATAAGATCCGAGTTGAAGGATGTAAACCGAACCGATTCAAGCTTTCTGTTTATTTTTCAGCCACCGTAGGCGACGGTCGTGGCCGTCGTCAAGAGGTGGTCGACTGCGGAGCTCAATGACCAACTTCTGGGTGAGGGAGAGAAAGGTTGAGAGCATTTTTCATTATGAAAGTTTTCTAGATTGAAGATCGCTCGTGAATCAACACCTTTTATTTTATGTCATGAATATGCATTGTAAGAAAACATAGAAAACAGGAAATTAGTTAGTACGTATGGAAATAATCAGACTGAAAATAGGAATGTAATTGCTAAAAAGTAAATTTGTACAACCTACTCGAGCATACTTTTCTACCCAAACATGTTTTGGACAAAAAGTGGATCCTACCCAAACATGTTTTCTACCCTCGTACTTTGTTGCAAAAATAAGCTCTATCTACATGGTATCTAGTAACATGCTTCATTGCAGTAAAATAAATGATATTGTAATTAAATAACATAAATTGAAAGAAATTAAGCAAATTAAGTCTCCCTCTAATATGCACTTATCGAGTGACTTTCTAAACGAGTAGAGGTTCAATATGGCTCTAAACAAGGTAGGTTCTTACGGTTCACTATATATAGTTCGGTTCTAACAGAGGTACCCGAACAGTCCTCTTTGTCGCTTGCTAAGGCTAGCAAGTTCAATTTAAGGGGATACATTTCCCTAAGTCTGCACAGAGATGAAGATCTCACGAAGACAAAGGTACAGATGTATCCTGGAAGCGATCGACTATCATGCACAGAGGCGGATACCTCACGAAGGAATAGCTTCTCACTCCCACTTAATAGGGATGGAGCTCAGGTGCAGAGCTCATGATATGAAAAACCGAAAAAACGATTTTTATCAAAAAAAAACTTAGTAAAAATGCTCTGAAAAAAAGGATCACAATTTAAATTAAATCAAAGTCATAATTTTCATTTAGTAAGATAAAAAGTAATCGACTTGTGACTTGGCTCTCTAAAATATGTCCCTAGCGGAGTCGACACGTTATAATTACGGGCCCATGAACTTAACGAGTTTTTTACGAGATATTGATTTAAATATATTTGCCACCAATCTGTTAATTTAGGTGAGATTGGATCACCTGAAAACTCGGTTATTTCAATGAAATTTGTTTTACTCTTTTTTATGAAAACAACGAGTTTTGGTCTACGAAACCAGAAAAAATGAGTTCGGGAGTTAGTTACGTGTGGGAAAGAGTGAGCACCCCCACAATTCCCAAAAATTGGTACCTAGTTGATTACGTAGTGTCTTAACGATTGAAATTATTGATTCAAATTTAATTTGAAAATTGTAATCCACGAATACGTGAATTTTATTATAAAATATATTTAAAATAATACATTTTAATTAAGATTAACGAGAAAATGACGTCTTTTTAAGTTCGAGACATAATCTTCATGTGATTCCCAAATGAAGGAATATTGTTTCAAATATTTTAATTTGGTTAAGAAAGTATTCTTCAATTTTGGATTAACAAAAAATGGCGCCTCTTTTAAGCTTGAGACATGATTTTTATCAAAATTTTCAGATAAAGAATAATACCTTATTTTAAAAAACTTTGGCTTAAAAAATGAGTATGCATGTATAATGTATACAAATAATAGAGTAATATTAAATTATAGGGAAAAAATATAGCACTTAAACTATAAAATAAATAGAGTACTAATACTTTATATGTATAACGTATACATGCCTTTAATATATATGTACGTACATTACGTAAATGAGAAATTATATCATAGGTCTGGCTCGCCACGTCATTTATGGTCCCAAACAATAAAAAGCATCCATTTCATTAAAAATTTTCCATATCATCTTTTTACCAAGTGAATCTACAATTGGTAAAATGTGTTTTTTTATTTAATTTACAGTAAATCTAAGTGAAGATTCACTCGGTAAAAAAATGGCATGGAAAAAATTAATGAAATTGATGCTTTTTATTGGTTAGGACCATAGATGACGTGACGAGTCTGGCCTATGATATAATTTCTCCAATAATGGCTTCTTTTCCCTCAAATGGTGGGAATGTTATTCCCTTCATTTTCTTAGGTATTATACAATTCTTTTCCCTTTGGACAATATTGCCCTTATGATAATGAATTGTGTTCATGTTGATCCTTTATTGTATTTTTAATTAGGTGACTAATTATTTATGGTATAAATTTATTAAATATTTTTATTTAATATATAAATGGTGTTGCATATATTTAAATGATGTTTATAATATTTAATACACTTTTATGAATATTGTATTTATGATGTTTCTAGGGATATATGTAGACCTGGCAAACTTGACCCGAGACCCGAAACCTGAACCGAATTACCCGAACCGAAACCCGATTTTGACCCGAACATGATGATTCGAAGTTGACCCGAAACCCGAACCGAACTGAACCGAACCGAACCGAACCGAAATTTTTTGTTGAACCGAAATGGACCCGAACCGAAATGGACCCGAACCGAATGGACCCGAACCGAAAGGACCCGAACCGAATGCTATTCGAACCGAAAGCTGAACCGAATATCGACCCGATTTTAACCCGATTTTAACCCGATTTTGACCCGATTTTAACCCGAATATCTATTTTTAACAATATAATAAATAATAAAATGAAGTATAGAAATTTGAGATCTTGGTGACCAATTTTATAATTTCATCATAAAATATAGCATAAAATTGAAATTGTAGACTAAATTGACAGTTTGGAAGTGGAAAAATTTGAGTGTCCAATGACCAATTTTGTAATTATACCATATAAATAAATAGGGGTCAATTTTGGCTAAAAATTAAATCTTTGAAATTAAAATGAACGAAAATATCAGTATATTAAATTAATAGACTAAATTACAAAGATTAGTTAATTTCAACTAAAAGTAAATTTTTAGAGACTAAATATCAGTACGAGGAGGGGATTTCTATATCCGAAGTTTAAACCGTGGGAATACTTGTGACTAAATTAAATTAAACTAAAACTTAAAGTTGACTAAAATATAACATTTTAAATGCAACATGGCCTAAAAAGTAATTAATCTCTAGCTTAAAAAATTGGTGGCTTATTTCCCTCCAAAATTTTGTCTTTTATCTCTCTATTTTTTCCAATTGTCTTTTTCTTTTTTTTTCAATCTAGCTTAAAAAATTGGTGGCTTATTTCCCTCCAAAATTTTGTTTTTTCCCTCTCTATTTTTACCAATTGTCTTTCTCTTTTTCTTAATTTAATTGAGTTTCAATTTAGATTAATTTAATTGAAATTTCACATTTAGTTTTAAAATTATTTTAATTATGTCCGTGATTTATGCTTTTAGATTTTAGTTAGTTCAATTAGATCCTAAGTTTAATAAATTAATTCATTTGAGACATTATTATTAGTATTATTATTATTATAAACTTTGATTTAATATAATTATACAAAAAAAATTATATGGATACATGAAGCTTTGATTTAAATATTTAATCAAATTCAAATGCATAGATTAACAAGTTGAATCAGAATTAATCTCATACACCAATAACTCTAAACTAAACCATAAATACTAAACCTCAAACCTTTAACCCAACTCAAATCGAATTGACCTAAAAATTTAAATGTTAACCCGACCCGAAATTGACCCGATTTTAACCCGAACCGAAAGCGACCCGAACGACCCGATTTTGACCCGAACCGAAAGCGACCGATCCGATATTGACCCGACCCGAAAACAACCGATCCGATTTTGACCCGATCCAATACCCGAACCGAATTCGGCTCATCACAGACCCGAATTAGACCCGAACCCGAACCGAACCGACCCGAACCGAATCTAAACCGATTATAGATAAACCCGAAATGACCCGAACCGAAACGACCCGAACCGAACCCGAACCGAATGACCCGATTGCCACCTCTAGATATATGATGAGATTGCATGTTGCTTAAGAGCGAATGCGTTAAGAATTGATGTTATTAATTTTATTATTTGATTTATAAGATATTTTTCATCTTAAAAAAACTAGTAGGTTAATTTATTTTTATCATTTTTATTACTTTTAGATTTATTTTATTATTTACTTTAATTTATTTGATAAATGATCAAAAGTAATAAAAAATAAAAAATTAAACATATTAAACATTTAGTATTTTACTGTTCAATAAAAACTAAAAGGGAATAAGGGTATATAAATATAAAATATTTTTTAAAAATAATTTAATATATTAATTATATTATAAATATAAAGTTTGTGCAAATTTTAGATGTTGTAACGATTCGTCAAAAAAAACTAGATGATGTGACGAAAATAGTTTTAAATTTTTCATGTAAATATTTTAATTTAATAATTAAAAGTTTAACTTGTTAAAAGAAAAT
This sequence comes from Hibiscus tridactylites, assembly GCA_958450335.1. Taxonomy (NCBI): domain Eukaryota; kingdom Viridiplantae; phylum Streptophyta; class Magnoliopsida; order Malvales; family Malvaceae; genus Hibiscus; species Hibiscus tridactylites. The sequence goes on from OY288280.1 coordinate 41,218,168, forward strand.
TATATTATAAGGACAATTTGGTAATTTTACTTTCAATTAATCTTATATTCCTCCAACCAAACACATAAATCTTATATTTCTACCAAATAAACCAAACAAGGTAATATAACATTCACAATAATATATCAAGTAATGTTACATTCTGGTAGTCTTATTCTCAGAGATAATCTTACATTCCGTGAACCAAACGGCCCTTTAAGATATAATCTTAAATCATAATATATATGTAAAGTAATTTAAATTTGTATATATGTGTGTAAAGTATAATATATATATAGTATTATATTAATTTTATAGTTTAAGTACTATATATTTTTCCCTATAATTTAATATTACTATATTATTTGTATACATTATACATACATACTCATTTTTTAAAATCAAAGTTTCTTATAATAAGGTAATATTCTTTATATGGAATTTTTGATAAAAATTGTGTCTCAAGCATAAAAAAACGTCATCTTTTGTTAATCTCAAATTGAAGAACACTTTTGTAACCAAATTAAAATATTTGAAACAATATTCCTTCATTTATGAATCACGCGAAGATTATATCTCGAACTTAAAGAGACGTCATTTTTTCGTTAATCCTAATTAAAAGGTATCCTTTTAAATATATTTTACAATAAAATTCACGTATTCAGTGATCACAGTTTTTAAAATAAATTCGAATTTATAATTTCAATCGTTAAGACAGTACGTAATCGACTATGTACCGCTTTTTTGGCGTTGTGGGGTGCTCACCCTTCCCCACACGTAACTAACTTCCTAACTCATTTTTTCTAGTTTCGCAGACCAAAATTCGTTGTTTTAATAAAAATGAAAAAAATTCATTAAAATAATCGAGTTTTTAGGTGATCCAATCTCACCTAAATTAACTAATTGGTGGCGACTATATTTAAATCAATTTCTCGTAAAAAAAAAATGCTTCAGGCTCGCGGGCACGTTATTATATATGGGATTTCGATATTTAGCAAAATTCAACATAACCCTATTGGCTAAAAAAGAATGGCGATTAATTGAGAAACCAGGCTCGTTAGTTGCTCGGCTATTTCGAGCTAAGTATTTTTCATGGACAAATTTTCTAGAATCAAGACTAGGTTCCAACCCGTGTTTAATATAGAGGAGTATCTGGAGCGTGAAAGGCTTACTTTTATCTAGTCTACAATGGAGAGTTAGCTCTAATGGAGAGAGTTTTGGTTACTAAGGGACACAGTTCGAAAGGTTGAACATTAGTAGATGTCGTAGATGCTATAGAGAACCTGAGACTATTTTGCACCTCAGTCGAGATTGCCCATTTGCCGAAACAGTTTGGAGGAAAATGAACATTACTTGGCCATCATTATGGTTTTCTTGACTGGTTATTTAACAATGTTCACAATTCTAACAGGGAAACTATTGCCTATACATTATGGGCATTATGGTTAGCAAGGAATAATCTCATCCACGAAAATGTAGTGGGAGAACTGGTTACCTTTGTTAAAGAGTAGGACTATGAGTTCTTAACCATTACCCAAACTCTTTCTCATCCGAGTCCAACAACCATTATACACTGCTCTCCTCCTCCTTAAGGCTGGGTCAAAATCAGAATAGTATTGGGTGTTCCATATTATTATGTTTCTAATTGGTAGATGAGTAAAGATTATCCGAGATTTAAAATCAGAATTAGGTGTCAACTAACGTATTGATAGAAACGTAAATTCTTTATTATTGTTTATGAAAAAAGCTAAAAAAAATCACTTAATTAACTCAGTTTTATGAAAATAATCCAAATAATCCTTAATTTTAAGTGAATGCCACAATTTGCCCATAAATTATAATCATGAGATAGATTATATGGCAGGATTTGAAATTTGATTCATCCATTGCCATCTGCTTCAGAATTCGCATTCCTTCCGATCAGATTAACAGTACCTCCAATTCTCTGATAGACTAAGGAACAAGCCGAAAGTGCAAGATTGGGATTAAGAATCTAATATTTTTTTTATCTATTTTCTGATTTGACCCATGAGTGTTTCATTTAATTGAATATCTAAAATGACAAAAAGAAATTGTTTAAAGAAGTAAATATGTGGAGTTAAATCAATGATTAAATTTTCTTATTTCTTGGATAACTTTTAAGATTCTCTCCCCCTCCCCCCTCTCTCTCCTGAGCATGTGCAATATACGATTTAAAGTAGTCGACTAATAGATCTAATATTGATAATAATAAAAAATATTTTCTCTATTTTTTTATTTAGGGTTATAAAAAATTAAAAAGAAAACCCTTGCAAGGTCAACTTAAAAAAATAAATTCAAACCAAGATTTAGATTTTCAAATTATTCAAAATACAATAATATATCCCTACTCATTAAATTCAAGAAATGTCAATGAATACTAAGCAATCTTCAACCATATTTGAGTAAATATTTGAAACGTTAATAATAAATAACGCATCAACAATAAATATATATTAATTTTGCATGTTATTGGTGTTTGTACAATGACCAATATGATGTTTGTTTTTTATTTGTGTTTGTCGGTGGTCACGTAAAGCTTGATTCTCTTTTAGGGTGTTTGTTAATGTAATCTGTATCAGGTCGTCGTTTTGAAAATAGGTGTAAAAGGTGGTTACTGATTTTAGGGACTTTATCTAGTTCGTGTTTTGACAACTCCCCAATGACCCTTCCTACAGTGGACCATAGAAATTTTCTTTTATGCAAAGAGAAAGAGTTTGATCCGACTACAATGTTATTTTTTTTTTAGATTTATCATTTTCTTTTTTTGTCTTTTTTAATATTTTATAACCTCTAATAAGTTATGTTCTAATTTTATTTTTGTTTATCAATAAAATTATTTGGTTGATGTGTTAAAAAAATTGTTTTGTCTAAATTTTTTTCTTATTTATTTTCATTAGAAAAAAGCCGGTCAATGTAATAAATAATGTCAAGCAATGATTTAGTTTTTCAATACTAGTAAAATAGTACAGTATATCCCTATTTATCAAATTCAAAGAAAGTGGCTGAAGACTAAACAACGTTCAATAATATTTTAAAGATTAATATTTGATATAGTAATGATTTAGATGATGACATATCATAAATATTAAATTCATTACACTTCAAAAAAAATGTTAAATTCATTTAATTTTAAATTTTACCTTAAATCTTAAATTTAATTTTGAGTGTGAGGACATAAATAAGAGCATCAAAAAAGGTAAAAGATTTTTAGCCGTTAAAAACCAATCTCAAATGTTGATTCAGTTGTAAATATAAAAATCTAGAAAAGTTTTAACATTGTAGTATTATAAATAACAGCCACTTCTTAGGTGACCTCAGTGTTTCAACTCAAATTTTTCTTGATTTTCCTCACAAAGCCACAAAATGTTGGAAATAGCGTACAGCTCGTTTTCACGGTTGTTGAATGCTAGAAAGCAGAAGGATGTACTGTTGCCAGCAACTTTATCATTTCTGATTGCCATTTTGGGAATTTCGCTATGCTATGTGTGGACCATACGAAAGTCAAGGAAAGCAATGACTCCGTTACCGCCTGGTCCCCGTGGGCTGCCAATTGTGGGATATCTTCACAAAGTTGGCTGCAGCTTACGGTCCTATCTACAAACTTTGGCTTGGAAACAAACTAACCATTGTAATTAGCTCTTTTATGGACCATAAATGATTTTCCTGCATATGCTAACTTATCAGGATGGAGCACAAAAGGAAAGTTAGCATGTCCCACTTGTAATCTGGATACATCATCTTGTAGGCTTCAAAATGGGCGTAAAACATGCTATTTAGCTCATCGTCGTTTTTTGCCACTTAATCATTCATGGAGAAACAATGCTAAATCTTTTGATGGAACAAAAGAAAGACGGTGCACACCTAAACAATTATATGAAGATGATGTGATTGAACAATATAAACAATTTCCACAGGTGAAGCTTTATTTATTTCATTTCATTTCATTTTAATTCATTATTATTTTAATTTTTTTAATATATATATAATGCGTTATTGATAATTCTAATCATATACAGGTGACCTTTGGTAAAAAATCAAGAAAAAGAAAGCGAGATGAAATTCCATCACTTGGTAATTGGAAGAAAAAAAGTATCTTTTTTGAATTACCTTACTGGAGAACGCTAAAATTGCGACACAATTTGGATGTTATGCACATTGAAAAAAATGTTTGTGACAATGTGCTTGTGACATTATTAAACATTGAAGGTAAAACAAAAGATAACATCAATGCTCATTTTGATTTGGAGTGCATGGGTATACGACCCGAGCTTCATGCCACTTCTATTGGTGATGATAGGTATGTGTTTCGCCCTGCATGTTATACAATGTCAAAAGATGAAAAACAAGCTTTCTTTCAATTTCTAAAAGATCTTAAAGTTCCAGATGGTTATTCTTCTAATGTCCCTCGATGTCTTAATTTAAATGATTACAAGATTTCTGGAATGAAGTGTCATGATTGTCATGTATTTTTGCATCGATATCTTCCTTTAGCTTTACGTGGTTTATTGTCTAAAGAGGTATCTGGAGTACTAATTGAATTGAGTGCTTATTTAAGAGAGATATGTGCTAAAACATTACATGTCAAGGACTTGGAGAGACTTGAACAGTCAATTCCTTTAACCATGTGTAAGTTAGAGAAGATATTTACTCCTTCTTTTTTTGATATAATGGTACATTTAATAATTCATTTAGCTAGTGAGGCGAAACTTGTGGGACCAGTACAGTTTCGGTGGATGTATCCTATTGAGCGATACTTACGCAAGCTAAAATCTTATGTGAGAAACAAAGCTCGGCCAGAAGGTTCAATTGCTGAAGCATATATTATGCAAGAAGCGGTCTATTTTTGTTCTAGGTATTTATGTGAAACAGAAACTAATTTGAATCAGGTTGGAAGAAATTTTGAAGGAAGTGGAAGCCATTCGCATCCAAAGCTACTTGTTTTCTCTCAAGTTGGTAGGCCATTACTTGGAAAACAATACGAAGAGTTAAGCTTTACAGAATGGGCTCAAGCTAGGATGTACGTTTTAGAAAATTGTGAAGAAACCATAATCTTTATTGAGTAAGTAATGTAAAATTGTATGTGTATACAATTTGTTCTACATGTTATGTATGATTATTTTTTCTTACATTTGCTTTCTTATAAATTGTGTAGCATGCACAAGGAAAAGCTTAAAAGGGAGGATGCTAGAAATATAGAGAAAAGACACGCTGAAGAATTTCATCGGTGGTTTAAAAAATACGTAAGTATTAGGTACATTTTATTTAATTTTTAATATATATATATATTTAATGATTAATGGTTATAACAGGTTTGTCAATTGTATGATGAAGGAAGTGAATTGGTCAACAATCAACTATTTAATTTATCTTGTGGACCTGATAAACGAGTTTTTCGTTACACAAGCTATCTTATCAATGGTTGGAGGTTTAACACGAAAGAACGTGACTTGCAATTAAAATCACAAAATAGTGGAATTTTCGTCAAAGGAGATGAGAGTACGGGTAACTTGGATTATTTTGGTGTGTTTACAGACATCATACAATTAAATTACCCTGGTAGAAAAAGTGTAATTTTGTTTAAGGGTGATCGGTGGGATGTGTATCATAAATCGGGGTTTAAGGAAGATAAGTTTGGACTTTCTATGGTTAATGTGACACGTAAGTTGAGAACCCAAGAGCCGTATGTTTTAGCTTCTCAAGCTAAACAAGTTTACTACGTCAAAGATATCAAAAATTCGAATTGGCAAGTTGTAGTGAAGATAAAACTGCGTGATTTGTATGATTTACCTTGTGAAGATGTTGGAGAGGAACCATGTCAAGAAAATGAAGAATTAGGTTTCAGATTTCATGAATTTAATGTGGGCAACGTTGACGATGATGATGATGTGGTGTCTTTGGATAGGCCTCAATTAGGTAGTACAATTATTGAAGGAAGTTCGGTTAATATTGATGCGACTATAGGTGTTGAGGATGAAGAAGATGAATCAGATCATGATGAGTTTACTTCTATTAATGATAAGGATGATGAGTCAGATTCAATTAGCGATGCTGAAGCAAATGATGATGATGATGATGATTATTGAACATATACTATTTAAAGTTTATTTCTAAGTTTTAGTCTTACTTTTTTTTATATTTTGTGACAATTAATATTTTTTTTATTAAAATTTTCATTTGAAGTATTTTATTAAATTTTTTTTTATTATAATACATTTAATTTCCTTATATTGTATTTGAAAATAATTATTAATATTTTTGTGAGTTTGAAGTAATTTTATTAATTATTAATAAAATTTGTAAAAAGTTTATATTGCAATTATAAATAATAATAGTGACTACTTGACATACTTTTACCGTCACAATTATAAATAACAATAGTGACTCCTTGATATGTTGTCACTAGTACATCATTTCCCACCAAAAAATAAGTTGGTGCCAATTTGCGTATGTTATTAGTAACGAGTTGTTTATGAGAAATTATTTTGGTCACAATAAGACACTAATAGTGACATTTTACTTGTGACATAATTTACAATTGTCACAATTATTATAAAAAAGAGTGACCAAAGAGTAATACGTCACAATTACAAATTTCATTAGTGTCACAAACAAATTACGTCACAAATAACCGATTTTTGTGACGAAAATCTTTATCGTCACAAGGAAATTGTCACACTTATGATTAATAATAGTGACTACTTGACATGTCACTATTACATCACTCATCGAGAATTTAATTAGTGATAAGTAGATGTCATCACAATTATATATAGTGGCTATATACTTTTGACGCAAGTTCAAATTGTCACAATTATATTATTATAGAAAGGTAAATTTAATAGTGACATACTTTTATTGTCACAATTACTCAAACTAATAGTGACTTTTGTGATATGTTGTCACTATCACATCTTTTCCTACCAAAAACAAGTAGGCGCCAATTTAAGTTTGTTATCAGTGACGAATTGATAGTGACAACTTGCTTTCGTCACAATAAGACATTATTAGTGACAAATTACTTGTGATGTATCAAAATTTGTCACAATTATTACCAAAAGAGTGACCAAATAGTTATACGTCACAATTACTTCTTTCAGTAGTGACTCGAACAAGTTTCGTCACAAATAATCTATTTTTTGTGATGAAATTCTTCATCGTCACAATTAAATGGTCACTAAAAATCTAACTTCTTGTAGTCAGGTTTGGAGCCCCCAACTCGAAGGTAGCATTAAGTTTAACGTTGACAGCGCATTCAAAGATGGTTCAGCCGGGTGTAGAGGTGTACTTAGAATGCCAAATGGAGAGCTAAGGGCGATGTTCTCAGGTCCGGTAGACGCGATAAACTCAGACTTTGCAGAACTAGTTGCAATCAAAGTTTCACTGGAAGTTTTTATTGAAGCAGGGTGGTTAGGGAAAGCTTGTCTAATTGTTGAATCTGATTTACGTACAATATTAAATTGGATTGGCGATAGATCTCTAAGACCCTAGCGTTGGTGGCGTATTTTTTATAGTATTGATGAGCTTTCAACGAAAATTGCAGCAGTTAAAATGCAGCATGTACCAAGAGAAACGAATCAGATAGCGGACTACCTAGCGAAGGAGGGGCTGAATAGATCAGAGATTTTTAAAGCTTGGTGGTAAGGGTTTGAGATGCTATATCTCTCGACAGCTTGTTTTCAAGTGCTTGAGGCAGTTTCACTAAGTTATCTATTTGCATGTTTGCTTGTATAATCATGATACCAAGTTGGTGTGTACTCTTTTCCTCCACCTAGGTGTAGGGAGGTTTTTAACGAGGCTCCCAACTTGGTCGTTTTTATTCTCAAATAAAATTATATTTCTTGCTGAGCAAAAAAAAATTGTTTAAGTACATTTAGATGTTTACTTGAATAAAAAGTTATCATATTCATTCACTTGGTTAAACGTCATGTATTACAGGTTAATCAATATAATTTAATTAAAATTTTATAACCTGCATAGATAAGAGATTTGTGTAATAAAATAAGGGTTGTAACATCGTAAACTCGACCTGGAATTTTTGGTGAGTCTAGAGCAAACGCTGCTAAATTAGAAAGGCGATGTTAATGCCCTAGCAAGGCTCAAAACATACTAACTCATGTGAAAGGTGAAATTCGTATAATGATTTTCACAATCTCAATTATATACAATGGCTCTACTAAAATAACATTCATTATAACAAAATATGTTTTTAACGGCACTTTCAGCGGCGTTTTTTGAGCAAACGCCAATAAATTTGTTCCTTTAGTTGCGTTTGTTTTACAAACGCTGCGAAAGTGTAATGCACGGAATATACCCTAGTTAAAAACCCTAAATTAATTATCGAGGAAAGTGTAAATATTTTTACATTTGAACAAAATATTAGAGTGAAACTTATATTCACTACACCAGACTTGTTCTATGGCGACGCTATTTGTGGCGTTTTTGATACAAACGCCGCCACCATTTTACTTATAACGGCATTTTTAAAACAAACGCCACAAAACAACAACATTAGCGGCGTTTTTACGACAAACGCCGCCATAGGGTGACATATAGTGGCGTTTTCTTCAGTAAACGCCGCAATATGTTCATATTAGTGGCGTTTTCTATCGTGAACGCCGCAATAGGTGTCGAAATAGTGGCGTTTGATAAACCAAACGCCGCAAAATGTTCATGTTCGTGGCGTTTCCTATCGTAAACGCCGCAATAGTGTAGATTTAGTGGCGTTTATTAATAGAAACGCCGCGATATATTTCTTAAACCCTAACTACAACATTTATTTTCGGTCGCGTAACAGATATATTCATGGATAAACAATTAATGAAATTAAAGGTTCAATATAAGAATTTATATTTTTAGTCGCGTATGTAATCACGGATAAACAATTATTTATATTTTCGGTCGCATAACGGATGTAATCACGACTATTGTAAGTATTGCGATCGTGAATTTTGCAAAAAACAAAAGTATCATAATTTTAGAGTGACACTATATAATGTTGGTAATGCTTAAGGTGAGAGAACCAAAGGCAAAAGCTTATATCCCACATGGGTTGACAAAAAGACTTATGAAGGGTATTTATACCCAAGTTTCTCCCCTCCCTTGTTGAGTAGGAAAGAATAAGGGACATCCACGCGCGCCGCCGCCGCCGTCCGGCCGGCTCGGGCTCGGGCTCGGGCTCGGGTAACACGTGCGCGAATATTATTTTTTTGGACAATATCCCTTTCTGGCGTTTCTAATGGAAAACGCCGCAAAATTAGTTTAGATTCTCTTAATTTTTTATTTTAAACACTTAATAAATTTTTAGTTAAATTGACAATGGACATTCCATGGAGAGTTGACATCTCGTACAGCTTCTTCCACGAGCAATCCACCTTTTCATTATAATTCTCATCTTGAATCTCCTAGAGAAGATGACATGGAGGGTATGTTACGAGATGCATTTAATATGCACGATTATCATCAGTCTGTTAGAGAAGATTGTGATATTGGTGTTACTGATTTCACCGAGATGAGAAGAAGTGGATGTGATGAAGAGCCAAATGGAGAAGCGTCAAAGTTTTACAATTTGCTTAATGAAATGAATGAACCACTTTACGAGGGATCAAAGTATTCAAAGCTCTCCTTTTGCATTCGCCTTTTCCATTTAAAATGCTTGGGAGGGTGGACCGGCAACTCTTTTACACAATTATTAGAGTTGTTGACTGAAATTTTTCCTTTTGCAAAAATTCCTCAATCTGGTAAAGATATGAAAAAAAATGGTAAACGATTTGGGGCTTGGTTATGAGAAAATTCATAGTTGTCCGAATGATTGCATGTTGTATTGGGGTGATAGAAAAAACCAAGAGTCCTGCCATGTATGCGGTAAATCTCGGTGGACGAATGGGGACACAGAAAATGTGAGTGAAGACGAAGTTGCAACACGAGCAAGAAAGAAGCCAATAAAGATTCTGCGATATTTTCCTCTAATACCCAGACTTCAAAGACTTTTTATGTCTTCAAAGACTGCTGAGTCTATGAGGTGGCATCACGATGGACGAACAGATGATGGATTATTAAGGCATCCTACAGATTCTTTAGCTTGGAAGACATTTGACCAAAAATTTCCAAGTTTTGCAGGAGATCCTCACAATGTTAGGCTCGGTCTTGCATCTGATGGGTTTAATCCTTTTAAAATCATGAGTACTTCATACAGTACTTGGCCTGTTATACTTGTTCCTTACAATTTGCCTCCATGGATTTGCATGAAACAATCATCATTTATTTTATCCATGATAATCCCAGGTGAGAAAGGTCCAGGGAATGATATTGACATCTACATGCAACCTCTTATTGAAGAGCTGAAACAATTATGGGTGGGTGTCGAAACATATGATGTGTTGAAAAAAGAGAATTTTAATTTGCGTGCAGCTTTATTGTGGACTATTAATGATTTTCCCGCTTATGCAAATTTATCTGGGTGGAGCACCAAAGGCCGTTATGCTTGTCCTTGTTGCGCTGCACAGACATGCTCGAAGTGGTTGTATAATGGAAAGAAGTTCTCTTACATGGGACACCGTCGGTGGTTAGATGAAAATCATAGATTTAGATATGAAAAAAATTTGTTTGATGGTACTGAAGAGTTCAGAAAAGCTCCTGAGCAAACAATCGGGTCTGATATCTTGTCGATGTTGAAACACATCAAGTTCACTTATGGAAAAACGACCCAACCACCAAACCCACGATCAAAGAAGAAGACAAAAAAGGTGTATGACCGTGAGCTTGAGCAGCTTAGTGATGATGATTCTGATGATGAGGATGATCTAAATGAGGCGGAGTTGTGGAAAAAGAGAAGTATTTTCTTCAAATTGCCTTACTGGAAGCATAACATTTTGAGACATAATCTTGATGTAATGCACATTGAGAAGAATGTTTGTGAGAACATTATTGGGACCATTCTCAATGTCGAAGGAAAATCTAAAGACAATCTAAAGAGTCGACTTGACTTAGTTGACATGGGAATTCGGCATGATCTTCATCCTCAAGAACTTCGTAATGGAAAATTTTCTTTACCGCCTTCTATCTTTACGATGTCGAAGAAAGAAAAAGAAGTATTTTGCACGGTGTTGAAAGATATAAAGGTCCCAGATGGGTATGCATCAAATATATCTCGATGTGTCAGTGTTAAAGATCGAAGACTTTATTCTCTAAAGTCACATGATTATCACATATTGATGCAAGATTTAATGCGAGTTGCATTACGCGGTTGTATGTCAACGGAGGTGACATCTTGTATTATTGAACTTTCTAATGTAATGAAAGCTATTTGTGGGAAAGTTTTGATGGTTGAAGAACTTGACAAATTACAAGATCGAGTCGCGTTGACTTTATGCAACATGGAGAAGATATTTCCACCTTCATTTTTTACAATTATGGTGCATTTGTTGATTCATCTCCCTCACGAAGCTAAAGTTGGTGGACATGTTTTCTATCGGTGGATGTATCTTATTGAGAGGTACAAATTGCTTAACATATAATCATACCATTTAAGAATTCATTTAATTACAACTACTTATATAATGTTTTGTTTATTACGGTCTAGGTTCTTGAGCAAGTTGAAGTCTTACTGTCGTAATAAGCGTTATCCAGAAGGATCAATTGCTGAAGGGTATTTAGCAGAGGAATGTTTGACTTTTTGCTCTAGATATTTGGAAGATGTTGAAACGAGATTCAATAGACCACATAGAAATGAAGTGTGCATCAATAGTAACTTAGCTGAGACTTATTTGTTTCAAAGTTTTGGTGAACCACTCGGCAAAGTTGAAATTGTACAATTAGATGACAAGTCTTGGGTACAAGCACATCGATATGTTCTCTTCCATCATGACTCAACAGAGCCCTTACGGACGTAAGTTTATATAAATTCTAATGTATTCACTTCATCTTTTATATTACCCCCATTTTTTAACCACTTAGCTTACTTTGTAGTAAATTTAAAGAAGAGCTACAATCTCAAGTACGCTCCCGAAGATTACATCAAAGAGATATTCATAAGTTGTTCATAGAAAATTTCCATGATTGGTTAGCGAAGATGGTAAGCAATTGAATCTTTGTACTACACGTACTTAATAACTTTTCTTCATTTGCTACATCAATATAAATGATAAGTTATTCACCTTTTATGTGTAATAGGTTTGGTGTGGGAGAGAAGTTAGTGAAGAGGTTAAGTGGCTTTCTCAAGGTCCAAATAGAATTGTTAAAAGATACAATGCCTTTCTCATTAACGGGTTTAGGTTCCACACGAAATCTCGAGAAAGATTAAGGAGGACACAAAATTGTGGAGTAGTTGTAACTTCTTCAACTACAAGTTATGCTAGTGCTAGGGACAATCATCCTGTGGTGGGAGATGTAGAATATTATGGAATTCTTACGGATATTATTGAGTTGGATTATTATGGCAAACAGAAAGTTGTGTTATTTCGTTGTGACTGGGCCGATGTAAATACGGCTCGAGGCATTAGAAGAGATCAATTTGGTTTTACAATGGTGAACTTCTCTCGGTTAATTCACACAGGTCACCAATTGATTGACGAACCATATGTATTTCCTTCTCAAGTCAAACAAGTTTTCTATTGCCCTGATCCAACAAAAGAGGGTTGGTATGTTGTACTCCGTAACACTCCTAGAGACTTGATAGACATCGGTGAAGGAAATAGAGATGACATTGAAATAAGATCAGAAACTCTACCTTTTGCAGCGCAAAACCTAGATAGAACAATCCCTAGTTCTAGTTCACAATTCCAATGGGTTCGAGAGGACATGGATGAAGATTTTAATGAAAACTAACTGCATAACAATGTAGTAAGTTTTATATCTTAACTTATTAATTTATAATAGTATTGTTGTCTCTAGTTACTAAAATGTCTTTTGTTTATTGTAGATACTATGCCTAGGAGGAAATTAAGTGATCTGCGGATAGTTCAAGCACCGAGAGAGGGGGAAGAAACAAATGATGATGATTTGTCTGGTGTTGGATCCTCGCAAGTTCCGGAGACAGTTCCGGAGACAGTTGAAAATATAGAGATTGATGGTAATGTTCAACACTTTATTTAAATGCTAGTTGTTTGTTATTATTGACTTTATTTTAAAAATTGAATATAAACAATTATTTCTTATATAGGTGGAAATGGTCGAACTCGTAAGAGTAGAGGGCGCACGACGTTGAATGAATTATACAATCTTCCCGCTGGTGAACGCGTGAAAGTTTCAAGAAACGATGTCGGCCAACCCATTGGGGCAGAAGCAGGTGTTCTGGGAAGTTACTTAGGCATTGTTGCACGCAATCATGCTATTTTGCCGATTAATTATGAGTCATGGCGTCAGATGCCGAATGGTAACAAAAATCAAGCTCTGGAACTTGTTAAGGTAATAATGTCATTGTAATAATAATCTATTACAATTGAAAATAATATTTATATTTGCTTTGATTGTATCATTTGTAGGATAAATTTTCTTTAGAAGTCTCAGATTATTATCTGAAGAATGCATTAGGGAAAAAATGGAGAGACAGTAAGAGTTTCTTGAAGAAGACATATTTCAAGAAGGATCTCACTCTTCAAGAGAAGCTGCAAAATATCCCGCCGGGAATTATGCGACATCAATGGGAAGATGCAGTCAGGTTTTGGAGTTCAAAAAAAGGAGAGGTATGATCGATGCACTTTAAAAAATTATCATTATAATATTGACTTTATATATAATGCAAATTTTAAATTGTAGGATCGAGAGCGCGTTGGAGTTACTAGCAGACAAAAACAGAAGTTTACTCACACCGCTGGATCGAAGAGTTTTGCTCGTTTAGCTAATGAGGAGGTATTATTATTTTTAATTATTGATTAATTTTTAATGAATTACTGGTTTAGTATTAATTTTTATTATACGTTGTAGCAAATTACAACTGGCACTAGCATTGGACGGATAAAGCTCTTCGACATTACGCATACAAAAAAGGATGGTTCTCCTATAACTCCCGAAGCTGCAGAAATTATGGTATGTTAATTAGACAGAAAATTTTGATTATATTATAATTAATATCAATTGTATAAAATTTTGATTTGATTGTCAGGAGAAATTGAGGGAAAAGAAGACCGAGTATGAAGCTACAGCTTCAACTAATGGTTCTGTTAATATGGAAGAGATCGAGAATCAAGTTATTGTTGACGTCTTGGGTCCTGAAAGATATGGTCGGGTTCGCTGTCAAGGATCATTCGTTACCCCGACAAAATATTTTGGGGCTAACTCGTCTCAATACATGCCATCACAGAGCCAATCTTCTCAAGCAGAAGTTAATCGGTTAAAACAACAGTTATCTCAATTTCAAGCCGAGGTAGCAGCGAGAGAAGCTGAAAGAGAAAGAAAAGAAGCCGAGAGAGAAGCAAGAGAAGCTGAGAGAGATGCAAGAGAAGCTGAGAGAGAAGCAGCACACAAAAAGCTTCAAGAACAATTTGCAGAAATGATGGCGATGTTGCAGAACCAACCAAAGAAATGATGGTTATGTGTGAATTTAAATGAAAATGTTGGACTACATTTTATGAACATCGTATGAACTATATTTCACTTTAATGTTGTAGACTTTGAATTTGTTATTGTTGTGTTTACTTAATTGTTGGAGTTTTTTGGATTTGATGCTGTAGACTTTGAATTTGATGTTATTATGGATTTATTTTACAGGTTATTTGGGTATTTACATTTTTAAAAATTGTTTTTATAGAAGCAGTGAGTTTAGCGGCGTTTTCAAGGAATAAACGCCGCTAAAAATCCAAAACGTACAGTGGCGTTTCTATAAAAAACACCTCCATAGAGCATCCAATGCCGGCGTTTTTGAACACAAACGCCGCTACTGAAGCATCAGTCCCGGCGTTTTATTTCACAAACGTCGCTATAGACCATTCACCTTTTGCGGCGTTTGTATATTGAAACGCCGCTATAGAATTGCATTACCGGCGTTTTGAAGTACAAACGCCACTAAAGAACATTGACTGTTGCGGCGTTTGTATATACAAACGCCGCGATAGATCAAAACCTTTAGCGGCGTTTATGCGATATAAACGCCGCTACCTATTGCGACGCTACTTCTTGCGGCGTTTTTGGCGGCGTTTTTCTTAACGCCGGGAGGTTTTTTAGCGGCGCTAAAAAACGCCGCTATAGGGTTATAAAAACGCCGCGAAAAGCCTGTTTTGCTGTAGTGATTGTTAATTAAACTAAGCTACGTTCTATGACTGATGTAATAATATAATATAGATATATGTAAAAATAAATTAATTAAAATTATAAAACACATATTAATAGTGGAAGTTAGAATTATAATACACACTAATTATATGATTAAATAAAGAATATAATTAAATAAAAATGACACATGGCTTAGGATAAAGCCTGTGTCATTGGAAGGGGAAATGACTAACTCAAGGAGAGAACCAACATATATTTTGCTTTCTCTTCACTCTTCATTCTTTCTTGCTTACTTTCACTGAACAAAGAGAGAAAATTCTGGAAAAAAATTAAAGCAATTTTAATAAGAAAGAAAGGCTGGAAATTCAAAGCTATGTTCATGCATGTTTAGATAAAGCTCAAGTAAGTGTTTTTGTGTTTATCGAATGAACTTAGTTGAGTTTATACTTTGTTTTGATTGTTGTTGTGTTAGATTTCTAGAAATTATGAGCTTATATGGTGTTGATAATCTTAGTTTGTTGTTGGGTTGGTGTTTAGTTGAGATTAAGTTAAGAATCGGTCACGTGCAAAAACAAGATAGTTAAGGGACTGTTTTGGAAAAGTTGAAAAGACAAAGTCTAAATTTATCCATAATAAATCTAGAAATTTATGTTTGAAAGTGTTATATGGTTATGAGAAAATGTATAAGTATCTTGTAAAATAAGCTATGGTGGTGAAGCAATGAAAATAAGTTATAAGGAGCTTAAGATAGAAATTAGTGTAATTTGCTCAACACTGCCCTATTCTGGACAGTGACCTTAAAAAATTCACCAAAAATAAAATACATGGAATTTAGTCCTGAAATTTTGATAGAAAATACTTGAGGATGTCTATATTAACTAGAAACAAACGGCACTAAAATTTGATCTCTATAGAAAATCTGGAACCGAAATTGTGGAGGTGTTACAAACTGCCAAGAACTGCAAAATAACTTATGTTTAAATAATAAACTCTATTAATCGAGAAATAAGAAAAATATGAATCATACATGGTTGAAAAGCTGTGTGAATAAGCGTTCTAGAATGGTAAAGTAATCGAAATTTAGATATGTGTGTAAAAAGATATGCCCAGATTAGTAACAAGTACTCAATCTGCCAATACGAAAACAAATTTGAATGTTAATGTTGGCGGTTGTGTAAATGAGCTTATCTGTTTGAATTGACTTCTATTATGTTTTATATATGTTTGTATGTGAATAAGAAGATCAAGAACTTTAAGAGATTTTGGAGGAATCAAGGGCTGGGTAACAAAATAGGAAGAACAAGAGCATTACTATTAAAGAACAATACTAGCTTAGAGATGTGAGTGTAGCTATCATTAGGGTTAAGATTTAGGTCCTAACCAAATTATTTATTTTTATATTGTTCTTGAATGATGCCATGAAATTGACTTTAAAGTATACTTGGTAAATATATAAGGGAAGGATGATATTAATTACAAATGATAGCATGTGATAAAATAAGTAAATTGATGTGTTACTTGTGCTATAATGAGTTTGAATATGAACTTGCTTGCTGCCTTGATTGTCTTGATTTGTTCATTGATGAAATATGACATGAAATGATCTCTCTTGAAATTGATGTAACACCCCTCGCCCGGGTTAGGAGCGAGGAGCGTTACCGAAAACGAAAAATAAAACAGAAAACCATTTAAAAAATCGAAACAAGTTTGAATTCACATTAGCAAACCTTATTAATGCGCATGCGGAAAGTGGGCTAACAAATTTTTTTCTAACATAACATAATTCAATCAATTATTCAACCATACTAAATGTTATCATCGTAATACATGCGACTTTAAACTTTCCATACCATATTGTTGTTAATGAAACTCGGTTACTTACAACTACCACTTAAAGATTCACTCTTAATTCATTTGATGCACTAAGCCATCCATATTATCAACTTTTATTAGACATATTCTTATGGTTACAAATTAATTTCAATTAGAGAAATTATTCTAAGCTTATCAAACAACCTAGGTCTTTTAATTACAACGCCATTCGAACAGCCTACTCATTTACTTTAGGTTATTCGAAATATGCCACTAGTTTAAAATCATCGTTAACATGCGACCCATACTTGATCAAACGTACTAACATGTTAACCATTCATTAAACATGCTTAAATTACAAAATACCATTCTAGCAAGATGATCCTTAAGCCATGTCAAGCTATCATACCATTTACAACAAAAAGAACCATTGCAAGACCACTAAGCTTGACTTACATATTTACAACAAAAAGAATGAGGCTTACACTAATTACAAAACATGTTACTAGCCTTCAAACTAGAAATCAAGGAGCATACAATAAGTTCAAACACCAACATAGATTAAGACTACAACAAAACAAAATGAGATGAACATCTAAACAGATTTCAAAGCCATCATCTAGGAGTCTAAAAACAAGACTTAGATCATACATTTTCTTGACTTGTGATTTGCTATGATCGGAAGTGCTAGCTTTAAGCCCAAGCTATCTTGCTATTTGGGAAGAAGGAAACAAAGGAGCGTTAAGTACAAAATTGCACTTAGTGAGGTAATACTAAAACTAATTCATTCTTTAAATTACTTAGCTAGGCTTATTAGCATACAAAGCAACACTTAACTAAGCTTAGCACATTTAAAACTCAATTGACCTCATACATCTCATAAACAAACATTCATAGCATAAGGTCGTACACCATTTCAAATTACACATGTTTATCACCATGCTTCACATTCGAAACAAGCAAGAGTCATTCACATATCATTGAATCATCAATCATTCATGAACATAATCATAGAACATTTTAGGCATGTCATTCGAATGGGATCACTATCCATTTTCCATGAATCAAACATTTTAATCATATCACTTTTCATTTCAATTTCATTCGAAAGGGCCAATGCCCACATTGCTCATATATCGAACCTTTCAAGCATACCACATGCATTCTAATCTCATTCGAAAGGACCAATGTCCATAATGCTCATTTATCAAATATGAAACATATCATGCCATTTCAATTATTTTTTTTTCATTTATCCACTTCATAAGCTTATATTAATCATGGGTATTTCATTTAATTGCCCTAGGTAGAGTAGAAGGATCAAATAAGCAAGTCAATAGTGGTACCAAGTACCAAACATGGATTGCCTAAGCAAACAAGTCAGGGGATGCTCAATAGCATCAATGTGTCTTGGACACCAAGCAAGATCTCATTCGATCAACAAATTCGGAGAGTACACTAGGTACTAAACAGGGGTTGCACTAAGCAACAAATCAGGGGAGCTCAGACTCTAGGCATGCCTTTATATCTAAGACCTCTAATCGACCAAGGGCTTATATCATACACTTCAATTATATCATCCATTAATTAATTAATTAATCACATTCATATTGAATGTTCGAAATACATACTTATCATAACATGAAATTTTCACCATCTCATACATGTCATGCCAATAATTTCATATCACATTCGATCAGCGTCAAGACATTAATAAACAACAACATTACATGTAATTACAAGCACATAACAACATAGCAATTATATCTCACAAGGGCAGTCCACATTTTCATACAAACAAGCATTAGCAATGACTCATTTCATGCTTCCATTTCCATATTAACCTCCTTCCCTTACTAAACAAGTTACCAACTTTGAATTAAGTCAATTTCATGCATAACATATCAATTACATAAATAAAATAGAGTGGTTAGGACACTAGTCCCAACCCTAAAACAATTACACTCACAATACTCATTTAAGCTTGATCTTTGATTATAATGCACTTGTTCCTCCCCTTGATTGACCAACCTTTGCCTCCTCCAAATATTCTTCACAAATTTGATCTTAACACTCAAACACAAAGCATGTACAAACCATATCAGATAAAATTCAATCACATTAACCCTTTGACACAATTACAAACATTAACCTTCAAAGATGTTTTTCATTTAATTAGTTGGAGGACCAATTACCATTTTGATCATAACTTCTTACTCACTAATCCAAATTCCACTTATCATACACCCTTAGAAAGGTAATAAACCCAGTTTTCTAACCATATAAACCTCATATTTTTATCTCTTCTAAGTTAATACAGTTTAATACTTAAACTCAATCATTTTAACAGACTTGGACAGTTTGTACTGCTTAACTTCTAACTCACATAATGAAATTCAATTCCATTTTCTCTCAATGATAATAGAAATTTTAAAATTTATACATAAAATTTTAGCTCAAAAATACATTATATACTATTTTTGGTGAATTTTCAAAGTAACAGCTCAAAACTTAGATTTTCTGGACAACTTACTCCTTAGACACTTTAAATTTTAATTTCACCTATTTACCTCAATTTATTCCCAAAACCATTTATAACATGATTCATACTATCCTTTAACATAATTTTTAAGTCTTTAGTAGTTCCTATAACTAACAGATAGGTCCTCAAATTTCATGAAATTCCAGATTAGTCACATTCTCATGCTTCAAGTGACTAGTTTCCTTAATTCACCAAATTAGACCATTTTAAGTTCAATTCAAGTCTCCATACTTAACCTTACATGATCCCCTGATTCTAAACTCTAAGTTAAGTGCTAAATTTTATGTAATTTAGGCCCTTGAATTTATTGATTTTAATCAAAACAGTCCCTAATTCCATTTTATTATGCTACACGTCCAGCTTTAATTCCAATCAAATTTTTCCTATTCAAGTTCATTTTTCCAGAAACCTAAGGCTTGTTCCTTATAGAGTTTTCATTTTTCTTCAACTTTGTCCTAATGGAAATTTTTCAGTTTGGTCCCTGACTATCTCAAACTTTCAATTTAATCAAGAACTCTTAACTCTTCCTCAAAATAGTCCCTTATTACCCGGTTCACTAATTTACATCTAACTATTCGAAAATTCTATCATTTCAACTCATTTTAATCGCCATAATTCTAAATATATTCATGCTTAAATTAACTTAAAAATTTACATGCATAATTTGCTCCTATTCGAATAACTAAGAGAAGAAGAACAAGGTACTTACTTCTTAAATTTGCAATCACTAGATAACACTTCTTCCTAGCTCAATTTCATCAACATGCATGAATTTTCTTCCTCCATTAAAGAAAAAATTTCAGAATTCTCTCGAGCTTACTTTCTCTCCTTTTTTCTCTCTAGGTTCACGACACAACAAGGGAAAATGTAGGAGAAGGTCGACACATTCCTTAATTTGGGGATTATGTTGCTTTATTGATTTACCCAATTACCCTCCCCTTGTCTTCTAATCTAGTTTTTGACTAAGGTCGGTCCAAAGAATCCTAATATTTAGCATGCAATTTATATATTTTGATTCCTCTTTAATTTGGTCATTAATCATGAACATGTAGAATTTCTATCTTCTTACAATTTGGCCCGATTTTCACTAAGTGATTCATATCCATTCTAATTATTTTAACTCACCAAATCTATTACTTTGATCATGTTATAATCAAATTAGTGTTCAACTCAGTTATCAACTTGACTCACTCAACTCAATCCTTCAATTCGAATGCCCAATTTTCTTTAAATTTTGAGTTAATACAATAATTGCTAATTGAAGGAAATTTAGGGACTAAATTGAATTAATTGTTTAATTTTGAACTTATTTACTTCCAAAGAATAAATTAATACTCTAATTCAATGAGTTAAATTCTAGGACGGAAAAGCGGATGTTACAATTGAACTATGGTTCATTAGCCTAAGGGCTCTTGATCTTGATTTATGATTATTGATCACTTGGATATGCCATGATTCTTGTCTAGCTTGTTATATGATCCTTGATTCTTGATCACATGTTTAAATAATGCCTTGGTAACTAGTGAGTCACAGGTACGATGGCATGCCATAGAGTCTTGAGCTCATTTGTGTTGGGTGGTCTACGGACCGGGCTAAGGCCCTTTATTTTGGAGACAGTAGGAGGGATATGTGTTATGGTCTTTGGCGACAGTAAGAGGGATATGACCAGATATTTGTTTTGGCGACAGTTGGTTGGCGACTCGATTACCTAGACTCGACTATAAACCAAAGCTGAAACTTGAAATTGAATAAGAAAGCTTGCTGATAGGAATTTGTGTTTACATGAAATGGAAATGATCATTTTATGGTTGCTTACATGATATCATATTCCATGAAACTTGATTGATTGTTATATATTTGACGTCTTGTTCATAACATGTAGTTGATTGGTTGAAAAAATCAGATCGATATATGTACTCATGTGACCTCGATTTTCCATGTTTAAATGTTAGAATAACTTAAATGTAATGATATGAAAATATGTCTAATATGATCAATTGAATACAAGCCTTGTACAAGCATGATTCTTGTGAACCGAGCTAGGCCTTCCTTGATCTAAAATACACCTATTAAATGAGTATGTTTGCCTAGATTAGGTTTCTACCTCACTAAGTACTTAACTGTACTTATCACTCTCGTTTCATTATTCCCAAACTACAAGTTGATAGATTGCAAGTTATTCTAGTTGGAGGCAAGGCAAAACAAGCTAAAGCATCAAGTATGATAATGTTCTTTTGTAGACTCCTAGTTGGTGGCCATAGTCTTGCATATAGATCGTAAGTCCGCGCATTTTGAGCCTATGTTTGGCTATGTATATATTTGAGATGTTAAGGTTTGTATAACTTGATAACATGACTTGGTTGGTAGCCTAGTTGATCTAGGTATCTTTTGATGATATGAGATAATCATGGTTGGTTGCTATGGTAATGTTTTCATGGCTTAAAAGCTTGGAAAGTGTTGAATGATGGATACATGCCTTGGTTACTTGTCTAGGGTGACTACAACTTGTTCATAACCTTGGAACATGTCATAAAAAGTCTTGATGTTTAATGTTTGGTTTCTGCCTTGATAAGTGGATTGATATGTGCTAGTGAATCATGTTATAGGGTCATGTCAGTGTGCTTGATTGCTTGATATGTGAAGTATACTTATTGAACATGTATAGAATGTATGTATGAGCTCATGAACCATTGATCTATTCGAATAAAAAGTGAATGATTGAGTTATGTCTTGATTCATGTGTTAGGTTCATGATACTGAATTTTAACCCTTGTTGTTTATATGTATGCTTTTCGAATGGATATAGGAGGTTATGATAATCACATGTGTTGTTACCTTATTCGAATAGAGCATGTGTAACTTGTATAATTCTATTTGAGCTTTATAAGTGTATTACATGTATATAATATGAAGTAAAGTGTTTAAAAATCTTGATTAGAAGAGAAGTATGTTTCAAATTGTATAGGAAATGATTATGATGTTTCTATGTTGAGTCGAATGCTTAGTTTTTAGGAAAAAGAAATTTATGTAATCTTGATATATGGTTCATATGAATTAAATGTGTATGCCATGTTGATTAGGTTATCTTAATGATCTCATATTCTACGTTAAATGTGACATGAACAATGTAAATGAAACTTGATGGATGTCTTAATTTGTTTAGTAGTCTAACTTATCAATTAGGGTAAGTTAAGTAAAAGCTTTTGATTGTCCGTGTTTTCATGGCTTGAGTAATATTCCTTAGCCGGTTTACAACTAAACTGTAACGCCCCGGTTTTGGGCTCAGAAGTTTTGGGCGTTGACCGGTTCGGTCAAAGTGCTGATCGAATATAAAAGAGTGAATTTAGGAAAGCCTAGTTCGGGTTGCAATAAAAATATGGAAAAATGTTCTAAAATCATCTTTTAATATAATTAAGTGAACTGTGAAATCAATTTTGGAAAATGAGGTTCGGAAGGTTGACATTTTGGGCTAGTGACCAAAATGTAATTTTTGAAAGTTGCGTGACAGTTTTATAAAGGATTGAAACTTTGAATCTTTAAGGAGCTATTATTCCAAAAAGAGTTTCTCCAGATTTTTCTAAGATATTTTAAGGCTTTATTCTGATTTTAAAGTTTATGAAATGTGGAGGGAAATCATTTTTACCATTTTATAACTAACTTTTCTATTTTCTCTCAATTTTCCTTTTCTCTCATTTTCTCTCAACCCAAACACATTTCTCCAGATTTTCTTCTCTGATTTTGTCATCTAAATCACTCATTTCAACTCTCTTTTGATTCCTAATCATCTCATCAACAAAACCTCTCAATTTGCAAGTTGTTTCATCAAGCTTTTTGGCTCTAAAAAGGAGAAACTCAAGTTTGGAGGTAAGAACGTCCTTCTCCTCTAAACTATCAGTTCTTTACTGAAATTCCTAAGTTCTCAATCCTTGATTTGTGTTTTGTTAATGGCTTTTCAATTGAAATCTTGATTTTGGCTTAAAATGCAAGATTTGGTGATTTTGGTGAAATTTTCGTGTGATCTGTTTGGGCAGTGTTTTGAAGTGTCAAAATGATGTTAAATGGATGCTAAATTGATTAGAAGTTGAGGTTTAATTAATGCAATCCTGGATAGGTTGAATTTCCTAAGTTTGGCTTGAGTTTTTGGTTGTTTTTGGAGTGTTTTTGGTGATCTGTTATACCTGGAGGTATAAGGACGTGTTTGTGATCATTTTGGATGTTAATTGATGTTTAA
Organism: Hibiscus tridactylites; assembly: GCA_958450335.1. NCBI lineage: Eukaryota > Viridiplantae > Streptophyta > Magnoliopsida > Malvales > Malvaceae > Hibiscus > Hibiscus tridactylites. The sequence continues at coordinate 41,241,957 of OY288280.1, forward strand.
AAATGGTTAGAAGTGATGGATCTTGACTGGGTTAAGTTTTGGAAGTGTTTGGAGGTGTTTTCGGTTGTGTTTGGTAGCCGAATTGTTGGATTTGTGTTGAGCAGCGGGTTGAGTCTTGTTGCTGGTGTTCTTAATGCATAATGATGCATTAATCCTCTGTTGTTGTGTGCTTGAAACAGGGGAGTTTGATCCGTGAGCTTTAGAGGTGGTGCGGAAGGCTTCGGATGCTTGGAAGGCATGTTGGTTAGCCTTGTTTTGTGTATCGGTGAGTGAAGTTGGGTTTTCAGCTTTTAACCAAGGTTTGAAGGTTTTGGGAGCTTAGTTTAAGTCTAAACAACTTTGCTAAGCTCAAGAGTAAGTAAATGGATTTCTTTCTTGGTTTGTGTTATGAATTGGCTTTTAAGCAATTGTGGTTGATGATTGAATGCATGTGTTTTGCATGGTTTAAATCTGTTTTGAAAGCATATTTTAGCATGGTTTAATGCTGGTTTTGGAAGCCATTTGAGAAGGATGCTCAAGGTAAGAGATCCTTGGTTTTGTACATGGAAATTGTGGTTTTGATGCATAGTGTTGCATGTTGTTTAATGGCTTTAGTGTGATGCTTAAAAAACAGTGGATTATTGTTGTTAATGATGTACTTTGGTAAGTGATGCTAAAGGTTACAAAGGTGGTTGAAAGTCCTTGTGTAAGCCTTGTTTATTTAAGAACAACATGGTGTTGGTAAGTCCATGGTTGGTTCTTGGTTAAGGTAAATGATGTTTTTGCATTATGATTATGCATGTGAATCATTGGATTATCATGGTAAGATGGTTATATTGGCAAGTGATGAAAGTGGTTCTTGGTTCGTTGATCGGATATAGTTAGCCGGCTATAGGATTGGGTGCACCGTGAATTAAGTCGCCTTGGAGGTGGAGTGGTCAAGAGTGGACCGGTAAACTCCCTTCAAGTATCCTAACGAGATGGTTAAGGTCATAATGGAGGTTGATGCCCATTCGAGGACCTTGGTTGAGCAAAGGTTATATGGTGTTTAAAAGTCCATATATGGGAACCTTGTGCTTGTTAAGATCACAATGGCAGTGTAAGTCCATGTGTGGATCTTGTGTGGGGTGTCCCGGATCTCGTTAGTGATGTTATACAACTACCAATCGGTTATGCAAAGGTTGTATGGTGTTTAAAAGTCCATACATGGGAACCTTGTGCATGTTGAGGTTGTATGGTGTTTAAAAGTCCATGCATGGGAACCTCGGGAAAAGCTAAGGTTGTATGGTGTTTAAAAGTCCATACATGGGAACCTTAGGTTTGTAAGGTCAATGGTGTTTAAAAGTCCATTTGGGAGACCTTGGATTGGTAGGGTGTATGGAGCGTAGGGACAACGCTCGGGATCCGCGTATCCGATCGGGTGTTGAGTTGAAAAGTGGATGTGGTTGATCACTTGGAAGCCAATGTAATGTTCTTGATTATTAAAGAAACATGAAATGCTTGAAATGATGCATAATTGCATGTGAAGCATGAGATGCTTGAAAAGATGCATGGTTGCATGAAAAGTGTTTAATGCTTGTGAATGCATGTTTACTTGTTAAGTTGAACAAGTGTTGATTATCATTTGGAAAATGATGCATGTGTACATGAAATCTCTTTAATGCATTGGAGTCTTGCTAAGACTTGTTTTAAAAGGCATGTGATGATGATGTTGTGATTCATAAGTTGTCTTTGTTTAATGCATGAGTTGGATTGCTTGAGTAATGGTTTAAAAGGGTTTCTTGCTTGAAATGATGTTCAAGTATATGAAAGGGTATTTTGAAATGGAAGTGTTTTCCAAAGTTTTGATTCAACTTTGTATATGGTGTTTATGCATGGAATGGTTAAATGGATGATTTTGTAAGTTGTGCTTTGAAAAGGTTTTCTTAGCTTGCTAAGCTAAGGGTTGGTTTTCATGTATGTGCAATGCATGGTTTAAGCATGTTGTTGAAAAGGGGTTTTCAAACATGGCTTTGGTTTGTCAAATCGGGTTTGTTTTAAAAGTGATTTAATGACCCGCTGCATTGATGGTGTTTTGGTTTTGAGCATTCCTCACTAAGCATTATGTGCTTACGCTCCTTTTTGTCCATCAATGCAGATTCTTGAAGTTTGGACAGCAAGGAGCAAGGGATTCAAGGTGGACTCCAATTGAGATGTATGTCTCGGTGAATAGCTATAGTTAATAAAGGCAATGGGGGTAGAATCTCTCGGGGTTAATGTGTATGTGTTCGTATATGTTTGGACAAGGATGTTTTTATGTTGATGATGTTGTTGGAATATGATTTGGCTTTAATGAGATTGATTTGGAAAGTTTGTGCTTAAATAGTTGCTTGTGTAGGAAGCATGCCTATAGATTTGGGGCTTTTCATATATGATGTTGTTTTGATGAATTGTTGATGCAAGTATGTTTCAATTATGTTGAATTGCATGTTGGTAAAGTTTGGTGGCTTTTGGAGCATGATTGGATGGTCAATTGTGTGTTTGAGTGAGCAAAATGCTGCAATCTGGGCAGGGCGTTTCGGAACAGTTGACACCGTTTCGGAACGGGTGCCCTGCATAAACCCAAGCGTCCGAAACGGGTGCCACCGTTCCGGAATGGTTTGGCTACTGCCAGTCCCCCGTTGCGGTACGTGTTGCGGAACGGCCCCGTGTTTTGAAACGGGCTTTGCCTGTTTCGGAACGGGTGACCGTTGGGGGCTGACATGGGCGGTTAAATGTTTCAGAATGTTTGCATTTTGGTCCTGAAACTTGTTGGTGCAATTGTATGGGTTTGGGATGTCCGTTTGAGCTGAAATTTGGCAGAGAAGCATGAAACCTGATTAATTTTAAGTTGGTAACTTAAAATCTGGTTAAGTCCTTAAAGTTTTCAGAATTTACAATTTGGTCCCTAAAGTTGTAAATTGTTCAATTGGGTCCCTGTTTGATCTCTGATGTTTGTGATCTTTGAGTATGCTGTTTGCATGGTCACATCTAAGGTTAATGTGCATCTAGACAAGATTAAAAAGAAAAAAAAGGGTCGTTAATCAAGGTTGACTTTCGGGTTGACTTTGGTTTTCCCCGTGTGACTTTCTTAATTCGGGTCAACCGTCCGGGCCGGGTTAAGGGGGTTACATAAACCGGGTGAGGGGTGTTACATTTATTGGTATCAGAGCCTCAGTTTAGTCGATTCTCAGACAAAATCAGGTCTATTGCATCATGTACGAATAAATTGGCCATCTAGGAGTTGTATATAACCAATTAAGCTTGTCACATGCCTAACCAACTCTTCCTTGTTTAACAATATAGACTCATGTCTAAAACGAGACTAGCGAGGGTGGATGAAAGTCCCGAGGGGTCCTCAATTGAGGGAAAGAGTGTTCAGGTGACTTAGAGACCATCGAACCCTAGAAAAGGAAAAGGAAAGATACAAGAGGAACCAAAGAATTACTGACCAGAAACGGTAGCCCCTACTACAAATTCGATGCAACAAGAGTGCTTTAACAGCATGAAAGAAATATTTGATCAGTTCATAATGTCCTTAAAATGAGATTCCCCGGTTCAAGCCCCTATTCCTACACCATCTAGAGTTCCTATCGACGAGCTCGCTCAACACCGAGCTTACACTTTCACCGGTGCTGATGAGGCTAATCCCGAAGTTGCCGAATATTGTCTTGAGGCCATTATTAGAATTCTAACCAAACAAATTTCTTGTTCAGATGAACATAAGCTCGAGTGTGCTGTCGCACTACTTGCGGATGAAGCATTAAGTTGGTGGGAAACCACAACTTTGACCGTACTTCCTGAAAAGGCCACATGGAAATTCTTCCTCGATGAATTCAAGAAGAAGTACGTTAGCGAACAATATCTCGCTGAACGTCGGAAGCGGTTCTTGTATTTAAAACAAGCCAGGAGACCTATTGAACAGTACGTAAGCAACTTTTGCAAGTACTGCAAATATAGGTCCGAATATATCAAAATTGAAGCGGACAAGTGCAAGATGTTCATTGACGACCTTAACGATGAACTCAGACCTATTTTCACGGCCCTTAAAATCACGGATTTCCAAAGCCTCCTCAATAGAGCTATTGCCACTGAAGCGAAGACGAAAGCTTCAGAAAAATGCAAGCACAATCAATCCCAGAAAGACATGCGGCCGAGGCAAGATGATCGACCCTAATGGCAATCTAAAAAGTCTAAGTACTCATGTGGAAATTTTTCGAGTCATACTCCCTCTCAAAAGAGTAACAACATACTGAAACATCAGTCGGTAATCAAGTCTTCAGCTCCGACAATGTCTGTTGATAATACAGGCAAAGCTTCACAAGTGCCTACTTGCAAATTATGTTAGAAACATCACTCAGGTCAATGTAGGACCAAGTCTAATCTGTGTTATCTTTGTGGAGGATCCGATCACTACAACAAGGATTGTCCGCAGAACACGAACAAGCTTCCTATTCGATCTCCAGTGGTTACTAGTTCAGAACAAAATGCCCGAAATAAAGCTCATCAACTTGTTCACTCGGAAATCAGGGTAAAGGTAGAAGGCCATCCTCGTCCACCACACACCAGGAATCTCGAGCCCATGCTCGTATTTATCATATCCGAGTAAAAGAGGAGGAAGAAGCTCCCGAAGTAATTGCAGGTACAATCGAGTTAAATTCATTTCCTGCTTATGCTTTGATTGATTCGGGATCTACTCGATCCTTCGTATGTTCTGCTATGTTGATGAATGATAGTTTGAAGCCTAAAACTATTGAAAATCATTTGGTAGTATCGAACCCAATAGGAGGCTTAAGGAATATAAACTTTGTTTGTAAAGACACACTATTACTATACAAAATATACCTTCCGTATTGATCTCTATGTGCTACCAAACTGTGAATTTGATCTAGTACTGGGGTTAGACTGGTTGGGAAAACATGCAGCCTGGTTAGATTTCCAAAATAGAAGACTATACTTACGGGGTTTAGGAAAAAAATCAATCATGTTAATAGACAAGAAACTGATATCTATCTTCACCGCTATGGCTTTACACGATGAAATTGATTTCGGCCTACCTAATATGCATGTTGTTTCTGAATACATCGATGTTTCTCGAGGAACTCCCTGGCCTTCCTCCAACTCAAGAAGTGGAATTTGGCATTGAAGTTCAGCCTGGAACAAATCCGGTGTCCATTACGCCTTATCGTATGACACCCGTAGAATTGAAAGAACTCAAGAAGCAAATTCAAGAATTAGAGGATAAAGGATTCATCCAACCTAGCACATCTCCCTAGGGTGCTCCGGTCTTGTTCATGAAAAAGAAAGACGATACGATGTGGCTTTGTATCGATTACCAGCAATTGAATAAAGTGACTATAATAAAACAAGTATCCTTTGCCCATGATTAAAGACTTGTTCGATCAACTCAAGAATGCTACCGTGTTTTCCAAGGTCGACCTTCGATCAAGTTATTATCAAATGAGGGTGAAAAATGAAGATATACCCAAAACAGCCTTCCGAACTCGTTACGGCCATTACGAGTTTCTTGTGATGCCATTCGGGTTAATGAATGCCCTTGTTGCGTTCATGGATCTGATGAATCGAGTTTTCAAGCCTTATATTGACAAGTTTGTGGTCATATTCATAGATGACATCCTTGTCTATTCCCGTAATAAGGAGAAACATGTCGAACATCTCCAAATCGTGCTCCAAACACTCCGAGAACGTCAATTGTTCGCCAAGTACATTAAGTGCGAATTTTGGCTATCGGAAGTTTCATTCCTCGGACATGTTATCTCAGCTGAAAGAATCAAAGTCAACTCCAAGAAAGTTCAAACCATCTTAGATTGGAGACCACCGAGAAATGTGAGCGAGGTCCAAAGTTTCCTCGGTTTAGCAGTGTACTACTGAATATTTGTGAATGGGTTCTCGGTGATTGTTGCACCGTTAACCAAGCTTCTTAGAAAAGATGTAGCATTTGAGTGGTCGGAAAAGCAGCAACGAAGTTTTGACCAACTCAAACAAGCCCTGACTCATGCCCCGATTCTCGTCCAACCAGAATCAGGAAAAGAATTCACTGTGTACAGTGATGCATCACATTCGGGCCTCGGGTGTGTCTTGATGCAAGAATGCAAAGTGATCGTGTACGCATCTCGGCAATTGAAGCCTCGTGAACTGAATTATCCTACACATGATCTCAAATTAGCGGCCATTGTATTCGTGCTCAAAATTTTGAGACACTACTTGTACGGTGAAAGGTGCAAATTGTTTACCTATCATAAAAGTCTCAAATATATCTTTACTCAAAAAGACTTGAATTTGAGACAAAGAAGATGGCTTGAACTACTCAAAGATTATGATTTGATTATCGTCTACCAGCCGGGTAAAGCAAACAAGGTTGCCGACGCCCTTAGTCGAAAATCATACTCGGGTAACTCTTCGAAATTAAATCTTAGTGAATTTTTTTGAATTAGATTTTCCTTGAAATACAAGTAGTCATTCGAACATCCCTAAGTAATCTTGTTCGCACCTTTGTAGCTTCCATGGCTATCAATGCACATTTTCGTATGATTAAGAAACGAGGATTCTTATCTGAACTACAAGTGCAATACGACTTAATCCCGAGAATGAAAGAATTGCAACAAGTTGATCCCGAACTTCAAAAGATCATTTCAAAGCTTGATTCTGAGCCTAAGCCTGACTTCTCCCTAAAGATGAATGAACTCCTCTATTTTCGAGATAGAGTGTATTCCTGATAACGACGATCTAAAACAAGATATGTTACAAGAAGCTCATCAAAGTTCGTTCTCAATACACCCGGGTTCGGTTAAAATGTATAAAGACTTGAAATCCTTGTACTGGTGGCCAGGTATGAAGTAGGCTATCACTGAATTTGTGTCCAAGTGTTTATCATGGCAACGAGTCAAAGTCGAGCATAAAGTCCCTACGGGATGGCTTCAACCGATCGAACTACCGCAATGGAAGTGGGATCGGGTCACTATGGATTTCGTAACCAGTCTTCCTTGTACTCTAAGAAAGAATGATTTCGTGTGAGTGATCATCGATAGATTCATGAAATCGACTCATTTTCTCCATGTCCGAATGAACCTGAGTTTAGATAGTCTAGCCGAGCTGTACATCAGAGAAGTGATTTGGCTACATGGTGTACCAACCTCGATAATCTCTGATAGAGATACTATATTTTCATTCCGGTTTTGGAGATCTATACAACGAGCTCTTGGAACCAAATTGAACTTGAGCACGACATTTCATCCTCAAATCGATGGACAATCGGAAATGGTGATACAAGTACTCAAAGATATGTTGCGTGCTAGTGTAATTGACCTCGGAAAGAATTGGGAGAAATCTTTACCACTCGTAGAGTTCGCCTACAACAACTGTTATCAAACATCAATACAAATGACCCGTATGAAGCCTTGTACGGGAGAAAGTGTAGAACACTCTTGTGTTGGTCTGAACTGAGGGAAAACAAAGTGTTAGGACCTCAATTATTGCGGGAGACGGAAGAACAAGTTTGGTTGATTCATAATCGACTGAAAGAATCCTTTGATAGGAAAAAGGCGTATGCTGACTTGAAAAGGAGAGACATCCAATACAACGTTGGAGATAAAGTCCTTCTCAAAGTGTCACCTTGGAAGAAAGTTTTCAGATTCGGGAAGAAAGGAAAGATTAGTCCTCGTTTTTATCGGACCTTTTGAAGTCATTGAAATGATAGGTCAAGTGGCTTATCGACTTGCACTCCCCAATGAGTTCGATAAGATTCACAATGTCTTTCATGTTTCTATGCTTCGAAAGTATCGATCTGATCCGTCTCACATTCTTGAACCCGAAGAGGTCGAGTTAAATCCTGATTTATCCTACGAAGAAGAACCAATCCAAATTCTTAATTACGAAGTCAGAAATCATAGGAACAAAATGGTTCCCCTCGTGAAAGTTCTTTGGAGAAATCACAAAGTCGAAGAAGCGATGTGGGAACCCGAAGATATGATGAGGAAATAGTACCCTCATCTATTTATGCCAGGTAAATTCAAGGATGAATTTATTTTAAGGGGGAGGAGTTGTAATACCCAAAATATACCTTAGTTGAAAACCCTAAATTAATTATCGAGAAAAGTGTAAACATTTTTACATTTGAACAAAAGATTAGAATGAAACTTATATTGTTAATTAAACTAAGCTACGTTCTATGACTAATGTAATAATATAATAGAGATATATGTAAAAGGAAATTAATTAAAATTATAAAACACATATTGATAGTGGAAGTTAGCATTATAATACACACTAATTATATGATTAATTAAAGAATATAAGTAAATGAAAATGATACATGACTTAGGATAAACCATGTGTCATTGGAAGGGGAAAGGACCGACCACTAACTCAAGGAGAGAACCAACATCTGTTTTGCTTTCTCTTCACACTTCATTCTTTCTTGCTTACTTTCATCGAACAAACACACAAAATTCTTGAAAAAAAATTCAAGCAATTCTAATAAAAAAGAAAGGCTAGAAATTCAAAGCTATGTTCATGCATGTTTAGATAAAGCTTAAGTAAGTGTTCTTGCGTTTATCGAATGAACAAAGTTGAGTTTATACTTTGTTTTGATTGTTGTTGTGTTAGATTTCTTGAAATTATGAGCTTATATGGCGTTGATAATCTTAGTTTGTTGTTGGGTTGATGTTTAATTGAGATTAAGTTAAGAATCAGTCACATGCAAAGACAAGATAGTTAAGGTTCTATTTTTAAGTACTAAAGATGAGGCTTTGGAAAAATTCATCACATTTTCAAAACTAACCCAAAATGATCTTGAACTTAAAATTTCACATATTAGAAGTGATCATGGAACCGAGTTTCAAAATTTAGGGTTTGAAGATTTTTTAAATGAAAATGGTATTAGCCATAATTTTTCGTCTCCTCGAACTCCTCAACAAAATGGGGTAGTTGAGAGGAAAAATAGAACTTTGCAAGAAATGGCTAGAACTATGTTTTGTGAAAACAATTTACCTAAATATTTTTGGGCGGAAGCCACAAACACCGCTTGCTATATTGTAAATCGAGTAATGATTAGGCCAATTTTAAAGAAAACACCTTATGAGATTTTAAAATCTAAAAAGCCTAACATTAGCTATTTTCACCCTTTTGGTTGCAAATGTTTTGTTTTAAATAATGGAAAAGACAACTTAGGTAAATTTTATGCAAAAAGTGATGAAGCTATTTTCATAGGTTATTCTTTAACCTCTAAAGCCTATCGAGTATTTAACAAAAGAACTTTAGTAGTAGAAGAATCTATTCATGTTGTATTCGATGATAACCTCCTTCCAAGGAAGGATTCTTGTGATGATGATGATGTAGGAATTATAAATGCCTTTGATGGAGGACAAACTTCAAAGGAGGATGAGATTCCAACAAAAGAAGAGGACACACAAGATCCACCTCTTGAAGCCTTGAAGGACTTGGCTCTTGAGGAAAAGGAAGTGAGCTACCAAAGGGAGTTCAACTATGTCAAAGATGGTGAAATCTTGGGTGATCCATCCAAGGGGGTAACCACTCGATCTTCTTTTAGATTAATGAATCATGTTGCATTTATCTCATGCATAGAGCCTAAGAATATTAAAGAAGCATTGAAAGATGATTTTTGGATTATGGCTATGCAAGAAGAGTTAAATCAATTTGAGAGAAGTAACGTTTGGACATTAGTTGATAGGCCTAGTAATCAATCTACCATAGGAACTAAATGGGTCTTTAGGGACAAGCTAGATGAGAGTGGTAACATTGTAAGAAATAAAGCTAGACTAGTAGCACAAGGTTACACTCAAGAAGAGGGAATAGATTTTGATGAAACCTATGCACCTGTAGATAGAATGGAAGCCATTAGGATGTTGCTTGCATATGCATGTTATCATAATTTCAAGCTTTTTCAAATGGATGTTAAAAGCGCGTTTTTAAATGGTTTTTTAAATGAAGAAGTGTATGTGGAACAACCACCGGGTTTTGAAGACTCAAAATTTCCAAATCATGTTTTCAAACTCACTAAAGCTCTTTATGGTTTAAAATAAGCTCCTAGAGCTTGGTATGAAAGACTTTCAAACTTTTTAATTGAAAAAGGATTTGAAAAAGGTAAGGTGGACACTACACTTTTTATAAAAATGTATAAAAATGACATCTTAGTAGTTCAAATTTATGTTGATGATATTATTTTTGGTTCTACTAATGAATGTCATTATCAAGAGTTTGCTAAGTTAATGCAAGGTGAATTCGAGATGAGCATGATGAGGGAGCTCTCATTCTTTTTGGGACTCCAAATCAAGCAATAGAAGGATGGCACCTTCATCAATCAAGCAAAGTACATAAAGGATATGCTCAAGAAGTTTGGCTTGGAGAATGCAAAGCCTCAAGCCACACCTATGAGCTCATCTACAAAGTTTGACAAAGATGAAGGAGGTAAGTGTGTTGACTCTAAGCTTTACCGTTCTATGATTGGATCATTGCTTTACCTTACCACAAGTAGACCAAATATCTTGTTTAGTGTTTGCTTGTGTGCTAGGTTTCAAGCTAGTCCTAGAGAGTCTCACCTTATAGCCGTTAAGAGAATCTTTAGGTACCTTAGAGATACTCCTTGTTTAGGTCTTTGGTACCCTAGAGACTCTACCTTCAACCTTCATGCTTATTCAGATGCGGATTATGGGGGTTGCAAAATCGATAGGAAAAGTACTTCGGGAACTTGTCAATTCCTAGGTAGTATGCTCATATCTTGGTTCTCTAAGAAACAAAATAGTGTAGCCTTATCTACCATCAAAGCCGAGTACATATCCTTAGGGAGTTGTTGTGCTCAAGTCCTTTGGATGAAGCAACAACTCTTAGATTATGGAATTAAAGTTGAAACCATATCCCTAAAATGTGACAACACTAGTGCAATATGTCTAACAAAAAATCCCATCCAACACTCTAGAACCAAACACATAGAAATAAGGCATCATTTCATTAGAGATCATGTCCTTAAAGAAGATGTGGTTATAGAGTATGTAGACACCTTAAATCAGTTAGCGGACATATTTACAAAACCTTTAGACAAAGAGCGTTTTTGGTCCCTTAGGGGAGAGTTAGGTCTAGCTAGCCTATCTTGACCTTTTAGGACCTCTTTTGTGCTTAAAATTGCTTGATCTTGTGAAATGCCATGTTTATGTGTTTAGAATCCTAATTTCATCCATGCTTATAGCTAGGGGGAGTATGTTTATGTTTGCATATGTTTTGCCTGCTCATTCATGTCATTTATGCATGTTAGGCCTTAGAAAAACTCATTTTTCTGCACTTTTCGAGCCTCGTCTGCACTTCCAGGCCCAGGTGTATCGAAACGGGTGACCATGTATCGATACAGATGCCTTAAATCATGTATGAGAGAAGGGCGTTTCGAAACACCTCAAAAGGGTTTCGAAACGTTTTTGCTACTGCCAAGAGGTGTATCGAAACGAGTTTCGATACAGGTCAACGAGGCTTCGATACGGTCAACATCGTATCGAAACGGTCAGCAGAAAGTCTCAAAACGGTCAAACCCTCGTGCTCATGTTTCGAAACGGTCCAGACCGTTCCGAAACGGTTTCGCGGATAGCTTTATTTAGGGCTTTTAATGTTAAAATTCACTTTTACATCAAACTCTTCAAAACCCTAAAACCCTAAACCGACTTTCCCCCTATAAAAACCCTCTAAACCTCTTTGTTTTTCACCAGATCTTGAGGGGCTTTTCTCTAAAACTCTAGTCTAAGCAAGTTTCATCAACATTGTGCAAGGATTTTCATCCATTCATCCAAAATCCCAAACTAAGGTATTTTTCCTCTTTTTCTTTTTCTTTCAATTTATGTTCAAATCTTAGGTTAGAAATTTTTATTTTTGTATAAATTATATGTTTTCATGTTTGGGTTTTCCATATCTTGTAAAAAAAATTCAAAATCTTAAATTTTTTTATTCTAATATAAAATTTTTCAGTCGTATTTTCTTTTACTGCTTTTTTTAAATTTTTCTTTGTTTTAATTTTTTTAAAAAATCCTAAGTGGGATTTATTATTGGATTGAATTTAAAAATCTATGCATACACTTAATTTTTAAAACATGCTTGCTTAATGTTTTTAGGATGTCGGATCAAGCTAACAAAAAGCGTAAGTCCGTTCAAACCGGTGAGTCGAGCATGCGTCCGAATCTCACTCTGCTCTTTCAGAAATCCCTTCGAACTACCGAGATGCGAGCTCGTTTCACATATGTCAAGGATTTCGAAGTTCGTCGTGAACGTGTCATTGATCTCGATTTCCTCAACTCCGAGCGATTCCTATTCCGTTACCTCGAGCGTTTGAGTGAATGGGATCTTCTTCCTTTGTTGAGCATCCCGGATATTCGCTACAAACATATGGTACTCATCTTTTACTCTAATGCTCGTCTTATTAATGATGAAACCAAGACCGAAGTTTTAGGGATTGAATCTTTCATGTTAGGGAAAAAGTTTACTGTTAATGTTGCTCTCTTGGAGTCCACCTTTTCCCTTAAGAATATAGGAATTGAGGATGAACGTCACTTTGGTACTAACACCGGTCCGGCACTTACTTTGGATGTGCACGATCATTTTCTTCACTTGATGGTATCATGGTTCCTTCGCCCTTCCGGAGGTAAATACTCTCATATCTGTCAAGTTGATCACTTTTGGCTTGAATGTTTCCGTCGTGGTGAGCGCCCTAATGTTGCTAAGATCATTTTTGCCGAGATGGTCAATAAAGTTAAGCTTATTGACACCAATGAGTTGAAATCTTTTACTTATGGCACGATCTTAAGCCACATCTTTAGCACCATTGGTCTCGATTGCACCTACGACTCCCTGGAACCTTGCAAGTGCAAGATTGGTGAGTCCTCTCTTCGCAAGTCCGTGTTTCGATATGTGAATGATGTTTGGGAACGTATTGATAGAGAAGCTCCTCTTCTTCCCGTTGCACCTCCACCGCAAGTTCAAGTTGGAAACAATGATGCTCTTACGGCTCTCATTATCGAGCAGTTCAATGCCTTGGATACTCGCATTGCTTCGGGTTTTGGTGCCATCGACACTCGCTTGCAAAATGTCGAGGATCGCCTCCTATCTCTTGAGACTTCCCACTTAAACTTGGATTTGTCCTTCTCTACTCTTTATGGCCAATGGACGAAGTTTCACCGTTCTCAAGTCAAGAGCGATGATGAGACTTCCGATGATGATGATGGTAGTGACGAGGCCTAGAAATTTCATATCATATCATATTATTTATGCATTTTAGGTTCAAGATTGCATCTTTATGTTTCATTATGTTTTAGGAACCTATGCTTTTGATCTTTTGTTTGGGATTATATTTTGAACTTAATGTTGATTTATGCTTTGGATATTTTAATTTTATGAATTGATATTATTGTTGCTTATTAGTTAATGCTTATTGGTACTAATCCTTTATCTTCTCTATGAGATTTATTTATTATTTTTGATCTAACAAAAAGGGGGAGAAGAAATTTGAGAGCAAAAATAAAAATTCGTTTTAAATGTTTAAAGTGTTTTTAAGTTTTAAAACTTGAATTTCAAAGTTAAACTATTTTTAAAACTTTAAAAACCTATCTTAAATTAAGGGGGAGTTAGAATGTGTTCAAAATTTTCAAAACTCTTAAAAATTCTAACTTTGGTTTTGTTATATCAAAAAGGGGGGATTGTGAAACCAATATTTTAATTTTGATATAACTAAAAACCTGAGGACTAAATTGAAAATGTCAAAACAAATTTTTAAGTCCTCAAACATCCCCATATAATTTTAAGATTATGCCAAAGTTAAAAATAAAGTTTTCAAATATTTTTCTAAGTGTTTAAAGTCGAAACAGTGATTTTCAAGTCCTTGTTTCGAAACGGCCTAAGGCGTTTCGAAACAGTTTCATCACTGCCAACCCCTGTTCCGAAAGGCGTATCGAACCGGCTTTAGAACATATGAACCCGTATCGAAACAGCTTCAAGCGTTTCAAAACGGTTCTTCATTTTGGTTTGAAAAATATGACTGTTGTAATATTTTTAACTGAATTTTCAAAGATCGTTAGGGTGTTTCGAAACGGGCTCAAGCTGTTTCAAAACGACCCTTGACAGTGGCAAAAGTGTTTCGAAACGGCTTTAAAACGTTTCGAAACGGGCTCTTAAATACACCCCAACGACTCTTTCTATTTTGGTCCGTTTCGAAACAGGTACCCCGCGTTTCGAAACGAGTTGTTGCAGACTGCATTTATGGAGGTGAGATAACATCCGCAACGGCTCTATTGATGAATGCAACAACCAGAACGGATAGAAATCAATGAGAAGGTATAAAAGGGACCTCTAAAAGCTCCAGCAACAACTATTGATCCAAAAGCAAATATACATACATCAAATCCAAGCATTTGTGCTAAAATCCCATATTTGTCTAGAAACCCCAATTGTAATTTTCATTCTTATATTTATCAAATGGGTTGAGTGCTTGTAATTGGGCTACAATTTCTATTGAGAGATATTATCTTAGCCATCAAATTCTTTGTTACCTTTGTGTGAGGATTGGGTTAAATTTTGGGTAGAAAAATTAACCGAAATTGTAAGGGTTGCCTCCTTAGCCTAGAAAAGGGGAAGAGCAATTAGTGGAATTGTTGCAAATCCTTAGTGAAGCTAAAGTAGTGGATGTAGAGTTCATTTGGAACTTGAACCACTCTAAAATTCCTTGTCAATCTTTTTAATTTGCAATTTCCACCACACAAACTTTAAAAATCCAATTCACCCCCTCTTGGTTCATATCGATCTTTCGATCCACTCAATAGTAAGAGATAATGTCATGAAAGGATTAAAAGAGTTTCAAAGGCTCACTATTGCAGCATGATGCAATGAGCCGGAGGATGCATCGATGGGAATTGAACCCGCATATGGGAATTGAAGAGGATAGCGTCGGCGTACAACATTCCCAACAGAATTTGAATAGAACAAATATTTAAAAGGGTTATTTTTAGAACAAATACATGCTTGGTGCAGTGGCTAAGCCATTGCTTTTAAATCACCCATACGCGGGTTTGTTTCCCACCATTGGCATGTTTGTGCAAATTAAATTTTTCTCCTCTAAATGGTGGTGACACGTGTCACCTCTTGATTGGAGGAGAAAAATAAAATAATTTAATTCAATATAAATAATTAAATTCCTCCAATAAGGTGTTGACACATGTCAACACCTAATTAAATAATTAATTTATTTTATTAAATTAAAATTAGGACTAAATTGATAGAGTTTATAAGTAACGAGGACTAAATGTGTAATTATACCCATATTTTTTAACTGCCACGTCACCTTTCCGTTAACCTTTAACGGCTGGTTGTCACATTGATACCATTTAAATAGTTTGGTGGTTTAATTGTGATGAAAAAAAAGTAATGTGGTCAGATCGAAACTTTTGCAATAGTAAGGTGGTCATTTATGTAGTTTACCCTTATGTTTATTGTAACCCCCTCGTCCCGGTCTGGTCGGATGACCGATCCGAGTGAGCTACACGGGGAAAACCGAGTGAAAACCCCTTAAGGATTCCCCCTCGGTTAGCAACCCTATTTTTTCATTTTAAATCTTGTCTAAATGAGTATTTAATCTTATGTGATCATACAGCGGAACAACATTCACGAGACAAACAAACGAACTCAACCCAACATTTTACAGCCCAATTTTAAACTTAAACTGCAGGCGGTATCGGTACACTTAAGGGGTGTATCGATACCCCTTGACTATGTCAACTGGTCAGAGTCAACCCGTGGAGACCGTATCGATACGCCCAAGGAGTGTATCGATACCCTCCCCAACGGTTGACTTCCCACGGTCAATGCTAAGATGACCGTATCGATACGCCAAGGGCCCGTATCGATACCGAAATGGACAGTAGCTCCAGTGACCAAAAAGGTATCGATACGCCCCCTCGCGTATCGAAACACGAGGCCTGAAACAAGAAGGCCGTATCGATACGGGACCAACCGTATCGATACCCCTGCTACGAACTTACAGGTTTGAGCTGATTTAAGGCACAAAGATGCCTCTAAATCCCTCTAAAACCTCAACCAACACACTAACATCAATCCTAAGGCAAACCAACGATAAAAGCATGCTTTCACAAGAAGCAAAAGGGCACTAATCAACACAAGGTGATGCACAACACATACAAGCAACTTAGCATTCAAACTTGAACAAGGCATCCATACTTGGCATTCCAACCATAGGCAATTTAGCATTCAAGGTCACACATGGTGCTCAAAGGCCTTAAAGGCACAAGATAACACAAAAGAGGTTCGCACCATAACAAGACAACCTAAACATCTAAAGACATGCCACCACACACAAGCATACATCATAGCATAACAAGATTTACATGTCTTCACTACAAACATAAGCATCCAAAAGACATGGCTTCCAAACAAACACATAGGCATCAACAAAAAGCCAACACAAATGAGTCTAGATACAAGCTCCTAAAACACGTAGCATTTCCCATTGCTAGACTACTACATTATTTAATAAACCATACTTGAGCAAACTACCACACGCTTGGACGCTCTTTTCTTGCTCCTCGCTAACTCCAAGCTAAAGATCTGCATTGTCAGAAAAAGGAGAGCGTAAGCATAAAGCTTAGTGAGCGGAGCTCTAAAACATAGCTACGACAATGCAGTGGTTCAAAGCTTTCTTTAAAAGTAAAGACCAACACATACAAGTTCAACCACAAGTCAACGATATAGGCATTTATCATGGCATCACACTTCATGATATGCATAAGGGTATGATCCTAAATTAAAGCAAAACCATAAAAGGGGAATGATATAGTGAGATACAACATGAGCACACATGGCATGCACGAGCATAACCAAACACACACGGTGGGACTACACATCACCGTTTCAACTAGTAGTTTTCCAATGGGACTACACATCAAAGTACTCTTCTACTAGTCACTACCGGTGGGACTACACATCACCGGAGTCTTATACCACTCACTACCGATGGGACTACACATCACCGGAGCAACGACAACCATCACGTGAGGTTCGACACCAACCATGCAACACAATATACACTCACTATCATACGACATGTACTCACTATAACATGCACAACCAAAACAAGTTGTAACAAAGCTCACAATTAGGCATCACTTACTACTTACAATCTTACCAATCACAAATGGTCTTACTAACCATTTTCGTACATAACCTGCACCAACTTACACACATCTTACAAGGCATATCAACAACACCATTATTATCATCATACAAAATCAACGATTTAATAAATAGCAACATGCTTCCTCCCAAAGTATTGGAATTTCATGTATATCAAATTTCATTTCAAGCAATGAAAAACAATGATAAAAGGGGAAATTTAAAGAGGCGTTTCACATCACTTACTCTTTGAGTTTAAATTACTTTCAAGCCCAAATATAAACCACTCTCAAAAATCATCTTTGAACCAAAACAATACTTGAAAACATTTCCACATCCACATGCTTGAACCAACCTTTGAAAATCAAATTAAAACATTAACCACTCACCTCACTTCCTTAAGCAAATCAAGCAAAGCCGACTCAAGCCTCCATGACTTCCGAAATCGATCCCGAAACTTTACCAATGCAAATCCTTGCTTCTTATCATCCCAACACAAGTAAATTAGCCTCAAATCAGTCCACAACACAACGTAGCAAACCCGGAATACAATTCAAACATCAAACACTTGTTTTTCGAACCAAGAACAACCCCAAAAAGCCATTCCCGAGCAGCCCCTTTGCACAGTCCAAAACCGACGATTCCCACACTTAAACTACTCCCAAAAGCTTCCAAAACAACCCTTATACATAGCCTAACCACCAGCCCACAAATTCTCACACAAAACACCCCCAAAATTTAACATTTCAACACTCTAAAACCTCCCTAAAACCCAATTTCGGGAAACACCATAAAACCATGTAAAAATCGGATATGTTGAACCTTATAGATAGTAAACAACTCATATATCATTAATAGATCAAAAGCTTTAGTTTAAGACAACAAAGATGACATTTTTAGTCTAAACTTTCAAAATACCAAAATGCAAAATCATGGGTTTTAATGAAATCTAAGAGTACTAGCATGTAGAGGAAAGAGAGGACAAGTCGAATATATGTTTACCTTTCGAACATCACCAAGGATGAGGAAGAAAGATGATGAAAAAGTGACAAGAGGTAAGCTTCTCCTCTTTGTCGTGGGTTTTGCTTTTGAAGAAGAAGATGATGGGGGTTTTTGGGTTTATTTGAATTATAAGGTAATAAAAATGGGTTTTATTTGATATTTACACAAATGCCATTAATGAATGGCTATTGGGCTTGGTTTAGAAATTGGGTCCAACACCTTTGTTTTATTTGTAAACAAAACCCGAACCATTATTTAATTTATTTAAATTATAAAACCGAACCTGGATAATATCAAAACATTATTTTCACCCGACCCCAAAACCCGGGTGTTACAACTCTCCCCTACTTAAGGAAATTTCGTCCCCGAAATTTATCGGACATGAACCCACTTTCTTTCACACCACAACACACTAACCAGTCTCGGTGGACTTACCACACAACAATAGATATCTGATGCTAAGATCTCAACTGATTCTTTGTTGCACGCAATTTCAAACTCAACTCAATCTCTTCAACAACTTAACACGGGACAAAACTGGCTCACACTTCTGAATCATAGATACACAGAACACATTACATACCTCATTCTAACTATGGTGGTAACTGCAATAGATAAACAACAGAACTAGCCCGATTCACAAACTCATACGGCATTGTTTGAACACTTGACTCGTAACTTCCTCTGACTGATCATCTGACTCTAACAGGTAACCAACCACTTTTGTAGGCGTCTTCAAAAATCTAGCAGAAATCTCGAACCTCTATTTACCATTATCGAATACAAGACATTGTACAACTCACACTCTTGTTAAGGCACAACTCCGCCATCTTACCCACGGTACAAGTAGCTTGAACATGTATAAAATGAGCACACTCGATGCAACTAACATTGCTTACTCGGCTAAACTCTCCCGTAAGAAACCAAAGGCGAACCGGACACAAAGTCCCTCTAATCTATTTCCCACTTTCATTAAGAATCTTCCACGGATGTAACAAACTAGAAGAAAACTGATGCTCGGTCTTAACACGCTGGCAACTATACACTTACTCTCATACTGAACCACATTATCCATCAACTCAATCCAGAAGTACTCATCTTCAACCCACAATATGTCTTCATACTACTTTGATGCAATACAAATGAACTGTCGTATGCTTCGGCCAACACAATACGTCTCAAAACACTATGTCTATAGGTACAACTATTCTGTCTCTAAAAATACAAACTCTATCATCTCTGAAACTGTATTCTGACGGTCTTCCTTCCACTATGTCTTGCACGTGAGGTGCCAAGAACCTGTCTTGCAACTGTTTCCCTTCAAGCATTCTGACTCAATGTAGGTTTAACATGTAACTCGGCCACAAAACTACTACCATTAGATAAACCGAAACTGGCAAATACAACTCGCATCTCAACTACTAATCTAGAAACAACATAACTCGAAGCTTCGGTTACTACGTTGACTATCTTCGGATGATACTCAATCTTGATATTACAGTCTTCAAGCATGTCTAACACTTTATGCGGTTCAAGTTTCAACCCTTCCTACGTCTTCAAATATTTCGAGTTCTGATGATACGTACATATACACTGTGCATTTCTTATTATACAAGCTTTGTCTCTAAGTCTTCGAAGCAAATACAACTGTAATTAACTCTATGTCTCATATCAGATAACTCTTCTCACAGTCTTCCAACTATCTTGATGAACAAGCCGGAATCTTCTGCCTTGCATAAGCACACAACCTAACTCTACATGTAACACATCACTATGGTTCGCAAACTCTTTCTCTGATATAAGCTGATTCAAGGTCGAAGCTCTCTTCAAAGTTTCTTTCGGTTTCTCAAGGGCTCATTGTCTCGCATCTAACCACACAACTGAACATTCTTTTGTAGCAATCTATCAATGGAGCAACTATCTTCAAAAGACTATTCACAATTCTCTGAAAGTAACAATGCTAGACCTAGAAACTATAGATATCTGTCACAGTTTTCAATTTCTTCCAACTCATATCTTCTTTTGCCTACTTGGGATTTACTCTAACACACTCGGCTGATCTACATGTCCTAGGAGAACATCTTCATTAACTCGGAGTTCACGTTGCACAACTTGGCATACAACTGATTCCCTAAAAGGATCTACCACACTAACTTCAAAGCTTGTCATGGCCTTCTTCGGTACGTGAATATACTCATGTGTCATCCATGAGAACTTTACAACTGATCAAGGAACTCGGGAATTATTCTGTTCAACATCTCTATGAAGGTAACTAATACACTAGTCAAACAAAACGGCATAACTCAGAGCTCAAGGTGATCACATCTTGCCCATAAAGTTGTCTTCGGTACTTCAACTTTTCTCACTTTCAACTGGTAGTAAACGGATCTCAAACTAATCTTCGAAAAGACTGAAGCACACACTAACTGATCAACAAATCACTGACACTCAGAAACGGATACTAATTATTCACTGTCACTTGTTTCAACTGTCTGAAATCTAAACACATTCTCGTACTGTCACTCTTTCTTCTTCACAAATTGCATTGTCATACTCTAAGATGAAGTACTAAGCCAAATGAATCTAAGGTCTAACAAACTCGAAGTTGATTCTTCAACACTCTCAAGTCGGTCGAGAATCATGAGATACAGAGCAAACAAAACAGGAACAACTCGGAGACGGTCTCACAGTCAAACTCTACTTCCCTATCAAGAGACAAACCGGGTAATTCTTGCAACCACTTTTAGGAAAACACAATATATTCTAACAGTCTGCGGTCTAATCCTCATTCAAAAATCAAATCCATCACATTTGCTAGGCAAGCC
This sequence comes from Hibiscus tridactylites, assembly GCA_958450335.1. NCBI lineage: Eukaryota > Viridiplantae > Streptophyta > Magnoliopsida > Malvales > Malvaceae > Hibiscus > Hibiscus tridactylites. The sequence goes on from OY288280.1 coordinate 41,262,968, forward strand.
TGTCAACCAAAATCAATCAGTCTTTGACCTCTAAAGCTGGATTGACACTCGATACGAAATCCACATTCCCACCTACCATTACAATCTCATAGTCATCCGCAAGCCTTAAGAAAACTTCCATTGTCTCAAAGCCTGCCTTAACTCTATGTTCTACAAGCCAATTCATGCACTGATTCACATCAAAACCGAAAAAGGCAATTCCATCGCATCTACTGGAAACATGTGCTCATGAACCATCAACAAACATCCCTTGTACATCCTCCCGACCACAATCGTATCCTCGAAGGAGCTAGTAACACTAACACCTACTCCTAGTACCTCACAAGGTAGATTCAACAACTTCGCATGCTCACTCAAAATATACGAACGCGTAGCTCCAGAATCTATAAGAAAAATAAGCTCAATGACTGCATCGAGGAATTACTTGCTATAATATCGACATCATTCCAAAGCCAACTCTTAGGTCTTCACTTCTATTACCATCTCATGTCAAGGTCGGTCACATTGTTCTCCCTCAACAGAAACCAACTCATTTGCCTGTTGACCCAAACTGACAAACTGCACTCCAACTCTGGTACGGTCATATTGCCCTGAACTAAAGCGATGAACTCTCTCATCATTCACATCCTCTAAAACCTCATATTCACGATTTCCAGCTCTAGGCCCACGCCTCGGCCTCAAACTTACCAAAGACAACAATACAGTAACAAACAAAACACACAAGCAAGAATCATTAGGGTTAGCAAGAGCAAGGGTCCAAGGTGCTCAAGTATATTCCTTTACAAAAAAAATTCAAATAAGTAATAGTAGCAATGGGAACTCGACACTACGCTTTAACACAGGCATCATGCTAACACATGCTTTCAACCACCGTACTAACAAGCAAACATCAAGCATACATGGCAAAACATTCATCGAGGCATAACAACAACATAACACCTCAAACTTACCTCACTTACCTACCCGAGGTCTCGGAAACCTCAGGCTCTGATACCAATAAATGTAACCCCCTCGTCCCGGTCTAGCCGGATGACCGGTCCGAGTGAGCTACATGGGGAAAACCGAGTGAAAACCCCTTAAGGATTCCCCCTCGGTTAGCAACCCTATTTTTTTCATTTTAAATCTTGTCTAAATGAGTATTTAATCTTATGTGATCATACAGCGGAACAACATTCACGAGACAAACAAACGAACTCCACCTAACATTTTACAGCCCAATTTTAAACTTAAACTACAGGTGGTATCGATACACTTAAGGGGTGTATCGATACCCCTTGACTATGTCAACTGGTCAGAGTCAACCCGTGGAGACCGTATCGATACGCCCAAGGAGTGTATCGATACCCTCCCCAACGGTTGACTTCCCACGGTCAACGCTAAGATGACCGTATCGATATGCCAAGGGCCCGCATCGATACCGAAATGGACAGTAGCTCCAGTGACCAAAAAGGTATCGATACGCCCCCTCGCGTATCGAAACACGAGGCCTGAAACAAGAAGGCCGTATCGATACGGGACCAACCGTATCGATACCCCTGCTACGAACTTACATGTTTGAGCTGATTTAAGGCACAAAGAGGCCTCTAAATCCCTCTAAAACCTCAACCAACACACTAACATCAATCCTAAGGCAAACCAACCATAAAAGCATGTTTTCACAAGAAGCCAAAGGGCACTAATAAACACAAGGTGATGCACAACACATACAAGCAACTTAGCATTCAGACTTGAACAAGGCATCCATACTTGGCATTCCAACCATATGCAATTTAGCATTCAAGGTCACACATGGTGCTCAAAGGCCTTAAAGGCACAAGATAACACAAAAGAGGTTTGCACCATAACAAGACAACCTAAACATCTAAAGACATGCCACCACACACAAGCATACATCATAGCATAACAAGATTTACATGTCTTCACTACAAACATAAGCATCCAAAAGACATGGCTTCCAAACAAACACATAGGCATCAACAAAAAGCCAACACAAATGAGTCTAGATACAAGCTCCTAAAACACGTAGCATTTCTCTTTGCAAGACTACTACATTATTTAATAAACCATACTTGAGCAAACTACCACACGCTTGGATGCCTTTTTCTTGCTCCTTGCTAACTCCAAGCTAAAGATCTGCATTGTCGGAAAAAGGAGAGCGTAAGCATAAAGCTTAGTGAGCGGAGCTCTAAAACATAGCTACGACAATGCAGGGTTCAAAGCTTTCTTTAAAAGTAAAGACCAACACATACAAGTTCAACCACAAGTCAACAATATAGGCATTTATCATGGCATCACACTTCATGGTATGCATAAAGGTATGATCCTAAATTAAAGCAAAACCATAAAAGAGGTATGATATAGTGAGATACAACATGAGCACACATGACATGCACGAGCATAACCAAACACACACGGTGGGACTACACATCCCCGTTTCAACTAGTAGTTTTCCAATGGGACTACACATCAAAGTGCTCTTCTACTAGTCACTACCGGTGGGACTACACATCACCGGAGTCTTATACCACTCGCTACCGGCAGGACTACACATCACCGGAGCAACGACAACCATCACGTGAGGTTCGACACCAACCATGCAACACAATATACACTCACTATCATACGACATGTACTCACTATAACATGCACAACCAAAACAAGTTGTAACAAAGCTCACAATTAGGCATCACTTACTACTTACAATCTTACCAATCACAAATGGTCTTACTCACCATTTTCGTACATAACCTGCACCAACTTACACACATCTTACAAGGCATATCAACAACACCATTATTATCATCATACAAAATCAACGATTTAATAAATAGCAACATGCTTCCTCCCAAAGTATTGGAATTTCATGTATATCAAATTTCATTTCAAGCAATGAAAAACAATGATAAAGGGGGAAATTTAAAGAGGCATTTCACAACACTTACTCTTTGAGTTTAAATTACTTTCAAGCCCAAATATAAACCACTCTCAAAAATTATCTTTGAACCAAAACAATACTTGAAAACATTTCCACATCCACATGCTTGAACCAACCTTTGAAAATCAAATTAAAACATTAACCACTCACCTCACTTCCTTAAGCAAATCAAGCAAAGCCGACTCAAGCCTCCATGACTTCCGAAATCGATCCCGAAACTTTATCAACGCAAATCCTTGCTTCTAATCATCCCAACACAAGTAAATTAGCCTCAAATCAGTCCACAACACAACGTAGCAAACCCGGAATACAATTCAAACATCAAACACTTGTTTTTCGAACCAAGAACAACCCCAAAAAGCCATTCCCGAGCAGCCCCTTTGCACAGTCCTAAACCGACGATTCCCACACTTAAACTACTCCCAAAAGCTTCCAAAACAAACCTTATACATAGCCTAACCACCAGCCCACAAATTCTCACACAAAACACCCCCAAAATTTAACATTTCAACCCTCTAAAACCTCCCTAAAACCCAATTTCGGGAAACACCATAAAACCATGTAAAAATCGGATATGTTGAACCTTATAGATAGTAAACAACTCATATATCATTAATAGATCAAAAGCTTTAGTTTAAGACAACAAAGATGACATTTTTAGTCTAAACTTTCAAAATACCAAAATGCAAAATCATGGGTTTTAATGAAATCTAAGAGTACTAGCATGTAGAGGAAAGAGAGGACAAGTCGAATATATGTTTACCTTTCGAAGATCACCAAGGATGAGGAAGAAAGATGATGAAAAAGTGACAAGAGGTAAGCTTCTCCTCTTTGTCATGGGTTTTGCTTTTGAAGAAGAAGATGATGGAGGTTTTTGGGTTTATTTGAATTATAAGGTAATAAAAATGGGTTTTATTTGATATTACACAAATGCCATTAATGAATGGCTATTGGGCTTGGTTTAGAAATTGGGTCCAACACCTTTGTTTTATTTGTAAACAAAACCCAAACCATTATTTAATTTATTTAAATTATAAAACCGAACCCGAATAATATCAAAACATTATTTTCACCCGACCCCAAAACTCGGGTGTTACATTTATAATGTTCTTGAATGATGCCATGAAATTGACTTTAAAGTATACTTGGTAAATATATAATGGAAGGATAATATTAATTACAAATGGTAGCATGTGATAAAATAAGTAAATTGATGTGTTACTTGTGCTATAATGAGTTTGAACAGAACTTGCTTGCTGCCTTGATTGTCTTGATTTGTTCATTGATGAAACATGACATGAAATGATCTCTCTTGAAATTGAACTATGGTTATTGATCACTTGAATATGTCATGATTCTTTTCTAGCTTGTTATATGATCCTTGATTCTTGATCATGTGATTAAATAATGCCTTGGTAACTGGTGAGTCACAGGTACGATGACATGCCATAGAGATTTGAGATCATTTGTGTTGGGTGGTCTACGGACTGGGCTAAGGCCCTTTATTTTGGCAACAGTAGGGGGGATGTGTGTTATGGTCTTTGGTGACAATAGGAGGGATATGACCAGATATTTGTTTTGGCGGCAGTTGGTTGGCAACTCGATTACCTAGACTCGACTATAAACCAAGGCTTAAACTTGAAATTGAATAAGAAAGCTTGCTGATATGAATTTGTGTTTACATGAAATGGAAATGATCTTTTTATGCTTGCTTACATGATATCCTATTCCATGAAACTTGATTGATTGTTATATATTTGACGTCTTGTTGATAACATGTAGTTGATTAGTTGAAAAAATCATATCGATATATATACTCATGCGACCTCGATTTGCCATGTTTAAATGTTAGAATAACTTAAATGTAATAATATGAAAATATGTCTAATATGATCAATTGAATACAAGCCTTGTACAAGCATGATTCTTGTGAACCGAGCTAGGCCTTCCTTAATCTAAAATACACATGTTAAATGAATATGCTTGCCTAGCTTAGGTTGCTACCTCACTAAGTACTTAACCGTACTTATCACTCTCGTTGATTCTTCCCAAACTACAAGTTGATAGATTGCAAGTTATCCTAGTTGGAGGCAAGGCAAGATAAGCTAAAGAATCAAGTATGATAATGTTCTTTTGTAGACTCTTAGTTGGTGGCCATGGTCTTGTATATAGATCGTAAGTTCATGCATTTTGAGCATATGTTTGGCTATGTATATATTTGAGATGTTAAGGTTTGTATAACTTGATAACATGACTTGGTTGGTAGCCTAGTTGATCTAGGTATCTTTTGATGATATGAGATAATCATGGTTGGTTGCTATTGTAATGTTTACATGTCTTAAAAGCTTGGAAAGTGTTGAATGATGGATACATGTCTTGGTTACTTGTCTAGGGTGACTACTAGTTGTTCGTATGCTTGGACCATGTCTTAGAAAGTCTTGATGTTTAATGTTTGTTTGCTTCCTTGAGAAGTGGATTGATATGTGCTAGTGAATCATGTTATAGGATCATGTTAGTGTGCTTGATTGCTTGATATGTGAAGTATACTTATTGAACATGTATAGAATGTATGATTGAGCTCATGAACCATTGATCTATTCAAATGGAAAGTGAATGATTGAGTTATGTCTTGATTCATGTGTTAGGTTCATGATACTGAATTTTAACCCTTGTTGTTTATATGTATGCTTTTCGAATGGATATTGGAGGTTAGGCTAATAACATGTGTTGTTAACTTATTCGAATAGAGCATGCCTAACTTGTATAATTCTGTTTTAGCTTTATAAGTGTATTACATGTATATAATATGAAGTAAAGTGTTTAAAAAACTTGATTAGAAGATAAGTATGTTTCAAATTGTATAGGAAATGATTATGATGTTTCTATGTTGATTCAAATGCTTAGTGTTTAGGAAAAAGAAATTTATGTACTATTGATATATGGTTCATATGAATTAAATGTGTATGCCATGTTGATTAGGTTATCTTAATGATCTCATGTTCTAAGTTAAATGTGACATGAACATTGTTAATGAAACTTGATGGATGTCTTAATCTATTTAGTAGTATAACTTATCAATTAGGGTAAGTTAAGCAAAAGTTTTTGATTGTCCGTGTTTTCAATATGGCTTGAATAACATTCCTTAGCCGGTTTACAACTAAACCGGGTGAAGGTGTTATAGAAAGATTGATATATACTAGCGTTTTAGGGCAAACGTTGCTATAGACACATACTTTAAAAACCATGTCTTTATATCCCACATCGACTCTATTTCTATCTTACTAAACCTTTATAAAGAATCAAAGTGCAAGTATAGATCGACGAGTTAAGTAATGAGCTAAGGATGCGGAAGATGCATAGTCAATAGCAGCCCACTAAAGACAAAGTTTTTAGTGGTGTTTGGCATTTGGACTCGACCTTTTGCGGTGTTTTTTGCTCACAAACGCCGCTAACTATTGCGGCATTTGATCTAACGGAATTTCTTGTGGCGTTTTTCTAGCGTCATGATGGTTTTTAGCGGTCTTTAAAAGCGTTGCTATAGGGCTAAAAATGCCGCTAAAATTTTGTTCTGTTGTAGTGATTGAGCAAGTAATGCATGTAGATCGAGCATATGGATACAAAGATTAAGTTCATACTTAGATGGTGCAAATGCGAAGTAGTGAAGAGCATTACAAATATTAAGTTCATAAATATTGATTTCATATGTAGCATGTTGTAGATGGAAAATTAATGTTGTTATTGTTGTAGTATTCCCAAAGACCAATCATAAGATGATTGTAAAAGACATACGTATATTATCTTGTTTATTAATATAAAGTCATTGTTATTATTTCTGTCATAATTTTGCGCATATATAATTAAATTGAATAATAATAAAGTCCTTAGAATAATACGGTTATTCTTAAATGTCCTTAGTTGAGTATTATTGTGGGCATGGACAACAATAATGCATTAAGACTAATGTGTAGTTGATTGATGAAAAAGTGTTGTCATTGACCTGGAGATGTCAAAATCAATACATAAGTATGTGTTAGAGAACGACATACTGGACTGACTTGCTATGAGCATGTTTCTTGGATTATTATGTGACGGTCACAAAATTGCTCATATTGATAACTACATGTTTGAACATCAGACTTGAGATTATCATTATTTCAATATTGTGAGAGACATATTTTGATACAATTAAACGTGTGTCGTAACTGACTATACTATAAAAAATGATATTGGATATGTTGAAATCTATGTAGTGGGATACGATTGATCAAGATAGGATTTGTCTCTCCTACATAATAGGAGTAATATCATAGACCACATGATTGAGGGCGACTAGAAATGCATGGCCATGCTCAAATAAATTGATATGAGATATCATAGTTATTCGTTTATAATAGTCTACCCAAGATATCAAGAAATATTAGATGGACTATACAAGTGTGAATATTCCATGACTTGTGTCCAATCTAAATATAAGGAAAAAAAATAATGTAATATATGAAAAGAGTTAATCATAAAGAGATTATGTCGAACCACGACTTCATGTAACTTAGGTAGCAATGATGTATTGCTAGATGCCACTCATTGCTTGTAATATTAGAATTGTTCTAGATATTACTGCTGACATTACACGAACCTACAAGGGTCACACCCTATGATTGAAACGAACTAATATCGACTAGATAGCATGTGCGCAAACTTGTTGAACACGAAATTAGTTAAAACTGAAATTATTATAATTATATAGATAATTTCATTTATGTATATTTTAATAATATATACTATTAAAATATATATCCTTAAAGAAACCTAATTAAAGTAGAACTAGATTCTACATATTTAATTATATTTAGTTAAACATATTGTATATTTAATGAATTTGAATTTAATTAAGATTAGGGTTTGAATGATATATAAAGGCATAAGGTTTAGCAATCAAATATATGTCTATTGCTAAAAACCTCTCTAACAGTTATAGAAATGAAATATTGTTCATTTTGCTCGGGTGGACTACATAGAGGTCGGAGCATTTTGTGATGACTAGGATTCGACATCGTGCTGAAGGAATTGAATTTTCTTACATCCCTGCAGTTATTAGATTTAATCGAGGTAACGTTTCATCCCTTTTCGCCCCAGATTCATTCCCCGTATATGGATCACTTGTGGAATTCGCCGGACAATTTTTCCGCTGCACCATGGGGTGTACCGGCGTTTCCCTACATATCCCTATATGATATTAGTTGAAACAGTTTATATGCATGATGTGCGTGTATTATTAAAATGAATATAATCAATGAACATATATGATCTTGTAATTAGTCAATTCATATGCTCGAAGAACGGTACCCAAATGACTCTATGTCTTGGGAAACTCAACATTGATGATCAAGGTACTTGAAATTTCATTGAAAGGGGGTAAGAAGGCAGTCACTGATAAAGTATACGAACAGGAAAAGCAGGTTCAAAAGGCCAGGTGAATGAAGGGTTCTCTGTGGGTATATTTTACAATTATTCTGATGAATCTCTCCATCATTTCGTGGAATATCAGATATCTAGGCAAATCTGAAAAGGAAAAGGTCGTAAGAAGGGTTATTACTCAACAAAAACCAAAGCTGGTTTTTCTCCATGAAACCAAACTCGCAGAAATTCATCCTTCCATTTTCCGTAAATTATGGAATAATCCAGATATTGGGAAGATTTTCTCTCCATCAAAAGGCTCGGCAGGAGGACTATTATGTTGTGGGATGAAGATATTTTTGTCGCCTCAAACCATTTTGTGTCGCAAAGGTTTACTGCGGTTATTGGGCATATAAAGTCAGATGATTTTCAGTGCGGATTTCTTAATGTGTATGGGCCTTCGGTGAACTCAGAGAAAGGTCCCTTCCTTGCGGAATTGCTGTTGTTCTTGGGAAGTCACGATATCCCTTGGTGTTTGGGAGAGGATTTCAACACGTTCCTTCATTTGGAAGAAAATGTTGGCCATACCGTGAACCTGATAATTATAAAGTCTTTTAGAAGCTTTATTCAGGATGCTCAACTTTTTGTGGGAGCTTAGTAGAAAGAAAAAAAATCTATTGGGTGAAATGGTCGGGTGTATGTCTCCCAAGGAACCTAGGTGGACTAGGTATTTATGATTTTGAATCCCAAAACAGAGCTTTACTGGGCAAATTCGCTAACGATAAGGACTATTTGTGGGAGCGTATGATCTGATGCAAGTACAACTATGATCCAAGCAACATTCTACCCCCCAATGTTGAATCAAAATAAAATGCCGTGGGTTTGGAAGGGTGCGGTGACATCCTTTTAGAAAGGTGGTGCTATCGTTGCATGCTTTAAAAACAATTTTCTAGTACAAGTAGTGAATGAAAAATCCATCCTTTTCTTCAAGAACTGAATTCCTCGTATCTATGCTCTTTCTTGCAACAAAGAGGGGGTGATTGCAAATTCTGGGACCAATACCAAAGAGGGTACGACTTGGTCATGGAGATTCATTCTTCGGAGACAACTTTTTGATTGTGAGCGCCAACAATGAAACGAATTCTGGTTGACATTGGTCAAGGACCTCTAATTCTGGCCTAACTGTTAGCCCTGAAATATGGACCAGATCTGTTCTTTCAACAGAGACGAGACTATTCCTCAAGACTCATAACAGAAAATGACAACAAGATGGCGATAGATTGGGTTCTTTGCCCTGATAGCAGTCCATCATGTTTTGTGGCATTGTCTAGGGATATCGTGGATGTTATTCATACTAAGAACGTTATTCTACGTCACATCCCTAGAGGTTGTAATATGGAGACTGATTTACTTGCCAAAAAGGGGATTGGATGACATGTAAGGGCTGGTCTGTGATTTTTGGATCTAGGCAGTGTTAAATCAGATAGTGAGTATTATTTCTGGGATTCAACAGGGTTTTTTTTGTTGTAATGTAAACCCAAATATGTTTCTTTATTAATTTCAATAAAATTTTCGGGCACTCTTTTTCTCCATCCGTTATTAGAGTTACAAACTAATACACTGACTTAAAAAAAGGTAACAGATTGGTTCAATGCCGTTAAAAATTTAACGGTTGATGATGTAGCGGTTAATATAAATTGATATAATTACATAATTAGCCCTCAAGTTCTACACTTATTTTATCTTGACCCAAATTCTAAAAAATTAACTCACATAATTTTGATAATCTATCAATTTAGTCCATCTCCTTTTCTACTTCCCCTCTCCTTAATTCTTCAATTTATTTCCATCCAAAATCCATTTATGAGCCCCCGAAAATATAAATTATGCATCTTTTCCCCTTGTTAATAAGAATCACCATTGCCTATTCCCATCGTCCATAATAGTACCGTATCATATTCATAATTGAAGTTAGCAATTTTTTTACATGGTTAGATAAGAATCAACATGCACTCCATCAACTGTGAGAGCATTGGTTTCCAAACTAGATACCCTCTCCAGTTCTTCGATATGCCTCCTGATTTTGTGAGAAACACTTTCGATTAAGGCATCTTGGAAACACATTGAAAAGGCAACAAAATATTAGAACTCAAAATCAAATCAAGAAATTCTCTTAATTTCTTTTATTTTTGCTATAAATAAAATGAACATATCTAAGAAAGACAAAAAAAAAAGAAATGGGTTATTGAAGTAAAAAGGTGGGGGTTACTTTCAAGAGATCGTCACTGTGAGGAAGCATGGAATCGAGAGTTTTCGACATGAAGATTGGGTGTATTGAACTGCAATTGAAAAGAGAAAGAAGGAATAGAAAATCAGATCCAATTGAGGAGAGATTTATAAATAGATGGAAAAAAGATACTCGGTAAAAATAAGTGTCGAAGGAATGCTTGGAGATTTGATCTTGTAAGTTATTCCAAAGAGTGGAGGCTGAGTTGTGAACATGAAAAGACACCACCTAGTATCTGCTCGGCATTGGCAGATAAACAAAAAGCAAAAATTTGATATAAGAGGAAGGGAGGGAGGGAGGGAGGGAAGATAGTCTCTCTTATCGTGGCTATGGGAATAGGCAATGGTGATTCTTATTAACAATGGAAAAAGATGCATAATCTATATTTTTTGGGCTCTTAAATAGATTTTAAGGGTGAGAATGAATTGGAGAATTAAAGGAGAGGAGAAATAAAAAAAGAAGATGGACTAAATTGATACATTATCAAAATTATGTGGGTTTATTTTTTAGAAATAGGGTCAAATTAAAATAAATGTAGAACTTGAGGGCTAATTATGTAATTATATCAATTTATATTAACTTTCACATCATCAACAGTTAAACTTAACAGCGTTGGACCAATTTGTTATTTTTTAAGTCGTGGGACCAATTTGTAACTTTTGATAGTCGGAGGATGCAAAAGATAATTGGAGCATAGTTGGGGAACCATTTGTGTAGTTTACCCAAATAAAAAAATATTTTTATATAAAAATATATTTAAGAAATTAGATTAACAAGGATTATAGATGAAGTGTTGAGGGGTACAAATAGTCCATGCAACTTCTCCTAATGGCTCTTAATGCTCACTTGGAGATGAAAGGAGCAGTAGAGAAGGACAATCAAAGGATTCAAGACCTGTTGAAGGAGTATTGGGATGCTTTTGAAGAGCCAAAAGCTTTACCACCTGAGAGAGCCCGGGATCATAGGATTCTCTTGATCAATGAAGATGTTGTGATTAAAGTGAAGCCCTATAGGTATCCTAGTGTTCAGAAAGATGTTATTAAGAAAATGGTGGCTGAGATGCTGCAATCAAAGATTATTAGGGATAGTACCAGTGCTTTCTCAACCCTCATTGTGATGGTTAGAAAGAAAGATGAGTCATGGAGAATGTGCATTGACTATAGGCAATTGAATTAGATCACAGTTAAAGATAAATTCCACATGTCTGTGATTGAAGAGCTCTTAGATGAATTGGGAAGAGCTAGAGTATTCTCCAAACTAGATCTAAGGTCTAGATACCATCAAATAAGGATGTGGGGCCCTGATATTCATAAGACAGCCTTCAGAACACATGAGGGGCATTACGAGTTCTTAGTAATGCCATTTGGGCTTACTAATGCCCCTGCAACATTTCAGGGACTCAGGAACAAAGTTTTTAAAAGGTTACTGAGGAAATCTGTGTTAATCTTCTTCGATGACATCCTAGTGTATTCAGAAGATTGGCAATCTCATTTGAAGGACTTGGAAGAGGTGTTGGGAATTTTAAGGGAGCATGGGTTGTTTGCAAAACAGAGTAAGTGCTGCTTTGGGGCAACTGAAATGGACTATCTAGGATACATCATTTCTGGTGGGAAGATTTCCATGGACAAAGAGAAAGTGCAGTGTATACTTGAGTGGCCAGCACCTGTCACAATCAAGGAGCTGAGGGGATTTTTGGGGTTATCAGGCTATTACAGGAGGTTTATAAAACAGTATGGATGGATTGCAAGACCCCTAACCAACTTGTTGAAAAAGGGAGGATGGAAGTGGACTCATGAGGAAGAAGTGGCCTTCCAAAAATTGAAAGAAGCTATAAGCTTGGCTCCCACATTAACCTTACCCAACTGGGAAATGGAATTTGTTGAAGAAAATGATGCTTCTGATATGGGAATTGGAGCTGTTCTGACTCAAAGTGGGAAACTGTTGGCTTTTCTTAGTAAAAGATTAGGGGTGAGGCACCAGGCTTTGTCAGTGTATGAGAAGGAAATGATGGATGTGTTGGTTGCAGTGAAGAAGTGGTCTAATTACCTGATTGGGAGACATTTTAAGATTAAAACTGACCATCAGAGTTTAAGGTTTCTCACTGAAAATCAAGTTGTGACTCCAGCTCAGCAGAAGTGGGTCATTAAAATGATGGGATATGATTTTGAAGTGTGCTACAAGAAATGAAATCAACAACACAATGGCTGAGGCTCTCTCTAGAAGACCTGGAGGTGCCCAACTTCAGAATCTGGTAATCAGCTCAATCTCCACTGACTTTTTCAAGAGAATATCCAGTTCATGGGAAGAGGATAATAAGTTGAAGAAGATCATTGGGGACTTAAAAGATGGCTCTGGGAAACACTCTAAATACACTTGGGATGAGAGACAGTTGAAGAGGAAAGGAAAGTTGGTGGTTGGGGAAAATTCTGAGTTGAGAAAGGAATTGATAGAATTCTTCCATGCAAGCCTTGTAGAAGGCCATTCTGGGGCTCGTGCTACTATTAAGGGGTTGGGAGCCCTAATGTATTGGAAGGGGATGAGGAAGGAGGTAAAGAGATGGGTCAGAGAGTGCACACCATGTCAGAAGAACAAGGCTGATCTGATACACCCTAGAGGCCTTTTGCAACCTTTACCTATTCCTGAATCTGCTTGGTCTTCCATCAGTATGGATTTCATTGAAGGATTACCAGTATCAAGAAAGAAAGATGTTATTATGGTGGTAGTTGATCGGCTAACCAAATATGAGCATTTCATAGCAATCACGGCCAAGGATGTGGCCCAATGCTTCATGAAGAATATTTTCAAACTGCATGGACTACCTGGAGACATAATATGTGATCGAGACAAAGTCTTTATGAGCTTGTTTTGAAAGGAACTGTTTGGGAAACTTGGAGTGAAGATAAAACCTTCAACAGCATACCATCCCCAAACTGATGGCCAAACTGAGAAAGTGAACCAGTGCCTAGAAGCTTACCTGAGATGTATGGCTGGGAAAAAACCTAAGGAATGGTGAATCTATAGCTGCTTCAGTGGATAGAAGCTTGCAACACAGAGAAGCTGCCTTAAAGATGCTGAAGTTTTATTTACAGAGAGCTCAGGTCAGAATGAAACAACAGGCAGATAGGAAGAGAACGAAGTGTGAGTATCAAGTTGGGGATCTAGTATACTTAAAGCTGCAACCTTATCGACAACAAACCATCAAACAAAGATCTTGTCAGAAACTAGCCCCAAAATGGTTTGGTCCCTTTTATATTATAGGCAAAGTGGGGTTTGTTGCTTTTAAACTGCAGTTGCCAAGGGATTCCAAGGTTCATCCCATATTTCATGTTTCCCAGCTGAAAAAACACATTGGGAGTGCTGATTGCAGTTCTGAGTTGCCTGTTATTATTCCAGATGGGGAAATCAGTAAGGAACCGTTGAGAATTATTGACAGAAGAATTGGGAAGAAGGGAGGCAGGGCAATCACAGAAGTCCTTGTGGAGTGGGCCAATGCTTTTCCAGAAGATGTTACGTGGGAGTCGCTTCATCAGCTCCAACTTCGATTCCCAAACTTTCATCCTTGAGGACAAGGATGTTTCGAAGGAGGGACACTTGCAAGAGCTCGAACCGAAGATTTCAGTATAGCCGTTGGAACTTTTTAATTTACCATTGAGTGGTGTCGTTTTGTTTAGAGTTGTTTTTAGTTTAATGAAACGGTGCGTGTTGAGTCCAATAAGAAATGTGAGAATACTGTCGTTTTGGTGTGGTAGGGTTTTAAGGGGCTAGCTGAGAAGCAGCCATCCTTATCGTTGTTGATGTCTGTTATTTGGGATCTCTATTGAGATTTTCTCTGTCTACCTCCCATTTCTGTTTTTTCCTCTTTAATATCATTCTGCAATTTGAGTTCTTCATTTACAGTAATTACATATTCTTATAAAAAAAAAGTAAATTATTATTGCAATCTTAAAATTTTATACTTTCATTTTTACTTTCCTAATTGAGTCGATGTCACTAAATTAATTAACATCAAAATCAATCGAACACATTAAAAAGGGTAAATTATATAAATGATCCCCCGGCTATGCTTCAAAATATTTTGTGTCCCCCGACTATCGGAAGTTACAAACTGGTCCACTGACTTAAAAAAGGTAACAAATTGGTTCAATGCCGTTAAAAATTTAACGGTTGATGATGTAGCGGTTAATATAAATTGATATAATTACATAATTAGCCCTCAAGTTCTACACTTATTTTATCTTGACCCAAATTCTAAAAAATTAACCCACATAATTTTGATAATCTATCAATTTAGTCCATCTCCTTTTCTACTCCCCCTCTCCTTTAATTCTTCAATTTATTTTCATCCAAAATCCATTTAAGAGCCCCAAAAAATTTAAATTATGCATCTTTTCCCCTTGTTAATAAGAATCACCATTGCCTACTCCCATCGTCCATAATAGTACCGTATCAGATTCATAATTGAAGTTAACAATTTTTTTACCTGGTTAGATAAGAATCAACATGCACTCCATCAACTGTGAGAGCATTGGTTTCCAAACTAGATACCCTCTCCAGTTCCTCGATATGCCTCCTGATTTTGTGAGAAACACTTTCGATTAAGGCATCTTGGAAACACATTGAAAAGGAAACAAAATATTAAAACTCAAAATCAAATCAAGAAATTCTCTTAATTTCTTTTATTTTTGCTATAAATAAAATGAACATATCTAAGAAAGACAAAAAAAAAAAAAAGAAATGGGTTATTGAAGTAAAAAGATGGGGGTTACTTTCAAGAGATCGTCATTGTGAGGAAGTAGGGAATCGAGAGTTTTCGACATGAAGATTGGGTGTGTTAAACTGCAATTGAAAAGAGAAAGAAGGAATAGAAAATCAGATCCAATTGGGGAGAGATTTATAAATAGATGGAAAAAAAAAGATACTCAATAAAAATAAGTGTTGAAGGAATGCTTGGAGATTTGATCTTGTAAGTTATTCCAATGAGTGGAGGCTGAGTTGTGAACATGAAAAGACACCACCTAGTATCTGCTCGCCATTGGCAGATAAACAAAAAGCAAAAATTTGATATAAGAGGAAGGACGGGAGGGAGGGAGGGAAGATAGTCTCTCTTATCGTGGCTATGGGAATAGGCAATGGTGATTCTTATTAACAATGGAAAAAGATGCATAATCTATATTTTTGGGCTCTTAAATGGATTTTAAGGGTGAGAATGAATTGGAGAATTAAAGGAGAGTGAAATAAAAAAGAAGATGGACTAAATTGATACATTATCAAAATTATGTGGGTTTATTTTTTAGAAATAGGGTCAAATTAAAATAAATGTAGAACTTGAGGGCTAATTATGTAATTATATCAATTTATATTAACTTTCACATCATCAACAATTAAATTTAACAGCGTTGGACCAATTTGTTATTTTTTAAGTCGTGGGACCAATTTGTAACTTTTGATAGTCGGAGGATGCAAAAGATAATTGGAGCATAGTTGGGGAACCATTTGTGTAATTTACCCAAATAAAAAATATTTTTATATAGAAATACATTTAAGAAATTAGATTAATAAGGATTATAGATGAAGTGTTTACATAATTGTATTCAAATCTATGACCCATTTGGCGTTGCTTAAAAAAACTTTTGCTAAAAGAAAGTGACTTTCACTTATAAGCAATGTCAAACGCAAAAATCACTTAAAAAATAATTTTTCACTCAACCTTGAATGCTAAGATTTCTAGTTTTTTGAGTGGAAAATCACTTTTAGTTGTGAAGTTACTTTTCTATCTTTAATTATTAACACTATTATTAATACTAATGTATTAAAATAATATTAAATGTAATAATAATTATTATATTAAATTAATATTTTCATATTAAAGATAAAAATTATTAAATATATTAAATATAATCATTATTAAAAATTTAATATTTTAAATAAAAAGAAATAATAAACAACTTTAATATTATAGAATAATATTAAGTATAATAATTATTAATATATTAAATTAATATTTAGTTATACTACAATAATATAAAAATATATATAGTTTAGATTTTAGAGGCTAAATTTTTATATTTAATTCAAAATTTTATATTAATTATTTAAAAATACTTAAAATTTATATTTTATGTATAAAAAATTACTAATGAATTGTCATGATTTTTATATTTTTATTATTTAAGTTGATTGATTTTATATAAAAAAAATATTAATAAATTTTATGATAATGAATTAAACACTGTTTATGTTCAT
Organism: Hibiscus tridactylites; assembly: GCA_958450335.1. Classification (NCBI taxonomy): domain Eukaryota; kingdom Viridiplantae; phylum Streptophyta; class Magnoliopsida; order Malvales; family Malvaceae; genus Hibiscus; species Hibiscus tridactylites. The sequence continues at coordinate 41,279,827 of OY288280.1, forward strand.
TTATTTTTACTTTACAGTATCATTTCTAAAATGGACATTTTATCTTTTCATAAGAACTTTTTGACAGCAATGTCAAACACCAAAATCTTACTATTAATTTTTTAGAATCACTTTCTGACAGCACTTTTAAAAGCATATTTCAAAAGTCATGCTAAAGTGACTTGTGTTTGAATCTCAAAAAATAATTTTTAGTAATTTTTTTTATAAATATTATATAATAGAATGGAAAATAGAGTAACATCCTTAAAATAATATGTACTATATTCTCAAATAAAAGTTACTTGATAATTACTCAATTGAATTGGTGTTCAATTAACCTATGATACTACTCAATAAAAAAATTAACTATTAATATAGACATAAATAAAAAATGGATAAACTTTCTCGTAAATTTATCCGATTGAAGATGAAATATGCTATTTAACTGTCATGGATGCCAATTGAAAATTCATGAACTCGTTGTTTAAAAGATCTAGACAAAAAAAATAGGGTAAAGTACACCAATGGTCATTGAACATTTAAAATGAATTCATTTTGATTACCGAACTTTTAAAAATTTTATTAGAGTCATTCAACTTTTAGTCTATTTTTATTTTGGTCCATTCCGTTAATTTCCGTAAAAAAATATGTTGACGTGACACTTTATCTCCTTCTTCAACCTTTTTTTTCTCCTGATTTTCTCTGTTTTTTCTCTACAACCAAAGTCACTTTGTTGGAAACAAAGTTGCTTCTTACTCTGAATCTGTGGCAGAGGAACACGCTCCCCGTGGCATCACCTCCGTTGATTTCAAAATCACCAAAATCCTCCAACAAAGCTATGCTCCAGCTCTGCAAGACGAGACCTCCGACTCGGAATCCGACAAACAAGTAATTATTTCTTATTGCTCTGTTATTCTAATTCTAAATATCGTTGTTTTTTTTTTTTTTGTTTTAAATTAGTAATCTTCTTTGTTTTCCATTTATCAGGTTTATTTTAGATCAGAAGATGAAGATGATGAAACAAACAATGCAGGAGACAGTAATTCGTTCTTTGCACCATCCGAAGGAACTTCGTTTCATGGAGCTCAATCTCTCGCGTCCTTTGTTTCGGGCTTGTGAAACATTGGGTTACTCCAAGCCTACCCCTATTCAGCTCTCCATTTTACTTAATATATGTGGGAGTGCGGTTACTATATTTCTTTTGATCTTCATCTCTTTCTGATTGTTATTCCGTCCTAAAAAAATGCTTTAAATTTTCCATTTATGCAGACAGCTGCATATGCCTTACCTACACTTGAAAGCTTGTTATTCCGTCCTAAAATGGTTTCAGCTCTACGAATGCTAATCCTTACTCTTGTTAGAGAGTTGGCCGTTTAGTAATTGCCAAAAGTCTTTTCAACATTTTCCGCTTTCTATCACAAATTTATTAAGGATTTCGCTTTCTTTGTTCTGGCTTTGTGTAAGAGAACCAGTACTTTTTTGTAATGGAATTATGTTATAAGGCTCGACTGTTCGATCTTATATGCTTCATGTTTTGTTGAAAACTATAAATATCTTTCATTTGTATTTTTGGGATTCGTTACGGTTTAAACCTTATTATACATTCATTTGTTGCAGGATTACCAACATAACCTACAATATCTCCATCTTTGATAAAAGAAGTAATTTTATTGTCAACAAAGCGACTTCGGTAGTAGAAAAAAAAAACAGAGGAAAATAGGGGAAAAAAGAAAGAGGTTGGAGAAGGAGATAATGTGTCACGTCAGTATTTTTAACGGAAGTTAACGGGACCAAAAGAAAGCAAACTAAAAGTTGAGTGACCCCAATGAAATTTTTAAAAGTTCGGTGACCAAAATGAACCCGCCCTAAATTGTTATTTTTGGTCACTTTAAGTCCCTAAACTATTTTTTAGTCAAAATAAGTCACTAAAATATGTCATTTTTTCCTTTTATTCCCTAAACTATCTATTTGTCACAAAGATTGAAAAAAAATTTGTGATGTGTCAATAGGGATGTAAAAAGCTGACCCGACCTGAAAACCTGACTGAAACTTGCTCGAGTCAGAATCTGATTTTACCTGAAAATTTAATAACCCGAACTCGATCTGTAACCGAATGTTATTGACCCGAACCTGAATTTGACATGTTACTGTAGTGACCGAACTCGACCTGTGTCCGACTGAAAACGACCCAAACCCGAATTGGACTTGTTACTGTTGACCTGAAACTCGACCTGCGCCCGACTGAAACGAACCCGAACCTAAAGCCAACCTGGCAAATAACCGATTTTACCCGTCTAAATTGACCCGAGATCCGATTTTACCCGACCTGATTTGTACCCGACCTGTTTTGAATCCGACCTGTTTTGAACCCGATCTGTTTTGGACCCGACCTGTTTTAAACCCGACTGTTTTGAACCCGATCTGTTAAGTGACCCGACCTGTTATTGACCTGAACTGATATTGACCCGAAATCTATGACTTGATTAATTCAAAGCTTTCATAAGTTGATATACGTATATGATATATATATACATATACACCTACATATATTGATATACATATATAATGTATATACGCACGCGCGCGCATATATATATATAAAGTACTAAAATTAAAAAAAAAATAAGTATTTGATAATTTATCGACTACAAAAACTTAACGAAGAGTGAATACTAAAAATAAAAATATTAAGCCAAATAATTTATGAAATTATGAAATATTAAATTAGACATTATATTATACTTCTAATCAAATACATTAAACATATTTTGCCCAAACTATAATTTAGGGGTTTAAAACAGAAAAAGAATATATAATTTGAGGGTTTTTTGTTTGTTTAAGCTTATATTATTTATTCAAAAAATGTATATATTATTTTGGAATGATTTGCAAGTTCAAATAAGGCGGCTGAAAAGTCTTATACAAATATCGCAATTTATAACTTCGCAGCAGAAGGAAACAAGGGGTAAAAATCTCCTGCTCCTAATTATGACTCTTTCTATGTACCTATCTAAAAATACTTAAAAATTAAATCTTGTCTCATAACTCTAATTTTCATATCTTAAACCCCAAATCCTAAACCTTAAAAAAATACACCCTACTCCTAATTTCCTACACCCTAACTTTAAGCCCCAACCTTAAACCCCAAACCCTAAACTCTAAACCCACTATTTTAAAGTGGAGGCACAAATGGGGCATACTTTGGGGGCAGATGATTTCTATCCGAAAAGAAGCATAAATCAATCTATTTTTTTTCTTTATTTATGCCCATACTAAACAGTTAGATTTGTAGTTTAAGGTTAAAATTAAAATTTAAAGTTAAGGTTGAAAAAATTTAGAGAAGTTATATATATATTTTTTTTTGAAAATGCCAACTAGCTTTATTTATTAGGAAACCGAAAAGTCAGATTAAAACCGACCGACACACAGAGTCTTAAAGCAATTAACACTTATCTGTCTCAACAAAACTTTAAAGCAAAACGAAATAAAAAACGCTTAAAACAAAACCCCCTCACGTCAACGAAAAGGGGGAAAAGCTAGACCAACTATGGACGCACTCCGACCACCACGCCACGGCGAGAGAGATGAGATAATCAGTGATAAAGATCTGGGTGGAGGCGACACCAACTAAGAATCTGGGACGAAACATGCAGAGGGATCCTGATTCTTAGGGAAAAAAACGAGGATTGAGCTTCACGGTGGTTCGGCACAGCAACGATCCTCGGCGGCTAGGGCTTCTATACGATCTGGAGCGTCTTCAACCCATGTTGTGTCGACGGCGATGTTGAGGCGCTCTCGGGCCAGTTCGTGCGCAACTCTGTTCCCTCCCCGGCGTATAAAGGAGATCTGGTAAGTTTCCAAACACCTTAGGAGTTGTTTTGCGTCGGCTATAATCGCACTGATGTTTGATGAGTCTGGGCTCTTAGACCGTAGCTTTTTAATCACTGTCAAAGAGTCCCCTTCTATCACCAGCGTCTTAAACCCTAAATCAATTGCTAATTCGATTCCTTTTTTTGCTGCCCATGCTTCCGCCGCAAAACTGGAGGGGACATGATTCAAGAGAAGGCATTGAGCCCCTAGAATAAAGCCCTCCTCGTCACGGATAACCAATCCCAAACATGCAACCCTTTCTGAGCTCTTGAAACTTGCATCGAAGTTCAACTTGACCGAGTTTGGTGGAGGTAACGACCAAGGCTTCGTATCAGTACTCTGTCGATGTTGCAGTCTTGCCGAGATTATACCCAGTTCGAGCAGGTAACTTTTAACCCAGCTAATGACATCCTCAGGTTTCTGTATAATGTTCTCAAAAACAAATTTGTTTCGCGCATGCCATAAAGCCCATATCGTTAGCAGTATACCTTCATAATTCGTGGTACCAAAGTGATCTAGTAAACTGTTAAGCCAAGCCGGTAAATCATGTAAAAACGGAATAGGAATAGGGTACGTTGTCTGAAAATTCATACCTCTCCAAACTTCTTTCGCGAAAACACAATCTCGAATCACATGAATTGAGTCCTCTGGCTCTTGGTTGCATCTTGTACACACCGCATTATTTGTAACTCGTTTATGGCAAAGATTGACCTTAGTTGGAACAAAATTCTTGATAAATTTCCAACATTGTATGTTTACTTTTGATGGGCATTTTGACTTCCACAGTTTCCTGAGCACATCTTTTTCTTCGTTTCGAATGTGTACTGCTGGGATTAGTTTTTTGTAGCCACTCTTTACTGTATAGATGCCTGTTTGTTCTCCACACCACACCTGTCGATCCGGTGTTACTTGATTAGCTATAGGAATATTTAAGATTTCCTCAGCTTTCGTCTCGTTAAAAACTGATAGAATTAGCTCCTCTTTCCAAACTCTAGATTCCGGTTCAATTAAGTCCGCTACATGGGTTAGGCCTGCAATTTCCGCCGTAGAGACCAACTTAGGTTCCTGGGCCGGTAACCAAAAGTCGTTCCAAATGGATATCGAGCTTCCCGAGCCCACTTGCCATCGCAGCCCCTTCTCAAGGAGACCACGGGCACTCCATATACTCCTCCACGTTAAGGAAGGGGTAGTCCCTAAACGGGCCTTCATAAATGTACCTTCTGGGAAATAACGGGCCCGAAGAAGTCTTGCTACAAGTGAAGTCGGGTTCTGAAGAATTCACCAACCCTGTTTCGCAAGGAGTGCGACATTGAATTTTGCGAAATCTCTAAACCCTAGTCCTCCCAAATCCTTCGTTAAACACAAATCTTGCCATGAGCACCAGTGAATACCTCGACGGTCTTGTGAGTGCTGCCACCAAAAACTTGCCAGGATTTGCTCCAACTCGTGACAAAAGGAAATCGGTAACAAGAAACAGCTTATGGAGTACATCGGAATAGCCTGCAGTATGAACTTTATGAACACTTCCTTCCCCCCTTAGATAAAACTCTAACACATCTTGTTGATAGGCAGCTTATAAACCGGTCCCGTAGAGACATGAACGCCTTCCTTTTATTGCTACCAACTATCAAAGGTAGACCCAGATATTTCTCTAGGTTTATATTGTGTCTCACTCCCAAAATACGGCGAACATCATCTGCTGTATCTTCTAATACATTCGAGCTGAAAAAAAACCCCGACTTCTCCATATTTATAACCTGCCCCGAGCTTCTTGCATAACTCTGAAGAATGCCATTGATTTGGGTAGCACCCCGAATAGAAGCTTCACAGAAAATAAGGCTATCATCCGCGAAAAACAAGTGAGATATCAAAGGGGCTCCTCTTGTAATGCGGATACCGATGTAATTTTCTTCAGACGCAGCTTGCCTTAACAGAGCAGAAAGTCCCTCACTGCAAATGACGAAGAGGAATGGGCTTAATGGGTCCCCCTGCCTTAGGCCCCTAAAGGGTGTGAAACTCTCCCCTACCGAACTGTTAATCACAACAGAATAAGAGACTGTTGTTATACATCTTAGAACCAGAGACACCCATTCTGAAGCAAAACCCATCTTTAACATAATAGCTTCTAGGAAACCCCATTCCACACGGTCGTAAGCCTTGCTCATATCAAGTTTCAAAGCAACATAGCCTTTTTTAGCACATCTTCTTCTCCTCATGAAATGGATCAGCTCATAGGCCAGAAGGGTATTGTCTGAGATTGAACGTCCCGGAACGAACGCACTCTGCGCCTCGTCAATACAAGGGGAAAGGAAGCCCTGAAGTCTATTCGCCACACACTTCGAAATAATTTTAAACAGGACATTACAAAGGCTTATTGGCCTGAACTTGTCCATCGAAGCAGCATTAGAGGTTTTAGGAATTAAAACAATTCTAGTATGATTAATTTCAGACATAGAAAGGTCACCTCTAAGGATAGCTATGCAAAAATGGACAACATCTTTTCCGAGGATATGCCAGAACCTTTGATAGAACAAAGCACCTAGTCCATCTTCCCCTGCTGCTTTTAACGGGTTCATTGATTTAACAGCCAACAGAATCTCCTCCTCCGTCCATTCCGCTAAAAGCACTTGGTTCATGCTTTCGGATATACATCTCGCAACCTTCTCAATAACATGATCAAACTGAGTATTATTATTCGAAGAGAATAAGTAAATAAAATACTCACGGGCTATAGAGTGCATTTCCTCTTCACTTGAAACAGTTTCTCCTTCACTGTTCTAGAGGCCTTTGATGTTGTTTTTCCGTTTCCTCTGCGAAGCATATCTGTGGAAAAAAGCTGAATTCCTATCTCCGTGTTTTAACCAATTAGACCGTGCACGTTGCTCCCAGTATAGTTCTTCTCTATCTATCTCAAAATTCAACGCAATCTTTGTGTCCAGAATGTCTCCCAAAACCTCATCAGTGGGGATAAGATTGTTCAGCCTCTCTAACTTCTCAGTCAAATCTTTCCTTGTTAATCTCTTTTCACACCGAAGTTTCTTGAACCAAGCGTCAAGACCACTACAAGTATACCGCAGTCGGTCAAGAAACTCGCCTTCTGAGTTCAACCACAACCGCTTCACCTCTTCTTCGCAAGATTCCTCTAAAACCCAAGAGGCCTCAAACCGAAAATGCCAAGTCTTTTTAATCGAAGACTGTGCACCCCTCGTGTTAATTAAGAGGGGGCAGTGATCCGAAAAAGTATGAGAGAGGTGCTTCAGCTGGAAGTCTGGAAATAAATCCCACCACTCAGAGTTAGCAACACCTCTGTCCAGTCTCTCGCGGATATTGTTTACATGGGTTTTGCCTTTCTCCCAGGTAAACCAAGGACCACTATATCCCAAATCATCAAGGGCACATTCATCTAGAACATTCCTAAAAGCATCCATCTGCCTTGCACTTCTCACTAGTCCTCCCTGTTTTTCCGATGCTAGAAGGATCTCGTTGACATCTCCAACGACCAACCAGGGTAGAGTAGTATTCTGGTTTAGTGAACGTAATAAGTACCAGGAATCGGCTCTGTTCTGCTCCTCCGGGGCACCATAGAAACCGGTCAACCTCCATTTTCCACCCTCTGAGTCATCCTCTATAGTTACATCTATGTGCCTAGCTGAGAAAGATTGGAGATTCACTAAACATGAGTGCTTCCACCCTATGGACAATCCTCCACTTCTACCAATCGCAGCTACATCCACTCCGTTCTGAAAACCCAAACGTGAACGAACCCGAGCCATCTTTTCACTACTAAGCTTTGTTTCTATAAGAAAAATAATAACAGGATTTTCGTCTCGCAGCCTCTGTTTGAGACGACCTACGGTCCGGGATTTCCCTAAACCCCAGACATTCCAACTGATGATCTTTATAGCGACCGGCGGACCTGGTTCTGCAGGTCGGCCGATATGACGTCATTTTCTTTGGTTGAAACCTCCGACGAGGTAACTCCCGAAGAGTGGGCTAGGGGACGCTGTCGTTTAAGCCCTTCAGCATGTTCAATAGGGCTATCCTCATCCACACAGGACATTAAAGTATCAGAACCCAATTGGAAACTGGAACCACTGGCCCCCACTTGATTCCCATGATTGATAGAATTCCAGCTGGGCCAAGAATCTTTCCCAGAATGGAAAGATTTAGTCTTACCCGGACTTTGACTAATTGCCTGATTTTGTGCCGTCTGTAAGGATCCGCCAATTACGCCTTCTACATTACCGGGACCAGATCTCAGAAATAAATGTGATTCCACTGATTCTGCTTCCCTCAACCATCGGCTCGTGGTGGACGCCGCCCGCCGTGGAGGAGCTCTCAGAGAAGCATCCCAGTTACGAACCAGAGTAGAGGCATTAGGAGAAAACCGTATAGAACAAAAATTCTCTCCATGTCCCAATTTGCCACAGAGGAAACAAAATAAGCACAGTTTTTCGTACTCAAAACGGACATAGTGTTCAGTACCGTTTGGTAGCAATATTTTTTTCCTCCTTTTTAATGGCAGACGAATATCCAGTTTAGTCCTAATTCTCATTATCCTCTTATAACCAAGGGAAATTGCAGCCGCATCGTATTCTATGAATGAACCAATGAAATTGCCCAAAGATCTTGCAATCCGCTCCGATATAAAACCATGTGGGACGTCGTGAACTAGTACCCAAAAATCCAAAAAATTCAGCGGAACCAGGGTCGGATCCTCCCCTCTCTGTAACCTATGCGAAACGAGTAAGTGCGAGTTGAAATTCCATGGTCCACCATTTTCTACCCTATCAGCGTCCAAAGGATGAAAAAGACGGAATAAGAACCGTCCCTCCCCTAGATCTGAGATTGCGATCCCCTCATGGGGCCTCCAGACATTCGCCAAAGTTGCTCGCATAGACACAAAATGGATTATGTTGGTGGTAAGGAACGTTCCCACAAAACAAAAATCAATGAACGGCTCAGTCGCAGACGCCTCCGGCTCCAATTGAAGAACTTCGTCCTCTCCATCAGCAAGAGAAAGGTTAGCCAGATCCGTTTCTACCTCAGCCATGAAAGTTGAAAAAAAGGCGTGAATGAACACGAAGGAAGGAAAAGAAGAAAATAAGAAGAAAAGCGTGCCACAAAGAGCAGAGAGAAAGGCGTGCCACAAAGAGCAGAGAAAACTATATATTATTTAGTGGCTTAGGGTTTATAGAGAAGTTATATTTTTAAAGTTATAGAATTCAACATTTAAAAATTAAAACTAAGGCTTAAATTTTAAAATTTTATTATTGAGACATAAAAAAATACAAAAAAAGCGAATATAATTTTTGTTAGAAGGAAATGTACAGAAAAATGTATAAATTAAGTTGAGAGATTTGACTGGGAGTACAAGTGCGGCCGGCAAAGGCTACGCCATTGTTTCGGCTCCGCCGTTTCCAATGTCCTTGCCAACGCTGGAGCTTTGAAGAAGCCCAATAAAATGGTACCTAATTATTGGACTGAGTCACGTTTAGTCTTAATTTAGGTAAAATGACAAAAGATTTGTCATTCGACTCTTTATTATTTTCTTTGGAAGCAAACAATTTTTCAACGTTTTAATTTGATCTAAATATACTTCTATTAGATGGAAACCAACGGTCAACGACTGATTTTGACTAGACTTATCACGCGTTAAAATAAGCTGACTATCATGATAGCACGTGGTCGAACCGGATGGTGACACGTAGTGAATATGGTGTTAACACGTTAGCAAACCTTAACACGTGGCAAGTCCAGTCAACATTAGCCGTTGACCGTCAGTTGACTGACAATTTTCATCCAACATAAATTTATTTGAACCATGTTGAAACATTAAAAGTTGTTTGTTCCAAAAAATAAAGAATCAAATGAAAAAACATGTAAACGTTAGGGACATCTTTTGTTATTTTACCCCTAATTTAATACTAGTATTAGTCACCATTGTCCACTACAGTCGGTCCAACTTCATACAGTAATATTGATGCCTTATATAAGACGCAGAAATGTTGAGTTAAATCAATGATTGGACTTTTCTAGTTATTCTAAGATAACTTTCTTCGTTAGTTTTATTAAAAAAATATTCAAGATTACAATAAAGATTTACAACCATAATCGTAAACTAAATATATAATTTAGACATTTTCTTATAACCATTAACACATTAAACTAGCCACTTGAGATCATACAATGACCATACAAGAAAAAAGTTAAAAAAAACTTAACCAAGGGACTCGAACAAAAGATATATACAACCAAATCTAACTGCATTGATAAACGAAATATTAAAGAGAATCAAACTACTGAAATACTACCGACAACTAATGGCTGCATTTGGGTGGGGAATATTCGAAATCCGTGAGGATCCCAACCGAAGGGGATGGGAAATAACCGAAATCTTCACCCATAGGGGACAAGGACGGGAAATGTTTTATCTCCGAAGCTTAAATGAGGATGGGGATGAGGATTGCTATATCTGAACCGTGAGGATAACCGAACTGTAACCGTATAAATAACTGTAGGGATCTCAAAAAATATCCGCAAGGATCCCGAAATTTTACAAGATTTTTAAAATTATATATATATATATATATACTTAATTATCTATATAACTCTAATATATATCTTAATAAAAAAACTCCAACTATATTATTATCGCTTCAACTTTCTCTCAAACCTAGCCACACTCAAGCTTCTCGACATGTTTCTTAGTTTTTAGATATAAGCTAAAACCCTTGTCTAAATCTTCCCCCAACACAACACCCTTTCAATCTTGATCATCTCTCGTAACCGCTTCCAATCGAAGTATCCAAAATTTATATTTTGAATTGAATTCACTATTTATTTTGGTCAATAAAATAGTATTTTTGTTGAATTTTTTGGGAATGGGGATTCCCCGGAAACTACAGGGATCCGAGCGCGAGGGGAGAGGGTATGGAAACGAAAAATTCCCTGAATCATTTAATGGGGATTCCCCAAAACTATAACTACAAGTGTTGGAGACGGAGTGGGGAATGTAAAACCATCCCCGCCCCATCTGATTCCCACCCCTACCTACAACTGCAAGTCAAAGCCGAGCGTCGTGAAAAAATATTTACACGAACGCAAATCGCATATTCAAATTCAATCCGATGGTCCAAAGCATGGAAGATCAACATAATAACAAATGAATGTCGTCTTGATCAGTCGAGGCGACGTCAAATCCAACCTTGAAAAAATAAATAAAAATATTTACAATGGATATGTAGTTAATCTAATAAAATAAGATATAACATGCCCTATAATCTCCGCCTCTCAATCCTCTACTAAGAGGACGTTCTTGTAGCCTCACCTCTAAGAGTCCTTAAGACATATTTCCCCTGACTCCAAACTTATACGGGAGACCGCAAGGGATCTCCCAAAGTCTACCTCAACACCACCTCCGACCAATTATGATCCTGATAAAAGACCAACATCAAGTCTATCGGCCTCATTAGTTAAGTTTATCGCCTGACACACTAACATACCAGCCAGCCTCACGCGTCAATTAGTCACACCCCCAAGAATGGACTAGAAATACAAAGTAAAACACGAGTACACTCTCATACATCCCTACTTTGCCTATATCTATGCCATTCCCATCCTTAAACTATCTCTTTTTACCAAGATCATTGTTTACAATGGGTCTACGCCTGAACCATTAGGGTTAAAATGCCCAAAACTGTCACAACAATTCATGTCCACGTTCTTGTCTAGCGTTAACATTTTTTTGGCATCAATAATTGGTGCGATGAGCGTGGACAGACTTTTACCAGAAAGAATCGGTAATGATGCTACCCCAAGACGTACATAATCAGTCCCTTGATTGTCAATGCGAAAGCAACCACCCCCACTATGAGCCAAATGTTATCCTCATGGTGTTATATTGTTTACACACGACAAGTAAATCGACAAACGCTATTGGAAAGAAAACAAAGATTGGCATAAATTGTGGCCCATCGACTTTGCTTATATCTCTGGCATTCCCAACTTCTCACTATCTACTTTTACCAAGATCATCGTTTACAATGGCTCTATGCCTAAACCATTAGAGTTGAACTACCCAAACCCGTCACAACAACTCATGTACATGTCCTTGTCTAGTGTTAACATATTTTTGGCATCAACAATTGGTGCAATGAGTATGGACAGACTTCTAACTGAAAGAATCGGTAATGATGGTACCCCAAGATGTACATCATCAGTCCCTTGATTGTTAGTGCGAAAGCAACCACCCAAAATGAGCCAAATGTTGTCCTCGTGGTATTAGATTGTTTACAAACGACAACCGCAATGATAAAACGACGTTGGAAAGAAAATAAAGCTTGTCATAAACTATAGCCCATCAACTTTGCCTACTTTTCCTTTATTTCTGGCATTCCTATCCTCATACAATACCGAGATCACCATTTAAAATGGCTCTACGCCTAAACTATTAGGGTTGAACTGCCCAAAACCGCCACAATAACTCATGTCCACGTCCTTGTCTAGTGTTAACATCTTTTTGGCATCAACAATTGGTACGATGAGCATGGACATACTTCAAACCGAAAGATTCAGTAATGATGCTACCCCAAGAACTACATCACTAATCCATTGGTCGTTAGTGTGAAAGCAACCGCCCCACCATGAGCCAAATGGTGTCCTCGTGGTATTAGATTGTTTATGCATGACAACAGCAACGACGAAACATTGTTGGAAAGAAAACAAAGTTAGGCATAAACTGTGACCCAACAGCTTAAGAAAATTTGAAGATGACGAAAAATACAATGGGACAAAAATCCTTACCACTGAAGACGCTACGGTTGTTGAGATGAAAGCTCTCTTAAAAGCATGTTTTTCCTCTTTATTTATGGATTAATTTGTACCCACATTAGTGTTTCATGCATTCATTTCTGTATTTTGAGTTCATTTTCTATAACTCTAGTCATCTTTGCTCGTTTTTTTTTGCAAAATTCTGCCTTTCTACTATTTTGTCGTTGTAGTGTTAATATCCCTGCAAAAGAAGTTTATTCACTACAGCCGGGTTCGTCACTACAACCCTCAACTATGTAAATCGCTAAGGATAAGGATGCCAGTTGTATAGTCTGTTATACCAGATTAAGTACGACAATCCTTCACACAATTCACATGAAAGACACGTGTCCTTATCACAATGGCCTATAGAAAGGACATTTTTGGGGAAAGAGAAACACACTCAAGCCAGATTATCATTCTTCATCATCTTTAAACCATTTGAATCTCCTCACATGACCGCTTGAGCTTACATTCATGAGAACTGAGGTGAGACGAGGTAGAATCTTTAACTCCCCAAAAATGGGCTTATGAGTTTTGGCGGTTTAGTTAGTTTAGGTTCAGATCAGGGGATCGAGTTTGGCAATTAAAATACGTTTCGGAAAAATAAATATTTTGAAATAGGAATTTCAAAGGGGATAAATTTCGGTTAAAGCTTTTAAAAATGACATTTTTAGGGAGAGAGAAACACACTCAAGCCAGATTATCATTCTTCATCATCTTTAAACCATTTGAAGCTCTTCACATGGCCGATGGAGCTTACATTCTTGAGAACTGAGGTGAGACGAGGTAGAATCATTAACGCCCCAAAAATGGGCTTAGGGGTTTTGGCGGTTTAGTTAGTTTAGGTTCGGATTGGGGAATCGAGTTTGGCAATTAAAATACGTTTCGAGAATATATATACTTTGAAATAGGAATTTCAAAGGGGATAAAATTCAGTTAAAGCTTTTAAAAATGCTTAATCATTATTTTAAGCATTTTAGATCGAAATTGGAAATCAATTTAATCAATTGAGATGGCATTTTGAGATTTAGTGACCAAAATGTAATAAATGTAAAACTGTTTTTAATGACTTAATTGTAAAAGGGTCCAATGCTAAGAATTCTTAGAGAGGTAATTTTCCTAAAAAATTAATTGGGTTTTCTACCATAATTAACAAAAGAAGTTGACAATTAATTATTTTGACAAAAGCATTTTCTCTCATTTTCTATTTTCCCAATATTTTCCTACAAAACTTTCTCTCATTTTCTCACCATTTTATCTTCATTAGATTTCTGAAATATTGATTTTTTTCAATGAGGATTATGTTAAAAGACTCCTCTTTTTTTCTTATCAAAACCTTGTTAAAGATTCGTAAAAGATTTCTCTAAATTTCATTTTATTCTTCAAAGAAAGTTTACGTCAAATTGTGGTGGAAAGACATCAACGGTAATTTTCTTTTCCTCTCTTAAAACTAAGGTTTTTTTATTGATATTCCCTAGTGTTTGACTTCTAATTGATGTTTAATATCTTAGTTTTTCTATTTAATTCATGGGAATGATCTTAATTGGTGTTTTTGATATTTTTGCCTAAAATCTTGATTTATGAGTTAATTGTTGGAGGTTCTTGATGGTTTAAATCACATTTTCCTTGTTTAAAAACAATGTGAGATGAGATTTTTGTAATCAATCTTGAAATTATTTAATTTGCTATTTTTTATGGTGGTTTAAGGTAGTTTTAGGGGCTGTTTTGGTTGAATCTTAATTGCTGGAGGTATAAGGATGTGTTAGATATGTTTTGGATGATCTATGATGGTGTTAAGATGCTAGAAACATTAGTTTGTGGCTGTATATCGTTTGGTTGTTGATTGGACTAGTTTTCGGGTGGTTTTGGGGTGCAATTTCGTAGAGGTTGTAGGGGATGATTGTAGGCTGGTGTTAGAATGTATTTTAATGCATTTTCCTATGTTTTTGTGTTGCCAAAACATGGGAGAATCAAGCATAGCTCATTTTGTGGAAGTCAGCTCGTTTCAGAGGCTTGGAACGCAACAACGAGCTAATTATTGTGCATTAGTGATTGTATATGTGTTTACGACACTCTTAAAGGTTTGAATAAGGAGTTGGGAGTTTAGTTTAAGCATAGCAAGCTTAACTAAGCTCGTAAGAAAATTTTCCCTAATTTCGCCTTTGAATATCGGTTTAATATGTGACTTGTTTGGCATGTTTTGGTTTAAAAGCATGGTTTGGATTACTTACTGTTATATGCATCACTTAAATGATATGCAATGATTTATCAAGTATATGGATTCTTAATGCATTGGGAAAATGGTTCCTAAATTGAATGTAATTGTTGCCTTGGGCAATGTTTTGTTAAATGCATATGGAAAATAGTAAGTAAATGTATTTTAAAATGTGTATTGGCTATGTGACAAATGGAAATAAAGTATCAAATATAGTTCGTATGCCTTAGGGTTATCACTTGTGGTATGCGATTTAACTAGGCAACCCAAGTTGATGGTGTACCTTGAGGTATGATAGAGGTGAGCCTATCCGCGTCAAGGTATGGTTTGGTAGAGGTGATTCTATTCGTGTATCCGTTGTGGTTTTAATGAAACAATGATTTATCTAACGGTCACTATATTTGCCAATATATGAGAAACAAGTGGAAAACTATATTTTGCACATGGTCGTTATGCATACCATGTTTTGAAAAGGGTTTCAAAGGTTTTAGCTATATACTCATGTTTTTAATACATTGATGAATATGGAAGAGTGGCACCACTTGTAACACCCCAGTTTTGGGCTTATGTGTTTTGGCGAATCGGGTTGGGTCGGTGGAACTGGTGTTAGTTGTTTGAACCGTTAAAAGATGGTTTAGAGAAATCAAGGTTCGGGATAGGATAAAAATATGATAAAAATTTCCAAAATCCTATAAAATTATATTTGAGAGGTTGGTTAAGTAAATTTTACAAAACATGTTTTCAAAAGTATACATTTTGGGCAGTGACCAAAATGTAAAGATTTAAAAGTTGGGGAAAATATGTTTTTCAAGAAGAGTCAAAATATTAGAATCTTTAGGGAGCTACTTGGCAATTAAGTCTTTTCCCTAATTTGACATGTGTTTTAAATGGTTATTAAATAATTAAAAAGGCTTTCAATTAATTAATTAAGAGAGGTAGTTAATTGGTTAAGAAGTTTTCCACGATCATTTCCATTTCTCTTCTTCACTCAGCCAAACACTCCCCATTCTCTCCCAAATCTCCAGATTTTCTTCACTCTCAAATACTCTCTTGATTTCCAATTTCATTTTTGTGATTTCTCTCATTTTCCTTCAAGTTCTTTCAAGTTAATCTTGCCAAATTAGAGGAGAAGCAAGGATTGGAGGTAAATTTCGTGTTAACCCTCTAATATAGGTTCTTTAATAAAATTCCAAAGATATTTGACTCTTTATTAATGATTTTGATTGAGGTTTTTTGTTAGTTTGATAAAATATTGAAATCTTGGTAGAAAAGTGATTTAAAATGTGATTTTCGGAGTTTGATTGATTTGGCTAGTTTGAGATTGTTTCAAAATGAGTTTTGAAAGGTTTTTGGTGTTGAAGTGGAGTCTTAATCATAGAGATCCCGAAATCCTTGAGATCCTTGGTTTTTGAAGTGTTTTTGGTTGAGTTTTTTGGGTGTTCTTGATGAATCCGAGTTGCTGGAGGTATAAGGATGGTTTTAGGTAGTTTTTGGATGTTGATTAATGCTTAAAATTTGTTGGAGGTGATGGGTAATGGCTGGGCTGAGGTTAGAGGTCAATCGATTGAGTTTTCGGTTGTTTCGGATGGGTGATTTGGTGCTTTAGAGTAGGGCTGCGGGAATTCTTTTGAGTGCTGGTGTTTTGGATGCATTTTAATGCATTGAACCTCTGTTTTAATGTGTTGAAAACAAGGGATAATATTCCGGAATCAAACGAAGTGATGTTGGAGGCTTCAGACGATCGATAGTTGCGTCGGCAAGCGTAGTTTCGCAAGTTGGTTAGTGAAACTTGATTTTCCACCGTGGAAACGTTTTAGAAAAGGTTTTAGGAACTTAGCGTAAGTAAAGTGAATTTCTCTCTCGGATTGTTCTAGTTTGAGCCTTTAGTTGCACTTGGTTTTAAATTGCATTTACCTACTGTTTTAAAGCATGTTTTGAGAATATAAATTATGTATGATGATGCCATGTGATTTAAGGATGCACTAGGTAAGTGGTCCTTGTATGCATGAGTTGATGCATGAAGTTTGAAGCATGGTTTAATGCTTGAGTTCTGGTTTATCATGAATGCTTTGTAAAAATAGTGAGGTATGCATGTGTTATGGATTATATTGGCAAGTGATGTTGTATAAAGTGTTTTATAAATGAAATCGGATATAGTTAGCCGGCTATAGGATTGAGTGCACTATAAACAAGTCGCTTTGGATGTTGAGGGGTTGTGATTGTACCGAATACTCCATCCAAGTACCTTAACGATTGAGGATTGTTTAAGGTTGCAACGGTAGAGGGTAGCTCCCAGGTGCGAACCTTGTGTGTGTCCCGTCTTTCGTTAGTGGGTTATACATCTATCGATGAGTGGTGTTGAGGGGTTGTGATTGTACCGAATACTCCACCACAAGTGTCACAACGATGGAGGGTTGTTCTCGTGTGTGAACCTTGAGATGCCGATAGAATGTATGAAGGGTGTGGGACAACCCTTGGTAATTCGTGTATCTGATATATGTTTTTGAGAATGTTGTTTATCACTTGTGAGCCAATATAATGGACTTGAATGTTATGGAAAAAGTTGTTGATGCACATTTTGAAAGATGCATGTTTTGGTTTAAGCTTAGCATAAAGGTATTATGCTTAGAAGGCTTGGAATTTGAGTAGCAATGGTTTAATTGCTGAAAGTTTATGAGCCATGTTGCATGATGTTTAATACAATGATTTTGATGATAAAGTGCTTGATTTTTCAAGAAGAGCATGATGGTTTTGAAAAGTGGTTTTGTGCATTGATTACGTGTTTTGTTTTGAGCAATCCTCAGTAAGCTCATATGTTTATGCTCTCTTAGTTCATCAATGCAAATAATTAGGCTTTTGGAGGCAGAATCTTCAAGGGACCTTACCAAGACACTCCCTAAAAGTATTTTGTGTTCTTGAGCTAGTGTAATAAAGGCAATGGGGGTGTCCAATGCTATGAATGTTGTTAGTTTGGTATTTTCTGGTTTTGTGCAAGTTTTAGATGCATATTTGGACATGTAAATGGCCTCTAAGTTTTGGTTTATGCTTGAATTTGGATTTTGGTCTTTTGGTGATTTTAACTCTTAGGAAGCATGCCTTTAGTCTCTTTGCTATTGAGATTGATGATGTGATGTTGCCTATGCTTCGTATAAGTTGTCATTGATGTATAATTGAGTTGTCATCATGGTTGGGCATGTGTCGGGATGGTTTCGAATGATTTAAATCGAGTTTAAACAACATTTTAAAACATTGCAGGCGCAGGTGTTTCGAAACACCCTTGCATGTTTCGAAACAGTGGCTTGAAATGGCATTGGTGTTTCGAAACGGTTAGGCATGTTCCGAAACATTTTGCGTCTGTGAACCATCGTTCCGAAACGAGCCTGAGGGGCTTCAAAACGAACCCGCGTATTGAAACGGTCAGTTGTGTTTCGAAATGGTTGTTCCGATACGGGGCTCGCTGTTCCGAAACGTCCGACCGTTAATGCAGCTTTTGAATTATTCTAAGTTTCTAATTCTTACGTCTTGGTCCATTTTATCTTTGTATGCAATTGGATGGGTTCTAAAGGTCGTTTTTAGCTGAGATTTCACCGAGAAGAATGTAATGAATCTAATTAAAGATTGATAACTAGAATTTGGTAATAACTCTCCTAATTTGCCAAATTTACAAAATGATCCCTAAACCTTAATTTGGCTAAAATCATATGGCGATTATGATGTTGTTTCATCCGATGCTTGTGAGCGTGAACATAGAAACCTAAGTTGCATTTAGAGAAGATAAAACGGGTCATTTATTGAGGTAAACCTTTCTGGTTTACTTCAATATTCCCCATGTGATCCGTTCGGTTCGGTCTATCGGCCAGGCTAGGTCGAGGGGGTTACACCACTAAGCATATCTTTTCTTACGCTCCCATTCTTCTTTGCAGAAAATGGAGAATTGTGGGAGCATTGGAGCGAGGAGATCCTAAGACATCATTTGAATTTGAGTATGGTTTTAGCTTCAAGCTTTTGGTAATAAGGCAACGTGTTGTCTAAGTTTGGGGATTTTTATTTTGATTGTATTTGCTTGCGAGGATTGTATCTTGTTGTTTGTTGGATTGCTGTTTAGATTATTGATGTGAGTTGATGGATTTATGCTTAGTTTCAATTTCAAGTATGTTGGTTGAAATGTTTAGGAAGCATGCCTATAGTATACGCTTTTGTGTCCGAAAATGCATATTTGATGGTTTGGTATGTTGTGGATGTATGCCTTTTAGGTTAAATATGTTTATATGCATGTTAGGATGTTTGGGACTAGTTTGTATTGGTTAGAAGGTAAAAAATCAGATAAAATGGGCATTACAGGCATTTGGGTATCGATACAGAGCTCCCAGTATCGGTACGAGTGACTTGAATCAGGTACGAGAAGTGTGAATTTGGCCTGGGTACCGATACTCGAGGAAGTGTATCAGTATAGATTTTGGCTACTAGAAATTGTGTTTTGGCCAATTAAGCATGAGTATCGAAACATCCCTTAGTCGTATCGGTACGAGCCTATGTTTTATGACCTAGGTATCAGTACACGTATCTCAGTATAGGCACAACTATTGTATATGAATCCTGGTATCGGTACGGATCCTGTGTACCAATACTGAAGGTTGTTATGTTAGTTATATAGGCATGTCAATGTCTACTGGGAGCGAGGAAGAGGAAGCAAGCGTCCGTACAAGGCGATTTTCTCTCTGATTTTTGCCAAATCGCCTATTTGTTCTTTTGCTTGAAAATGTTCGGTCCTTGCTCCAATGAACGTCCAACCACCTCTCGATCATTGGGCATCGAGTGTAGGTAGACCGTGTCTCGGTCTTAGGTCAATGTGTTGCCCCTATGTTAGGCTTGGAACGATGGGCATGACAACGATGCTAATGGTCAATGTCATGTGTGTGTGTGCTTGTGTTCTCTTTTTTTTGCAGGTTCAAGCTTGGCGCTGCTCCACCGTGGATTGGGAAAGTCTGGGTCGAGGTTTAGTGAAGGGTTTGGTTATTGGTATGGTCGAGGTTCTATTGGCGAGTCATGGCGAAGGGTCCAGCTTGTCTGGTTTTGTTCTGGTTCTAAGGTTAGGGGTGAACAAAGGTAGATGATGGTACGAAGGTTATATTTTGTGGTTACAGTATGATGGAGAGTTCGAAGACGATTGTTCTATTGGTCAGTTCTATAGGGAAATTTTTGGGTTATCTCATGTTTTCCAAGTATTCGAGGAAAGTTCTATTCAAAGGTTGAAGATGATGACGTGGCATGATTATTGTTGTTGGCTGCGCGCACGTGAATGGTCGAGGTTAGCTGATAGGTCACGAGCCCCCTGAAGGCTCCAATGTTGGAGGGGTACAAAATCACACGCGATCCGTTGTAATAAGGGGAACATTCCCTAGCTATTTTTAGTGGCGGGGCCCTTGTTCCCAACGAATATTTCAGAATATCCTTCTAATATCTTTAAAGGAAAAATGACCATTTTATTTTTATTGGGAAAAGACGTTTATACCTCTTTTACGAAGTTGTTTTGGACGACTCTTTTAATGGCATGTCAGGCAATTCCAGAGGCACATGTTTTATCACGTGTCCTTCTCTATTCTTATCTGTTTCAAAAGAAAAAAAGGGAAAGTTTTACCTTAGCGTTTTTAGGCGTTTCATCTGGTACAAAGAGGGTTTCATTAAAAGAGTGGGGGAAACTCTTAGAGTGAAAAGTCTCTGGTTCGATATGGAAGAAGAGGTTGCAAGGATGATGGGAGAAATGAAATTTATTGAGGCGGAATTATAGGATATGGAAGAAGTTGATGGTTTGCTGGGAAAAGAAATCCCAAGTTCTGAGAAATGGCTTGTGGGGAAGATTGTGTGACCTACGATTGTTGATGGGCCACAGTTAAACCGTGTATTTTTTTTTGTTTTTTTAAAGTATCAACCATTGGAAGAGGCTACTGAGTTGGGTCCCAATTTGTTTTTGTTCAAATTCACTAAATTGGAAGATAAGGACTATGTGTTGGATCGTGTTCCTTGGACGTTTAATGGTGAGTTACTGGCTCTTAAACAATTTGAAGGTTCTTTAAGTCCTCAGGAGTATGATTTCTCTCCACTTGCTATATGGATTATAATTTACAATTTGCCTTTGGTGGGTATGACTGATGAATTTAGGAAATCTATTGTGTAACCCCCTCGCCCCGGTCTGGTTGGCTGACCGGTTCGAGTAGGCTACACGAGGAAAATCGATGTGAAACCCGTTAAGGTCCCACCTCGGTTAGCAACCCTAGAAAATTTCTTTTAACTTTATCTTGTCTATAGGCATTATTAAGTCCTATGTGAAACATGACAGCGGAAACACAAACAATATAACAACGACCATCCGAAACAACACATTTAAAATAGCCCATTTATCCTTTTTAAGCAGGCCGTATCGGAACGCCCTTAGGGTGTTTCTAAACGCCATGACATGGTCAACCAGCCAAAGTCAACATGATGAGTTCGTTTCGAAACAGGGGTGACCCGTATCGAAACGAGGTCAACGGTCAACTTCTCCTAGTCAACGATACGAAGACCGTTCCGAAACGCTAAGGCCTGTTTCGATACATCAATTTATCGTCAAATTTTCAGATTTCCAATGACAAAATCGTATCGAAACGTTCCTTAGGCGTATCGAAACACCTGGCCAAAACAAAGGGGTCGTATAGGAACGGGGTCGACCATTTCGAAACGCCCTCTGCCTGCAGATTGGTTTTAGCTGGTTTTAGGGCACAAGGATGCCCCAAAACCCCACTAAAGCCTCTCACAACACACAAGCACAAACCTAAGGCAAGACCACACTTCTACGAACATGTTTAACACATATCAAGCATATAAGAACCAAACATTAAAGGAACCAACATCAACAACATGTTAATCATACATATCATTGAAGGTTCATGCTTCACAAGGCAAACACTTGAGCATTAAAGATAGTCATCCAACACAAGGTCATACATTCACCACAAGGGAGCATATATAGCTTTTAAGGTTACATGCCTTAGCCAACAAAACATATAAGCATTCAAGACATGCAACAAAAACGAGGTTTGCAAAACAAACAAGGCATCCAAAAGCCAAACCAACATTAACATACAACAAAGCATTCACATCAACAACACATATTCCATTGCTTGACTATTACAATCTACAATTTAAAGATCATACTTGAGCTAACCAAAAGCAACCCTTGGAGACCTTTCCTTGCCCTTGCCACCCACAAGCTACTGATCTGCATTGTCGAACAAAAAGGAGTGTAAGCATAAAAGCTTAGTGAGGGTAGCTCATAAAACAAACCTCGACAATGCAGGGTCCAAGCACGAGCATACAACCAAGGTAGAATGCATGAGTTCTTACCTTCGAACCGCAAGAGCCAAGAATATAAATGATGCATGATCATAGTATCAATGTCATGTCATGCTCAACGAGTCCATAACCACACATATAGAAACACATATAACCACATATGAGCAACATAATCCATAATCTCTATTGGCACCTAGCTATGACTCGAATACGCGGATAACCGTTGGAACTCACATCCAACAACACAACCATTACCTGACGGTGGGATTACACTCATCACCATTCACGCGGAGGGGATTCCACTCATCCTCACGCCTCATTTCACGCGGAGGGGATTCCACTCATCCTCACGCCCGTCGATGGGATTTCACTCATCACCGACTAATATATATATATATATAAGAAGATTTCCGGGCAAACCCGTACTCCATCTTGATGACTATCATTATCAAGACCACGCGCGCATTTTGAATCACGTGTGCACACTAAACATCCTAATGATCGATCATTTGTACCCAAGCATACTAGTGCCAATACTACACATTTCATTAATCTTTCACAATATCATTTCATAATAACTTCCGTGCTTAGCACGTACTCACCATGACTTACTGTAATGCACAAACCACAATTCCATGCCTAGCATGTACTCACCATGATCCTCGGATCATACAATCACCTCATAATATCATCTCACATGTCAACACCACATGTATATCATTAATACAAATATCACATCATATTTCATACACATGTATATCCTAATTACATTTATTATCAACATGCATATAACAATGCAACAAGCCATGCCTCAACATACATGTATAACAACATATACATATCCACCATAAACACGATTAAACACGAGGCATAAATCAACACTTTAAAGATCAACCAAGGTCTCTAATTAAATCTTGGGATTAGGCTACAACTCTAATCCCAACTCTAGGTGGGTCTACCAAACCCAACCTAGTCCACATGCTTGAACCAACACTTGAAAACCATTTAAAAATATTTAACCACTCACCGACAATTCCAAGCTCAACCACACTAGCCGATCAAGCTTCCAACGATTCCTGATTTGTTCCCGAGGCTTCATCAATACAAAATCTCGCTTCTAATCACCTCAACACAATCAAAACAACCTCAAATCAAATCACCAGTTAATGTAGCAAACTCGAAACACCATTCAAGCAACAAACACAATAATTCAAGCCATGAACAACCCCCAAAAACACCAAACCCGAGCAGCCCTAATACCCAGCCCAAAACTTGTGATTTCAACAGATTTAACTTCTTCAAATGCTTCCAAAACAACCACCAACTATTACCCTAACATCAACCTTCAATTTCCAACACAAACCATACCCAAAACTCAACTAAAAACCCTCATAAAACCCCACCAAAACTCAATTTCTGGAATTTTTATAAAACACCTCAAAAATTATATATGTTGGCCCATTTGGTTCATAAACACCATATCTAACAATATTACATCAAAACCTTAAGTTAAAAATAATAAAGATATCACTTTTATTCAAATATTTCAAAAACCCAAATTCTAAAACATTGATGAAAATGAAATCTATTTGTACTTTCAAGTAGAGGAAGATGAGAGAAAGATGGGGATGTGTTTACCTTTCAAAAAGCTCCAAAACGATTTGATGGAAAAGCACAAAGGAGGAAGAGGGGAAACTTGACGTGAAAATGGAGAAGGGTGGGGAAGAAGATGATTCAAATGGGTGTTTTAAAAATAAAAGGGTTTTTATTTTGCAAGACTCATTATTTACAAGAATGCCATTAATGAGATGGCTATTCTCATCTATTCTAAAATTCATGGGATTTGATTCCCAAAAAATTTTAAATCCAACATAATTGTTTGCTTCAAATATATGAAGCCTAAAACAATAAATTATTATTTTAATTATAAAACTGAAACCCGAACCATTATTTAAATATTATTTTCTTCTGACCCCCAAACCCGGGTGTTACAACTCTCCCCCACTTATAGAAATTTCGTCCCCAAAATTTATTGGACTGGAATACCACGAAATCTACTCCTCCACACTTACCTTCTCACCACAACATACTAACCAACTCGAAAGACTTACCACGCCACAATAGATATCTGATGCTAAGATCTCAACTGGTACTCTACTGCATGTCAATTTAAAACTCAACTCAATCTCTTCGCAAACATTGCATGGGACAAATCTGACTCACACTTCAAAATCATAGATACACAAAACACTTTACGAACCTCTTCCTAACTCTGGTGGTAACCGTAACAAATAAACAACAGAACTAGCCCGATTCACAGTATCATACAGCATTGTTTGAATACTTGACCCATAACTTTCTCTGACTGATCATCTGACTTCAACATGTAACCAAACACTATGCAGACGTCTTCAAAAATAATCTAGTTGGGATCTCGAATCTTTATTACCCACTTTCATTAAGAATCTTCCACGGATGTAACAAACTAGAAGAAAACTGATGTTCGGTCTTGACACGCTGGCAAATTATACACTTACTCTCATACTGAACCACATCATTCATCAACTCAATCCAGAAGTACTCATCTTCAACCCACGATACGTCTTCATACTACCCTAATGCAATACAATTGAACCATCGTGTGCTTCGGCCAAAACAATACGTCTCAAAACATTATGTCAATCGGTACAACTATTCTGTCTCTGAAATGCAAAACTCTATCATCTCTGGAACTGAAATCTGAAGGTCTTCCTTCTACTATGTCTTGTACGTGAGGTGCTAAGAATCTGTCTTGCAACTGTTTCTCTTTAAATATGCTGACTCAAAGTAGGTTTAACATAAAACTCAGCCACAAAACTACTATCATTCGGTAAACGGAATCCGGCAGACACAGCTCGCAACTCTACTACTAATCTATCTACAATATGACTTGGAACATCGGTTACTACGTTAACTCTCTTCGGATGATACTAAATCTTGAGATTACGGTCTTCAAAAAATTCTAACAACTCATGTTGTTCAAGTTCCAACCCTTCCAAAGTCGTCAATTACTTCAAGTTTTGATGATAAGTGTACATATACTATGCATTTCTTACTATACATGTTTTGTCTGTAAGTCTTCGAAGCAAATACAACTGCAGTTAACTCTATGTCTTGTGTCATATAATTCTTCTCTCGGTCTTTCAACTATCTCGATGAATAAGCCACAATCTTATGTCTTGCGTAAGCACACAACCTAGCTATACATGTAACGCATCACCATAGTTCAGAAATTCTTTCTCTGATATGGGCTGGATCAAGGTCGAAGCTCTCCTCAAAATTTCTTTTGGTTTCTCAAGGGCTCAATGTCTCGCATCTAACCTCACAAACTGCACATTCTTCTGTAGCAATCCGTCAAAAGAGCAGCTATCTTCGAAAGGCTATTCACAAACTTCTTATAGTAGCAATGCTAGACCTAGGAACTATAGATACCTGTCACTATCTTCAATTTCTTCCAACTCACATCTTCTTCTGCCTACTCAGGATTTACTCTAATACACTCGGCTGATCTATATGTCCTAGGAGAACATCTTCCTTGACTCAGAGTTCTTGCTCGCTCAACTTGGCATACAATTGATTCTCTAATAGGATCTACAGCACTAACTCACAGGCTTGTCATGGTCTTCTTCGGTACATGAATATACCCATGTATCATCTATGAGAACTACTACAAACTGATCAAGGAGCTCATGAAATATTCTGCTCGACATCTTTATAAATGTAACTAACACACTAGTCAAACGAAACGACATAACTCGGAACTCAAAGTGATTATATCTTGCCCCTAAAGTTGTCTTCGGAACATCACACTCTTTTACTTTCAACTGGTAGTACCCGGATCTTAAATCTATCTTCGAGAACACTGAAGCACCTCTCAACTGATCAAACAAATCATCTATGCGAGGCAACAGATACTTGTTCTTCACAGTCAACTAATTCAACTGCCTGTAGTCAATACACATGCGCATACTACCATCTTTCTTTTTCACAAACAACACAGGAGCACCCCAAGGAGAACTACTGGGCCTAATGAAACCACGGTCTAATAATTCTTGCAACTGACTCTTCAATTCTTTCAACTCTTTTGGGGCCATACGATACAGAGCTATCGAAACTGGATTAGACCCTGAAACAGTCTCAATCACAAACTCAACATCTCTATCAGGAGGTAAACCCGACAACTCTTCAGGAAACACATCCGGAAAGTCACACACTGTTCTAATATCTTTCGGTCTAGCTTCACTCATATTCGGATTCATAACGTAAGCTAAGTAAGCCCCACATCCGGAGTCCATCAACCTATGAGCCTCTAAAGCTGACACAACATTAGACAAGAACTTAATGTTCTCGCCTACTACTACTACCTCGTAGTCATCAGAAAGTTTCAAGGAAATTCTCTTCGTCTCAAAATCCACACTAGCCTGGTGCTCAACTAACCAGTCCATACCCAAAATAATATCAAAGCCATAGAAAGGAAGTTCCATCATATCAACAGAGAACACATAACCCTAAATCTTCAATGGACATCTCCTATACATACGTCTAACCACAACTGTCTCACCAAAAGAATTAGTCACATGCATACCTACATCTAAGATCTCCACAAGTATATCTAATTTCTTTGCATGCTCACACAAACGGGCAAATCCGCAGAAATTGCAACTTCACAAGTACACAGTTGTTAGTCTTCGACCCTTTTGTCTTCAGGCTGGTCCTCCAAACATAAGCTGGCTCTTTAAAATCGTTCTTAAAGCATCTCGAAACCTCAAAATGTAGTTCTGATCACTTGCAGACAATCATGTTTGAACTTGTTCTATAACATCGGTCCTGACGACTCAAAACATCCCACTACCAAACAATCTGGAGTTAGAGCTCAAGACTTCCTTCTCGATTCAACTACATCGGAATCAAATTCATCTCTCCTTTTTGCTGGAAGACAATTCGGACGCACGCTGGCCTAATCACACAAATCGATTTCCGCTCACGGATACTGACCGACTGTCTTGTATTTAAACCATAGGCCGAACTCCAACGATCACCAGCTAACATTTCTGAAATTCAGATTACTCCCACGAGACACTTACCCTGATCTCGCCAACAGAACTAAGGTACTCGTACCTACCACTAACACTTCACCGGCACATTCAAACTTTGCATGCTTGCTAACAATATACAGAAGTAGGGATTCAGAATCAATCAGAAGAGACAAACTCAAAACTATACCAATGGCTTATCTGATAAAACATCGATACCACTTTGAACCTCACTCAAAGGTCTTCACTTCTTTTTACCAACTAATACCAAAATCGGTCTCATCGTCCCTCACCAACAAGAATCAACCCACATACACACGGACTCGAACAAACAAATTGTACCTCAACTCTAGTACAATCATACTTCCCTAACTATAGCAATGGACTCCCTCAACATCGTCCACCTTTTCAGAGACCACAACTTTACTTACCGATTTACGGCCCACGCCTCGGCCTCAAACTTACTAAAAAGCAATAAATCAACAACAACAACAAATTAACATACAAACTGGGTTAGCAAAGGAAAGGGTCCAAGTGGCTCAAGTATGATTCCCTCACTTAAAAATCTCTTTTCCTGATGTAATAGAAGCAATGGGACTCTACTAAACATACTTCAAGCAACATACGCGTACGATCGAACAATATACATTCACAATAAAACAATCACACATCACAACATACTTGAATAACAAGCAACATGCTTACATGGCAAGCAAACACCGTGCAATTCAATAAAAGAACTTAGCTTACCTCACTTACTTGCCCAAGGTCTCGGAAACCTTAGGCTCTGATACCAACAAATGTAACCCCCTCGCCCCGGTCTGGTCGGCTGACCGGTTCGAGTAGGCTACACGGGGAAAACCGATGTGAAACCCGTTAAGGTCACACCTCGGTTAGCAACCCTAGAAAATTTCTTTTAACTTTATCTTGTCTATAGGCATTATTAAGTCCTATGTGAAACACGACAGCGGAAACACAAACAATATAACAACGACCATCCGAAACAACACATTTAAAACAGCCCATTTATCCTTTTTAAGCAGGTCGTATCGGAACACCCTTAGGGTGTTTCAAAACGCCATAACTTGGTCAACCGGCCAAAGTCAACATGATGAGTTCATTTCGAAATAGGGTTGACCCGTATCGAAACGAGGTCAACGGTCAACTTCTCGTAGTCAACGATACGAAGACCGTTCTGAAACGCTAAGACTCGTTTCGATACATCAATTTATCGTCAAATTCTCAGATTTCTAGTGACAAAATCGTATCAAAACGTTCCTTAGGCGTATCGAAATGCCTGGCCAAAAACAAAGGGGTTGTATCGGAACGGGGTCGACCATTTCGAAACGCCCTCTGCCTGTGGATTGGTTTTAGCTGGTTTTAGGGCACAAGGATGCCCCCAAACCCCACTAAAGCCTCTCACAACACACAAGCACAAACCTAAGGCGAGACCACACTTCTACAAACATGTTTAACACACATCAAGCATATAAGAACCAAACATTAAAAGAACCAACATCAACAACATGTTAATCATACATAGCATTGAAGGTTCATGCTTCACAAGGCAAACACTTGAGCATTAAATATAGGCATCCAACACAAGGTCATACATTCACCATAAGGGAGCATATATAGCTTTTAAGGTTACATGCCTTAGCCAACAAAACATATAAGCATTCAAGACATGCAACAAAAACGAGGTTTGCAAAACAAGCAAGGCATCCAAAAGCCAAACCAACATTAACATACAACAAAGCATTCACATTAACAACACCTATCTCATTGCTTGACTATTACATTCTACAATTTAAAGATCTTACTTGAGCTAACCAAAAGCAACCCTTGGAGACCTTTCCTTGCCCTTGCCACCCACAAGCTACCGATATGCATTGTCGAACAAAAAGGAGCGTAAGCATAAAAGCTTAGTGAGGGTAGCTCATAAAACAAACTTCGACAATGCAGGGTCCAAGCACGAGCATACAACCAAGGTAGAATGCATGAGTTCTTACCTTCGAACCGCAAGAGCCAAGAATATAAATGATGCATGATCATAGTATCAATGTCATGTCATGCTCAACGAGTCCATAACCACACATATAGAAACACATATAACCACATATGAGCAACATAATCCATAATCTCTATTGGCACCTAGCTATGACTCGAATACGAGGATAATCATTGGAACTCACATCCAACAACACAACCATTACCTGACGATGGGATTACACTCATCACCGTTCATGCGGAGGGGATTCCACTCATCCTCACGCCTCATTTCACGCGGAGGGGATTCCACTCCTCCTCACGCCCGTCGATGGGATTTCACTCATCACCGACTAATATATATATAAGAAGATTTCCGGGCAAACCCTTACTCCATCTTGATGACTACCATCATCCAGACCACGCGCGCATTTTGACTCACGTGTGCACACTAAACATCCTAATGATCGATCATTTGTACCCAAGCATACTAGTGCCAATACTACACATTTCATTAATCTTTCACAATATCATTTCATAACAACTTCCGTGCTTAGCACGTACTCACCATGACTTACTGTCATGCACAAACCACAATTTCATGCCTAGCATGTACTTGCCATGATCATCAGATCATACAATCACCTCATAATATCATCTCACATGTCAACACCACATGTATATCATTAATACAAATATCACATCATATTTCATACACATGTATATCCCCATCACATTTATCATCAACATGCATATAACAATGCAACAAGCCATGCCTCAACATACACGTATAACAACATATACATATCCACCATAAACACGATTAAACACGAGGCATAAATCAACACTTTAAAGATCAACCAAGGTCTCTAACTAAAGCTTGGGATTAGGCTACCACTCTAATCCCAACTCTAGGTGGGTCTACCAAACCCAACCTAGTCCACATGCTTGAACCAACACTTGAAAACCATTTAAAAATATTTAACCACTCACCGACAATTCCAAGCTCAACCACACTAGCCGATCAAGCTTCCAACGATTCCGGATTTGTTCCTGAGGCTTCATCAATACAAAATCTCGCTTCTAATCACCTCAACACAATCAAAACAACCTCAAATCAAATCACCAATTAATGTAGCAAACTCGGAACACCATTCAAGCAACAAACACAATAATTCAAGCCATGAACAACCCCCCAAAACACCAAACCCGAGCAGCCCTAATACCCAGCCCAAAACTTGTGATTTCAACACATTTAACATCTCCAAATGCTTCCAAAACAACCCCCAACTATTACCCTAACATCAACCTTCAATTTCCAACACAAACCATACCCAAAACTCAACTAAAAACCCTCATAAAACCCCACCAAAACCCAATTTCGGGAATTTTTATAAAACACCTCAAAAATTATATATGTTGGCCCATTTGGTTCATAAACACCATATCTAACAATATTACATCAAAACCTTAAGTTAGAAACAATAAAGATATCACTTTTATTCAAATCTTTCAAAAACCCAAATTCTAAAACATTGATGAAAATGAAATCTATTTGTACTTTCAAGTAGAGGAAGATGAGAGAAAGATGGGGATGTGTTTACCTTTCAAAAAGCTCCAAAACAATTTGATGGAAAAGCACAAAGGGGGAAGAGGGGAAACTTGACGTGAAAATGGAGAAGGGTGGGGAAGAAGATGATTCAAATGGGTGTTCTAAAAATAAAAAGGTTTTTATTTTGCAAGACTCATTATTTACAAGAATGCCATTAATGAGATGGCCATTCTCATCTTTTCTAAAATCCATGGGATTTGATTCCCAAAACAATTTAAATCCAACATAATTGTTTGCTTCGAATATATGAAGCCCAAAACAATAAATTATTATTTTAATTATAAAACTGAAACCCAAACCATTATTTAAATATTATTTCCTTCCGACCCCCAAACCCGGGTGTTACATATTGGGGCTAGATTTGGGAATAGCTTAAGTGCAGATATGAGAAAGGGCGAGTGTAGACTAGGTGAATTCTTAAGAGTGGAGGTGAAAATTGATACAAGTAAACCTTTAAGAAGATGTGTTCATGTAGGAAAGATGGTTGATGGTGTTCCTAGAATTTGCATGGAAAAATATGAAAGGCTCCTTACGTTTTGCTATTGGTGTCCCATCATTCCTCCAGAAGCTAATAAAGGGAAATTTTAGTTAGGCCCTTGGCTTAAAGTGCCCCATAGGCAGAAATGGTCCAACCTCAATACTCCCAAACCTGGGATTGTTCACTTCAACAATACTGGTACCTCTGGGTCTGGGAAACAGAAGAAAATGATGGAAGTTGTTGGTGATAGTGAACTTGTAGTGGGAGGGTCTGTAATGAAAGGAAAGCATGTGGTTATATATGCTTCAAAGAATAGAAGTGTCAAGAGGGATTTACAAGGAAAAAACAAAGTTTTTCAATCCTGTTTGTTCTAAGAAAACTAGATCATGTTCTGTTGTAGTCTCTAACACAGTTGACGGTGGTGTAGAGGCTCTCTCTCCAATTAAAACCCCTGAAATATCGGTGGAGGCTGAGGATCAGCCCCAACGGGAGTCATGAAAATCTTAAGCTGGAACTAGCAAGGGCTTGGGAACCCTGAGATAGTTCGAACTCTTGGCAGTTAGTGGCCTTTAAAGATTTCATTTTGGTGTTCCTTAGTGATACTCATTTGTACAAAAATAAAGTTCGATGATGTTAAAAGAAGACTAGGTATGGCAAGTAATATTGTGGTAGAAAAGCTGATGATTGCATGAGGTTGTTGTTGCTGTGGAAAAATGATATACAAGTAAACCTATTATCTTTCTCTAGAGCTCACATAGATGTTGATGTTACTGATGGAAATGATAGATTTAGGTTCACATGGATGTATGGAACATGAAATAGAACCAGTAAGCATAAGGATTGAGAGTTACTGGATTCCTTAAAAGATAGATCAAAGTTGCCTTGGATTCTAGGTGGGGACCTTAATGAGATTCTGGATTTCAATGAGAATGATGGAGGCAGAAGAAAACCTAGAATTTAGATTGAAAACTTTAGAGAGTCCTTAGAGATGAATGGATTGTGGGACATTAAACCCAGCAAAGGGTGGTTCACATAGCATAGTGGAAACAACTCTGATTCCCATGTCAAAGAAAGGTTTGATAGGTTTGTGGCCACCATTCCTTGGCTACAGAGATATGGACAATGTGAGGTTATTTCTGAGTACACAACTTTTTCTGATCATCATTTTATTTTCCTGGATACTGAAGCTCCTATGAAAAGAACTGGTAGACATGATGACCATTTCAGGTTTGACAATTGTTGGGTTGATGAAGAGGAGTGTGGACATCAGTGGGACAAAATTAGAATGAAATTGTTGGTACAACTTTGGATAAATATAAAGTTGTAGGGGAAGGTCTTTACTGGTGGCAAAGAAATAGGAGATGAAAGGCCATCAAAAGAAAGAATGTTCTCTAGGAAAAATTGACTCTTTGCTTAATGAGGAGATATCAGACAGAAATGTTCAAGAATTGAATGGTTTGAAAAAAGATTTGAAGAAAGTGTTGAGTAGAGAGGAAGTCTATTGGAAACAAAGGTCCAGGGTTCATTGGTTAAAGGAATGAGATAGAAATACCTATTTTTTTACATGCTAAAGCTAGAGGAAGGAAAAAGAAGAATTTCATAAGGGCCTAAAAGATGATAATGGTGTGTGACAGGAAGGTGATGAGAAAGTGTTTGAAATTGCAAATGAGTTTTATTCCAAACTTTTCCAATCCAATGGTGGAGACTCTTCAAGCCTTTTGGCTATCATAGCCAATTCTTCTAGGTCATCCTCCTCACTAGAAGTGCTCTCCTCATGTAGTGAAGCTTTGAGAGCAACTCATATCTTCTTCTTCTTTTCTACCTCTAGCTTCTCCACTCTTTTCTCTTCCTTCTTCCTTTCATCTTCCCTTCCTTGCTTCATTATTTCGTGAGTTAGGAGAGAACCCACTAGCTCATCAAGTTTGTGTGTCTTCAAGTTTTTGGCCTCAATGATGGCGGTTCTCTTCCCATCCCAAGATTCGAGAAGTGAGTAGATTAGCTTCCGAACTAGTTTGTCTTCTCGGATTGTCTCTCCAAAACCCTTAAGCCCGTTGACGATTGTTGAGAAGCGATCGAACATCTTGGACACGGTTTCGTCAGGCTCCATTTTGAAATTCTCATAGCTAAGATTGAGAATTCCAATCTTGGTCTCCTTCACATCACTAGTTCCTTCATAAGTGGTCTCTAGTGTATCCCACACTTCCTTGGCACTTTCAATGGAGGAGACTTTGGAATAGATGTCGGGACTGAAAGAGCAAAACAACATGTGAAGAGCTTTATCATTGATTTGGATCTTCTTTCTCTCTTCTTCACTCATCTCAATCTTCTTCTTTAGAACAAATCTTCCTTCATCATCTTTCTTCAATGGAATATAGGGACCATCTTCAATGACATCCCAAACTAGATAATCATTGGATTTGATGAAGAGGCGCATTCGGTTCTTCCAAAATGGATAGTTATCACCGCTAAAGAATGGCGGTTTTGTGGTTGATTGAGACTCGTACATGCTTGACCCAAAGGTAGATGCCATGGCTTGATTTTTGGATGATCACACTCTTCCTAGGAACTCCTCTTGTGGTCGTTAATCCTTCAAAGAGGTAGTCTCTGATACCAATTGTTGAGTGGATCAATGATATGATATAAGCCAAGATGGGGTGAATTGGATTTTTTGAACTTTTGGTGGTGGAGTGGAAAATTAAAATTGGTGGACAAGAGAATTTAGAGTGGTTCAACTTCCAATCGAACTCTACATCCACTACCTTAGCTTCACTAAGTATTTTCCAACAATCCACTAATTGTTCTTCCCCTTTTCTAGGCTAAGGAGGTAACCGTTACAAAATCGGTCAAATTTTCTACCCAAAATTTGACCCAATCCTCACACAACAAAACAAAGATGATGAAGGCTAAAACAAGTATCTCTCAATACAAAATGTAGCCCAATTACAAGCACTCAACCCAATTGAATAGATAAGAATGAAAATTACAACTTCACAATTGGGTTTACAAGAAATAATGGGATTTTCGCACAAATGCTTGGCTTTGATGTTTGGATGTTTCTTTTTAGATCAATAGTTGTTGTTGAAGCTTTTAGAGGTCCCTTTTATACCTTCTCATTGAAATCTAGCCGTTGGGGTTGTTGCATTCATCAATAGAGTCGTTGGGATGTTATCTTCCCTCCATAAATGCAGTCTGCAACCATCCGTTTCGGAACGCCTGATCCTGTTTTGAAACAGACCAAAAAAGAAATAGTCGTTGGGGTGTATTAAATAGACCGTACCAAAACGGGCACGATCGTTTCGATGCGCTAAGAGCTCGTTTCGAAACTCGTTTCGAAACACTTAGCCACTGTCAAAGCTTGTATCGAAACGGCTTGGAAGCGTTTCGATACGCCTTAACGACAAGTATAAAATCAATTAAAAACTTCAAAGATCATATATTTAAAACCTAAATATGACAAAGAATTATAACATATAACATGATTGAGGTGTAATCATAAAAATATTGACTTCATACTTAGCATGTTGCAGAAGTGAACATTATATAAATTTTAGCGCAAAGTATAACTAAATACATAATTATTACAATCTTATAATTTTACTTGTTTTCTAATTGAGTTGGGGCCACTAAATTAAATGACCCAAAATAAATCAAGTACTTTAGAAATAAGAAATTTATATAAAATTACGTTTAAGAAATTGAATTACCAAACTATCATAGGGGGAGTGTTTATATATTTGTATTCTTTTTTTTTTGGAACAATACATATTTGCATTCAAATACATTACTTTAGTGTTTGAATCTTCAATAATGAATTTCCAATAATTTTATATAAACGAATGAAAATACAGAAGCACTATTAAAAAATATGTATTATACTCTTAAATTAAAATTATTTAATAATTGGCTTAATGGTTCAATAAGTCTTTAAATTTAAAAAATAATTCAGTTCTTAAACTTTTTTACCCAATTAAGTCCTCAAATTCAAAAAAAATCAATTTGAAATTTTGACCAACATTGATCCTTAACTTTAATAGTTTTTTTTTTTGTTTTTTTTTAATTTTCACATGTCAACGGCATGATAAATATCACTTGACATTTCTAGGGATTTCTTAATTTTAATTTTTAAAATAAAAAAATCTGTTAAATTCGGCAAAATTATTTTCAAAATATTAAAACTTATTTTTTAATTTTCAAAACTATTTAAAAAATAAATATTATCATACAATTATAAAAACTAATTGAAAAAATTAAACTATAAAAGTTATTTTTAAAGCATTAAAATATTTAAAAATCGTTAAAATATTATTAAAAATGTTTTTTATTTTTTAAAATAAATTTCAAAGTTTTCCCAAAATATCATTTAATATCTTTGTAATATTAAAATTTATTATAAAGTTTTTAATAATTTTTTACATATTTTAATTTTTAAAGATATTTTTAAAGTAATATGTTTTTACAGTTTTAATATTATTTAATATTTTTATTTTTTAAAATAAATATAAAATTTTCAAAAAACAAACTAATATTTTAAAATTTCAAAATAATTTTAATATTTTTTAGATTCTTTAAAATATTTTTAAAAATAAAATCTAAAAAATCTAAAAATGCCACGTGGCATCATCAAAGTGTGCCATGTGGCAAATAACATGAAACATTAAGTCTTAATGGTCAAATTGTCAAAGTGCTTAATTGACGTATTCTTTTAATTCGAGGGTTTAATTAATTTAATTTTTTAGTATAAGGGCTTAATTGGGTGTAAAATAAAATTCTAATTAATTTTTTTTAAAGTTTAGAAGTTTATTGAACCCTTGAACCTTAATAATTACTCTATTGAGTTGGTGTCCAACTAATTAACGACACCTGACTCAATCGAAAATTAAATATTAATATAGACATAAATAAAAAAACTGATAAACTTTCTAGTTAGATTTAACCAGTTCAGGACAAAATATGCTATTTAATTACATTCTCATAGCAAGATTCAAACTCATACAAAATGGGGCAAGATGATTATCTTTAACCACTAGGCCAATTAATAGATCTTATATATGGTATTTAATTGTCATAGATGCCAACTGAAAGATAAATTATAGAGAAATTATATTATAGACTCGGCTCGCCACGTCATCTATCGTCTCAACCAATAAAAAGCATCAATTTCATTAAAAAAATTTATGTCATCTTTTTACCAAGTGAATCTTCACTTCGGATTTACTATAAATTAAATTAAAAATCACTTTTTACCAATTGTAGATTCAATTAGTAAAAAGATGACATGGAAAAATTTAATAAAATGAATGATTTTTATTAGTTGGGACCATGGATGACGTGGCGAGTCAGGCCTATGATATAATTTCTCAACTAACTGAATTGGATTTTTAAATTAGAAAATAAATATTATGTTAAAGTATATTCAAATGATACACTGCTTGTATTTTGAAAAGGACTTGTGTATACATAGTTAGGCTCGAAATTATTGTGAAAAGGACTTTGGATTCTTGTTTGTGTTTTGGGGTTTGTTTCTTTATTTTCTATTAAAAATTAATTATGTCTTCAATATTAGTCAAAATAAAAATAACTAAATGAAACGTTAAAAAATTACCCATTGTTGTGAATAAAATAACGAAGAACAACGAACAAAAATAAAAGATTAAAGAGATGAGAGAGAAAGAGGGAGATTTGTATTATTCTCAAATATAGAATTGTATACAATGCCTTCAATGAATAATCTATTTATAGGCATAAGAAGTACATAATACATTAAACTCTAATTCATAAAGATAATATTCCTAATAATAAATAAATCAAACTCCTTTGATAAAGTTATAATCATGATAGACATCCACATAGATAAATATTCATAACACTCCCCATTGGATGTCTACAAAGATAATGTGTCTCGTTAAAACCTTACTAAGATAAAAACCCAGTGGGAAAAAAATTATTTAGTGAAGGAAAAAGAGTACACACATCTTTGATACGCATAACATGTTGTCTCATTAAAAACCTTGCCAGGAAAACTCATTGGGACAAAACCTCGGTTAAGGGAAAAAGAGTGCAATGCGTATTTACTCCCCCCATGCAAACATCACAGAAGATCTTTGAATCTTCACAATTTAATCTTGAATATCATTTTTCTAAAGATCGTGAAGGATGAAACTTTGGAGTAATATGTTTCATGATGTATCCACTTTCAAACTGAGATATACATCTTGCGTTATCTTCACACAAGATAGCTTTTATCATATCTTGTAAAAGTAAATCCACATATCTTTTGGATATGTTGGGTCAATAGTCTTAGCCAAACACATTTTTTTGGCTTGCCTCGTGCATAACAATTATTTCTACGACATTTGAGGAGGCATCAACAAATGTTTGAAGATCTAAATGTAATGATCTTTGTATATTCATAGATATTTCTTAACCAACTAATATATAGTGCTTCAAGACCAAGAAAAGATATAATTATCTTTATTCACATCCAACAGTCTTACAACTATTGGGATACTCAATAGATATGCTCTATTCATATTGAATCTTCTTTAAGATTCTTTTAGCTTATGTCTATTCATAGACAAAAGAAATATATAAAAATGTTCGATCTTCAGGTCGAGATAAACTTGATGTCAAGATTCAAGTACTTGTATTGAAAGTACTTCATGAGTTTCCAATTTGAAGCTCTTTAGGAGTTTTAAAATTATCATAATGGATCTTGATTCAAACTCCTTTATAAAATACATAAGGAAATATGATCATTCTTATAGTATTTTCTCAATTAGTATTCACTAAGGCGATTATACCAAATGCGCCAAAAATATTCATGAGACATGTCTAAATAAATTTCCTCAGAAATTTCCAAATGCTTATAGCAATTTAGATCTTTCAAGGATAAATATGGATCCACAAATAATTAGACGCATGTAAAATTTTCAAAACTGCCAAAGTAATTTCATCCACCATGAAGTAATTAAAACTTTTCATAAATCATAGTTCAAGTCGTATTTACGACTACTTATTTGTGCCTCACTTGCATTACACCTTTAGGTGTTTGGACTGCTGGTCCAAATACTTCTATTTTAGAAGTTCAAAGCGTCTTTCAACATTGGCCAATTCAATATCTATACTTCTGGATAGATTTTCAAAACTGCCAAAGTAATTTCATCCACCATGAAGTAATTAAAACTTTTCATACAGCATAGTTCAAGTCGTATTTACGACTACTTATTTGTGCCTCACTTGCATTACACCTTTAGGTGTTTGGACTGCTGGTCCAAATACTTCTATTTTAGAAGTTCAAAGCGTCTTTCAACATTGGCCAATTCAATATCTATACTTCTGGATAGATTTTATACAAGATCCTCGATTTCTTTCTTTACTTCTATAGAAGTATTTTATGTAAAATTGTTTGTAAAATCGTTGTCGATAACTTTCCAATTTTCTGGTTCCATTCTCGTAATGACATAACTCATCGAGATCTCTTCAAGATTTCAATCTTTATTTCAGGTACCTGAAACTCTTATAGAGTTTTATTATTTTTTATGTCTTGGGTCTCTTCAGGAGCACCCGCCTCCAATATATGATCATCTCATATTACTTTCTATTTACGAGAATTTTGATCATTGGAATCATTTCAACTATCATGCTTCAGGCATGATTTACATTCTCTCGCTCTAACATGTAATTTAAACTTAGAGCATTTCAGCTGGTATATGAGACTTAATTACTCTCATTGAGTCAGTAAATATGTCTGGCAGTTGACATGTAATAACATGAATTATCTTATGAACTTCTAGTTCATATACGAGGATCTATATAATGATAATTCATTTTCCTCTATTCAGCTGATTATTATCTCCCCCTGATGTTGAGAAAAATCATGTCATATATGATTCTCCAATTAATGTTTAAGAATTTAAACATAAAAGGAGACTCGTACTCAATATATATTCTCAACCCTTTTTATTTACCCATTTTGTGTGTTGTGGTGGAGCAATTCATATCGCACATTCAAAAATCATAAAATGAGAAATGTATGGTTTCTGACCAAAAACCAATCATAAAGGGGAGTTTATTATAACTCGTTGGCTTGATGTGTATAAGTGTTGCTATATGGAAACACCATATAAATAATAACTTTTTTGTTCTCATAGTTTAGCTATTAAATAGGAGGCATTCAATTGAAATTTTGCTAAACTATATTTGTCATAATCATTAGGCTTTATAACAACTTATATAGCCTAAAATATAAACCCACTAGTTTTTCAAGATGAATAGTCTAACTGCATAATCTGAATCTTTTTAGAATCAATCTCACAAACTTCTAGTTGTAAGTCGATAGAACAATGTAGATGCATCTACTAAAATCATATAAAATTTTCCACATTTGTGGATATATGGGCTCATATTTCGTTCAGATATCTAAGACATGCAGTCTTAACTTCAGTACAAGAACTTTAAGTTCTAATTCTTTTGGTAAGTGGGATCATCTATATCCTTTGAGAACAAACAACACAAGAACTTCACGTTCTTTTAGTAAGTGGAATTTAATCAATTCCTTGAAGCAACACAAGAACTTCACGTTCTTTAATAAGTAGAATTTAATTCATTCCTTTGAGAATAAGCACCACAAGAACTACAGGTTCTTTTAATACATGTGCATGTAAATTTCAATAATTTCTACACCATTATTGATTAGGATGGTCTAACCGATCATGCCAACTATATATATGTGTGTATATATCTCTGAATTTGTAAACTTCTTGTTTACCATAACATGTAATTTAATCTTACTCGTACATGTCTAGTACGACCATCAAAATTGTCCCTTTAAATAGGAATATATTTAGCTCTTTCGGAGCTTTCAATTGAAAGTATCTTTTGGTAGTAATATATAGCTCTTCTAGAGTTTTCAACTGACTTTTTGGCTACCAAAACTTATATCCATATTGGCTTATTTCAAATGCCAATTGATAACATATGTTATCTATAATTCCCAAATGGATAGTTTGCGAACTCATATTACTCTCTTTATGACTTTGACGAGTATAACGCACTGTGAATATGGAATAAAGTTTCATTTGACAATAACATATTTGCTCAACCAGAGCCTTTTGTGATATTAGTACTTCCGGATATAGTACTCACATTATTCCCTTGCATTTTAATCGAGAAATGCATAATTATGCACCTTTCAAAATGTGTTTTGTTTCATTTACTTCATGTAATGAAAATATGTATTTTGTATCATTCACTTCGAGGAATGAAAAATATAAAATATAGCACATCATATCAAGTCGATTATTTATCAGAGATAAACTTTCAAGTGCTCTTCCGAAGCATTGATATTTTAGTACTTTGAGAAATATTACTCATATTTCCCCTTGCATTTAAATGGAAAAAATATTTCTTATGCTTAAGTACAATATGAGTACTTGCATTATCTGCTAGGCATAAATAGCCACAATTCTAGGCAGAAATAGCCGTAATTTATTGTATATTTTATTCTGGAAGTAATCATATTCTTCAAATAATAAATTAACATAAAGCGTAAATAAATAATATGTGAAATAAATAAACATAAAGCAAACTAACATAAATAAATAATAAATAAAACGAATTAACATAAAATAAATAAAATAAATAAAAATAATCAATTATTCATGTCAGAGGTTATAAGGGAAATAAAATAAATGGTAAATTATTCCCTTCAAGGGTTATGAGAAAATTAACAATATCCAATCGAGTTGGACCAATAACGCCATAATTATTTTCGCCATAAATAAATTTTGTTTATATTTTATTTCATTTATCATTCATGATTATGGATAAAGTTCATAATACTTTGGCGTTTGACAAGTACGAAACCAATGGTTTATAACATCACATTGGTAAAAAGATTTCACTTCCTTAGAATGTTCTTTATCACTCTTGTCATCCTTATAACTTCGCTACCAGCGGGTAGAAGTATTCTTAAAACGACTATATTTTTCATGTGTATATTCATAGTCTCGACCACGACCACAACTTTTAATGTGATTTTTTATTTCTTCCTTAATATAATCTCACATTCACTTCATGGAATGGAGTAGAGCCAGTGGGCCTTTGAAACCTTTTTCACATATCCTTATCACAGAGAACAAAGATTTAATCCTCGTACGCGGCATTGTTAAACCTGTCCACAAGGTCCTTTAAAAACTTCCTTTGAGACCAGTAGCCTTGCAGAACGGGATGTCCAACCAATTATACTTGGATTATATCGAAATTATGTCTCTAACTGAATAATGATTTACCATGTTTGCATTCACTTCAGGGAATGAAACAGATCCAATAATCGCATGGAATAAACATCATGCTAGCATTCACTTCAGGGAATGCCCCATCATTGATAATTGCATGGAATAAACATCATGCTTTGCATTCACTTCAAGGAACGCCTCCCATAAAACTTTTTGGATCAAGAAGAATTTTCGTAACTTGAAATTGGGAGAAGTCTATGGTCAAGTTTTTCAACGAAGAAGAAATATTTCTTTCGAGCAAATATAGACTTTATAATAAACTTCTTGTAAATTCAAAATCATCATGATTTATCGCACTTTAAAATAATAATATAAAGAATAAAAATAAAACTAAAATTTACCGATATTGATTTTTCTCTCGTGGACAATGGAGACATAGCATATGACCGAGATAACTTCTCATAGTCCCTTTATATCACATCTCTTTCCAAGCCATTTAAGCATATCATGTAAAACTCAAAACACGGTTAAAAATATTAACTTTTACCAAATAAAATGACATAAATAATAATATGAAAAATATCAAATATAATCATATAAGTAAAAGTATGAATAAGCATATCGCTAATTAACCCTTTTAGGAACAAGAGAAAACACACGTAATTTTCACCAAACGCAACCTCTTCGTCTCTGTCGATTCGTCTTTTGGTTTGTGAGAAGCCACAAATTTATCTCTTTCCAATGTTCGAATAAAATCAAACATACTTCCAAAATTTTCAAAAATTAAAACAAAGTTAAAATATAAAGAGAAAGACAACCGGTAACTAAAAAAATAAGGAGAAGAAAAAAACTTATCTTTGATTTATTCTATAATCGAATTCTTCCCGGTAACTTCTTTTGAATTATAACGATGAAGACCTCAGTTGATTAGAGTCTCGTGTTGATAACGTGTTGTGAATAAAATAATGAAGAACAACGAACAAGAATAAAAGATCAAAGAGATGAGCGAGAAAGAGGGAGATTTGTATTATTCTCAAATATAGAATTGTATACAATGCCTTCAATGAATCATCTATTTATACGCATAAGAAGTACATAATACATTAAACTCTAATTCATAGAGATAATATTCCTAATAATAAATAAATCAAACTCCTTTAATAAAGTTCTAATCATGATAGACATTCACATAGATAAATATTCATAACACCCATAATATTATCACTAAAAATAAGACAAATACAATATATCATCAAAATTGCAGTAAGTTTTTTTTTTATTATAGTACA
This sequence comes from Hibiscus tridactylites, assembly GCA_958450335.1. Taxonomy (NCBI): domain Eukaryota; kingdom Viridiplantae; phylum Streptophyta; class Magnoliopsida; order Malvales; family Malvaceae; genus Hibiscus; species Hibiscus tridactylites. The sequence goes on from OY288280.1 coordinate 41,322,709, forward strand.
AATAACAATAATATTCATCGATTATATTACACGTACTGAAGTTCCACACATAGAATGTCACATTAAATCACACGGTTTTTATTGTAGTTCCATCCTTATTTAGTTATACCTTTAATATATATATATATATCACATTTCTTTTTGAATGTTTTGAAGCTTCGTTTATAATGTATTAAGATAATAGATTATTATTTATCAAACTAGGGTTTTTTATACCTCTCCGGTGGTCCGATAAACAATTCTGTCACCACCTCTGTCGTCTCCTCCTCCTCTTCCTCCTCCATGGTTGTTGAGGAATGTGGTTTCATCCCACACTGATATAAAAATCAATGCTGAATTCAGTTGCTAAATTAATTAATAATAGGTAAAATTATGATTGTAGTCTCTCTGCTATGCTCATATTCGGGATTTACTTTTTATAACTTAATTTGACATACTTAGACCTAGAGTTTGCAAACTAACTCGAGACCCAAACCGATTTTACTCAATTTGAGTCCTGATATCGACCTGAACAGGATGATTCGAACTTGATCTGAAACACGAAATAAACCGAACCGAATTAAAATCGACCTGATTTTTAGTTGAACCGATATACACCTGATGGACCCGAACAGAACAGAACAGACTCGAACTGATTTTCAATCTAACCGAATGGATCCGAATCGATTTCATCCGAACGGAAAGTAACTCGAACCGAAGGCAACCCGAAATAAAGAAAAGATATTAAAAGAAGTAATGAAAGATTTAATTTGAATTGTCGCACAACTCACTAATTAAAAATTCAAATATATTGGCTTTATAAAGCCATATATGAGTTTAAAAAATTGATCCGGCCTGAAAACCCGACCAAAACATATCAATCTCCTATTGAACTGATCATGACTCGACCCAAAATCAACCGAACCAATGTGACTTGATCCAAACTGATAGCCGACCTGAATCACTATAGACCCGAATTAAAACCGAACCAGACCAGATCCGACCCGAACAGAACCAAAATCGAATACAGTCAAAATTGAATATGACCCGAACCGAACACAATCCGAATAACCAGTTTGCTACCTCTACTTAGACCTTTTACTTTCATAATATCATTAAACTCAAGAAGGTAATGCTGTTAACCATCCCGGTTTAAAAAAGAATATGTCATTATTTTGACTAAAATAGTTTACTGCATTAACTAGTTGGAGTAAATACAGTAGAGATGAATCAAACAATGTCAAATTAAAGTTAGTGGCTAAATCCTAAATTTAAGTATAGTATAAAGACTATAACCAAAATTTGGCCTAACGAATAGGTAAACACACAAACCTGTTCACGTAGTTTTGCATTTTCTTCGCTGAGACGTCTCTCCTGAATATTTAACCATGCACCAAATTGAATTATAAGTTGTCTGCAGTCGTTGGATAAAAAAAAAATTGTCTGCAGTCGAAATTTATTACCTTAACGTTTGACTGTATAATATTTTGGTTCATATTTTTTTTTAAAGTAATTTTACCCTTAACATTTTATTTTAGGTTAAAATAGTCTTTTTATGGATGAAAATTATAAATCAACTAACGGTAAATGACTTAAAATGACGTGGTAAACAAACAGGACAGTGCATACTGACATAACAATGTCATATAGACAAATGTGTTAACTTGACATAATGATACATCAATCAAAAAAAAATTATAAAATTATTTTTTCTGCTAACGTGTCATTCTATCAATTCATTTCAAGCCATTTATCGTTAATTAACTAACAATTTTCATCCACAAAGAGGTTTTTCACTCAAAATGAAACGTTGAGGGTTAAAATTATTCAAGCAAAAAGAATAAGTGCCAAAGTGACTATTCAATCAAATGTTGGAGGTATTTTTTTATGCCAGAATAATAACATAGTATTCACAAAAATTGATGGATTACCTCTTCCTTTAGCTTCTTAATCTGCTCCCGAAATAATAGATTCTAACCATGGCAAAACCAAGGGAACCCATCATCAGTAACTACATTTCAACCATATAAATATGAAGTCTAATTATGGTTTTAAACAAGGTTGTTTGAACCTGTCCAGAATGGTCTGGACCGGGAACAGACTAAGAGACCGGTATGGAATAACCAGAAAAATCACGGTCCAACCGTGGTTTGCGAGCCAGAAAAATCGAGAAAAAATCAGTTCGACCGGTTTTCAGAAAAAACTGGGGTCCTACTTGCTCAATACCCATATCTAACCCAATTGAAATAAATTAATAATAATAATGAGTTTACTTTGTTAATATTTAATTTTTTAATTGATTCTATAATATACAGTTATTTTTATGGGATTATTGTTGTTTAAATGTTTATATTTTGTTTCATGTTTTCATTTTTTTATTTTTCTTGAGAATTCTTTTTTAACAGTGAATTGGTCAGATCATTCGGACCGAAAGCTGATAGTTTGACTGGTTTAACAGGGATATAGTTTTGAAAGGTTAAATAATTCAAATATACCCCTCAAAATAATTAATTAGATAAATAACCACTTTAAAGATTATTTAAATAAATATTTCTTTCTACCCATGTAAGATAAACTCGCCTCTAGTCCAATGTGAGTTTTTTTTTGTAAAAATAAGCGTTGTAAATTAAAATGTTTGTCTTCTTATTTACCCACCCAACACAGAACTCGTTTTTAATATTATGTATCGATATGTACCACTAATCATATGTATTGATATGTACTATTAACTATTTTAATAATTTTTAAAATTATGGGACTTAAAATATGATTGTTCCTTTTTGAGAATAAAATATGATAAAAACATATTTTGTGCCATTTTCAGATATTTTTTATTTTTAATTAAAAGTTGAATTAAGAATTATAAATAAAGTTTTATTTTTTAATTAAAAATAAAAAATTGAAAAATGGCACAAAAATATTTTAACACCTTTTATTTTCAAAAAGGCACAATAACACTTTAAGTCTTATGATTCAATAAACCATTAAAATTATTAATGATGGACATCAGTGCATATAATTAGTGATGACGTTTACTCTAGAATTTTTCTCACTTTTAACATATTTTTAGGAAACATAGTCATAGTTTTTGGAAGTAAAAATGTAAAATTGTTTTCACATGACATATGATATAAAATAGTTGAAAACTTGAAATAATAATCAACTCCTAAAAAAGTGAAATCTTTGTTTTAAGCACGCAATTGAAAAAATAGTTGATTTTTCTAAAGTGATATTTTTTATATTATAAAAAAAACAAAAAAAAATTAGAACAAATTGAGAATTAGTTAAACCTCATTGATTAGATTTCCATAAAAACTTGGATTGTGTTTTCAATGACAATATAACCCATGAAGAAAACTTTATATACCCCCGGGTAATTTACACAACTGATGTAGCAGTTTGGACGAAAGCTAATAAATTATGTATTTATTATTTTTACATAAATGATCATAAAACATTATTCAAACATATTATTTATCTCGGGTTATGATGTGTATTGATGGAAGAAGGCAAAGTTATTACTTATGTTTCGAGACAACTTAAGCCGTATGAAATGAACTACCCTACTCATGATCTAGAGTTGGTTGCGGTTGTCTTTGCATTGAAAATCTAAAGACATTATCTCTACGGAGAAAAATGTTATCTCCTTACCGACCAAAAGAGCCTCAAGTACCTTTTGACCCAAAAGGAGTTAAATCTATGGCAACGAAGATGGTTGGAACTCCTCAAAGATTATGACTTGTCATTGATTATCATCCGGAAAAGGTCAACGTTGTAGTTGATGCACTCAATCGCAAACCACTTCCTAGTAAGTATTGTTAATGACTCTTGAGTTTTATGTACTGTGTAGTACATTGACTCATTGTAATGTCACCGTATTGTAGCCTCTCGAGCAATTAATGCTCACTTCCGACTTCGGAAGCATCGTTGCCTCAAAGTTGAACTCCAAGTTCAGTCTACCACCGTTTCAAGAATCAAGGCTTTGCAAGACCAAGATCATAAACTCTGTAGAACTAATGTTTTGATATAATAATTGAAAAATGTTTTGGACTAATTTGAAAAGAATTTAAAACTTGTTTTTAAGTCCAAACAACTTGAATTTATGTTTGAGGTATTTTAAAAGGTTTTATTATATCAAAAAGGGGGAGATTGTAGAACTAATGTTTTGATATAATAATTGAAAAATGTTTTGGACTAATTTGAAAAGAATTTAAAACTTGTTTTTAAGTCCAAACAACTTGAATTTATGTTTGAGGTATTTTAAAAGGTTTTTGACAAAGAGTTTTCATGTTTTTAATAGCCAAACTTGTGATTTCAGTGTACCAGTATCGATACGGTAAACCCCCGTACCAATACCTTTTTGCCCCAGTTTGGCCACTGTCAAAACACGTATCGATACAGGCCCTTGCCGTATCGATACGCATCGGGATCGTTTCGATACGCCAGGTAAGCGTACCGATCCCAGCTCAACAACCCCAACGGCTATTTCCCAACGGCCATTCAAATATGGACCCGTACCGATACGCCCTCAAGCATATCGATACACCTATGCTGGCAAGAGCCCAACGGCTATTTCCTCAAGAAGGTCGTATCGATACCGTTCCACGCGTATCGATACTGACTGCTGCAGAACAGCATTTAAGAAGGGAAATAAAGTCCTCAACGGCTCCAATTCATCCCCAACGGCTAGTAACGGCTACAAACTCAATTGGGTGTATAAAAGGGACCTCCAAGCATCAAGAGAAGACTAATGCTCATATTGTCAAACATCAAATGATCAAGAAATTGTCTTAGTGCTTAATTTGTCATTTCTTGTATAGACAAACACTAGTGAGCCAAAATTGTCAAATTTGCTCAAGTGTTTTAGGTTTTGGGTGAGTGCTTCATTGTGCAAACAAACACCTATTATAGGGTTTAAGTTTGCTTATTGTTTCTCTTTGTAAAGAGGGTTTTGATCAAGGCTTTGGGTAGAAGCTTGATCGGTTGTAAGGGTTTCCTCCTAATCCTAGAAAAGGGGACGAATCAATAGTGGATTGATTGTGAAATCCTTAGTGGGGAGCTAAGGTAGTGGATGTAGACCTTGGTTAGAAGGTTGAACCACTATAAATCATTGTGTCACATTTCTTTTTAGCTTCCACAACCTTTCCACCCAAATATCCACCTCTCCACCACTTGGTGAGCATAATTGGTTGATCGAATCGAGCCCCACAAAACCCAACAATTGGTATCAGAGCTTGGCTCAATCGAAGAGGATTAACATCCTATTGAGAAGATCCGGCAAGCTCGATCACTATTTCATCAACCGGCTCAAATGGCACAATCAATCGACAAACCGCCTTTCTTTGACGAAACTCACTATATCCATTGGAAGACAAAGATGAAGTTCTTCATCAAATCAAAGGATTACAAGATATGGGATGTAGTTGAAGATGGTCCGTTCGTGCCTCAAAGAAGTAAAGCGGAGTGGAGTGCTGACGATCGCAAGAAGATGGAGCTAAATTGCAAAGCCTTGCACATTCTATTTTGTGCATTTGGTCCATCCATCTATGAGAAGATGTCTTCTTGTGAGAGTGCTAAGGAGGTATGGGACAAGCTTGAAGTCACATACGAGGGGACAAATGAAGTCAAGGAGACCAAGATTGGGCTCCTAACCTTAGAGTATGAGAACTTCAAAATGGATCCGGAAGAAAACATCGAGAAGATGTTTGATAGGTCCTCCACCATCACCAATGGTCTCAAAGGCTATGGAGAAGCCATCCCGGAGGAGAAGCTTGTTCGAAAGCTCATCTACTCACTTCCCGAGTCTTGGGACTCAAAGAGGACCGCCATCATTGAAGCCAAATATTTGAAAAGTTTGAAGCTTGATGAACTCATGGGGTCACTTCTTACTCATCAAATCATGAAGAAGAATAAAGAGGATGAGAAGAAGAGGGAAGAAATTAGAGCTATGGGAGAGAAGAAAATCAAAGGGCTTGGCATCAATGCAAGTGTCATGGCTCTCAAATCCTCCACTTGCCATCATGTCTACTCAAGTGAAGAGGAGGATGAAGATGAAGAGATAGTTCATCTCTTCAAGAAGTGTGCCCCGTTCATGAAGAAAGCCTTGAGAGAGCTTGAACGAGAACCCAAAAGAAAGGAGAGGGCAAGCACTTCTAGTCATAAGAAGAAGGCATATGTGGCTACTTGGAGTGATGAAGACTCCACCGATGATGAACAAGCCAAACTTTGCCTTATGTCCATCGAAGAAGATTCAAGGGTAACTTCTAATTCATCTACTTCATGTTCTTATTCCTTTGATGAATTACAAGATGCCTATGATGATTTGGTTTTAGATTTTAAAAGCCACATTTTGAAAAACAATAAATTGATTTCAAAGTTAAAAATTCAAAATGATTTGCTTTCTAAAACCAAACTTGAACTTGAAGCAAAACTTGAAGAGTTTGAATTAAAATGTCTTAATTTACAAAAATTGCTTCAAAAAGTTCAAGGAGAAAAAGATTTGATTTCCAAAGAACTTGAAAAGAAAAACAATTTTGGAAAATCAAATTTTTATGTTAGACAATCTAGTGTCCCTAGATTTATAAAAGGAAAATGTCTTAGAAGTGTTTGGGTCCCAAAAGGACTAATCACTTCAATTAAAAAGGATGACATTGAAAAATGGATTCCTAAGGGGACTAAAATTTGTGCAACTAACGTTTATGGATCCAAAGCAATTTGGATACCAAAAATTACTTGATTGTCTATTGCTAGGTGTGATGGAGATGTTCAACAAGTCAAACATTGAGGGGGAGCTCCATGCACACAAGGAAGAACACTTGGAGAAGGAAGGCTTCACATCCTCCCTTGAGTTCAAGTGTTTGTAAAAATTCTAGTTGTTTTTGTTTTCATTTGTCTATTTTAGTTTAAATTAAACTAGATGATCATATATGTTGGACTAACATTTTTTATGATGCTTTGAGTAAGGGGGAGCCATTTTAAAACCAAAATTTGTATTTTTGTCAAATTGTACCTCTATTGTTATTTTGAACTTAATGTTTAAATTTTTTTTGATATAACAAAAAGGGGGAGAAATGGTTTGAAAAATTGAATTTTCAAATGAATAAGGGGAAGCTTTATTTGATTTACATTCCTAATTCTCTTATTCACATTTTTAAAGTTTAAGGGGGAGAATCCCAAACAATTTTTCAAGTTAGTTTTATTATATCAAAAAGGGGGAGATTGTAGAACTAATGTTTTGATATAATAATTGAAAAATGTTTTGGACTAATTTGAAAAGAATTTAAAACTTGTTTTTAAGTCCAAACAACTTGAATTTATGTTTGAGGTATTTTAAAAGGTTTTATTATATCAAAAAGGGGGAGATTGTAGAACTAATGTTTTGATATAATAATTGAAAAATGTTTTGGACTAATTTGAAAAGAATTTAAAACTTGTTTTTAAGTCCAAACAACTTGAATTTATGTTTGAGGCATTTTAAAAGGTTTTTGACAAAGAGTTTTCATGTTTTTAATAGCCAAACTTGTGATTTCAGTGTACCAGTATCGATACGGTAAACCCTCGTACCGATACCTTTTTGCCCCAGTTTGGCCACTGTCAAAACACATATCGATACGCATCGGGATCGTTTCGATACGCCAGGTAAGCGTACCAATCCCAGCTCATCAACCCCAATGGCTATTTCCCAACGGCCATTCAAATATGGACCCGTACCGATACGCCCTCAAGCGTATCGATACACCTATGCTGGCAAGAGCCCAACGACTATTTCCTCAAGAAGGCCGTATCGATACCGTTCCACGCGTATCGATATTGACTGTTGCAGAACAGCATTTAAGAAGGGAAATAAAGTCCTCAACGGCTCCAATTCAAGAGAAGGGACCTCCAATTCATCCCCAACGGCTAGTAACGGCTACAAACTCAATTGGGAGTATAAAAGGGACCTCCAAGCATCAAGAGAAGACTAATGCTCATATTGTCAAACATCAAATGATCAAGAAATTGTCTTAGTGCTTAATTTGTCATTTCTTGTATAGACAAACACTAGTGAGCCAAAATTGTCAAATTTGCTCAAGTGTTTTAGGTTTTGGGTGAGTGCTTCATTGTGCAAACAAACACCTATTAGAGGGTTTAAGTTTGCTTATTGTTTCTCTTTGTAAAGAGGGTTTTGATCAAGGCTTTGGGTAGAAGCTTGAACGGTTGTAAGGGTTTCCTCCTAATCCTAGAAAAGGGGACGAATCAATAGTGGATTGATTGTGAAATCCTTAGTGGGGAGCTAAGGTAGTGGATGTAGACCTTGGTTAGAAGGTTGAACCACTATAAACCATTGTGTCACATTTCTTTTTAGCTTCCACAACCCTTCCACCCAAATATCCACCTCTCCACCACTTGGTGAGCATAATTGGTTGATCGAATCGAGCCCCACACAACCCAACAAACTCCAATCCATTGTTTCCAAGTTATCAGATAATCCCGACTTCAGAATTAATTCTGAATAACTCTTGTGTTTCCACGGTCAAGTCTGTGTACCTAATGATGAATCTCTTTGCGCCTACATCCTTATAGAAGCTCATTCAAGTTCTTTTTCGTTCACCCCGGGTCCATGAAGATGTATAAGGACCTTCGTGAACTCTATTGGTAGCCATGCATGAAACGAGCCATAGTTGATTTCGTACCTAAGTGTCTCACGTGTCAACGTGTTAAAGAAGAGCATTGTGTCCCTACCGGATTGTTGCAACCTATTGATTTACGGCAATGGAAGTGGGAAAAGATCATTATGGACTTTGTCAGTGGTTTACCCTTAACTAATGCTAAACACAATGTCATATGGGTCATTGTAAACCGTTTCACCAAGTCAGCTCACTTTATACCGGTTAGAATGGCCTACGGTCTTCCTAAACTAGCTGACTTGTACATCAAGGAAGTGATTCAGCTCCACGGAGTACCTAAGTCTATCATTTCTGATCGAGGTCCTCGCTTCACATCTCGATTTTGGAGAACATTACAATAAGCTCTAGGCACCAGAGTTAATCTTAGTACTTCCTTCCACCCTCGATCTGACGGCCAGTCAGAAAGGGTAATCCAGGTAATTATTGAAAGTTCCTTCCATTGAACTCTTAAAATTGGTATTGTTATTAAACTCTTCCATGCATATCTTAGAAGACATGCTTCGAGCATGCATCATCAACTTTGGTGGATCTGAACTCCATTGTATGGCTCCGTATGAGGCATTGTATGGCAGGTGATGCTGAACTCCATTGTGTTGGTCCGAACTCGGTGAAGGCAAAATGTTGGGCCCTGACTTACTTCGGGAAATCGAAGAACGAGTTACCATCATTCATGATCGCTTGAAAGTTGCCTTTGATTGACAAAAGGCCTATGCTAATCTTAAGAGAAGAGACATTGAGTATGAAGTGGATGAAAAATCCTTTCTTAAAGTCTGACCGTGGAAGAAAGTTCTGAGATTTGGCAAAAAGGGAAAATTGAGTCCCCGGTTTATCGAACCCTTTGAAGTCATTGAAAGGGTTTGCCATGTGGCATATCAATTGTTGTTGCCCTTAGAGCTGAGAAAGATCCATGATGTCTTCCATGTATCGATGCTTTGGAAGTACCAATTTGATCATTCACACATCATTGAACCCGAATCTGTAGCGATTCAATTAACCAACGAGGAAAAATCGGTTCAGATTCTTGCAAGAGAAGTCAAGAGGCTTCGTAACAAATCTGTATCGTTAGTTAAAGTGCTATAGAGGAGTCACACTATTGAAGAAGCTACCTGGGAACTTGAAGAGACTATGAAACAACAATACCATCATCTCTTCAGCTCAGGTAAAATTCGAGGACGAATTTTTCTTAAGGGGGAGAGTTGTAACACCCCGAAATCTGGTCTAGTCGGAATTGGGTTTCGGCGATCGGAAACCCTACATCAGAAAGGTTTAAATATTGTCCTGACACTATAGGTGTGATCAATTATATCGACATTGAACTCTAATTGGGTCAACTCATCATTCTTGGACCTTATTGAATAATATAAAAACTTATTTAGTGACTAAATTGTGAAAATTAAAAGTTTGGGGGGGAATCTTAGAACATTGGGAGTTGAGGGACTAACCTTGCGATTAGCCCCTCCTCAATTATAATCACCACACACGTAGGTGATCATAATTGATTTCCTTCACCTTAAGGAAACCTTAAGGCTATAGGAAACTAGAGTAAAGAAAGAAAATGAAACTTACCTGATACAATTCTAAGCAAACACCTCGCTATCATCATCGTCTCCTACCTCCAAGCACACACCTCCATTGGAGATCAAGCTTAAGCTTGATTTTTCATCGAATCCTTGCTATCGAATCGTTGCTCTCGATCAGGTAAGCTAAACCCCCAAACTATTATTGAAATCCATGGACGTTAAGAGAGTAATCTCGATGTTAGGTTTAGTTATCCATGGAAATCTTATAGATATTGTTATACTAAGTTTAGATATCGATTTGGATGTTGTTATATTGATTACGATGTTGTGGTATTGTTTCTAACACTCTTATTGATTTCCAAGCTCAAGAAGTCGATAAAGAACATCCATCGAATTCACCAAGGGCTAGGAACAAGAGGGTTGTTATCCAAGAGCCTTAAAAGCATCGAATTGTCAAGGTGAGTGTAGTCGGAATCTCGAGATTAGGCGAAGAGCCTTCCCGAATTTATTGTTATTGCTTTCATTACTTTAGCTAACCTTGCTCTAAGGGATATTGTACCGAGTCATTAGATGGATACATTGGTAAGCATCGGTAAGTATAACATTCAACATTGGACATTGGTATTGTCATCGCATTGTACATTGTTATTGGCATAGATATTGTTATAGAAACATCGTAAACGAATCGACGATCATTGAAATTGGCATCAAAATCATTGACTATTGTTATAGTTATAGTATTTTTGAAGGAACATTGATATCGAAACATTTTTTATTGATAAATACATTGGAAACATTGAACATTGTAATTATCATTGAATCTTCATTGTTATTATTGTTATTGAACCTTGGGACCGAAGCATTGGATACAATTGACATGCCATAGAATTCATGAGCTCGGTGTACGGGTGGAATACGGTCCTAAGGCTACGACCTATATTGATTTGGCGAGGCGGAGGGATGTGTATGTTATTGGTCATATTGGTGAGGCGGAGGGACTAGACCATTTATTGATTTGGCGAGGCGTAGGAATTCGCGTATCCACTATCTTGATTTGATCCAAGGGTTAATGTTGAAATACAAAGATATGGTTGTTGAACATGAACATAGCATTGATACTATAGACTTATAACATTGATATTGCTAAATTCATGAATTGAAGTGCATATTGTTGATTTTGATATTGTTCACGTCTACCTCACTAGGCAAAGTATGCCTAATGCATTTCATTTCATGCATTTCACGTTAAAGAGGTTACCGTTGTTGAAGATTAGAGAAGTCGGGGCTAGACAAGTTACTACAAGCTTCAAGTAACATGTTTTGTCCTTATGAACTCCTAGAATGGTGTCAATGTAGTTAAACTAGTCATTTGAGTCCCTTTTGGTATGTTTATGTTATGTGTGGTTTGTAATGTAGTTAAAGACCCTAAAATGACTTTTGACTAAATTGGCATAATGGGCTCTAAAAGGTAAAAACCTAGTAAACATATTCATACGGTCATGAAACTTGGCATGCTAGTAGTTTATAATATTTAAATGTTGTGTGTAAAGTTTAAATGCATTTGGACATCGTTTTGTAGGTCAAATTGGATAAACACCATACTAAAAACTGTCATTATAGGGCAGGCGTACCGAAATGGGTGATGGCGTTTCGGTACGACATCATATTAAAGCTATAAGGAACCAGGGTAAAACATGGTGTTTCGATATGGCTTAGGGGCGTATCGATACAATTTTTGGGGCTTTAGCCACTGTCAAAACTCGTTTCGATACAGGCTTAGAGTGTATCGGAACGGGATCGACATGAGTTAACCGGGATCGATATGGGTTAAACCGTATCGAAACAGGGTCTTTTGGTCAAAGTTAATAGACGTCAATCTATACCAAAACATCTCTGGTCGTTTCGGTACGGTATTAGATAGTGTCCCTGGAAATTTTAATTAAAATATGCTCGTACCGATATATCCTAATTCGTTTCGGTACGGTGTTAGTTATAATCGTTAATTGGCAATGAACATTTTTTTGCATTGTTTATATTTGATCACTAAATCTTCTAAAGTTTAATTAGGTGGGTAAATGAACTCGGACTACCATGAAAATTTTCAAGCTTACTAAAATTGAGTTGAATTTCATTGTAGTTCAGTCTCTTTATAAAAAGGACCCCTAAATTACTGAAATTACAATTAAGTCCCTAGAGCTTATAAAAGTTTAAATTTGTCTCTAAAATAGATTAGAAAATCTTAATACAAGTTGTTACAGTTGCATATCGATAACGTATCATATCGTATTGTTTATTGAATGAATTAGTGTACCCGAATCACTATATTGATCACCGATAACGCTTTCCGACCCGATTTCCTACCAAACCGGGAAGGGGGTGTTACAATACACCTTTTAACTTTAGGTGTAAACTTTTTCTTGGTAAAAATATGTGCCTAAAGTTTCATTTTGAAAATTTTAGGTGCTTGGTCGTTAACGGCCGTTAAAAAAATTGTTATCCAATCAAACATGACATATGTCATGTTTTTTAGTTTTATTTTAATCAAAAAATGAAAATAAAGTATATTTTTAAAAATATCCCAAATAGTCCTAAATTCCTAACTCAAAACCCTTAAAATTGTCATTGTTACCACCATTGATAGTCTCGTCGGACCCCATCACTATCTTCGCTGAACGTCGCCGTCCATTTCCCCTAGCCACCCATTGTCGTTAACCGACGGAAGACGTGTCAATTAGACGTTGAACAACGAACAGAAAATATTCCAACCGAGCAACATCTGATTGGCACACCTCTTTCGATTACGGATGATAGGTGGTTGAGAGAAATGGACGACGACGTCCGACAAAGGTAGGGTAGGGTCCGACGAGGTTATCGATGGTGGCAATGACAATAATTTTGGGTTAGGTATTTTGGACTATTTTGGAGGATTTAGAAATCTTGAGATTTTTTAAAATTATTTTATTTTCATCTTTTTTTTAAAATAAAAATAAAAATAAATACCACATGTCTAAATCTGATTGAGTGATAATCTTTTAACAACACAACGTTAAAACGGTAACTGATTGAAGCTTTGGGCAACTAAAATTAACAAAACGAACTTATTTTTACCAAAAAATAGTTTAAACACCTAAAGTTAGAAAGAAGTATGGTCTAGGCACTTATTTGTATATTTAGCATATTTTAAATTATAATAATATTTTATAATCAATATTTTGTGTGTTATAATTTATTCTATAATTAAATAATTTTAAAAAATATTTATTGGTAAAAGATATATTAATTGCATTGTATTTATAGTCTTCAAAATGTTTATTACTAAAAGATGTACTAATTGCATTGCATTTATAGTCTTAATATTGTTTATTGGTAAAAGATATTTTAATTATTTCTCTTCAATCAAATCCATCTTAAATATTATGTCATATGACACCTCAGCAGATGACCTAGTAAATAAATGTAGCGTTGTCCTGACACCACACAACCCTAATTGGGAGAAAACTTTATCTACTAGTGAATAACTTACCCACGTGAGTTTATTTAATAGTTTTATAAAAGACATAAATGCTAATCAATACGTTAGTTAATGTTCATTTTTTGTCAATTCAAATAATTTTCAATTATTTTTTCATTTATACGATATAAATTTTAGGAAATATAATCTTTTTTTTACGTTTATTTATTCTTAAATGATTAAAAAATATCTTATTTTCATATATGATTATATAATTTTATTTTTAAATTTAGGCAAAATTATTGTCTAGAAAAAAATCAAATACTTTTACATTTATATACGAAAGAAATTCGTCTACCCTCACTTTCTATCCTATTCATTGTCCTGTTCACGGATTATTGCCACATAGCTTTAATTAATTAATTTTTTCTTTTTTACATTATGCCCTATTTACATCTAACAAAATCTAATTTTTATTTTTGTTGTACAATACTTATGAAATATATTAAAGTAAAATGTTTCATATATTATATGTTACTTAGAAATTTAGTTCTTCTCCAATTTGATAATTTTAAGTCATATAATTTAGTTATATTAATTGTCTTGGTATTATGAGTCAATTGGAATTTCAAATTTTAAAAAGTACATGAATCGAACCCAACGAGTGGTCTCATTCTTCAATTTGATAAATTTAAGTCATGTGATTTAGTTATAATGTCTTGGTATTACGAGTGAATTGAAATTTAAAAATTTAAAAAGTATATGAATCGAACCTAACGAGTGGTCTTAGTGAAAATAGAGATTATATTATGCTTATCTTAATGGACTTGGGTTCGAGCAACTTTATCTGCAAAATGTATTTGTATGTTTATCTAAATGTTAAAAAAGTATGAACATATATGCTATAATATAATCACACCATTTTTAATTTTAAAATACATGAATTGAAACTACCAAAATTAGAATACATGAACTATTGACTATTTTTTGTTCTAAAAGAACAAAAATAAACTATTTCATCTTAATTTCGAAATACTAGATTTCCTTCAAGGGCTATTATTTGAAGCAATGTCACACTCGTTGATCCGGAAACTAGCGGAACATGATATTACGATGAGTCAAAAAAATTAGTTAGCTTAATTTTTCTTCTTATTATATTAAAAAATAAAATATTTTATTAAAAATTAAAATATTAATTATATTACATTTATAGTTATAAAAATTGTTTATGAGGTAAAGATGTATTAATTGTATTGTAGTTATAATCTTAAAAATTATTTATTGATAAAATTTAAAATGTGTATTAATTGTGTTGCATTTATTGCTTATTACAAATATATTATATTACATTTATTTCTTATCAAATCATGTGACATCTCATCCGGGTAATCTACCCGCTTTAATGATACCAACTAATGGTGTTTTAATTCAAACCAACTAGTAGCACTATAAATATAAATGAATTAAATTTTGCTACATCAAAAATAGATGGGTTAACTCCTAAGTTTTAACATAATTAATGGTATTATCAATTTAAAGCAATTAATAGCATTCAAAATAGAAAGACTAATTTATGTCAAAATAAATAGACGTGTCAACGCCCAAGTTTCAACGTAATAAAGGGAGTAAAACCACAATTATACCGAATTTGAAACGTTTAAGCATGCATGTGAATTTTAGTATATATGCACGTACCTTTCTTTCCCTTATTCTGCTTAAGCTTCGTTCCAACTGGTTTTCCAACTGTTGTAGCTCACTAACAGAACACGGTTCCAATCCCTTTCCCAATAGCTTTCTGTTAAAAAGTTGAAAATATATACAAGAATATTAATGCAGACATTGATGAAAAGTTGCAGGTTAACTACGTATGCAGGTTTGAAACTGAGGACTTAACTGTTTAGTATCTTCGAGTGATTCAATCTTCTTTGCCAAGCTTTGAGCGTCTTCCTTGTCATTCTTCACGCACAAGTTCAATCATCATTAGTTCCAAATTCTATTGAACAGTAAGATTAGGGTGAGTTGTATGTTGCGGCGCTTTAATTTAAGGCTAAAAACGGCGCAACCGAAATATTTGAAAACACAGAACCTAAAATGTTACAACCGAAATGTTATCAACAAGTATAATATTTTGGTGGTTTTTGACAAGTTTCAAAATTTAATTTTTGGTTTATGAAAAGTTTCGAAACCTACCACTAACCTAAAATGTTAACAAAAAAGTATAACATTTCGGTTGTGTGGGTAACATTTTAAGTTCCGTGTTTTTTAACATTTAGATTGTGTCATTTTTTAACATTAAATTAAGGCGCCGCACCCTAGACTCACCGGTAAAATTAAGCATATAATTAGCCGATTAATGCAAAAGCATAGGCAGAGATAGGTACCAGGTCTACTGCTAACTTGTGGCCAATTCCAATTTCCTTGTCTCTCTTCTGATAGCGCTCAATGGTTTTATTCATGCTGAAACAACTCCAAACACCATACAATTAATAAGAGCTGGAAACCATGAAATTAACTCAAAGCACTTCACTTTCAATACATGGAAAATCATGCACATATCTTCCAAGAATCATGTATTGAAAACCAAAAAGAAGAAAATGGGCTAAATGCTTCGTGTTTAGAAAAGGTAAATAGATTGTCTGATACACGCCTAGATTAAAGCACTGCATTCTCTTCAAAACGGTCTTTCCAGCTAGGACGTTCTCCTTTTATTCAAATATTCCTTCTGGACCACCATCTTTCATGGAATTAACAAAGCAAGTGTTTTAATATATACCTTAAAGTTAAACTTGGTGCTAATCTCGTGGGTTCTCTTTGTTAGGGAGGGTGGGACTTTGATGCTAACATAAGCTTTGATACATATGGAACTAAGTTAATGGTTCGTCCTTCATCTTTATCAACCAAAATTCTACGAATATAACACACAAAAGTAAAGCCTGCATGTTACATTTTTCTAAAAAGAATTGTTTTACATCAAAACTACCTGAGACAAAGATCATACATAGTTTGGAGAAAATGAGCAACATGTGGCTACCAAGAAGCTCCTTTACCGACCATTTTGTTTTCTCAAAGCAATAATCAACTTGTGCAAACTTGTCTATGAATATCAATGATAACAAAGGTTCAAAGATGGTTCTAGACATTGTGTAATAAAAATATCATTTGCGGAGTGGTGCAATGGTGTGTCTATTGACACCCTCAAAATTTTGAGAATATATATATATGGTAAGGATTCACTTACACAGTATAAAACTCAATTACTTTTACACCATTTTTAGACCGTTGTATGAGGATAATAAATGATTAAGATTATTTTTTTATTTCCTTTTCATGCGATAATCTTCATATTTTTACTATTAATCTCAATCATCCATTTACCTTCATCCAATGATCCAAAAATGTGTAAAATTTTCAAGTTTTACATAGGGTAAGAGGATCCTATCTCATATATATATATATATATAAAAGAAATTTGACACCCTTTTAAAAAGAAATTGAAAACGATTTAAAAATAATTGAGATTATTTAAAGGAAATTGACATTCATCATTTGACTCCGCCCATTTTAATAAAATATTGAGTTAACACCAAAATTCTAACACCACACCCTAAATTTCGTGGCTTTGCCCCTAGAAGTGACTGCATATGGTCCCCAAGAAATGGAAGACCCCAAAATTAGTTAAGTTAAATGCTTACAAGGAAAAACGATAAAAGATTAGTTATAGACTAGTGATAAAGCACATAGGAAAAACAAAATGATGTTGTACTTCATGAATTTTAAATCCTATTAAACTCATTTTTATTCAAGAGTCAATCTACTATGTACACAACAAAGTCAACAAACATTTACTTCTTTTTTTTAGAATTGAGATCCAATAAATTGCACATTACCTCTTACATCTTTGAGCCGTAATATATATGTCCAAGCATATATTGCCTTAAACCATAAACAACAAAGACATTTCCTAGCTAATGGTGTTCAATCAATAGAATTGATGGTTTCTTCGTGCAACAAACAAAAAATTCCTTTAATTCCAATTGTTTGATATCCAAAACGACGCATGCAAATAGATGTCGGACAAAATAGCCATTAATGTATATTCTTTCCGTCCCACTATTTGTATTACATTTGTATTTTAAAATTGTCCCAGTTAAAGTGTCACTTTGAAAAACTCAACAACTTTTATAAAATACATTTATTTTTTTGTCCTTTTTTAGTTTCTCAACAAAAATAAAAGTTAACTTTTTAAGGGCAAACTTGTCATTCAAATTATTTTACACCACACATCTCATATAAACTTTTTCTTCCTAAAACTCCGTGAAAAATCAACACGTGACACAAATAGTGAGACAGAGGGAGTATATGTTAATTTGTAATAAAATAAGTACTTCTAACATATGAAAGACCAAATTAATTAGTCTCGAACTTGAACTAGGTTAAAACTAAATAAATGAAGGAACGCCTGTGAGATTTAAATTTCACACATTCCCCTCTCTTTTAGATTGTGGATTCAATATTCATTAGGAGTAAATTTTCCATCTCCTTCCCCTAATAATGATTGTTCAAAATAGAAAACTCCTTAAGTAGATCCATAGAAACGCGTATATCCATAATTTGTTGATTACGATGATATTAACACTGAATTATGAAGTAGCATATATCAATTAAACTATATTAAGTAACATATATCAATTAAACTAGAACATAGTAAAATTAGTCTACCCTTTTTGAAGTACAGATTAAGACTCTTTTGTTGACAACTTAAATCCATGATTCAAATCCTGATAGTAGCATCCCCTCTCACATTGTATTAGAAAAAACATAATAAAATTATATAGTCACCCATAAAAGAGTTACCGTCAATTATATTAAATGGTCTCTATACTTCAAAACTTAAGTGCTCAAAGTATATTGCATCAATAAAATTCACCATTTACTTAACAACCAATTCATACATTAAATGTCAATTCATATTTTATGTGAAACATATTTAAATACACGTATTAAGTTAAAAGCTCACATATACGTACCGTATAATTAGCTTTGGTACAACATGTTAAAAAAGGACAACGTTTAGTAAAATTTAGAAAGAATTTTTTAAAACACATCAAATCCAATTTATCTTTACAACATGTTTATAATTTGCTCCATATACTTTAAATGCACTTTATGTTATATTTAAATTGACATTTAATACTCGGACTGGTGAGATTATTTGATCGATACGAAACTAGCATATACTTTATAATGTTCTCCCCCATATTACTAGTGAGAGTATTTGTTCTCTACCTAGCGAACCATGTAACTTTATGATGTAGCCTCAATTATTGAGGAGTAATATTCTGTTTATCATTGGTTTTAATTAATCATGAGGTCTTAAAACAAACACGGTGGTTGCTAACGCTAAAAACAAGATAGTGGGAGTGGCTTGTGAGAAAAGCATATTTATATGGAGGAGGGGGAAAAGGCTATTTAAACAGGAAATGCCAAGTACAAACTCAACTCTTGCTCACAGCCCCCTTTGAAACAGTCAACAGGATTCTGATTTTATCTTACTAATTTCTCTTTATATTTTTGGTTCAAAACTCAAAGCTTTATCACTTTTTTAACTCTTATAAGAAATGTAGAATAAACCAAGGTTTAGTTGACAGAATCAAACTTGAAATATTCTCATCAAATCAGATAGCTGAACCCAGTCTCAAAGCTAGCTTAGGGTACGCCTGCGTCCGTATAATTAAACACCTATACTTTAGTGATCAATCTGAGCCTATTTTAACCCAAAACATTAACCCTAAAGACCATGATTTTAATTTCTATCTCTCTCTTTTTTTTTTTCACACAGTATTCACTTAGAACATCAAGTAACAAGAAAACACAACAGGAAACAAAATCAAATCTGGTGAGATTTGATTTTAAACCAGACAGACAGAGATCAGAGATTCAGGTCCCTTATGCTATAAAGCCTGAAACAAGCAATGTACTCTTAGTACTTGCCTGCATACTTAGCACTAGCCTAGCAGGGCGGGGCCTCTCTCTATAGCCATGAAACAAATTACCAAAGCTTATTCACAGATTTAATTAATTAAATATTGAATATAAGCAAATATGATGAGGAAAAACGCACCTAGAACTAGAGAACTCATATAGTTTCCCTCTGGTGGAGAAGATGATAAGTGCAACTTCAGCATCGCAAAGCACTGATAACTCAAAGGCCTTTTTCAGCAGTCCATTCCTTCTCTTTGAAAACGTTACTTGCCTGCTTGCTGCGTTCTCTATTCTCTTCATCTGAGTTTTCCCTCTCACCATTTTCTCCTACAACCAAAACCAGAAATGAATTCTCAAACATAGACAAGCCCAGAAAAGGGAAAGGGAAAATATGAAGTATTTTGGTTGAATTCTGGGAAATACTGTGTATCTGATACTGATGGGCAACTACCAAACAACCCGAAGATACAATTTAAGGAAAAAAAGTTTCCAAAAATAGAAAGGGAGTAACTGAAAAACAAAAAATCTTTCTTGGTGTGAGAGAGGTGTATACAAGATTTACTGGGATTTACTTTTTGAGATGAAAGATACAACAGAAACCCTAGATTTTGCGGATGAGAAGAACCGATCAGTTACCTATATCACTGCTTGGAAGCTGTCTCAGGAAACCCTAGAATAAAAGTGGAATAATAATAGACCAAGTCTAAGGAAGTGAAGAACCTAACCTCTTTCCTTTCTTCTTTTGGTAAAATCAGGAGGAAAAAGAAACAGAAAACACAGACAGTAAATGCCAAAAACATTTTGATTCCACAATGGATGGAAGTGGATGCACCAAAAACGTGTGCACACCGTGTGAGTTTCAGACACCTGTCCAGTTTTACCGACAACCTCCTTGCCCGGTGTCCGCAAAGCCAGCGTGTCACGCGAAAAGCCGAAAACAGGACGACACGGAACATTTCTGTCGGTTGCATGCAAGAACTGGACACTCGCCAGACTCGAGTATTTCTTTTTCAAAAGAAAAGAAATTACACGTCAACTTCATCCATACAGATGCAGAAGGAAGGGGCCAATGGGAGCTATCCACGTCATCTAATTGAGTGATGAGTGGTTAAGGCTGGGTTTCACGTGGCTATGCCATGTTTGGTTGGTGGTGGGGCTCCTCCCTTTGCCTTCCCCTTTACTCCTAGCTTTTTTAGGGTTTTTTTACCTCTCTTGTAGATTGTGCCAAGTGGTGGCGCACTATTGGATGCTACATTGTTTCAATAAAAAATATCTACTTGGTCTGATGAATTATTAATTTGAAAATTGAGCTCGTAGGTAAGTGGGTGTCAAGGGACCACATCTTCCACATGAGCCCTTCAATGTTGAGGGAGTTCCATCCTTATTTAGTTATATATATATAATCGTATTTACAATTTCTTTTGAATGTTTTAAAGCTTCATTCATAATGTGTTAAGATGATAAATTACTATTTAGCAAATTAGGGTTTTTTTATACCTCATCTCTTTGGTGCTCCGATAAATAATTTTGTTACTTTTTATTTGCTCGACAAAAAATGTTTTTATTAATTAAACATAAAAACATCTTAGCTCGTATGCGTGCCTCATTAAAAACTCCCTAAATTAAAATGGAGAAAAAGAATACAACACATCCCAAGAAATCAAAGAGTTCAGTCAACCCCTAAATACAAAGCAACACCCCTTAATCGTTTAAGTACCCCTAAAAACAGCAGTAACGTCCAACTCCAGCATATTGAAAAGTAGCAGCAGTCCTAACGTAAACAGAGAAGCAATCTATTGAGACATATCTACCAACAATCTGATCACCCCACCTATATTCACCGTCAATTTATCACCACCAAGCTTTTGAAAACATGATTTCGATAAATTCCATCCTTCGCAAGACATACTAACTGGACGCCCCTATTCTCCTTCAAAAATCAGCCACCGATCCACTTAGCCTCTATGAAAACTTCCAATTCAAACTTGATTGCAATAATTACAGCAAAATCCTCATCAGCTCCCTCCACAAGACCAAAAAAACAAAGCTCGTATTACACCGTCTTCATACCTTGCCATTTCTCCCCTTGCTAAACCTCCAAAAATGAATTTCATAAAACCAGTTTCAGGAGGTAACCAGACTATAGCGCCCACATTAATACTTGGACTTGTAACCAACCCACATCTCGGTGAATCCCACCATCCTTCCAAGTTGAACATCCAATCATCTTTCGTGGCCTTAAACCAGAAATAGGCACGGAGCTTCAAATAAAACAGAATGGCAATCTATGTTTATTGACAACTGCAGTGGTTTCATCCCATACTAATATAACCAAAAAAAAAACAATGCTTAATTTGATTTCTAAATTAATTAATAATAGGTCAAATTATGATTCTAGTCTCACTATTATGTTCAAATTTTACTCTCATATATGCTTATTTTGCTAATGCTGTCAGTCGCACAGAGCTGCAGGTGTTCATAAGAAATAGGAGGGTGGTTATGTATTATATGAATAAAAATTCTCGTTCCTTTTAGGTGCCCCTACTTATGCCCCAACACTAAAAAATACTACAAAATTTAATTTCAAACCCTAATCCTAAATTTTAAATCCTAAACCCTACACCATATACCCTAAAAATACACCCTACACTAAATTCCCTAAACCCTAACAATAAACCCTAACCTAATACTCTAAACCCTAAACCCTAAACCTAATTTTGAGCATACAAGCATAAATAGGAGCGCCGAAAAGGGGTAGAGGATTTTCATCCGTATTATATAGGCATTATTATATGAATTTTTAATAGTTATTTACGAAAATGACTCACAACCAGTGTTATTTAGAAAAATGACCCCAAATTGTCCACGTAAGGCGACCTTGCGTTCTGGGAAACGCGCACCATGACCTCGCGTTGTACACATAACGAGGTCCGTCCGACGTGGGCTGCCTTTTCATATTTTGTAATTTAAAATTAGTGGATAAGACCTCGCGCTTTCCAATACGCGAGGTCCACGAGATTTTGAAGAGGCATATTTATGTATCGCAGTAATTACTGTAGGGACCTCGCGCTTTTCTTATAGCGAGGCCTGCCAAATCCAAGTTGAAATACAAGAGTGTATAGGCATGTTCGAGGCATTTTATCGTGCCATTAGCCCGATAATTTTGGTAATTTTTAAGTTTAGAGGCGTAGTATTGAAACTTATCTTCCATTTGAGACTGATATTGGCAGGTACGAGACATTGCACATTGTATAAAAAAGCGCATTGAAAATGGTTCGAACGCTAGTTTTTGTTCAAGAATAAGAAGTTGAAATGGCTTGGTAGGCATGTTGGAGGTGTTTTCCCGGTTATTAATAGAATAATCTTCGTAATATTTTAGGTTAGAGTCATAGTATTAGAACTTATCTTTCATTTGAGACTGATATTGACACATAACATACTTTTTAAACAGTATAAAAATGGCCCTGAAAATGGTTCCAAAGCTTGATTTTGGGCATGAATAAAAAGGTTAAATGCCTTGAGAATCATGTTTGATGGATTTATCCGGAAAGTTAATCGTCACATTCGCGTAATCCTTGAGCATCATATAATATTTTTTATTAAAAACGCCAGAAAAGTGACCTCGCTCGCTGTAGAAAGTGAGTTTATTTTGAACATTTTAATTATTTCTGTTATTATTTTGATGCTTATGCCAAAATTAAGAATAAGTTGGTGAAATTGTCCATATTTTTCTTTAATAGGACCTCGCGCTCTGCATATAGCGAGGTCCGTTAAGCCTATAAATAGAGGACGATAGTCTCTGAATATTCTCGTAACTCATATTTGCTCTTCTTCTTCTTAGTCTACTATTCAATATTATTTGTAAATAGTTCGACCGATATAATATGTCGAGACGAGAAACTATTACAACTTTGGTATACTACGATGGGAAGATAGTCGATGATGCATCTCTCGACGTCGTATTTCAGTCCTCAAGTACTGTATTGCTTCCGCTGCCATACACTTATCGTATAAGAAGTTGATGAATGAAGTGAAGAAACATGTTCCACATAGAAGTGGGAAAAAAGTTAGAACCATTGAAGTTTCGACTACCAACGTCGTTAGAACCATTAATGTATTCATTATACCACGTTGTGGACAACGCTGATGTGGAATTGATGGTGGAATCTCGCCTACAGTTTTCTTTAGGCGGGGCCCTTGAGCTTGAGCTGTATTCAATGTTTTCTGATGATGATGATGTACTTATGTAATTTAATGTTGTTGTACTTATGTCAATTAACAATATTGTAGTACATTTCGTTAATATAATTTTCTACATTTAACCGATTACATTTTCAAACCGTTAACAATAAAAAATATGTAATTAACAAAATGTATTATTTAATAATATTAAATTGGAACAACTAGCATGTATGAGGTTCGTCGTATCTTGCTATCTGCCATACGTTGTTCAGCCTCTTCCTTCGTGATACACGAATCCTCCAGTTACAGTCGTGGTCCTTTTAGACACATTCTGCAATATAGTTGTTCACGCTCATTTCTTTCACTGTCAAAAGAACTGATTGATGTATGTTGTAGTTTTTAGTTGCATCCTCCGCGATTTTCTCAGTAGTGAATATCATCTCGACTTCTAGTTCACCATCAGTATCGACATCAGCATCGCATGACTGTCTCCCAATAGATGGGAAATGGTCTACGTTTGCAACCATTATAGCGCTGAAACGAATGAAATGGACTAAGAGAAATTTTTTCATTGGGTTTTTGATTTGTGAAGTTAATATATGTTATAATCAAGCTCTTAAGTGTATCATATGTTAGAATGGTGAGGTTTTGTTGAAATCCCGAAATGGGTATAAAAATGGGATTTTTAGGTTGAAAAGGTTGGGTTTTTGGGTTGGTTTTAGGTTGAAAACGTGGCTGGTGGTTCCTTTGATGATGGGGGATGTTTCTAGATGTTTTTTTGGATGTGTTTTGATGGTTGGAATTGATGATTTCAGTGTGGGGTTTGTTTAGAACGAAAATGGTGAAGTTTGGATGAAATTTGGATTCGAATTGATGTGTTTTAGTTGCAAGAGTGAGTTTTCGGGTTGCTACTGGTTTACAAGTGTATTAGTGTCCTAATAATATGATCTGGATTGCTTTAAACAGTGGAATCGGGTTCGGGTGCTTCGGATGCGATACCGGGTGCTACGGAGGCTTGAGATCGGTGTTTCGACTTCCGTTTGGGTTCATCGGTGAGTGGATACTGTTTTGGAATCTTATTTATGTTTATTGAAGGTTTGGGGTTTGGGTGGAGTCTTAGAGACTAACCTAGACCCAAGAGTAAGTTCATCTAATCTCATTTGTTGGTTGATTTTTGGTTCTCGTGATATGTGTGAGGTGATGATGGTTTTAGATTGTTTTTACTCTCCGTTTAATGTTGTTGTGTAGTCGTTGTTGGTGTCGAGCCTCACGTGATGGTTGTCGTTACTACGGTGATGTGTAGTCCCACCGATAGTGAATAGTAGAAGAGTACGGTTGTAACCCCCTTAGTCCGGCCTAGATGGTTGACCCGAACTACGAAGATTACACGGGGAAAACCAAAGTCAACCCGAAAGTCAACCTTGATTAACGACCCATTTTTTTCTTTTTAATCTTGTCTAGATGCACATTAACCCTAAGCGTACTCATGAGAAATATTTATGTATAAAGCACAACGATCGAATAACAATAAGGGACTCAATTGCACAAATTACAATTATTAGGGACCAAATTGTAAATTCTGGAAATTTGAAGGTCTTAACTGATTTTTAAGTTACCAATATTAAATTAGTTATATTACATGCTTCCCTGTCAAATTACACCTCAATCGGACATCTCAAACTCATGCAATTGCAAATACAATTTTTGGGGACTAAAACGTAAAGCTTACAAACCTCAATACCATTCAAATCAGTGCCCAACGGTCACCTGTTTTGAAATGGTGTTGACCGTTCCGAAACATGGGTTCGTTTCGAGACAAGTTCTGAAACATGGCCTTCCAGTGGCCAAATCGTTTCAGAACGACCCCTATCCGTTTTGATACACGAAGGCCATTACAGGCCCCCGTTTCGAAACGCTAGTGCCCGTTCCGATACGGTTTGCCTAGTAGTTGCATAATTTGCTGGTTTTACACACATTAAACCACTCAAACACATCCTAATGACTTCCTAACCATGCCAACAAGTCATCATACATATAAGGTACATGTTTGCAACTTCAAATCACATTCATAGTATCAAACATGGAATTCCACAAGTCTATAGGCATGCATCCTAATATCCAAAACCAAACAACCAACAAAACACCAAATCAATCATCTAAAGGCCAATTACAAATCCAAATCATCAAAGACATCATGCCACAAACTAGGGAGTCCAAAACATCTCCCAAAACACATCTTAGGTTCCCATTGCCAAAATATCAAAAAACTAATAGTGTTATAAAAACATCACCATACATGAGCTTAGTTTCCCTTGGACTCTTAGCCTCCTTGTTGCCCTCAAATACTTCAATTATTTGCATTATTGGTTTAAGAGAAAGAGCGTAAGCACAATTGCTTAGTGAGGCATGCTCTAAAGAAACAACACAATAATGCTTTTTATAAAACACTTTTAACAAAGCCTTCCATCACATAATCATCATTATTCGTGCAACCTTGCATACATAACAAGCATCTCATGCTTCATTAAAATCAACATGTCATATTGGCTTCCAAGTGATAATCCATAACCATTTACAACACAAAACACAATCGGATACGCGGATTACAAGCGTTGTCCCATACGCTTCATACACACTACCGAACACACAAGGTGGAGTTTACTGGTACAATCACAACTCCTCAACACCCGTGATGGAGTTTAACGGTACAATCACAACCCCTCAACATCACTCATCGGTAGTTGTATAACTCCACTAACGAGAACACGGGACACACAACACAAGATCCACACACGGACTTTTAACCACCATTGTGATCTTACCTTTCTCGTTAGTGTACTTGGATGGAGTTTACGGTACAATTACAACCCCTCAACATCCAAGGTGACTTTATTCACGGTGCACCCAATCCTATAGCTGGCTAACTATATCCGATTCAAGAACTTTAAAACCATTACATCACTTGCCAATATACATCATATAACATCAACAACTCACTATTTTAAAGCATTAAACAAAGTCATTTAACCTCATGCATCACTATGCATCAAATCCACATTTACAACATATCAAACCAAGGATCTCTTACCTTGAGCATCCTTCAACACATGACTTTCAAAACCAGCATTAACCATGCTAAAACATGCTTTCAAAACAGAATTTAAACATGCAAATTATAACAAATGCATCAAACCACTTCATGGCTCATCCAAGAGAGTTTTCCTAAAAACTTACTCTTGAGCTTAGTTAAGTTGTTTAGACTTAAACTAAGCTCCCAAAACCTTCAAACATTTGTTACAAAGCTGGAAACCCAACTTCACTCACCAATTCCGTTTCGCAAGCTTGCCGAAACACCGATCAAGCCTCCGGATCAACACCACAAGTGTCCGAAGATGTCTCCCCTGTTTTAAACACATCAAAGCAGAGGATTAATGTATCATCATGCATTGAAATCTTCAACCAACACACTTAAACTCGCTACTCTACTTAAATCCAACATTTCGGCTACCAAACACAACCGAAATCACCACCAAACTCTTCCAAAACTTAACCCAGCCAAGATCCATCACTTCTAACCATTTCTAAACATCAATCAACATCCAAAATGAACCTAAACTCGTCCTTATACCTCCAGCTATAACAGAACACCAAGATCACCCCAAAAACCACCATTTTCATAAGCAAAAACTTAGAAAACACAACCTATTCGGGATTGCATTGATAAAACCTCATTTACACATCATTAGACATCCAAAATAAATTTAAGAATCATCTCAAAATAGAGCCCAAACAATCACAACGGATTTCTTCAAGATTTCCTCCAAATCTTGAGTTTTAAGCCAAAATCAAATTCATATCATTAAAACCATTTATAAAACTTAAATTAAGGATTGATAACTTGGGAATTTTAGTAAAGAACTGAGTATTTAGAGGAGAAGAACAACCTTACCTCTAAATGGTGATTTCTCCTTGATTTGAGCCAATTTTCTTGAAAATCCAATGAGCAAATCAAAAGGATTTGATGTAATATGGATTAGGAACTAATTGATGATTGAAATCTCATCAATTGGAGTGAAAAATCAATGGAAAAGTTGGTGGAGAAAAGTGTTTGGATGAGGGAATTTTGAGAGAAAAAGAGATGAGAAAATTTTAGGAAAAGTTAGTTATGATTTTATCAAAAGGTAGTTTCTCTCATCTTCTAATTAATTAAAACATTAATTAATTCACTCAAATTAAAGAAAAATCTGGAGAAATCATTTTTGGGTAAATTAGCTCCTTAAAGATTCAAAGTTTCAATCCTTACAAAACAGTCACCACTGAACTTTTTCAAAAATCGCATTTTAGTCACTAATCCAAAATGTAATATTTCCAAACCTTATTTTGTAAAATTGATTTCACCACTCTCTTATATATATTAAAAGAGGATTTTTAGATATTTTCCATATTTTTAAAGCATCCCGAACTAGGCTTTCCCTAAAACCTCCTTTTATATTCGAACCGAAAATCAGACCGGTCCGGTTCAGACCCTAAACTTCTAAGCCCAAAATTGGGGTGTTACAACGGTGATGTGTAGTCCCATCGGAAAACTACTAGTTGAACGATGATGTGTAGTCCCACCGGGTTTTGGGTTATGCATGTGCATACCTTGTATTGTGATGATTGTGATTCATTACGTCTTTCCTTAAATGGTTTTGCTTAAACCTATGTTTACGTTTTAAAAACTGCATTGTTGTTGTGTTTTAAAGCTCCGCTCACTAAGCTCTTAGCTTACGCTCTCTTTTCTTCAACAATGTAGATCGTTAGAGGCTTCGAGAGGCAAGTGGGCAAGGGAGGAAACTCTTGGAGTTCTCATTAAGCTCAAACTATGGTTTACGTTGTGTAATAAGGCTTAGACAATGGGAATGCTAGTTTTGTATGTTATGGAGTTGGTGTCCAAACTCCTTTACTATGGTTTGTTTATGTTCAAACATGTTTAAAATGGTGATGCTATGTTATGCTGAGGTCTAATGTTGCCATGTATGAATTGCTTGGTGTTTTGGTATGTTAGTGTTTTTGTATCTAAGTGTTCTTGTGAGCTTAGAGATTGAAATCTAAATTGTTGCTTAAATGCATGTCGAATGATGTGATTAGGATTCCTTGCATCTAGAACTTATGCATGATATGTTGCTTTATGGTTTTGATGATTTGGGACACGTCTATAAACCTTTGGAAGTGTCTAAGTATGTTTTTGGGACAATCTGGGTGCATGTGTTTCGAAACGCTCGAGAGGGTTTTGAAACGGGTGTAGCTCCAGGGATACTCGTATCCGAACATGGGTGGTGCTATTTCGATACGATTTGACACTGTGAGCCCCCGTTTCAGAACTCATTTCGATACGTTTCGAGTCTGTGAACCCTCGTTTCAGAACTCGTTGCGATACATTTTGTTACTGAGGACCCCCGTTCTGGAACAAAGTGGACCATATCAGAACGACTTGGTCTTGCTTTTAAATTGGAGCCCACGTATCAGAACGGGCAAGCCTGTTCCAAAATGTAGGCAAATAAATTGGCTTTTGGCATCTTCAAAGGTCCTTGAACGCTGCGTTTTAGTCACAAATGTTTGTAAGCTTTCTTGTGAGTTCTTATGTGTCGTTTATGAATGGTTTTGCTTTGTACGTATGATATTGGACTAATATGTCACTTGGTAAATTTAAGTTGCCTTGTGTCCTGTTTGGACCGTTTGTTATCGTTTTCCGCTATCGCCTTCGCCCATAGGATTTAATGTGATATCTAGATAAGATAATTAAATGAAAAAAATAGGGTTGCTAATCGGAGTGAGGCCTTAGCGGGTTTCGCTTCAGTTTTCCCCGTGTAACCCGTTCGGACCGGCCTATCGGCTAGACCGGGACGAGAGGGCTACATTTGGTGGTATCAAAGACTTAGTTACGAGGTCTCCCGGGAAAGGTAAGTAAGGTAAGTTGGTTTGTATGGTTGTTTGCTATTGCACGGTGTATGAAAGCATGCTTTAATCACCTTGTTGTTGGTTGAAGTCTAGTAAAGTGTTCCCATTGCTAGGTGTTGTTATTGAAAAATGGTTTTGGTTTAAAGAGCTGAGAACTTGGGTCCTTGCCCTTTCTCTAACCTAATGTTTCTTGTGTGTTATGTGTTTGCTGTTTTAGATTTTATCTTCGGTATGGTGAGACCGAGGGGACGGCCTAGAGCGAGTGACTAGGCACCCGGGGATGAGCCTTCTGCTCCTCCTGCTCCCGATGGTAATGGAGTGGGTGGCGAAGGTAATGTGCCTCAAGCTGGTGCGCAAATCGGTGGTGATGGTAATAGGCCTTAAGCCGATGCTAATGTTGGGGTAATGGGGCTCAGGCGGGTCAGGGTCTGACGGGCGCGGACATGACTCATTTGATTTAGACCATAGCCAGAGCTTTTCAGACAGCTTTGGCCGGTATGCTAGCTGCACCACCACCTCAGGGTGAGGGGACTAGTTTACCACTTGAGAGGCTCCGTAGTTTGGGCGGGGTCGAGTTCCGTGGTTTGTCTCCCAAGGGTTTAGAGGCCTGGCTCGAGAGTACTACACACATCTTGGGTCAAATGGAGTGCTCAGACACTCGTAAGTTGGGTTGCATTGTCTCCTTGCTTCAAGGAGACACGTA
The DNA here is from genome assembly GCA_958450335.1 of Hibiscus tridactylites. Lineage (NCBI taxonomy): Eukaryota > Viridiplantae > Streptophyta > Magnoliopsida > Malvales > Malvaceae > Hibiscus > Hibiscus tridactylites. The sequence goes on from OY288280.1 coordinate 41,353,132, forward strand.
TACTTGGTGGACCACTGTTACTTCGGGTATAGCCGAAGCGGATGTCACATGTGAGTTCTTCATAAATGCCTTTAAGAGGAAGTATCTCGGAGTTCGGTATCTGGATGACAAGAAGAGAGAGTTTATGGCCTTGGTTTAGGGTAGCAAGACAGTGTCTGAGTACGAGGTTCAATTTGTGAGGTTGAGCCAGTATGCACCCGAGTTGGTTCCCAATGAGAAGCTTTCGATATGGGTTGACTAGAGATGTGAAGACTTACATGCTTGCTTCTGACTACACTGAGTTTGATGTTTTGGTGTCTAGAGCCAAGGATATTGAGCAGAACTTAGGCTCCAGTGCTCGTGCTAGTGGGTCCGATTCCGGGAAGAGACACACGGATTGGGATAGAGACCATGCCAAGAGGCATAGGGATATGAGGTATCAGTCCAATTCGAGGCATAGGGGTGGTAACTATGGACGGGGCCATCAGGGTCAAGGAGCTGTTGTTCACACTCCCGAGTGCACTAGGTGCGGGAGATGCCATCAGGGTGAGTGTATGGGTACCTATGGGGTGTGTTGGAACTATGGTTCCTGAGATCATCTGAGGCGTAACTGTCCACACCCGCTTAGGGGCGGACCGGCTCCAGCTAGGGGTTTTGAGCATTAGAGAGGCCGTGGTCGCAACCGTGGTAACTTTCAGCCGAGGAACGAAGGTCAGAGGAATTTAGCTCATGTAGTGGCAGTTCAGCCCGAGGGTGGAGGACCGACTAGGGTGTATGCACAGCGGGAGGCTCGGAATGACACAAATGTCATTGCATGTAATTTCTCGTTACAATCTTTGACTTTGCTTTCTTTGATAGATTCGGGGTCGACACATTAATATATTTTGGGTGAACACACAAGGTCTCTAGGTTTATCGTATGAGTGGTTAGAGGTAGGTGTAAATGTTACTAGTTCTTTCGGTGATACAGTGGTAGTTAGGAAGATGTATAGAAGGTGTCCCTTGATGGATCAGGGCCACGTGTTTCCGGTTGATATGATAGACTTACCGTTCTATGGTTTTGACGTGATTTTGGGCATGGATTGGCTCATAGAGCATAGAGCTAGGGTTGACTTTGAGACCAAGAGAGTCTCCTTGAAGCTTACAGATGACTTTGAGGTTGTGGTAGTTGGCGAGAACGTTAGGTTCTTGTCCAATATTATTTCTGCGTTGGAAGCTCAGAGGTTGATGGATTCGGGTTGTCAGGCGTACTTGGATTATGTGATGAATCCGAATATGAGTGAGGTTAGACGACAAGACATCAGGACAATTGGTGATTTTCTGAGTGTTTTTCCGGAAGAGTTATCGGGTTTGCCTCTAGATAGAGAAGTTGAGTTTGCTATTGAGACGTATTCTGATTCTGCACCCGTGTCTATTGCCCTGTATAGAACGACACCGAAAGAGTTGAAAGAGTTGAAGACACAGCTTCAGGAGTTGTTAGATAAAGGTTTCATTAGGCCTAGTATTTCCCCGTGGGGTGCTCCGGTCTTGTTTGTGAAGAAAAAGGACGGTAGGTATGAGGATGTGTATAGATTATAGGCAGTTGAATAAGGTAACAGTGAAGAACAAGTACCCTTTGCCTAGGATAGATGACTTGCTTGATCAATTGAGAGGTGCTTCAGTGTTTTTGAAGATTGATTCGAGATTCAGTTACTACCAGTTGAAGGTGAAAGATGTGGACATACCGAAGACAGCTTTCCGTACACGTTATTGGCACTATGAGTTCTGGGTAATGCCTTTCGGTTTGACTAATGCTCCTGCTGCATTTATGGACATGATGAACCGTGTTTTTCACGAGTTTTTGGACAGGTTTGTGGTAGAGTTCATAGAGGACATCTTAGTGTACTCTAGGACCGAGGAAGAGCATGATGAGCATTTGCGGTTGATTTACCAAATATGGCTTTTAGGACTAGATATGGTCACTATGAGTTTTTAGTCATGCCATTTGGGTTTACTAACGCACCGGCTGCTTTCATGGATATGATGAACATAATCTTCCATCAATACTTAGACCAATTTGTAGTTGTCTTCATAGATGACATCTTGGTGTATTCGCGTACCGAGGTAGACCATGACAGACACTTGAGGGTAGTTTTGCAAACTTTGTTAGACAACTAGTTGTATGCAAAATAGAGTAAGTGTGAGTTCTGGATCCGAGAAGTAGTCTTCTTAGGACATGTAGTGTCAGCCGATGGGATTAGAGTCGATCCGAAGAAGATAGAAGCCATTGTTGAGTGGAAGCAACCGAAGTCAGTAATAGAGATTCGTAGCTTTCTAGGCTTAGCCGGATACTATAGAAGGTTTGTAGAAGGTTTCTCGAAGGTAGCCACTCCTTTGACGAACTTACTTCAGAAGAATGTGCAGTTTGAGTGGTTAGATGCGAGATAACAAGCCTTTGAGAAATTGAAAGAAGCTTTGACCCATGCACCGATTTTGATTCAGCCTGAGTCAGGAAAAGAGTATGTAGTTTACAACGATGCTTCTTATGTAGGGCTAGGTTGTGTTCTCATGCAAGACAGAAGAGTGGTGGCTTATGCCTCAAGACAGTTGAAGACTCATGAGCGTAACTATCCGACCCACAACAAAGAATCAACTGCAGTTGTGTTTGCCTTAAAGATTTGGAGACATTATTTGTACAGTGAGAAGTGCACAGTGTACACGGATCACAAGAGCTTGAAGTATATCATAACGCAACGTGAGTTGAACCTTAGACAACGTAGGTGGCTAGAGTTGTTGAAGGACTATGATCTTACGATCGAGTACCGTTCGGGTAAGGCCAATGTGGTGGCAGATGCCTTGAGTAGAAAGGTAGTCGTTGATTTGAGAGCCATGTTTGCTAAGTTGAGCTTGTCCGGAGATGGTGGTTTAGTGGCTGAGCTTCATGTTAGACATACTTTAGGACAGTTGATTAGAGAGAAACAACTTTTATATATATATCTTTGGCACCTCACGTGCAAGACATAGCCGAGGGTAGACCTTCAGACTACAGTTTCAGTGCCGATGGGGTCTTGTGTTTCAGAGATAAGATAGTTGTGCCAGATGACAGTGATTTGAGGCGTACGATCTTGACTGAAGCGCACAGTAGTCCATTTGCTATGCACCCAGGTAGTACGAAGATGTATCGTGACTTGAAGAATGAGTACTATTGGGTTGGGTTGAAGAAAGACGTAGCCGATTATATGAGTAAGTGTATGGTGTGTTAGAGAGTGAAGGCGAAACATCAAGTTCCCTCAGGTTTGTTGCAACCATTGAGGATTCCAGAATGGAAATGGGAGAATATCATCATGGATTTCGTTTCGGGTTTGCCTTTGACTCCTACGAAGAAGAACTCAATTTGGGTTATAGTGGACCGTTTCACGAAGTGTGCTCACTTCTTAGTCGTTAACACAACTTACTCTTTAGATAGATTAGTCGATTTGTACATCGGTAAGATTGTGAGACTGCACAGTGTGCCGAAGTCGATTGTGTCCGATAGAGATCCGAGGTTCACAGCCCGATTTTGGGAGTGTCTGCATGCAGCTTTAGGTACCCGTTTGAATTTCATCACGTCGTATCATCCTCAGTCAGATGGTCAATCAGAGAGGGTTATACAGATCTTAGAGGATATGTTGCGTTGTTGCATCATTGATTTTCAGGGTACATGGGAGAAGCACTTGCCTTTAGTCGAGTTTGCTTATAATAACAGTTTTCAGTCGAGCATTCAGATGGCTCTATACAAGGCCTTGTATGATATGAAGTGTAGAACTCCGATTTGTTGGGCCGAAGCGGGTCAGAAGTTGTTACCTATGCCAGATTTGCTTAAGGGGACTACCGATAATGTGAAATTGATTTGCGACCGTTTGAAGGAAGCTTCGGATAGGCATAAGTCCTATGCCGACTTGAAGAGGAAGGAAGTTGAGTATTCCGTGGGAGATAGAGTGTTCTTGAAAGTCTCTTTGTGGAAGAAGGTTATGAGATTTGGCAGAAAAAAGAAGTTGAGTCCGAGGTACATTGGGTCGTATGAGATTGTGAGGCGAGTCGGTCCGGTTGCTTATCAGTTGCGTTTGCCATCCAAGCTAGAGAAGATCCACGATGTGTTTCATGTTTCGCTGCTTCGTAAGTATAGGTCAGATCCATCGCATGTTATGCCTGTAGAGGAGATTGAATTGAATCTGGATTTGACATATGATGAGGAACCAGTGGAGATCTTAGCCTCAGACAACAAGGTGTTGCGGGGTAGATCAATTGAGTTAGTCAAAGTGAGGTGGCAACGTCGAGGGGTGGACGAGGCCACTTGGGAGAGGAAGGAGGATATGGAAAGGCAGTTTCCTTATCTCTTTCAGTCAGGTAATTTCGAGGACGAAATTCCTTAAGTGGGGGAGAGTTATAACACCAGGGTTTTATGGTCGGGAGTTAAGTGTGTGAGTCGGGTTCGAGTCGTTAGACTCGGTTTAATTAAAATGGGCTTTGGTTTCATTTTAAAAAGACTTGAATTCTAGTAATGGCAATTTTGTAAATTCTCAAAAGTAAGGGAAAAGATGAGTAAAAGGCCTTTTTGAAACAAAAAAAGTGGTCTTCTTCTTCCTTGTTTCAAATTCCACGACCAAAACCCCCCAAAACCTCCCAAGTACTATTCCATCAAGGATCTTCATCATTTCAAGTGATCTTAACGAGGTAAACACGTTTTTGACTTCTCTTCTCTATTCCGAACATTTCCATGGTTTTAGATCCTTAAAAGCATCGTCTTTTTAGTTTTCAAGTTTCAAGTTTTTAAAGGAAAAGGATGAAACTTTAATGGTTTCTTGACTTGTTTTTTATTTGTATAGTTAATTTTTGAACTAATCTTACCCTAAGACACATTATATCTTAAAATGGTGGGATTTTGTCAAAAATTCCGAAATGGGTTTTTGGGGGCATTTTAAAGGTGTTAAAACTTGTGTTTTTGGAGGGGTTTTGTGTGAGGTGGTTGGGTTGATGTTATAATGATGTTAGAAAGGTGTTTTGAAGGTCTTTAAAGGTGTTTTGGGTGTTGGAATTGGTAGTTTACTGCTGGGTTCAATGGGGGTACGAAATGGAATTTGTGGTTGTTAGTGTTGGGCTTGAAGTTGTTGAGAAGTGGATGTTTTTGAAATCTGAGTTGTGACAGTGTATTGTGGATGTTTTGTGTAGTAATGCATTGTTTTTGATTGGTTAGAATCAAGGGGAAACGTTGGAGAAGGTTTAGGCGCGATTCCGGAAGTTGTGGGGACTTGATTCGGCTTTTCTCAATTTGCTTAAGGAAGTGTGGTGAGTGGAATTTTTTAAATTGGTTTAAATTGGTTCAAGTGTATGGTTGAGGAGTTGGATTGAGCTTGGTAGGCCAATCCAAGGTAGAGGTCAAGTTGGTAGCTTGACTTCTTGAATGTTTTATGAGTATGTATGTGTTATATACATTGATGTATGTGATGATTGATATGTTGGTATGCATGATGGATTGTCATGGTGTGACTTGATAGTATGATTGGCACTAGTTAAATTACCGGGTATAAATGATCGATCATTAGGATGAGAGTGTGCACACGGTTGAGTCAAATTCGTGCGTGGCCTTGGTGGCGTAAAGTCATCAAGGAGGAGTACGATGATGTAATATTTCACCGGAAATTTATATTATTACGTGATGATGAGTGGAATCCCATTCGTAGGGCATGTGATGATGAGTGTAATCCCATCCATGCAAGGTCTGGTGATGAGTGTAATCCCACCGAAGGTAACGTTGTTGTCGAGTTCGTTGGAGGTGAAAGCCCCAACGGAAGTTATCCGCATATCCGAGTAAACTAATAGATGACAATATACTTTTTTATGGGATTTTGTTGTTAAGATAGTTGTTATATCTTGTTGGGCATAACATGAGGTAAGATGCCATGTTAGTGCATTCAAGTGATGTTAGCTTGATGCTTTGTTGATGCTCATGTATGCATGTGTGTTGCCTTAAGGATGGTATGCTTGAACCCTGCATTTGTCGTTGTTTTTGTTTTAGAGCACTCTCACTAAGCTTCTAGCTTACGCTTTCGTTTTCGACAATGCAAATCATTAGCGCGAAGTTAGCAAGAAGCAAGGAAAGGGGACATTCCAAGCTTTTGTAGTTGCTCAAGTATGGTTTAGTAAATAATGTGGTAGTTTAGCAATGAGACTGCTATATGATTTGTATGAGCGTCGTTAGACTCGTAGATGTTGGTTTTGTTGTTAAATGCCTTGATATGGATTTGTAAACCATGTTATGTTGTTGCCTAATGCTTGGTGTTTTGAAGGCTTATGACCTTTGTTCCATGAATGCTATGTGTTGTTTTGGGAGTATGTAAACCTTGGTAATGAATGCATGTACCTTTTGGCTAAATAAACCCTTTATGTATGTTTTGAATGCAAGTTTCTCTTAAGTATGGATGCCTTGATGTTGATGCTCCGTTGTTCGTTTAAATTGTTTCATATGCTGATTCTTGTTTGCTAAGAGTTGTATAAATGTTTGTTTGTGGCTAGGTGTGTCGTAAATTGCTTTTAGAGTTGAGTTTTAGTGCGTTTTGCAGCTAAATTAAGGCTTGCAGTGCAGGGCGTATCGATACGCCCAAGGGCCGTATCGATACGGGCCTACACTTTAGGCCTCAGTTGAAGCTTAGCGTACCGGTACACGGGGGTGTATCGATACACCAAAGGCTCTCTGAAAATCTGAGATTTTGACGAGATTTTGGCGTATCGGTACGTGTCTTGGGTGTATCGGTACGATTTTTATCGTTTGACCGTGAGAAGTTGACCTTGGAGGGCGTATCAGTACGGTCAACCAGTGTATCGATACAGTTTCCCTAGGTTGACTTTGGGCAGTTGACCTAGTCAAGATGTATCGATACGCGCTTCTAGTGTATCGATACGGCATGCTGTACAAACTAAAATGGACTGTTTTAAATTGCTTGCTTTGTATGTTTGTATTAATTCGTTCGGTTTCCGCTGTCGTGTTTCACATAGGAAGTATTAAAGCCTTTAGACAAGATAATGTAAAAAGAAATTTTCTAGGGTTGCTAACCGAAGGGGAGCCTTAACGGGTTTCACTTCAGTTTTCCCCGTGTGACCCACTCGGACTGGTCAGTCGTCCAGACCGGAACTAGGGAGTTACATTTAGGGTTTGGGTGGAGTCTTAGAGACTAACCTAGACCCAAGAGTAAGTTCATCTAATATTGTTTGTTGGTTGATTTTCAGTTCTCGTGATATGTGTGAGGTGATGATGTTTTTAGATTGTTTTTACTCTTCGTTTAATGTTGTTGTGTAGTCGTTGTTGGTGTCGAGCCTCACGTGATGGTTGTCGTTACTACGGTGATGTGTAGTCCCACCGGTAGTGAATAGTAGAAGAGTACGGCGATGTGTAGTCCCATCAGAAAACTACTAGTTGAATGGTGATGTGTAGTCCCACCGGGTTTTGGGTTATGCATGTGCATACCTTGTATTGTGATGATTGTGATTCATTACGTCTTTCCTTAAATGGTTTTGCTTAAACCTATGTTTACGTTTTAAAAACTGTATTGTTGTTGTGTTTTAGAGCTCAGCTCACTAAGCTCTTAGCTTACACTCTCTTTTCTTCAACAATGTAGATCGTCAGAGGCTTCGGGAGGCAAATGGGCAAGGGAGGAAACTCTTGGAGTTCTCATTAAGCTCAAAGTATGGTTTATGTTGTGTAATAAGGCTTAGACAATGGGAATTCTAGTTTTGTATGTTATGGAGTTGGTGTCCAAACTCCTTTACTATGGTTTGTTTATGTTCAAACATGTTTAAAATGGTGATGCTATGTTATGCCGAGGTCTAATGTCGCCATGTATGAATCGCTTGGTGTTTTGGCATGTTAGTGTTTTTGTATCTAAGTGTTCTTGTGAACTTAGAGCTTGAAATCTAAATTGTTGCTTAAATGCATGTTGAATGATGTGATTAGGATTAATTGCATCTAGAACGTATGCATGATATGTTGCTTTATGGTTTTGATGATTTGGGACACGTTTGGAAACCTTTGGAAGTGTCTAAGTATGTTTTTGGGCCAATCTGGGTGCAGGCGTTTCGAAACGCTCGAGAGGGTTTCGAAACAGGTGTAGCTCTAGGGATACTCGTATCGAAACGGGGTGGTGCCGTTTCGATATGATTTGACACTATGAGCCCCCGTTTCGGAACTCGTTTTGATATGTTTCGAGACTGTGAACCCCCGTTTCGAAACTCGTTCCGATACATTTTGTTACCGAGGACCCCCATTCTGGAACAAAGTGGACCGTGTCAGAACGGCTTGGTCTTGCTTTTAAACTGGAGCCCGCGTATCGGAACGGGCAAGCCTGTTCCGAAACGCAGGCAAATAAATTGGCTTTTGGCATCTTCAAAGGTCCTTGAACGTTGTGTTTTAGTCCCGAATGTTTGTAAGCTTCCTTGTGAGTTCTTATGTGTCGTTTATGAATGGTTTCGTTTCATACGCATGATATTGGACTAATATGTCACTTGGTAAATTTAAGTTGCCTTGTGTCCCGTTTGGACCGTTTGTTATCGTTTTCCGCTATCGCCTTCGCCCATAGGATTTAATGTGATATCTCGATAAGATAATTAAATGAAAAAATATGGTTGTTAATCGGAGTGAGGCCTTAGCGGGTTTCGCTTCGATTTTCCTCGTGTAACCCATTTGGACCGGCTTGTCGGCTAGACCGTAATAAGGGGGTTACAAGATACCTATTTTAAGTCAAATAATTATAACCTTTTAAATACATTTATTAGGGTTTAGGGTTTCAAACGGTTAATGAAACCTCGCTATGTGTAAAGCGCGAGGTCCCTACAATTATTACAACAATATATAAATGTGCCTCTTCAATATCTCATGGACCTCGCGTATTGGAAAACACGAGGTCTTATCCACTAATTTTAAATTGCAAAATATGAAGAGACGACCCTCATTAGACAAACCTCGCTACGTGTACATCACGAGGTCATGGTGCGCGTTTCCCAGAACGTGAGGTCGCCTTATATGGACGATTTGAGAGTCTTTTTTTCTAAATAACACTGGTTGATGGTCATTTTCATAAATAACTATTAAAAAAGGTTTTTCATATAGTAATGCCTATTATATATTATATATCATTTGTTGTCAAGAAATTAATTGAGTAACAACTTGTATTAATGGTTAATTTGATATCTTTTCACTTAGTTTTCCTTGGTTTGAGTCATATAGTAGCTAATCTTTAGTTAGTTTAAATTTAAATTTAAACCTAATCATAATCAGTGTTCCAAGCTACATTTTAATGAATTTATTCAACAAATAAGGTGATAACATGTGTCACCATTAAATTGGTCAAGTAAAACCAAAATGAAAGTAAAGTATTACCTTTTGGGCATAGTTTTTTTTTATACTTCCTCTATGGTGGTCCGATAAATAATTATATCACCATCTACATCGTCTCTTCCTTTTCCATGCTTGTTGACGATTGTAATGGTTTTATACCACACTAATATAACAGACACGTCAATTCTTAATTTAAATTTTAAAGAGTTAATTGCACCACACATCCCCATACTATGATTTTTATTCTAAATCAGTCTCTAAGCTTTTAAATATTTTAATTTCATTCTCAAACTATGACCCTCATTTTAAATTAGTCCCTAATATTTTGAGTGTTTCAAATTTATCCCAAACTTTGACTCTCATTCTAAATTAGTCCTAAAATTTTTTTAACATTTTAGTTTCATCATCAAATTATCAGTATATGCTAATCAAATCATATGTCAATAAAACCGTTATAAAAATTGTTAATTGTCATGTAAACATTGATGTGGCATAAATGATAATTTGAGGATGAAATTGGACCATTCAAAAAAGTTTAGGGCATATTTAGAATGAGGGTCATAGTCTAGGGATGAAAATGGAATATTCAAAAGTTTGGGGACCATATTAGAATGAGTGCCATAGTTTGAGGACGAAATTAGAATGTTAAAAAGTTTAGGGACCAATTTTTAGTAAGAGTCATAGTTTAGGGATGTGTGATGCAATTAACTCATTTCTAAATTAATTAATCATAGGTCAAATTATGATTCTACTCCCTCTATTATACTAAAATTTGAAATCTCCCATAGATGCTTCTTTTGATGCTGATGATGTCAGTCGCACAGAGCTGTATGTGTTGATGGGAAAGAGAGAGAGGAGTAGGGATGTGAAATCAGGTAATCGTTCAGGCTTCAAGTCAGATCATGTCAGGTCAGATCAAATCAGATACGGGTTATGTCAAGTCAATTTAATGGTTCGACTCGGATTAGATCGAGTTCAGGTTTACTCAGATTCAGGTCATTATCAGGTTGATTTCAAATTAGATGAAGTTCAGGTTCGAGTCGGGTTAATTTCAGGTCGGGTAAGTTTTAGTTCAAGCCAAAATGGTTCGAGTACGAATCTGTTAATTAATTGGTTAATTCAGGTTCGGATGGACTTCAAGTCGGGACACATTCAGGTCAAATCACATTGTTGACAGATAAAATTTAGGTCGGAGAATATCGATTCCGATTGAAGTTCAAGTTGGGTCTTACCGTGTACAAATAGACTTTAGTATGGTAATTGTGGGTAAATTTTAGATAAAAATAAAATTTTAGGGATTAATATGAACCAAAATATCCCTTAGGATGCCGAAATATTTTACAATTTTAATATATATATATATATATATATATATATATATAATTATGACTAAATTGAATTAAACTAAAATTTAAAAGTGAATACTAGGACTAAAATGAAAATTTTAAACAAGTAAGGACCTAAAAGATAATTAATCACTAAGCAAAAAAATTAGGAGGCAAATGCCAAATGAGCAATTAATTATTGAGTCAAATTTAAAAGTATTCTATTTGGATTTTGGAGGGAAAGAACCTAAAAATTAGGGGACTTAATTTCCTCCATTTTTTTGTCCTTCACCCTACCAATTATTTTTTTCACGATTTTAATTAAAGTAAAATGGTGGGAGAGAAAGTTTCCCACCCGCGTGGGTTTCTAGGTTAGGATAAATTATTTTTTAGCCATTCCAACTTTAGATGTTTTTCATTTAAGTCACAAATTTTCACTTTTAGAGTTTAATTTAATTCAATTGAGTCCTAATTTAAATTAATTTAATTGAAATTCCACATTTAGTTTTAGAATTCTTTTAATTATGTCCGTGATTTATACTTCTAAGTTTTAATTTAGCTCAATTAGATCCTAAGTTTAATAAGTTAATTCAATTTGAACATTATTATTATACCATATAAATTTTGATTTAATATAATTATACACAATTTTTGATTTGGATGTAAATATGTAATTGTACACATGAAAGTTGAAACTTTAATTTAGTTCAATTGTACACACGAAGCTTTGATTTAAATATTTAGTCAAATTCAAATGCATAAATCATAAACCATAAGCCATTAATACTAAACTCAAAACCATAAACCTTAAGGAATTAAAATTAATCTCATAAACCAATAACCATAAGCTAAGTCATAAACCATTGATACTAAACCCTAAACTTTAAGGAATCCAAATTAATCACATAAACCAATAACCCTAAACTAAACACTAAACTAAACCATAAATCTTAGAGAATCAGAATTAATCTCATAAACTAATAACACTAAACTAAACCATAAACTGTTAATATTAAACCATAAATCATAAAGCTTAAGGAATTATGTTGACAATATTTAGATATTTAATAAAACTTTTAAATATTTTTATATACTATAATTTATAAATATAAAAAGTAAACATATTAATTTAATGATCATAGTTAATCATGTACCTTAAATTGTGAAGATGCATTTTGTCACGCTATAATATAGTAAATTCAAAATCTCATAAATTTATCAATTGTCTTTTTAGTTATTACAAGTCAGATAAATACCAAGTCATGTAAATATCATATCAATTCAATAACAAGTCAGGTCATTTACAAGTTGAGTCAATTACAAATCAGGTTCATAACATGCCATATTGATAACAGGTCGGGTAATATTAGTTATTTACTAGGTTAATCTCGGTTCAGGATCATATTAGGTCGTATGTAGGTCAGGTTCGGTTTTCACATTATCAGGTTAATTTCGGGTTCAGGTCATTCTTAGGTCGGGTGCATATTCAAAATTTCCAGGTCCAACTCGGGTTTAGGTCAACACCAGTTTAGACTCGAATTGATTTCAGATCACCGCCATCTCAGGTCACAAGCAGTCTGACTCAAGTCGATTTCAGTCAGTTTCCCAGGCCGAGTCAGCTTTTTACATCCCTAGAGAAGAGGGTGAAGTTATGTATTGTATATCATATATTGGCAAGAAATTATAAAAACATCAACTTGTCTTAATGGTTAATTTAATAGATTTCAATTAGTTTTTATGAGATCGAGTTATATAATAGCTAATTTTTATTAACATTTTTTAATGATTTTATTCAACTAATAAGATGGTAAAATATGCCTCTACCAAATTGGTCAAGTAAAACCAAAATGAAAATAAATCATTATCTTTTGGGCTTTGGTGGGACTTGATGAATTTCATTACAACTTATATTCGATGAGAGGGTAAAAGAGTTAGTTCACTTGTTTTTTTTTTTATTTGGGAGAATTGACTTGTCTGATTGGGTTTAAAGACCAAAATAGCACTCCTATATCCTAATATTACTAAACTAACACCTAAAATTCTATAATTTTCAAACTAGCACCATTATAGTAATCACATTAACAGATGATTAAAAAATCGTAATTGGAACTTGATGTGCATGCTAAGCAAGTTCCACTTATATTTTTTTTGAACCTAGAAAAAAAAACTATTAAGAACCCATCTATTAGGAACCCACTTCGCATCTTCAATATATTGAAGAACAAAAAATAAAAAAAAAAATTGAACTACATTTAGAACCAACTTTGATATTTAACTCCATAAATTACAAATAAAAAAGATGTTGGCTTTAGCTTATATATATAGGCTTAGCTAGAGTGTAAACCTTTTTTTCTTATCAACGTGGGATTCTTGAAGCTAAAATATAGTAGCAATTAGCAAACTATGTAGCTCCAAGAATCCTATGTTGATAAGAAACAAAGACTTACACTCTAGCTAGGCCTATATATAGCTAATGCCAAAATCTTTTTTTTTTTTTTGCAAATCATGGGGATAAATAACAAAGTCGATTCCTAATAGTTCATTTTTTTTATTTTCGTTCTTCAATACATTAAAGATGAGAGGTGAGTTTCTAATAGTTTTTTTTTTCATTTTCGTCCATTAGTAAAAAAGTTTGATTTTAAAAAATTTAATTGAAACTTGCCATGTATGCACAACAAGTTCCAATTAGATATGCTAATCATCTGTTAATGCGATTATTTAAGTTAAAATACAATTTTTTTTTAATTTTTTGACCTTGCCATAGTTCTACGGCCAATTTTAAAAAATAAAAAATATTTTATTCGAACTCATTGTACTTGTGCGACGAGTTCATTATAACGGTGTTAGTCTGAAAATATAGAATTTAGGGTGCTACTTTAATAATATTAAGATGTATGGGTGTTAATTTCGTCTTTACACCCCCATGAGAGAAATGAAGGGCACTCCTACCCTCTTGGAATGATCTCTATTAGTATAGAATGAAGTGCGAAATTAGTAGACCCTCTAATCCAACAGGTAACCTAGGGCCCTACAGCACCTGCCCTATGATAATGATTTATTGACCCATATGGACCAATGGATGAGCTAGACTTGAGTAGTAAGGAGAATGGGTTACAGAAAGGGCCCGAGAGTACACCCAAAGTGCAATCTTACAGGCGGGCTGAAACATTTAGAATAGTTGGTGTGACTTCAATGGCCTTCTTGTTATGATTTAATTTCTTTCCTTCTTGTTCTGTCATCGTCTACCACACCAAGGTTTATGATATCAAAAATAACACAGTTTGCTTACAACTAAGCTACATTTGTTAAATAATGCAGTCATTTACAATCATATCAAACTCAGTATGCATACTCGAGTATCGAATCAAAACATCTATGGAATTAAACTCGAAAACGACACTATCAAAAGTTCAATTCTTTACCAAAATGACCTATAGATTATGAGCATCAATCATGACCTGCTTTAGCTTTAAACATTGCTGGTTATGTTACACGCCAACCAGTAATATTTCTTCAAGTCTGGGTTATCAAAATAAAAAGGAATAGGTTTTTTTTTTCTCTCCCAAGATTTCTTCAAGAATCAAGGAAAAATAAGGTGAAAAAAAGAGAATGGAATTGAGGATTCAAACGCGAAGAAATATATTTATGTATATCGTATATGAAAGAAATATGACTCAATATAACTTTTACAAGTAGGGATGAGCATGGGTGAACTGACTTTCTGTCCAATACAACCAGGGTGAACTGACTTTCAAACCCAATGAATCAGTCGTGATGGCTGACCTAGAACAATATCCCCTAAAACAAACACAACCAAATCCTCAACCATTTTTTTTGTTCTTCCAACCGGCATCCTAATCTTATCACTCAATATAACTTTTACAAGTAGGGATAGCATGGGTTGGGTCAGGTTTTTGACTCACTCTATCTCGATCTAAAAATTATATATCTTAATCCGAACTTGATCTAATATATATAAAAGCAATTTTAGGGACCATATTATAAAAAAATTAAAAATAATTTTAGGGACCCAATTGAAAAAAAAAACTACTTTTAAGAACCTAATTGTAAAAAAATTATAAAGAGAGGCATTATTGCAGATATCCTTAATAAAATATATGAGAAAATTATACAATTAGTCCCCGAATAAGATATTTTTTGCCCTAAATCTAAACCGACCTCACCTTTAATAAAAACCCGATCAAAACTCATTCGTGTTGCAGTATTTTAGAACAATCGATTCATCAGACACAAGATCATGAATGAAATGTACTCGAATATCGATATGTTTGGTTCTTCCATGAAAGGATGGACTACTGGATATGGAAATCGCCACAGAAGATTACAGTTGTGAATTGCTTCATCTTGTTTTTTTATTAACATCGGCTAGGAATAGGATCCTTCTTAACCATAAGGCTTGACACGCTGATAAAGTTGCAGTCGTATACTCAGCTTCTGATGACGATAAAGTTGTTTTTTAATTAACTCCAACAAATGGAAGCTTACCCAAAACCAAAGACATAACTCCATAAGCTTCTTCTTATCCTCCAAACATCCAACTCAATCTCTATATGCTTCTTCTTATCCTCCAAACATCCAACTCAATCTCTATATGCATAAGTATAACTACTCAACTTGAAATCTGAAGCCCCAAATCAAGAATTCCACCGTAAGACCCTTTTTGATGGAAATAACTCCAACAACAAAAGAGATTCCTCAAGTAAATCAAATCCATTGGTGTCGCTGCACATGTTGATTTTTTTGAGCAAATCAGCAACATATTTCTTTTGCGACACAAATACGCCATCTTTAGGGGAATTGGTTTGAATATTCCCTTTTGGGAATTTATTGGGGAAAATAACCCCCAAAGTTTCATATTGGGAAAAATACCCCCCTTTCATGCCATGTAGGACGAATTCGCGTCCTGGGGAAAGCGAATTCCTGAGACGTTTCAGTGAAAAGGGAATTCGCGTTTTGCAAAACGCGAATTCAACGATTTATTGCTCCCCCCGCACGAGAAATTCAACATGAAATTGAATTTAAACCAATATAAGATGTTTAGGTAGCAATATTTGTGATCGAATAACGGATTATCGGGGTACCCGATTAAAATTTTTGAACTATAACAGTGTCGTATTGAAACATATCTTTAAGATGGTGTGAAGATACGAGCGTATATAATATCCTAAGATGTGTAAAAATGGCCTAGAAATAGGCAAGTAACAATGTTTTAAAAGGAAACATTATCGTATAGGCATGTTTAAATGCATTTTACGGTGTGTTTCGAACTTTTTTTTGGTTTTTCCTAAGTTTGGAGACAAAGATCTGCAGCTTAATTTTACAGTGGTGCTAAAGTTCTGAGGAAGACGGTGTCCGAAAATGTGAGAAAATTGTGTTAAAAATGCTATCAAAGTAACATTTTTGAAGCAAAAAAAATGTGTCGATAGGCATTTTTTTTTTTTAAATTTAAAGGGCCTCGTTAAAAAACCCCTCTAAACCTATGTAGGGGGAAAAGAGTGCCCATAAGATTTATTAAATTACCAGATAATAGAAGTTCACAAATCAGAAAAGAGTACACAATGGTTGATCTAGTTAATTCGGGGGCCGGTCCTAAGAGGGCATTTCCTAATATCATGTCCAGTGTTCCCACATTTACTGCACCTCCTAGGTTGTCCGGTCTTTTCTCTCGGAACCATATCTTCGGCACAATGAATCCTCGTTGATGGTGGCCGGCCTTTTTTCTTTCGTCGCAGGGAGGGATCTGGGCATATCTTTGGTTCGTTGCTGATTATACGACGGTCACGTGCATTTTCGATCGGAGGGAACTCGTTTCGGTAAACCTTGAAAACGGTTTCGAGCCTGTAGACCGGATCAATGAGTGTCGTTGCATCAAAATGAACCGATGCACATGCTGCGAAAGCATGCGAACACGGGAACTTGAACGTCTGGAACTCCCCGCAATCGCACGTTCGTTTTTGCAAATTAACCACGTAGGTGTATTGCATTATTCCTTGTAGCGGTTCAGAAAATTGCGTGACCTCAAAGATGTGTTCCCGACGAGAGAAGCACAACGCACCCATCGAGTTAGCATGCGCAATGGACGCTTGGATTTTGTCGGCGAGATCTGGATTAAATATGCGACCAGCTGCCATCCAGTTCATTGCTTGTTTGCCGAGGGTTGCGAAAAGGGTTGCCAATCGGTAATATGTTGCTTTGACAACAGACGTGATAGGTAAATGGCGTGTTCCCTTAAGAGACGAATTGATCGCCTCAGCCAAGTTTGTTGTCATATGGCCGCATCGACGACCCCCGTCATAACATCGCAACCATTTCTCCTTCGGTATCTCCATAAGATAGTTATACCCGAATGGATTCCTCAATTGCAACTCCTCCAACAGCTCTTCCACTTGATTAACTCGGTGTGCGTTGCCTGTTGAATAAGACATGCAAAATAGTTAATTGGTAATAATATGAAATTGGTGGACGTAGAATGACAAAATGAAATGGTTGCATACCCATACGGAGAACCATTATACGTTCATCCTCGTTCTTGAACCTCTGATAGTAGTTTGCTGCTATATGCCGCAAACAATACCGGTGATGTATGTATGGGGGTTTCCATGAATCTCCCAAACGTTGAATTGCTCCCCAAATCCCTGCGCCTCTATCTGAAATAATAGCTAGGCCATCTTCACGTGTACGCAAAACCCGACGCATGACATACTTGCGGAGGTTGTAAAGGAAAAACTCCCAAGAAGGTATATTTTCCTTTTCAACAATCGCAAAAGCAACTGGGATACATTTTCTGTTGCCATCCTGGGCAACTGCAATTAGCAATATCTGCGTGTATCTGCCATATAAAAATGTACCGTCGATCTGCAGCATAGGTTTGCAGTGACGGAAAGCTTTTATGCATTGGGGGAACGTCCAGAAAAGGCGATGAAATTCGACCTCCCCTGGTACAACACGATCGTTGTAGTACTTCGGAACAGTCTCCAATTCCACAATTGTCCCTGGATTGTATTCCTGCATAACTTGAAGCCATGATCGCAGATCGTTGTATGATAGCTCCCATTGCCCGTACAGTGTTTCGATGGCTCGATATCTTGCATACCATGCCTTATCGTAATTGACGGTGTACTTGTAAATGGATTTGATGGCAGCTATACACACTGGCACAGATACACGTGGGTTTGCTTTCACGAGTGGAAGGATTGCATCGGAAAGTACGTGTACATCCAAGTTAGGATGGTCTTGGCTGAGGCTCCCAACGGAGCATGTGTGAGGCCCTGTATATCTCGTTATTTTCCACAGGTTATTCAGCCTTTTCAATTGCGACACACGAACCCTCCATTTACATCTTGCAGACTTGTGAGGACACTCTGCAATATATTTCCTGGCCTCAGTCTTCCAAACGGTGGATGTAACTGAGCGCTGAATGTTGTAATGCTTGATGGCAGCCTCCGCGAGCTTTTTTGTCCTGAAGACCATTCCAGCATGTAGCTCAGTCGAACCCACATTCCATTGGTTGAACTGGTCTAATTGTGGATGTTCTGGGAATTCAGTATCGAAGAAGCCATCCATATCCACTGTTGTGAAGTGCGAAGGTGGGTCGTAATATGTTGTGCAACTGGTTGGTCCATGCATTTATGTGGAACGAACATCATCGTCCTCATCATCCTCAGAAGAGTTTTCTGCGCTCTCCTCTGATTCCACCGGCTCGTCAATGTCAGATGGTTCAGAAGGAAATAGACCCATCTCGTCACCATCAGGCCCAACCTCTGTCACTGGCTCTTCATCAGAAAGCGCATCATGAAACTGGAAAAGTTCTGCGTCATCATAAACCTGTGCGTGAACAGGTTCTGAAGTCATAACCGGATCGACAGTAGCGGCGGTTGAATGTCTCCCCGCTGAGAACATATCATCCACATTTCGGTGACTTGGGATGTATGTTGAGTGGCGCCCGGTAGAGAAATCATCGAACGGGTTAAACTGTTCATTGTACGTTGAAGACGCCGTGTATGGAATGTGTGTTGAGTGGCGCCCCGTAGAGAAATCATCATAGTTTGGAACGTATGGACTATATGACGACTCTTGGGTTGGTGGCAAGTTAAGGTCAAATTCGTACCGTGGAACGGAAGAACGTCGTTGCCGCGAAGACGAAGACGATGAAGCTTCATCGGTTCTTGTTTGAAGAAGGTTGAAGTCACGTCGTAAACTCGATATCGGACTAATAGCATTTGGATTGAACTCGAGATTTCCTCGTAACCAATTTGGTACCACATTTTGAGCAGCAACGTGACCTTCAGCAAATGTTACAAATAGCTCCATGGCCCATCCCATTGAGTACTGGCTATGTGTATCTATCATCATTTCTACAGAACTGTCGTCTTCCACATCGAATATTGTGTAATATAGTGGCTCTATCGACGTTGGACATCGATACTTCAAAGACTGCAACTCCCTTCCGGAGCGATTGGGAACCTTCTTGGATATTAAGGTCGTAAGCGACTGGAACGTTGATCGTCTTGGAATGTTGATCGTAACAGTATTTTCAGATTGAAATATGATCCCAATGTATGAATCGGGGACCATCTGACCATCGTAGTATACTATAGCTTGAATTCTCGGTGCCATTTCTGAAAATCAAAGAGCTTTGTGATTCTTAAGTTTTGTTTGGGTGCATCTACACATTCTGCACCCCTCAATTATAAATAGAAATGTGTCTGGTAATGCATTGGTGAATTCTGTAGCAATAATTTTTGAGTTGTCAGCCCAAAGCCCGGTAAAGCCTGGTAAACAGAGCAATAATTTTAAAATTCGCGTTTTGGAAAACGCGAATTTTAAAATTATTGCTCTGTTTACCAGGCTTTACCGGGCTTTGGGCTGACAAAGTCAATAATTTGTACTGAATTTGCGTTCTGTAGGACGCGAATTCAGTAGATTCCAACAGAATTCGCGTTTTACAGAACGCGAATTCAGTACATATAATTGACTTTGTCAGCCCAAAGCCCGGTAAAGCCTGGTAAAAGAGCAATAATTTCAAAATTCGCGTTTTGGAAAACGCGAATTTTGAAATTATTGCTCTTTTACAAGGCTTTACCGGGCTTTAAGCTGACAAATGCATTATGATGAAACCGCGTTTCTAACACGCAAATAGGTCCCTGCATCTGTATAAATAGGTTGTATTTCTGCCTTAGCATCCCATCAAACTTTTTACTTTCCTATCTTCACGAGATTTCTTTATTTCTACCTTTCTGAAAGAGAAAATGGCTCGATATTCAGCTACTGTATTTTTTCGTTGAACATACTTCTACACATCTTTTAGTGAAACGATCACAAGAAATGAATTATTTGAGTTGATCTCAAAACGAGTTAAAGAGTCGACCAGCGCAAAAATAGAGGCCTTGCAAGTGAAAGTACCAGTCAATGAGCCCGGGCCCGAGGAACATTATATGCTCACACTGTCAGATAAGAAAGATATGCGAAAGATGTTTCGGGCATACAAACGTGCTGGGGGAACAAACATCGAGCTTAGCGTGAAATTTGATGACGGATCAAGTTCTTCAACAAATGTGGTAGCTGTCCAAGACGAGAATGCGTTAGCTGACGAAGACGAGAATGAGTTAGCTAGTCCAGACGAGAATGACGTGTTCTTAAAAATTTATCAGAGACGGCAGGAGAAAGAACAAATAATTGAGGAACTAAACTTAACGTCTGACATAAGTACCGACTACGATTAGTAATGTAATTTTGATTAAGTTATGTAAGTTATTTATCTTGCGTACTTGTATTTTGTGAACTCGGTGCTTTCTATGTTGTGCTTTCGATGTAAGTTTTTAAATATAAAAGTATCAATTAATAATTCTGAATATATAATGTTTTAATTAAGAAAATATAAATCAACATTACTTATTTCGAAAAACATAGAAAAAATATAACTGCTACATATGTCTATGTCCGCCTGTACCACAATTTGGTGGACGTCGAGTACGACCCTGATTGCGTCGAACGGGTTGAACCGGAACCTGTTGAGGATCATGATCTGGCTCGTTAACGTCGTCGTCTCCAGAATAGAACAACGACTGTTCAGGTGTGTGCTGAACGAACCCGGGGCCCGAAATATCATAAGGCCGAGCATGAAACGGGTAGGGGGCAGAAGCAGAGGGAACAGTGGAACTCGAAGATCCGCCAGGAAATAACCCGTACGTAGTCGGTACCGAAGATCCACCCATCATTCCCACAATAGGAGTGAAAAAGCCTTTCGTCGGACTCGGGGGCCTCGGCTGAATCATCAACTGGGTGGGGCCCTGGGGGCGAATTGGATCGGTAGCTCTAGAGGATGAAGCACCTCCTCCCCTTCGACGTTGCGATCCACCTGCTCCGCTCGTACGATGAGTCCGGGGGCGGTTGCGCTGAACAGGCTCAAACACAGCTGCTTGTTCTTCCGGGGTGAGGAGATATGGTTTCCCACTACCAAAGAACCATGCAAAGTAATTACTGCTCACCATAGGCTCATCAAACATCCGATACTCATTCAGTGCCTGCCGCTGAAGCCTATCCTGCCACTGTGCAATCCACTGCACATGTTTCACCGACCAGTCCACCTACCACAAAACATCAACAAAATTATTATTTATAAATTGTAAAGTAAGTATAAATCGATAACTATTAAATCAAATTTAATTATTATACCTCAAGTTTTCCTTGTCGGGTGATCCTATGTAAGTCGTCCAAATCAGGAGGATCTATCGGAATTGTTTGCAGACGACCGAACTGGCGTTGGACGCGATCAACCGGATGCCACTCAACTACAGCGTACCAGATGAGAGGTACCATGGCCGTCCAAGCGGAAACCGTCTCATGATCAAAATTAGGCAAGCATTCATTGATATCCGAATTAGAGTACGGGGTCCACAAAAACTGTAAATTAAATATAGAAATAATTAAAAACAAGTAAACTAAACTATATTCATATTAAACTTCAACTTAATATAAAATTAAAATATTTACCTCATTTGCAGATTTCGTGTCAATTTTTTGCCTAATAGAATGCATCATAGTCGGAATCCCAACATGAGTTAGAGCATGGAACCACCTACATAACATCAAAAATATAATTTTAATATTTAAAAAATAAATATTAGAAAAATAACCAATTTATTTTCCTTACCGCAAACATAGTGGATACGAATAGTCTGCTGGCGCGGACAATTCAGGGCATAAAAATGGCATTCTAAACCACGCCCAAGACTGAAGTAGCAAAAGACATCCTCCGATGTCGTGTCGATCAGCACTCGCAGCCTTGCACAACTCCCTATACAGAAATGCAAGTACTGCCGAACCCCAACTTAATTTACCAGCCTCTTCAAAATCCCGCAAGTGCCGCAACCACAACATGTGAACCTTGTTGCGAGTTTTGTCGGCCACCAAAATTCCCCCGAGGATCTGTAAGATATAGGCCCGAGCATATGCCTAAAATATAACGAAAAAAATTATTAAAATATAATAATTTTATAATTTTATTACTACTAATAAAAAAATATTTTTTTTACCTTCTTCACATCTTCATTCGCTCCAGCAGGCAAATTAGCGAATTCCGTACGCAACCACGTTAGAGTCACACATCCGCCCCGTAGTTTTTCTGGCTTATCCCCTAACAAGTCCATACATAAGCCCTCCCAATCGTCACTGGCGGCACCAGTGATAGCCTCCCCATCTACAGGCAGGCCAAGAATATGCGACACATCTTCTAATGTGATGGTCGCCTCACCACATGGTAAGTGGAAGGTATGTGTCTCTGGCCTCCACCTCTCCACAAGCGCGTTGATTAAATCAACGTCTAATTTCGCACCTCCTCCATTAATTTTCGCCACATGTCCAAATCCGGCTTCGACTATGTACTCAACTAGAAGAGGATCCGGGGGCACCCTCATCCGTGTGATATAAACCTCCAATCGACGTTCTTCTCCATTCTACAAATAATTAATGACACACACATATTAAATATCACATATTATATCACAATTTTTTATAGTGTACAATAAAATACTAAACATATTCTAATTTTACTAATTTTTAATCTATAAGTCAATACCAAAAATAAAATCTAAAAATAAATACTATTAACATATTCGAATTTAACTAATTTTTTTAGTCTAAAAATAAAATCTAAAAACATATTCGAATTTAACTAATTTTCTTACTCTAAAAATAAATACTATTAACATATTCGAATTTAAATAATTTTCTTAGTCTAAAAATAAAATCTAAAGACATATTCGAATTTAATTAATTTTCTTAGTCTATAAATAAAATCTAAACCCATATTATAATTTAATTAATTTTCTTAGTCAATAAATAAATACTATTAACATATTCGAATTTAACTAATTTTCTTACTCTAAAAATAAAATCTAAAGACATATTTGAATTTAACTAACATTCTTAGTCTAAAAATAAATATTATTAACATATTCGAATTTAACTAATTTCTTTAGTCTAAAAATAATATCTAGAGACATATTCGAATTTAACTAACATTCTTAGTCTAAAAATAAATACTATTAACATATTCGAATTTAACTAATTTTCTTATTCTAAAAATATAATCTAAAGACATATTCAAATTTAACTAATTTTCTTAGTCTAATAATAAATACTATTAACATATTCGAATCTAACTAATTTTCTTAGTCTAAAAATAAATAATATTCACATATTCAAATCATGCCGACAACACTAAATTAAATTTACATATTCGAATTAAAATAATAAAAAACTTACATTAAGACGACGATAGTTGGATACGTGGCCATCTTCTAATCTTAGCAAACCCGCCATGATTCTTCAAAATCTCTTGAAACTCTTCAAATCCTATTCAAAATTTTGGGAGAGAATGAAAATTCTCTCCCAACTCCACTGCTTTTATAGAGAAAACGGACGCTGGTGTAGTGAATTCAAACCGAATTCGCGTTCTGCAGAACGCGAATTCAATATAATAAATAGAATTCGCGTCCTGCAGAACGCGAATTCTATTTCCCCAACCGTCCGCATTTATTCGCAATTTACTGCGATAATTTGAATAAAATCTCGTGGAATTCGCGTTTTGCAGGACGCGAATTCCCTTTTCCACTGAAACGGCGCAGTAATTCGCGTCCTGCAGGACGCGAATATTGAATTCGCTTTCCCCAGGACGCGAATTCGTCCTACATGGCATGAAAGGGGGGTATTTTTCCCAATATGAATCTTTGGGGGTTATTTTCCCCAATAAATTCCCAAAAGGGAATATTCAGACCAATTCGCCCCATCTTTAACCCCAAGAAAATATCTCCAAAATCTGTCATTTCAAATTTCTTTTCCATACAAATTTTGAATTCATTTATAAGACACGAAGAACCTAAGTAGATCATATTGTTGGTCCTGGTTTAAAAAAACTAGAAACAGGCGCAGCGGAATCTTTTTAAAATTTTCTTTAAAACGGATCAAACATGATATTTAATACAATAAATACAATTCATGATCAAGTACCTGTGTATTTGAGAATTCAATGTCACGGCGATATCCTATGCTTGACGCAAATCTCATAGTAAGTCTCCGGATTATTTTACACGACCCATGCTTCTACTAGATTTATACTTCTAACCAAAAGATCTTCTTGGCTATTCTCACACTCGCGGATGCTAGGTGTGTGGGCACAACTCAATTTATGAACACATAAAAAAATACCAAAAATTTTAAATAACACTTATGGTTATTTTTCAAGAAATTTTCTTGTTGAAAATTCCAAATAATTCCAAGAATTATTCCTTTCTTTATTCTAGTATACTCTAGTATATGCGCAAGGCTTTGTGGGAATTTTCT
Source organism: Hibiscus tridactylites (assembly GCA_958450335.1). Lineage (NCBI taxonomy): Eukaryota > Viridiplantae > Streptophyta > Magnoliopsida > Malvales > Malvaceae > Hibiscus > Hibiscus tridactylites. Next base: position 41,377,644 of record OY288280.1, read on the forward strand.
AGATTTAAAATAATAACGTCAAGCATCTCTATTTGTAAGGAGAGATAAGAAGACTTTCGAATTAATTACGAGTAAGTATTATTGTAATTAAAATAGAAATATACTAGCTTAAAATAAGCACACCGTATATTAATTTTAATCGAAACTACCGCATATTGTAGTTGATTTCAATTGTAAAGTCGATGGGTAGTTTTACGGTACGGCAAATTACGGTGTGGCTAGGTGCGACACCAATTGAAAATGTTATAAGATTTAGAATATGGAACTGAAAATGTTACACTGTTTGATAACATTTTTGGTACTTACAAAAACTTAAAATTGTTGAAATTAGTTATATGTTTGTTATGTTGTTAGCTAGGCAGTTAGTTAGTTTTGTATTAGCTGGTTATATTTTTTGTATATAAATAGTGGATCATTGATTGTAATTGGATTGTACATTCAATAAAATAAAATCCTTTTCAGTCATTTTAACATGGTATCTAGAGCCCGGTTGGTTATTGGGTTTGTTGGCCTGTTTCTTTAATCTGTTAAGCCGTTTTCACCCTTTATTCCTTTCTTTTCCCTTTATCGTTTTTTCCCTCTTTTCACAAGTGTTGCGATGCTGTTGTCGGAAACTTCCACCACCGTCGACTTCAGTCATGTGTTGTATCTTCATCCGTCCGACACTCTGGGAGCTCTTCTCGTCTCACATCAGCTTACCGGAGTCGAAAATTACAACGTATGGAGCCGGTCTATGCGAATCGCCCTTCTTGCGAAAAATAAATTAGGGCTAATCGACGGGAGTTGCCGTCGAGCTGATTTCACTGGTGCCTTGGAATCTCAGTGGGATCGCTGCAATGCGATTGTTCTCTCTTGGATTCTCAACGCCGTTAGCCAAGAGTTGTCTGCCGGAGTCGTCTTTGTATCTAGTGCGGCACTCGTCTGGGAAGATTTGAAGGAGCGCTTCGATAAAGTGGACGGTTCGCGAATTTCTTTCTTCACAGAGAAATCACAACCCTAATTCAAGGTGAATCTTCAATCTCTGCTTATTTTACAAAATTGAAACTATTGTGGAGTGAGTACAACGCGTTGGTACCTTTTTCGACTTGTGATTGCGAAACATCTCAAGAAAATCAGAGTCAACTTCTTCAGCAACGACTATTCCAGTTCCTAATGGGGTTAAACGAGACTTATTCCGCTGTGCGAAGTCAGCTTCTTCTGATGAAGCCACTGCCTACGGTAAATCAGGCGTACTCGATGCTGGTTCAAGAGGAGTCGAATCGTTTTCATTTGTCTAGTGTAACACCGTTGGCTGATACAACAATGATGTATTCACAGTCTGGTTCTGGTTCATCTTCTCGCCGCCGGTTTAATGGAGTTTGTGCTCACTATGGAGTCAAAGGTCACAAGAAAGAGACGTGTTACCGTCTAGTCGGTTTCCCATCTGATTTTCGTTTCACCAAGCGAAAGGAACCTCAGGCTGCAATGGTAACTAGTGGAGATCTCTCTGATGATGCTTCTCCACCTGTATTTACTCCTCAAGTTGTGTCCTCTGCTGCACCATCAGTTCCAACTTTTTCACAGGAGCAATACAACCAGATCTTGGCCTTGCTTCAGAAGGTTCCCTCTGAGTCAGCTGTAAATGCTGCAGGTAATGGCTTCTCTTGTAAGTCAACTCATTCCTCTAGTACCTGGATCCTGGACACTGGAGCCACCGACCATGTAACTTCAGATTTTCATAGCTTGATAAATCCAATTTCATGTGCTTCGAATTCCAGATCAGTTCGACTCCCAAATGGTAAAAATGTTCCTATCACCCATATTGGATCTGTTGCTCTAACAAATTCCTTGGTTCTTCATAATGTTTATTTGTCCCTGATTTTCGATTTAATCTCATTTCTGTATCTCAGCTTACTTCCACTCAAAACTATGCTATTTTTTTTATCCTCAATTTTTCTTACTGCAGGAACTCTCCACTAGAAGGATGAAGGAGATTGGTAAGATGGTTGGAAGCTTGTATCTGTTTCAGTCACCTTCTGTTGCTAGTTCACCAAGTTCAATCTTGCCTCAGGTTTCCTCAATTTCCAAATCTGTATTTTTTCCTTTTGATTCTTTTTCCTGTCAAACGTCTGTTGAAACTACCAAATTGTGGCATGCTCGTTTGGGACACGCTAGTCTGAATAAAATGCACAAATTACATGTTGCTGATGATTTACACTTTAATATTGCCCACATAAGTGACTGTGCTGTTTGTCCTCTAGCCAAACAAACTAGGTCTTCATTTCATCTAAGTACTTCTAAGTCTTCGAAAGCCTTTGACTTAGTTCACATTGACTTGTGGGGTCCATATCGTATTTCAACTCATTCAGGTCATCGTTTCTTCCTTACTATTGTGGATGATTATAGCCGTATGACTTGGGTTCACTTGTTGAAATTAAAATCTGACACTGTTCTTGCTCTTAAAAAATTCTTTGCCATGATTAAAACTCAATTCTCATCCACTGTTCTTACTTTGCGTAGTGACAATGGTTCAGAATTCTTTAATTTTGAATGTTCACTTCTTTTTTCCTCTCTTGGCATTATACATCAAAGCAGATGTGTTCATACACCTCAGCAGAATGGGGTGGCTGAACGAAAGCATAGGCACCTCCTTGAGGTTGCTCGTGCTCTTCGTTTTAACTCTAAAGTGCCCATAAAATTCTGGGGAGAATGTGTCCAGGCTGCATGTTATTTAATTAACTTGTTGCCTTCTTCGGTTCTTCATTGGAAATCTCCTTTTGAACTTTTCTTTGGTCATTCTCCTTCTCTTTCTCATCTTAAGGTGTTTGGATGTTTAGCTTATGCTACATCCTTAAATAATTCTGATAAATTTTCTCCTCGTGTTGTCCCCTGTGTTTTCATGGGATATTCTCAGACTCAAAAAGGTTATATTCTTTTTAGTCTTGTCACCAAAAAGTTTCTTGTCAGTAGGGATGTTCTCTTTCATGAACATCTTTTTCCTTTCACCTTTCCACAGGTTAATCCTTTTTTCCCAGAATCTTGTGTTCTTCCAGATTCTGAGTTTTTATCTCTTAATCTTTCAACAAGTGAACCTCATTCTCATACATCTTCACCTACACCTCAACCTGACCCTCATCCTGAACCTCAACCTGAACCTACACCTCAACCTGAACCTGCACATCAACCTCAACCTGAACATCAACCTCACCCTGAACCTCATCCTGAACCTGAACATCAACCTGTTTCTCACCATGATATTCAATCTGCCAATCACCCTGCACCTTCATCTCATACTTCTCACAGACCTTCTCGTGTGTCCAGACCTCCTGCTTGGTTACATGACTATGTTACATCTTACCATCCATCTCCTCCATCTTCTTCATCTTCCAATGTTCCAGGGCAGTATTCTATTTCCAATTATATTTCTTATAATCATTTACCTCTTTACACACAAGTGTTTTTATCTTCCACTTCTTCTTCCATTGAACCTAATACATATTCAGAAGCCATTCAAAATCCTTTGTGGATTCAAGCCATGAAGGAGGAAATATTGGCTTTAGAGTCTAATGCTACATGACAGTTGGTTCCTTTGCCTCCTGGTAAGGTACCTATTGGATGAAAATGGGTATACCGTATCAAATATAAGGCTTCAGGTGATGTTGAGCGCTATAAGGCTCGTCTTGTAGCAAAAGGCTATACACAATGTGAAGGCATTGACTATAGTGATACCTTCTTACCTGTTGCGAAGATGGTTACTGTCAGAACTGTCCTTACTCTTGCTGCTATTTTCCACTGGCCTCTTCATCAAATGGATGTGCATAATGCCTTCTTACAAGGTTCCATTGATGAAGAAGTTTACATGACACTTCCTGAGGGCTTTTGCAGCCAGGGGGAGAATTTGGTTTGTAGACTGCAAAAGTCACTGTATGGGCTCAAACATGCCTCAAGACAGTGGAACTTAAGGCTTTCTGAAACTCTGATAAGTGCTGGTTTTGAACAAAGCAAACACAACCATTCTTTGTTTATCAAGAAGAGACAAGGAAAGTTAGTGGTTATACTTATTTATGTGGATGATTTGGTAATCACAGGAAATGATAATTTGATGATTGATGAACTGAAGAATCTTTTGAATAATAGCTTCAAGATGAAGGACCTTGGAGAGTTGAAGTATATCCTTGGGTTAGAAATCTTGAGATCTTCACAAGGGATAGTGGTTAGTCAAAGAAAGTATGCTCTTGAACTAATTGAAAGCACATGCCTAGGAGGTGCAAAGCCAGCCACATCACCAATAGAGCAAAATTTTAAGCTTACAACACCTGAGTTTGATGAAGGAGTGTCATGTGCAACAACAGATGAATTAATACAAGACAAATCAGTTTACCAACGATTGATAGGAAAGCTGATTTACTTAACACACACAAGGCCAGACATTACCTTTGTTGTTCATCATCTTAGTCAGTTCATGCAGAGCCCAAAAGAATCACACTTAGCAGCAGCAATGAGAGTAGTACGATATATCAAAAGAAATCCAGGGCAAGGGATTTTCTTGAAAGCCTCTGATAATTGTAAAATTGAGGCGTTTTGTGACTCGGATTGGGCCTCATGTCCAATGTCCAGGAGGTCAGTCACTGGTTTTTGCATCATAATTGGAGGTTCTTTAATTTCCTGGAAGTCCAAGAAGCAGAGTACTGTTGCAAGATCATCTGCAGAAGCATAATACAGAAGTATGGCGATGACAACCGCAGAAATTATCTGGTTGAAAGGGTTGTTGAATGAGTTTGAAGTGAGTAACAAAGAACCTGTGACTGTTTTTTGTGACAGCAAAGCGGCCATTCAGATTGCTGCAAACCCTGTGCTTCATGAACGTACGAAACACATAGAGATTGACTGCCATTTCATAAGAGAGAAGATCCAAGAAAGTTTACTACAAACTGAATACATTGCAACTGGAGAACAGATTGCAGATATGATGACCAAAGCCTTGGGAGTACAACAACATAACTATTTACTGAACAAGTTGGGGATTAAAAACGTGTTTAAACCTCCAACTTGAGGGGGAGTGTTGAAATTAGTTATAGGTTTGTTATGTTGTTAGCTAGGCAGTTAGTTAGTTTTTGTATTAGCTGGTTATATTTTTTGTATATAAATAGTGGATCATTGATTGTAATTGGATTGTACATTCAATAAAATAAAATCCTTTTCAGTCATTTTAACAAAAATGTTATCAGAAGCAATGAAAGTTTCGATACTCGAAGTTAAAGTTTTGATACTTACCACCAACCGAAAATATTATCAAACAATGTAACATTTTCAGTTTCGTGTTCCAAATTTTATATCATTTTTAGTTAGTACCGCACCATAACCTGCTGTAGGTTAGACGCGCCCAAAGTCAAATGCAATTTAACGCACAACATTTTTGTTGTTGCATTCCAAGTGGGCCACCACTTTTTATTCTAATTTCGTAAAATCAAGATAATTTTACTGTCTTAGAATTTATGTAAAACTTTATTTATTTTTTCTATTTTAGTTTGCCAACTTCGTTAATTCAAAATAATAATTTATTAATTTAATATTTTATTTTGGACTCCACTAGATAATGGTCCAAAATTATTAAATTAATTTTCAAATTATATTTTAATAGTCTAAAGGTGATTAAGGTAATATCTGTTCATAGATATTTTAAACCCTTTGACAATACGCATACACCATGTAGACATAACGGTTTGAACCAGTGTCTCCTAGGATGAACATCATCCGCTTTTCTATTAGGACACTTGTTGGGTTCAATTTCCAAACCATTTAAATAAAATAATGATTTATTAATTTAATATATCACTTTGGCACCAATTAAATAATTTCCAAAGCTATTAAATTAATTTTCAAATCATTTCAATTATTCCATCCGTGAGAAAATCCAATTACTTGAATAAGTATTTTTTCGCAATTCATTTCTCAACCATCATTTTTTTCTTAGTTCATAATTTAATCAAGCAATCCACATCGAGTCAAATTTGAGCTAGCGAAGGGACCATTGGACTTGTATGATGTGGGATAAAATAATATGTAATTAATTTTAGACTTTTTTTCAATTAATTACATCTCCATTATTTAAGTCAAGGAGTCATTTCACTATAGTACCAAGTGTAAGACCCCCTTCCCAGCCTGGTCGAAAGCCGGGTCGGAGTATGTTATCGGAGTTCAATATAATGATCTTTACAATACTTTAATCCTTGTTCAATGATTTAGTGAATTATAATCAATATAACATTTATTCTAATGTCTCATTACAATACTAAGTCTATACAGTGGGGCAGTGATTCGATATGAGTTGATAGTCTTGAGTTTATGATCAATTTTAAAATTTTGCAAGCTTTGAGGACTAATCTATAATTTCAATAACTTAAAGGTCTTTTACTGAAATTAACTTTACCATAATGAAATTCAACCTGTAATCAGTGTACATGCAAATTTTTGTGTTGATCAGATACCATTCACTCCTTCAATTAAGTTAATCAATAGCAAGTGACCAACTTATAACTTTCCAAAATTATTACAACAACTTTTACCGAATTACCTAACTCCGTACCGATACTCGAAGGGTTGTATCGCTACGCCATGCACATTTTACATATTATCATAATCTAAAAACCAAAATGCGTACCGATACACCTAAACTCATATCAATACACTTATATCTCCCAGTTTGGGATTATCAGAGTATCAGTACCCCATGTGTCTGTATCAATAGCCTGCTACAATAATTTTCTAGTGTTGAAAATCCGTATGGATATTCCCAAGGCAGTATCGATACGCCTTGTTGACTAGTGTTGACTTAGTCTAAATATGCACAACCATACTGATACACCATCACCCATATCGGTACGACATGATCTGTAATGACAAATTTGGTATGGTTTTAATCCATTTTAACCTATCATACTATGTCCAAATCCTATGAAATTTTACATGCAAGTCTGTAATGATAGTTTCTACAGTCATATTCCCCCATCATGTTAAATTTCGTAGCTATATTAATCCATTGACTAGGATTTTACCTTTTTAGGCTAAACATGCATAATTTGTCCATTTTAAACATATTCAAAAGAGTCATTTTAGGCCTTTAACAACACACAAATCATACACAACATGTATACATCAAAATGGTCAGTTTTGACTTGTCTACCTATTATGCCACCATACTAGGAGTTTGTAGGGTCGATAAACATTACTCCATGGTTGTTGTGACTTGCCAAAAACCTTCAATTTCCTTGATCTCGCAATGATAACTTCTTTAACTTGAAATGCATGAAATGAATTGCATTAGGCATATTTTTCCTAGTGAGGTAGTCACAAAAAATGTCAATATCAATGATATGCATTTCAAACTCATGATTTAACAATATTAATGCTATGAATCATGTACAATGACAAATATATCATGTTTCTATATTATTCCTTGGATCGAATCAAGATAGTGGATACACAAATTTCTACGCCTCGCCAAATTAATGAATGGTCTAGTCCCTCCGCCTAGCCAATTAACCAATAACACAAACATCCCTCCGCCTCGCCACAACAAAGGCCATAGCCCAAGGACCGTAGTTCACCCGTACCAATGAGCTCATGAATTCTATAGCATGCCAATTGTATCTAATGTCCTTTCGAATCCAAGGTTTAATACCAATAACAATAACGATGACATTAACAATATCAATAACAATGCTCAATGACAATGGCGATAACAATATCAATGTCGATATTCAATGGCAATAGCAATATCAATGTTCGATGCTTAATGTTTCTATATTTCAATGCTTCAATAAGACCGATGACAATAGCAATGTTTCTATGAACAATAATTCGATGCAACAACTTACCAATGCTTACCAATATAGTCTCCTATGAGATTCGTTGCGATATCCTTAGACATAATGTTAGCTATGAAAAAATCAATATCGTTAAAATTGGGAAAAGCACCTAACCTATTCCCGAGACTCCAACTACACTCACCTTGCTTTTTGAAGCTCCTACGGCTCTCGGATTTCCATTGCCTTGTTCTTAGCTTAAGATGTAGATGATTTCCCTTCTTTCTCCAACTCTTGAGCTAGATAGAAACAATATGAATGCTATAATTAATATAACGATATTGAAATTGATATCTAAGCTTAAAATAGCTATTAGCTAATAGATTCCATGGATTAAAGCCTTGGAACTATGAGTTAAGCTTAGGTGTTCAATGGCTTCAACTTAAAATTAGACTTCCAATACCCATGGAATCGTACAATAGGTTGGGGGCTTTTGCTTACCCAAAAAAGAGCTACAAGATGAGATCAATGGATGGAAAAAAGCTTAAGCTTTTGATGCTTCGCCAATGAAGTTGCTAGTTTACAAGGTTGGGGAAGATGATAATGGTGGTGTGCGCTTGTTTAACAACTAGGAATAAAAGGGAAAGGTGAGAATTTTGAGAAGGACGACTCAATAGAGTTATAGATAGGAAATTGGCATATACTTGAGAGTGTTAAAATAACTCTATGGCAAAAGACCAATTTGCCGAATGGTTTTCTTACTAGTGAAGAAACCCTATTATTTAATCTTTCTTTCTTTTCATTACTTTAACATTTTCCAAAGCCATAATTACCACCCACTATGTCATCTTTCTTTCCAATCTATGGAGATCTTAACACGTGAAAATAAAGGAAGCAAGCAGATGAGTCATCATTAAATGGGAAATCGCAAGGTTAGTCCACCAATTTCTCAATCTTTAGGCTTTTGCTCCCAACTTCCAATCTTTACAACTTGGTCACAAAATAATTTTTCGATAAATTCAATAAGGTCCTTAATCAATAAATTGGCTCAATTACAGTCCAATATCAATATAATTGACAACACTATCAAAGTCAATGCAATATTTAGACCTTTCCGGTGTAAGATTTCTGATCGTCGGAACCCAATTTCAATTAGACCAATTTTTGGGGTGTTACACCAAGACTGAACCCCCACACATATAATATTACCGAAAGCTTACCATGTAGCTTTTGTCCAAGACCTTGTCATAAATATATTACCCTCATAGGATATCCGTGATTCCTTTGGATTGAATCCGTTCATCCAGTTTGATCACTTTATCTCAAGGTTCCATTGTAAACAAAATAGTAAAAATGATTATTACACAAAATAATAATTAGTCATTCATCCTTGACGAACGACCCGTGGCCACATTCTATTTTCACAAACCATTATAATGCCATCGAGAGGATACCATTTACTCTTTAATCGAGTTATGATTCCATATCTATAAATGCATCCACATCATGAATGATTCACATATCCAACATATCATCCATCAACTTTCTACTTTGAGACGCATCAAATATTGATACATCAAAGCATGCAAGTCACATACATATGATCTTACATTTACTTAAGACTAAGGTAAATATATTTTGAACGTCACAAATGAATTGAATATTTAAATGAATTTAAGATCTTAATTCATCTTGGGTCCGGTCCAATGTTTCGTCAGTCCCGACAAACACATCTACATCTCTACTTAGGAGTCAACCGCTCCGATAGCCAAGACAAGCTATCTCCCCATTTGGACTTTAGACAACGTAATAGTTCTTCCGAATTATTTGCTTAGATAATTCCATGAACTACATACATGTTTTGATCACCAACTAATATAAGTTGTCTTCAATATTATAATCAACCTTATAATACAACTTATATTCAGTTAAACCATAGGTAACCAATGAGCCGATATTTGCTTATCACTTTATCACTTTACATGCAATATCAAGTTTGAGGACAATGTACATAATAAAATAGTCTATAAATAACATATACACATTTTATTTATTTCATTTCATTCCAAATGATCCAGTAATTACATAAATTACTTCACTTAGGGCACAAAACTCCAACACATATCATCTACATAAATACAAATAATGAGAAAATCATGGGTACCTTGCTATTTAAAATAAATATTGGGCACATACTTGCTTCTCTCAAAGTTATTCATGAGAAAGTATGCATCGATTTTGTTGTACCACGCGCTTAGGGCCTATTTCAGCCTGTAGAGAGCTTTTCGAATCTTGTACATTTTCTCTTCTTTGCCTTTGACCATGGTGAATCTCTCATGTTGAGAAACATAAACCTCGTTTTTGTAAATCACCATTCAAATATGTTGATTGAACATCAAACTGATACGCAATATTTTTCAAATGTGCAACCAATGCCAAAACAATCACGATAGTTTCACACCGTGCAACTAAAGAGAAAGTGTCATCGAAATATACTCTTGGTTTTTTTGAATACCCGTTCACCACCAAATGTGTTTTATGCTTTTGGGTGTAGCAGTCTGCTTGGAACTTGGTTCGAGAGACCCATTACATTTCTATCTTTAGGAGGATATACAAGCTCCCACGCTTCATTGCGTTGTATTGCTGCAATTTCTTCTTTCATTGCAATTTGACACTCTTTTTTGTCTTTCGTTTATTCAAAAGTTGCAGGATCAGTAACAAACAAGGTCTGCGTAGTTGCATAAATTTCGACCAAAGATTTGAATTTTTTTGGAGGAGTCTCCTCTAGGGGTGGAAATTAGGTGGGGAATATCCGAAAACCGTGGGAATCTGAACCGATGGGGATGGAGAATAACCGAAATCTTCCCCATAGGGATGGGGACAAGGGAAGTTTTATCACTGAAGCTGAAATGGGGATGGGGACGGGGATTGTTATATCCGAACTGTGGGGATAACGAAACCGTAGCCGTATAAATAACCGTTGGGATCCCAAAAAATATTCGCAAGGATCTCGATACTTTACTAGATTTTTTTTAAATATACTTAATTATCTATATACCCCTAATATATATCGTATTAAAAACCTAAATATATTATTATCACTTCAACTTTCTCTCAAACTAGCTACACTCAAATTTCTCAACATGCTTCTAATTGAAGTATCCAAACTTTATATTTTGAGTTGAATTCGCCATTTATTTTGGTCAATAAAATAATAATTTTGTTCAAGCTTTTTGGGGATGAGGATTCCTCAAAACTGCGGGGGATTAGCGCAGGGAGGGTATGGGGACGAAAAAAATTCCTGGAGCATTTAATGGGGATTCCTGGAAACTGTAACTACAAGTATTGGGGATGGAGTGGGGAATGCAAAATCGTCCTTGCCCCACCCGATTTCCACCCTAGTCTCCTCATTAGACGAACTTCTGCCATTTGAAGATGCATTCGATGAAATTAGAGGATATGACAGATTTGTAAGAGGTTGTAACATTTCAGTTTGTGGAGCTGCATCTTCATTTGCAATTTCACATTTAACATCACCTGCATTTTCTTCCCAAAACCAGCTTGATTCTTTATAAAAAATCACATTCCTACTGATTATTATTTTTCCATCAATAGGACTATACAACATGTATGCTTTAGACTAAGAACAATAACAAAAAAATGCATTTTGTTGATTTTTCATCAAGTTTGCCGCGTTTATTTGCATCAAGTAAAGTATAAGCAACACAACCAAAAACCTTTAAATGGTTTACCGATGGTCTTTTTCCATACCAGGCCTCACATGGAGATTGATTGTGTACAACCCTTGTTGGTGACAAATTCAGCAAGTAGATTGCTTCTTCCTACAACTGGTCTGGAAGTCATTTGGCTTTCAACATGCTCTTTGCCATTTCTACAACTGTTCAATTGTTTTGCTTCAAAATGTATGGAGAATTTAACTCTCTTCTTAGGCCTTCTTCATCAGAGAATATATTGAACTCTCGTGATACAAACTCACAACCTCTTTTTATATGCAGTGCCTTGATGTATCTTTCAGTTTGATTCTCCACAAGCACCTTGAATTTTTTGAATTTTTCAAATCTTTCTAACTTGGACTGTAACAAGTACGCCTAACTCATTATGCTCTAATCATCTATAAATAATAAAAAATATATTTTCCCACCAAATGATTACATTTTCATGGGGCCAACCAAGTTAGCATGTACAAGCTCAAGACGCCTTGTTACCCTTCTAGACTTTCTTGCAGAAAATGGTTTTTACATTGTTTCTCATATATGCTGCCTTCACACGTCTCTAAAGACTCAATTCTAGGTAACCCGAAAACCATTTCCTTATGACACAACAATTTCAAAACTTTAACATTTAAATCCACATACCTTAAATGCCATAACCTTGACCGATTGGTTTCTTTGACAGCAAGTGCATGGTTTTTAACATCAGAAATTACAAATGGGAACAACTTGTTTGGTGTCATGCGAACATCGACAATTATTTGATCTGATTTTTTTTTATCTTTGATCAGACAAGAGACATCATCGAACATGATAGAATACTAGTAGCCATGAGTTGACATACACTTAACAAATTTAGTGACAGATTATGAATGTAGTAGACATCGTAAAGAAGTTTTACATTACCAGAACTACTTTTGACTACCACATTGCCCTTCCCTTCCACTTGAATTTGCTTGCTGCCTCTAAGTTTTACTTTTTTTCCGGAAGGTTTTATCAATCTCGTTGATTTTGGTGTCCATCACCCCGACCTCGACCTCTGTTACGACCTCCTCTCCCATGAGGTCCAACCTGACCAGCCATTTTTGTTCAATTTTCTAGGGTGATGTATCCCATTTCGCATGAAAGGCCTTACCCTCTGTCTTTTCTTCTAATTTATTCAGCCTTGCCTCGTGGGACTACAATGATCCCATCAACTCATCAAATGTGAATGTTTCCAAGTCCTTAAACTCTTCAACGGCAGCCATTATTTGATCAAACTTAGGAGTGAGACTCCTTAAAATTTTTTGCAACAATCGTTTGATCAGTAATATTTTCCTCATAGGACTGCATCTGGTTGACAATTACAACAATTCTAGATAAAAAATCCTACACCGATTATCCACCTTTCATCTGCAAAGTTTTGAAACCTCAATGTAGAGATTAAAGTTTTATCATGATTACCTTAGAAGAGCCTTGGAATGTTGTCTGCAAGATTCCCCAAGCTTATTTTGCAGTAGTTGTTGAAGCAATTTTCGAGAAAATAGTCTATTGAACAACTTGCTGGATGAAGAATAATTTCTTTGAGTCATTTTTCATATTTTCTTTCACTCTCGCCTATTCATCCGATTCAGCATAACCATTCTCGGCTAAGTCCCAAAGATCCCGAGACTTGAATAGGGTCTTCATTTTCATGCTCTAAAACTCATAGTTTTCTTTATTGAAGACTATAATTGACATTTGAGATACATTTACAACATTACCGTTAGTAGCCATTAGTCACTAAAGCAAGAACAAAGATGACTGAAATTGATGTATTATTCACTACTATTGAATGAAAGAAATATATGTATCTATAAATAGGCTTTACACCATAAAAAATTAACATAAAAAGTGCAACACTAAAGCACGATCATAATAGAAAATTAAGGGAAACACTCCAACACAAATCTTACCATGTTGCTTTTGTCCAATACCTTGTCATAAATATATTACCCTCATAGGATATACGTGATCCCTTTGGATTGAAGGCTTCATCTGGTTTAATCACTTTATCTCAAGGTTCCATTGTAAACTAAATAATGAAAATGATTATTACATAAAGTAATAATAAGTCATTCATACTCGACGAACGACTAGTGGCCACGTTCCATTTTCACAAACCATTACAATGCCATTGAGAGGATACCATTTACTCTTTAATCGAGCTATGATTCCATATCTATAAATGGATCCACATCATGTATAAGCCACATACCCAACATATCATCCATCAACTTACTACTTTGAAACGCATCGGATATTGATATATCAAAGCATGCAAGTCACACACACTGTTGTCACTGAATTTTCACCTAAATTCATCATTTTCATTTTTTAAAATTGTTGTATTTCATTTTATTTTTTGTATATTATTATTATTATTATCATTATTAGTATAATAATATTATTCATATTAGTAGTAATCTTATTATTAAAACCCAAAAAAGAATTAATCTTAGTTTAAATAAGAGTCCAGTTAATCTAAATAAGAGCCCATTTAGTTTAATATTAAAGGCCCAAATCAGCCTATTTGTTGTTTTTTTAGGTTTAGTTGCGATCGTTGGATCTAGGGCTGAAATAATCAAGGGTATGGATCGAATGATGAAAAAATAGGAAGGGGGGGGGGATCCCGGGCTGCCACGCGCCAGTGCGTGCGTTGCACGTGCGCGGGATCATCTCCCGCCAAATCCCCTGTTCGAAACGGTTGGGCCGACTGGCGGGATCATCTTCCGCCTACCCTGGGCCATGGCAGCCGCCGTGTTTGGTACCGGTCGACTCGCCTCGACCGGCTGAGTCCAATGTCGCCAACCCCGTCCCTTTTCGACATCGGCAGCTCATCAATTGTAGGGAAAAGGGTCCGAACCCTAATTAAATTTGGAGGTAACATTTCCCAAATTGGAGTCGAATCAAATGAAATTCAGGGTGAATTTCAATAGGTCAAAGGATTTTTGATCAGAATTTGCCTTGATCCCCAATTCCCCAAAACGCTATAAATAGTGACCATTTTTGCATTGCGGAAGACAATGGAAATTCATCCGAAAATACCCAAAAAATTCTCTGAAAATTGTTGGGAAATTGCTGAAATTTGTTCAAGTTTGGAGCAGCTTCGATTCAATTTTTTTTGAAGAAGCAAACTTTTTTCCGGTGGTATTTGGAATCGGTTCGAGGGGAAGAAGCTTGCGAATTCTCTATTTTCGGTATAGTTTTCTTTTCTTTTTTTATGATTCGGATTTATTTTATTAAGTTATTTTTGTTCATGTTTTTTTAGGGTTGCTTATGATTTTGGAAGCTCGAGTTTTGTGTTGTGGTAATCTTTTTTCATTTTTGATCTATGTTTCGAATAATAATAAAAGAAATTTTTTTTCTTCAAGTTTGATTTTAATATGAATGTGTAACCCCCTCGTCCCGGGCTAGACGAAAGACCGGTCTGAACAGGTTACATGGGGAAAACCGAAGCGAAACCCGTTAAGGCTCCACTTCGATTAGCGACCCTAATTTTTTTCTCATTTAATTATCTTGTCTAAATTTTACAATTAGACCTATGTGCGAAACTACATCAGAAAACGATAACGAAACGATACAAACAGAATGTAATGTAATGTAACTTAAATTTACCGAATGACATGTTAGTCTGATTTCATGCTTACGAAGCAAAACCATACGTAAAAGAGACATATGAACTAAACATGAAGGCTTACAAACAATCGGGGACCAAAACACAACGATCGAGAACATTTGAAGTTACCAAAAAGCCAAATTACAGGCCTGCGTTTCGAAACAGGCTTGCCCATTTCGATGCACGGGCTCCAATTAAAAAGCCAGATCAGGCCGTACCGATACGGTCCACTCCGTTCCGGTACAAGGGTCTCCAGTGTCGAAACGTTCTGGAACTCGTTCCGAAATAGGCACTCACAAAGGCAAAACTTATCGAAACGTGTACTGAAACGGGAACTCAGAGTGTCAAATTGTATCGAAACGACACAACCCCCGTTTTGATACGAGTATCCCTGGAGCTACACCCGTTCTGAAAAAACCACGAGCGTTTCAAATGCCTGCCTTCTGAGTAACCCCGAAAACAGTTTTCTGCATCTCCAAACATTCCCAAACATGACCCAAATCAACAAGATTCATAAAACAACAATCATACACATAATCTAGAGGCATTACATCCTACCACAAGCATGATCCAACATATAAACATGCATAACAAGCATACAAAACAATTCCATTTAATTCATAGAAAACATGCATCCACAAAGCATAGCATAACCAAGGTTACATGCCTTCAATACAAAACACATAAACATCTCGTAAAACAAGGTTTACAAATCCTCAACACAAAAGCATTAACAAAATAGGAGTCTAACACATGCTCCTACAACACATAGCATCCCCATTGCTAACTATTACATTATTCAATAAAACCATACTTGAGCAACCACACACGCGCTTGGATGCCCATTCCTTGCTCCTTTCTAACTCCACACTAATGATCTGCATTGCCGAAAACGAGAGCAAAAGCTAGAAGCTTAGTGAGGGAGCTCAAAACAAAACATCGACAATGCAGGGTTCAAGCATGTCATCCATGAAACATTCACAAGACATACATTTACACTAACACAGCAACATAGCCGAACGTTACAAGAATTCATGAACATGGCATCTTACCTCATGTTATGCTAAGCACGAATGCATTAGAACATCTTATCAAAACCACAACACATAGACAAGTATATTGGAAACTATATAGCTTACTCGGATATGCGGAAAACATCCGTTGGGATTTTCACCCCAACGTACTCAAACAACAATTACCTTCCGGTGGGATTACACACATCACCGTTTTCATTCATGGGATTACACTCATCATCACATACTAACATTTTCCGGTGGAATGTTACCTCACCGTACTCCCCCTCGATGACTACACGTCACCAAGGCCACGCGCGAATTTGACTCGTACAGTGTGCACACTCATCTTAATGATCGATCATTTATACCTGGTAATTATAACTAGTGCCAACATACTAACAAGTCTCACCATGATTTCGCAATCATGCAACAAAACATATCATCACCATTATACAACATCAATATATATATATATATATATCAACATGCATAACGAACACATACTACACAAGTCCACATTTATGCACATTAATCAAGAACTCATAAGTCAAACAAGAGATTAAGCTACCAACTTAATCTCTACATTAGATTGGCCTACCAAGCACAATCTAACACCTCAACCACACACTTGAACCAATTTTAAAGCCATTTTAAACAAACCACTCACCGAACACCCTTAAAGCAAACCGAGAAAGCCGATCAAGCCTCCAAATTTCTCGGAATCGAGCCCGAAGCTTCTCCAATGATTTCCCTTGATTCTAATAAACCCAAAATAACATATTACTCAACAAATCATCCACAAAACCACTGTCACAATTCAGATTACAACCACAAGACTATTTCTCTACATTTCCAAGCCATGAACTAACCAAAAATTCTCATTTTCGGACTTTAGCTAACCCAGCAGAAACCCATCAATTTCAACACCCAAATCATCACTAAACACACTCAAAACAACCCTCAAGCATCACCATATCAACATCCCAACATTCCCTCACAATACTACCCCCAAAACTCAAGTTTTCCATCCTTTAACACACCATCTAAAACCCATTTCGAGATTTTCATCAAAACACCACTATTTTGAAATATGATACACCTAAGGGCAAGAGTTTACATAATTTAAATTTACAAATCGAAAACCAAACAAAAACCCATCAAAGCTGTAACACCCCAAATTTGGGCTTAGAATTTTAGGGTCTGAACCGGATCGGTCTGGAAAATGGTTCGAATCTAAAAGGGAGTTTTAGGGAACGCCTGGTTCGAGATGCTTTAAAAATATGAAAAAATATCTAAAAATACTCATTTAATATATAAAAGAGAATGGTGAAATCAATTTTACAAAATGAAGTTTGGAAATACTACATTTCAGTGTAGTGACCAAATCGCAGTTTTTACAAAAGTGAAATAGTGACTGTTTTGTAAAGGATTGAAACTTTGAATCTTTATGGAGCTAATTTTACCAAAATTTTTCATCAGATTTTTCCTTAATTTGGGTAATTTTATTAATGTTTTAATTAAAGGAAATGGAGGTTAATTAAATGAAAAACTAATTTTGACTATTCATAACTACTTTTCACAAATTTTCTCTCTCTTCATTTTCTCTCAAATTCCTTTCAACCAAACACATTTTCTCCAGCAAATTTACTTTGATTTTACACTTCATTTGATGAGATTTCAATTCCTCTTTGATTCCTAATCAATCTTGCATCAAATCTATTTGTTTTCTACATTGAATTTTCATGGAAACTTGCCCAAATCAAGGAGAAATCATCATTTAGAGGTAAGCTTGTTCTTCTCCTCTAAATACTCAGTTCTTTACTGAAATTCCCAAGTTGTCAATCCTTTATTGAAGTTTTATGAATGGTTTTAATGTTGGAAACAAGATTTTGGCTTAAAACTCAAGATTTTGGAAGAGATCTTGGAGATTTTCGTGGTAATTTATTGGGCTCTGTTTTGAGATGGTTTTCTAATGTATTTTGGATGTTAAATGATGACAGAAATGAGTTTTTATCAATCCAATCCCGAATAGGTTGTTTTTCCTAAGTTTTTACTTGTGAAAATGGTGGTTTTTGGGGTGATTTTGGTGTTTTGTTATAGCTGGAGGTATAAGGACGAGTTTAAGGTTGTTTTTTTATGTTAATTGATGTTTAGAAGTGGTTAGAAGTGATAGATCTTGGCTGGGATTTGTTTTGGGGGAGTTTGGAGATGATTTCAGTTGTTTTTGGTGGCCGAAATGAGGTTCTTGAGTAGAGTAGCGAGTTTAGGTTGCATTGCTGGTGATTTTAATGCATTGTGATGCATTAATCCTATGTTGTTATGTGTTAAAAACAGGGGAGAATGATTCGGAAGCGATAGGGGTGGCGTTGGAGGTTTCGGACGCTTGGGAGGCTTGTCGGCTAGCATAGTTTTGTGTATCGGTGAGTGATATCATGTTTTCCAGCTTTGGAATGGTTTTGAAAAGAGGTTTGGGAACTTAAATTTAGGCTTGAAACGCCAGTTTTAGTTCGGAAGTAAGTAAAGTGGAATTCTCTCTCAATTGTGCTATTATTGTTTTGAAAACTATCAAAATGGGTTTTGATGTGATTGATTTGACAATGTGGTTTAATTTGTTGTTTGAGAATGGTTTTAAAGCATGTGAGTTGGTTGTCAAACTTGGTTTGAGAAAAGATGCATGAAATTGATATTCCTTGTGAGTATGAGTTGTCAATTTGTGTCTCAAATGCTTTGTTCGGCTTTTTGGTCTTGAAGGTGTTGCATGCTTTAAAAATAGCGAATGTGTTGATGTTTAACATGATATATATTGACATAGATGATGTAAAGATTACCGGATATATTGATCGATCAATAGGATGTAAAGTGCACTATAAACTAAAAATTCGTACGTGCTCTTGGGTGTTATCCCAAAGAGAGAGACCAATGATGGGATTTTCATTGGAGTAGGACTTGGTGAGAGACCAAGCTTTTTGGCAACAAGAGTTATTGCCATGAGACCGATGATGGGTATTCCATCGGAGTAGGACTTGGTGAGAGACCAAGCTTTTTGGCAACAAGAGTTATTGCCATGTGAAATCGATGAGGGGCATTCCATCGTAGTAGGACTTGGTGAAATACCCAAGCTTAGTGGCGAGGGTAGATACCGCCATGAGAGCCGGTGGCGAGATCCCACCGGGGTAGGACTTGACCTCGAGTCAAGCTGTCCACATATCCGTGTACAATAGAATATGAAAAATGCCAATATATGAGAATGAAATGTGTCACATGTACCAATGCTTGAGATGTTGTATGTAGTGAGAAATGCATATGAGATAACAATTTTATGAAATGTTTTTGTGTGTCAAGCATATGTGGCCTTGCCATGAGATTTGCATAGGTTGTATGCATGTGTTAGCTAGATGGTACATGTGGTTTTCAAATGGAGTTTTGCTTATGCAAATGAGGTTTTGAGTTTATAAAATGCTTTTGAGTAACAAGCATGTGTGGCTTTGCCATGAGTTTTGCATTGGTTGAATGCATGAGATAGATAGAAGGAACATATGGTTTCCAAAAGGTATTTTGCTTTGAAACGATTATCAAGCATGAGAAAGGTATTGTGTGAAGTGGAAGTGATTTCCAAGGAAATCGGTTTAAACTTTGCATGAAGTGATTATGCATGGAAAG
Source organism: Hibiscus tridactylites (assembly GCA_958450335.1). Taxonomy (NCBI): domain Eukaryota; kingdom Viridiplantae; phylum Streptophyta; class Magnoliopsida; order Malvales; family Malvaceae; genus Hibiscus; species Hibiscus tridactylites. The sequence goes on from OY288280.1 coordinate 41,397,472, forward strand.
GTTTAAATGATAGTATTTGCAAGAATGTTGTTTGAGGTGAGTTGTTTAATGTATCAAGGTTAAAGGTTGGTTTTCATGTTGAGCAATGCACGATTTAAAGCAATGTTGTTTCAAAGGAGGTTTTCAAACAATGCTTTGGTTTATTAAATTGTGTCTACATTTAAAGAAGGTTTTATGATTCGCTGCATTGATGGTGTTTTGGTTTTGAGCATTCCTCACTAAGAATTATGTGCTTACGCTCCTTTTTGTCCATCAATGCAGATAAATGAATTTGGGACAACAAGAAGCAAGGGATTCAAGAAGAGCTCCACTTGAGAAGTATGTTTTGGTTTATAGCTATAGATAATAAAGGTAATGGGGGAAGAGTCTTTTACGTTGATGTGTAATGAGATTGTTTATTTTGACCCAGTTCGGTTTATGGTTTAATACTTGTTGATGATCGCTTTGCAATTTTTGGATCTTCTTCTTCATATGTTGATATGCTATGTTCCTTGTTTAAAAGCAAGATCATGTGTTGAATGTGATGAATGAGTAGGTGTGCTTAATGCTTATCCTTCCTCTTCAAATCGGCATAAGACTTTTGCCTATCCGAAGCTGCCTTCAAGCGATCACAAATTAACTTCACCTTATCGGTAGCCCCCTTAAGCAAATCCGGCATCAGTAACAACTTCTGATATGCTTCGGCCTAACAAATTGAAGTTCTACATTTTCTACCATACAATGCCTCATACGGAGCCTTCTGAATGCTCGACTGCTAACTGTTATTGTATGCGAACTCGACAAACGACAAGTGTTTCTCCCAGGTACCCTGAAAGTCAATAATGCAACAATGCAACATGTCCTCTAAAATCTGTATAACCCTCTCTAACTACCCATCTGACTGAGGATGATACGACGTGCTGAAATTCAATCGGGTACCCAAAGCTGTATGCAAACACTCCCAAAATCTGGCTGTAAATCTTGGATCTCTGTCAGACACAATCAACTTCAGCACACCATGCAGTCTCACAATCTCACTGATGTACAAATCGGCCAACTTATCTAAGAAGTAAGTCGTATTAACAGCTAAAAAGTGAGCACACTTCGTGAAGCGGTCAACTATAACCCAAATTGAGTTCTTCTTTGAAGGAGTCACAGGAAAACCTGAAACGAAGTCCATGGTGATATTTTCCCACTTCCATTCCGGAATCCTCAACCGTTGCAACAAACCTAATGGAATCTGATGTTCTGCCTTCACTCTCTGGCATACCATACACTTACTCATGAAATCGACTACGTCTTTCTTCAAACCCACCCAATAGTATTCATTCTTCAGATTACGGTACATCTTTGTACTACTGGGATGCATAGCAAACGGGCTACTGTGTGCTTCAGTCAATATAGTACGTCTCAAATCATTGTCATCCGGCACAACTATTCTATATCTGAAACACAAGACCCCATCTACACTGAAACTGTAGTTCGATGGTCTACCTTCGACTATATCTTGCACGTGGGGTGCCAAAGATCTATCTAACATCTGTTTTTCTCTAATCAACTGGCCTAAGGTAGGTCTAACCTAAAGCTCGACCACTAGACCACCATCTCCGGACAAGCTCAAACTAGCGAACATGGCTCTCAACTCAACGGCTACCTTCCTACTCAAAGCATCTGCCACTACATTGGCTTTACCCGGATGGTACTCAATCGTGAGATCATAGTCCTTAAGAAACTCTAGCTACCTACGCTGTCTAAGGTTCAACTCTCGTTGTGTCATTATATACTTCAAATTCTTATGATTTGTATACACTGTGCATTTCTCACCATACAAATAATGTCTCTAGATCTTCAAGGCAAACACAATCGCGGCTCTATGTCGTGTGTCGGATAATTACGCTCGTGATTTTTTAACTGTCTCGAGGCATAAGCTACAACTCTTCCGTCTTGCATGAGCACATAACCTAATCCTACATATGAAGCATCACATAACCAAAATCAGTGCACCTGTCAAAGCTTCTTTCAGTTTCTCAAAGGCTTGTTGTCTCGCATCTGACCACTCAAACTGAACATTCTTCTGAAGCAATTTTGTAAAAGGAGCGGCTATCTTCGAGAAACCATCCACAAACCTCCTATAATAACTTGCTAAGCCTAGGAAACTACGAATCTTTGTCACAGACTTTGGTTGCTTCCACTCAACAATGGCTTCTATCTTCTTCGGATCAACTCTAATCCCCTCGGCTGACACTACATGTCCTAGGAAGACTACTTCTCGGATCCAGAACTCACATTTACTCAACTTAGCGTACAACTGGTTGTCTAGAAAAGTTTGCAAAACTAACCTCAAATGCCGGTCATGATCTTCCTTGGTACGCGAATACACCAAAATAACATATATGAAAACAACCACAAACTGATCTAAGTACTGATGGAAGATTCTGTTCATCTTGTCCATGAAAACAACCGGTGTGTTTGTCAACCCAAACGGCATAACTAAGAACTCGTAGTGACCATACCTAGTCCTGAAAGCTATCTTCGGTACATCAACCTATTTTACCTTCAATTGTTAATAACCGGATCTCAAATCAATCTTTGAAAAGACTGATGCCCCTCTCAACTGATCAAACAAATCATCGATACGCGGCAAAGGGTACTTGTTTTTCACTGTCAACTGATTTAACTGCCTACAATCAATGCAAATCCTCATACTACCGTCTTTCTTCTTCACAAACAATATTGGAGCACCCCAAGGAGAAGAACTCGTACGGATAAAACCTCTATATGATAACTCTTGTAACTGAGTCTTCAACTCTTTCAGTTCTTTCGGTGCCATACGGTTCGAAGCAATCGAAACAGGAGCATAATCTGAATATGTCTCTGTAGCAAACTCTACCTCTCTGTCATACGGCGAACCAGGCAATTCTTCCAGAAACACACTCGGAAAATCACACACTGTTCTGATATCCTGAGGTCTAACTTCATTCATGTTCGGATTCATCACGTATGCCAAGTATGCCTCACAACCCAACTCAACCAACCTCTGAGCCTCTAAAGCTGAAACAATATTCGATAAGAATTTCACATTCTCACCTACTACCACAATCTCATAGTCATCTGCAAGCTTCGAGAAGACTCTTTTTGTTTCAAAATCTATCCTAGCCCTATGCTCTGTAAGCCAGTCCATACCCAAAATCACATCAAAGCCATACAACGGTAACTCCATCATGTCCACTGGAAATATATGCCCCTAAACCATAACAGACACCTTATGTACATCTTCTTAACCACTACTGTATCCCTGAAGGAACTAGTAACACTAACACCTACCTCCAGTACCTCGCAAGGTAAATTTAGCATCTTTGCATGCTTACTCAAAATATATGAATGCGTACACCCAGAATTAATCAAGGAAAGCAAACTCAGACACTGTATCGAGAAATTACCTACAATCACATCCGTGTCATTCTGTCCCTCTGGTTGAGCATAAATTCTAGCCTGACCTCCGCCCTCTGGCTGAACCGCAACTACATGTGCTACATTCCTCTGGCCATCGTTCCTCGACTGGAAGTTACCTCGACCGTGCCCACGACCTCTCGGATAATCAATATCTCTAGCAGAAGCCTGGATCAGAACTGGTGCAAACCCAACCTGATGTGGACAATCACGCCTAAGGTGATCTCTAGCTCCACAGTTCCAACACGAATGAAAGTTTCCCCAAAACTCACCGGTGTGATGCCTCTCGCATCTAGTACACTCGGGCAAACGCCCACCGGCTCTCTAGCCCTGATGGCCTCTACCGTGGTTACCACCACCACGTCTATGATCAAAATGATGCCTATTGTCCCTATGCATCTTTGCATCACCTCTATCAAAGTCAACAAACCTCTTCCCTAAACTAGAACCACATGAGCGTTTGGTCAGACCCAAACTGTGCTCTATGTCCTTGGCCCTAGCGACCAAGACATCAAAGTCCGTGTAATCTGTAGCCAAAGTGTACCTCTTCACTTCCTCACTCAACCCGTAACAGAAACGGTCGCATCGTTCCCTCTCAGTAGGAACTAGCTCGGACGTATACTGACTCAGTCTGACAAACCGTATCTCATACTCGATCACTGTCATGTTCCCCTGAAGCAAAGCCATGAACTTTCTCTTCTTCTCATCAAGATAACAGGGACCCAGATATTTCTTGCGGAAAGCAGACTCAAAGAACTCCCAAGTAATCTCGACATTTGGCATGCTTGTAGTAATGATGACCCACCAAGTGTAGGCATCACCCTGAAGCAAAGAAACAACACATCCCAGTCTGCGTGCTCCAGTACAACCCATCTGAGACAAAATACAAACGGTCTTGTCAAACCAAGCCTCTGACCTCTCGGGTGCTAACCCTCGGAACTCTTCACCTCCCAAACTACGGAGCCTCTCAAGTGGCAACTCGGTGCCCTCACCCTGAGGTTGTGCCACTGCTTGCCCCCCGGCCACAACTGCTTGAAAAGCCCCGGGTAAAGCCTGAACCAACGAAGCTAGATCTATACCAGCAGGACCTTGGCCAACCTAAGGTCTTACGCCCTCAGCTCTCGCCTCACCTCCCTCTAGACGAGGAGGAGAAAGAGAAGGTGGAGGAGCCTCCGCCTCAACAACCGGATCAACTTCTGGAGCTGCCACCCGTGGTTCCGGGTGAACCATCCTAGGCCTGCCTCTAGGTCTCATCTAACGGCTAGCAAGATATCAACTACAAACAAACAAACGCACAAGGATTAAGTTAGCAAAGGCAAGGGTCCAACGTGCTCAAGTATTCCTATACAAAATCCTTTCAAATAAATAATAGTAGCAATAGGAACTCGACACTACGCCTCAACACAACAATCATGTAAGCAAACGAACAACAAGCATACATAACAAAACATCCACAGTACAACATACACCGAGATAGCAACATAACACTTTAAACTTACCTCAATTACCTTCTCGAGGTCGCGGAAACCTCAGGCTTTGATACCAACAAATGTAACCCCCTCGTCCCGGGCTAGACGACAGACCGTTCCGAACAAGTTACACGGGGAAAATCAAAGCGAAACCCGTTAAGGCTCTACTTCGATTAGCGACCCTAATTTTTTTCCATTTAATTGTCTTGTCTAAATTTTACAATTAGAAGTTTGTGCGAAACTATAGCGGAAAACGATAACGAAATGTTACAAACAGAACGTAAGGTAACTTAAATTTACCGAGTGACATGTTAGTCCGATTTCATGCTTACGAAGCAAAACCATACGTAAAAGAGACATATGAACTAAACAAGGAGGCTTACAAACAATCGGGACCAAAACACAGCGATCGAGAACATTTGAAGTTTCCAAAAAGCCAAATTACAGGCATGCGTTTCGAAACAGGCTTGCCCGTTTCGATACGCGGGCTCCAGTTTAAAAGCTAGACCAGGCCATACCGATACAGTTCACACCATTCCAGTACGGGGGTCTCCAGTGTCGAAACGTTCTAGAATTTGTTCCGAAACAGGTACTCACAAAGGCAAACCGTATCGAAATAAGTACCGAAACGGGAACTCACAGTGTCAAATCGTATTGAAACGACATCACCCTCGTTTCGATACGAGTATCCCTGGAGCTACACCCGTTCCAAAAAAACCACAAGCGTTTCGAAACGCCTGCCCTCTGAGTAACCCTGAAAACAGTTTTCTACATCTCCAAACATTCCCAAACATGCCCCAAATCAACAAGATTCATAAAACAACATTCATACACATAATCTAGAGGCAATACATCCTTCCACAAGCATGATCCAACATATAAATATGCATAACAAGCATACAAAACAATTCCATTTAATTCATAGGAAACATGCATCCACAAAGCATAGCATAAACAAGGTTACACGCCTTCAATACAAAACACATAAACATCTCGTAAAACAAGGTTTACAAATCCTCAACACAAAAGCATTAAAAAATGAAAGTCCAACAAATGCTCCTACAACACATAGCATCCCCATTGCTAACTATTACATTATTCAATAAAACCATACTTGAGCAACCACACACGCGCTTGGATGCCCCTTCCTTGCTCTTTGCTAACTCCACACTAATGATCTGCATTGCCGAAAACGAGAGCGAAATCTAGAAGCTTAGTGAGGGAGCTCAAAACAAAACATCGACAATGCAGGGTTCAAGCATGGCATCCATGAAACATTCACAAGACATACATTTACACTAACATAGCAACATAGCCGAACGTTACAAGAATGCATGAACATGGCATCTTACCTCATGTTTTGCTAAGCACGAATCCAATAAAACATCTTATCAAAACCACCACACATAGACAAGTATATTGGCAACTATATAGCTTACTCGGATATGCGGATAACTTTCGTTGGGATTTTTCCCCAACGTACTCAAACAACAATTACCTTCCGGTGGGACACATCACCGTTTTCATTCATGGATGGGATTACACTCATCATCACATACTAACATTTTCCAGTGGAATGTTACCTCACCGTACTCCCCCTCGATGACTACACGTCAGTAAGGCCACGCGCGAATTTGACTCTTACCGTGTGCACACTTATCCTAATGATCGATAATTTATACCCGGTAATTATAACTAGTGCCAAGATACTAACAAGTCTCACCATGATTTCACAATTATGCAATACAACATATCATCACCATTATACAATATCAATATATATATCAACATGCATAACAAACACATACTACACAAGTCCACATTTATGCACATTAAGCAAGAACTCATAAGTCAAACAAGAGATTAAGCTACCAACTTAATCTTTACATTAGATTGTCCTACCAAGCACAATCTAACACCTCAACCACACACTTGAACCAATTTTAAAGCCATTTTAAACAAACCACTCACCGAACACCCTTAAAGCAAACCGAGAAAGCCGATCAAGCCTTCAAATTTCCAGGAATCGAACCCGAAGATTCTCCAACGATTTCTCTTGATTCTAATCAACCAAAAACAACATATTACTCAACAAATCATCCACAAAAACACTGTCACAAATCAGATTACAACCACACGACTATTTCTCTACATTTCCAAGCCATGAACTAACCAAAAATTCTCATTTTCGGACTTGAGCTTGACCCAGCAGAAACCCATCAATTTCAACACCCAAATCATCACTAAACACACTCAAAACAACCCTCAAGCATCACCATATCAACAGCCCAACATTCCCTCACAATACTACCCCAAAAACTCAAGTTTTCCACCCTTTAACATACCCTCAAAAACCCATTTCGGGATTTTCATCAAAACACCACTATTTTGAAATATGATACACCTAAGGGTAAGAGTTTAACATAATTTAACTTTACAAATCGAAAACCAAACAAAAACCCATCAAAGCTTCCTCCTTTTTCCCAAAACTTGAAAACTCGAAAAACTTCAAAAATGGTGTTTATGAAAAATTAAAACTATAGAAATGTTGAGAAAGATGAGGAGAAGTCAAAAACACTCTTACCTCGATGAAAGCTCTTGAAATTGTGAAGGAAATTGATGGAACAATTATTTGGGGTTGGGGAGGTTTTAGATGTCGTGCTTTTAGTTTGAAAATGGGAGGAAGAAGATGACTAGTAAAAGGCCCATTTAGAAAATTACTCATTTGCCCTTAATGAGATCTCAAGCCCTTTTAATTTAAAACCAAGCCCATTTTTAATTTAAAACAAGCCCATGACTCGAACCCGATTCATACACTTAACATCTGACCCCTAAACCCGGGTGTTACAAAATGTGTTTGATCCATGCCCATTTTAAAAATATACAAAAAAATGTTGGTTTTTGTAAATAAAAACAAAGAATAATAAAACAAGTTTTTTTTCATTAAAGTAAAAAAAGGTTTAATTTTAAAAAAGAATACAAAGTTTTCAAAATCCGAAAAATACAAGTTTTCAAAATAAATTTAATCCAAGCTCAAAAAATAAAATTTAAAAGTTTTTGTTTGTTGTCTTGTTTGCCTTTTAGTAATAAATTGAACCTTAGGAATAAGTTCAACAAGCCTTAGTTAGAAAATTTTGCTTGATAAATTTTTCTTCATAAAAATAAAATACACTTAATAAAATTTAAACCCTTAAATAGGAATAAAAAACTTAGATATTCTTCAGGATTAATAGATCTTTAACTTAGAACAAATAAAACTCTTCAACAAATCAAGTTGCCAAAGAAAACACAATAGCATGTCTCTTGCACGACCACTACTTTTCTTTCAGGGAAGACTGAGCTCAGCCTAGACTGAATTCGTCACTCTTGGCAAAGAAAAGAAGGGGGAAGGAATCCAGCCGGACGAGCACTGGCTTTCGGCAGACTAGCTCGTTGCTCCATATAACGAATACAAAGAAATAAGGATAAGAATGAATGTCACGTATTGTAACGCCCCGATTTTGGGCCTAGGTGTTTTGCAAGTCGGGTTGGGCCGGTGGAACCAGTATTAGTTGTTCACACCGTTTAAAGATGGTTTAGGGAAATCAAGGTTCGAGATGGGATAATAATATGATTTTTTTTCTTTCTAAAATCCTCTAAAATTATATTTAAGAGTTTGGTTAAATCAATTTTGCAAAATGGGTTTTTGAAAGTGTACATTTTGGGAAGTGACCAAAATGTAAAGATTTAAAAGTTGGGAAAAATGTGTTTTTCAAGAAGAATCAAAATCTTAGAATCTTTAGGGAGCTACTTGGAAATTATGTCTTTCCCCTAATTTGGCATGTGTTTTAAATGTTTATTAAAAATTAAAAGGCTTTTAATTAGTTTAATTAAATGAGAGTTAGTTAATCGGTTAACAAAAATTTTGACGAGCTTTTCATTTCTTTCTTTCACTTCAGCCAAACACTCTCCATTTTCTCTCAATTTTCCAAAATTTCTTCACTCTCAAATCCTCTTTTGATTTCCATCTTTTCCTTGTTGATTTCTTTAATTTTCTTCAAGTTTCTTTCAAGCAAATCTTGCCAAATTAGAGGAGAAGCAAGGATTGGAGGTAAATTTAGTGCTAACCCTCTAATATAGGTTCTTTAATGAAATTCAAAAGATATTTTACTCTCTATTAATGATTTTGATTGAGGTTTTGTTGTTAGTTTGATAAACTATTGAAATCTTGATAGAAAAATAGATTTTAATGTGATTTTCGGAGTTTGATTGGTTTGACTAGTTTGAGATTGTTTCTAAATGAGTTTTGAAAGATTTTTGGTGTTGAAGTAGATTCTTAATCATAGAGATCCTGAAATCCATGAGTTTCTTGATTTTTGAAGTGTTTTTGGTTGAGTTTTTTGGGGTGTTCTTGAGGAATCAGAGTTTCTAGAGGTATAAGGATGGTTTTAGGTTGTTTTTGGATGTTGATTAATGCCTGAAATGTGTTGGAGGTGTTGGGTAATGGCTGGGCTAAGGTTAGAGGTCAATCTATTGAGTTTTCAGTTGTTTCGAATGGGTGATTTGGTGCTTTAGAGCAGGGCTGCGGGAATTCTTTTGAGTGCTGGTGTTTTGGATGCATTTTAATGCATTAAACTTCTGCTTTAATGTGTTGAAAACATGGGATAATAGTCCAAAATCAAATGAAGTGATTTTTGGATGCTTCGGACGATCGATAGTTGCGTCGGCAAGCGTGGTTTCGCAAGTCGGTGAGTGGAACTTGGGTTTTCAGCGTGGAAACTTTTTAGAAAAGGTTTTGGGAACTTAATAAGAGCTTGAAACGCTTTATTAAGTTCGGAAGTAAGTAAAGTGAAATTCTCTCTCGGATTGTGCTAGTTTTGAACCTTTGATTGTACTTGATCTTAATTGCATTTAGCTACTATTTTAAAGCATGTTTTGAACATATGAAATGAGGTTGATGATGCCATGTGGTTTAAAGATGTACTAGGTAAGTGATCCTTGTATGCATGTGTTGATGCATGAGGTTTGAAGCATGATTTAATACTCGATTTATGGCTTATCATGATTGTTTTGTAAAACCTGTGATGTATGCATGTGAAATGGATTATATTGGCAAGTGATGTTTTATAAAGTGTTTTATAAATGAAATCGGATATAGTTAGCCGACTATAGGATTGAGTGCACTATAAACAAGTCACCTTGGATGTTGAGGGGTTGTGATTGTACCAAAAACTCCATCCAAGTATCCTAACAATTGAGGTTTGTTTAAGGTTGCAACGGTTGAGGGTAGCTCCCGGGTGCGAACCTTGTGTGTGTCCCATCCCTCGTTAGTGGGTTATACAACTACCGATGAGTGGTGTTGAGGGGTTGTGATTGTACCAAATACTCCACACGGGTGTCACAACGGTGAAGGGTCGCTCTCGTGTGTGAGCCTTGAGATGACGGTAGGGTGTATGAAAGGTTTGGGACAACCCTTGGTAATCCGTGTATCATATATGTTTTTGATAATGTTATTATCACTTTTGAGCAAATATATTGAAATAAAACATTATGGAAAATGTTGTTAATGCATAATTTGAAAGATGCATGTATTGGTTTGAGCTTAGCATAAAGGTGATTATGCTTGGAAGGCTTGTATTATGAGTAGCAATTGTTTAATTTTTGGTTTTATATGTATTATGTTGCATGATGTTCATTACAATGGTTTCGAGGATAAAGTGCATGTTTTGTCAAAGGAAGCATAATGGTTTTGAAAAGAGTGAAAATGGTTTTGTGCATTGATGATGTTTTTGGTTTGAGCAATCCTCACTAAGCTTGTATACTTATGCTCTCTTCGTTCGTCAATGCAATCAATTTGAGCTTTGGAGGCAGCACTTGCAAGAGATCGGTGGAAGACTTTGATTGAAGGTAAGTTTTGGTTTTGGAACTTGTGTAATAAAGGCAATGGGGCGTCCGATGTTATGAATGTTGGTTGCTCTAGTGTTTTCTGTATTTGTGCAAGTTTGATATGCATATTTGGTTGTGTGAATGACCTTTAAGCTTTGGTTTATGCTTTGATATGCAATTTTCCCTTTTGGTGCTTTTAACTCTTAGGAAGCATGCCTATAGCGCTCTTGATTTTGTGAATGATTCTCTGAAGATTTCTATGCTTTGTATAAGTCGTTGTTGATGTGTTTTTAAGGTTCTAATATGTTTGGACTTGTATCGGGATGGTTTCGGATGGTTCGAATCAAGTTTAAACAACATTTTAAAGCTTTACAGGCCCAGGTGTTTCGAAACACCATTGCCTACTTCGAAACGGTGGCTTGAAATGGAATTGTTGTTTCGAAACGGTAAGGCCTGTTCCGAAACATTTTGTCTTTGTGAACCATCGTTCAGATACAAGCCTGTGGGGTTTCGAAACGAACCCACGTATCGAAATGGTCAACTGCATTTTAAAACGGTCGTTCTGATACGAGGCTCTCTGTTCCGAAACGTTCGACCGTTGATAGTATTTTTGAATTGTTCAAAGTTTCAATTTCTTACGTTTTGTTTCATGTTTTCCTTGTATACAATTGAATGGGTTCCAGATGTCGTTTTGAGCTGAGATTTCATCGATAAGTATGTAACGAATTTAATTAAATATTGGTAACCTGAATTTGGTAATAACCCTCCTAATTGATCAAATTTACAAAATGGTCCCTAGAACCTTAATTAGATATAGTTGTTAGGCGATTGTGACGAAGTTTCATCCACTGTTTGTGTGCGTACACATAGGAACCTAGTTTGCATCTAAACAAGATAAAAGGAAAAAAAAGGTTGTTTACTGTGGTAAACCTTCTCGGTTTACTTTAATATTCCCTGTGTGATTCGTTCGGTTCGGTCTATCGGCTAGGCCGAGTCTAAGGGATTACATTTGGTGGTATTAGAGCCAGGTTTCGAAAGCTTGGGATGATGGTAAGTTGTTGGTAAGTGATTTTGATGTGAAAGTATGTTATTGGTAATGTTTGCTTTGCCTGGTGAATGTTTTAAGCATGTAAATGTTGAGTATGTGATGTTGACGCTATAAAGGGTGATTGTGATATGAATGTGAGATGTTGTATGATGATAGATTGGGCTGAATTTTTGTGCTTGTAATGCATGATGGTTGTGACGTACATGTTGTATGCTTTGTGCTATGCTGGGGGGAAATTGGGATGCACATTGCCTTATTACCTGGTGAAATGTTTTAAGTTGAAATCAAAGTCTTGGATCATTGCTTGGAGCTGGCCGGAGCAATTTGTTTTGTTTGCTTTTTAAGTGGTTATCATGCCTTAAAATAATAGCACAATAAACTAAGGAGAGAGTAGCGATCTGGTATGATTATTGTTGCCTTTGGGCAAGGAATAAAGGAGTGTGTAAAGTCTCCTAGGGGGTCTAGACGCCTCGATGTAAGTACAACTTGTGTTGGATTATATGGCGCTAGGTATGTAGGCGATGTCTAGAGCTTGTAAAGCTATAAATGCTGAGGTGAATGTGACTGCAATAGCTGGTAGACATTGTGAGTTGCGATTAGCGCTTACGTAATTTGAGTAGAAGTTGAACTCGAGAATTGTCACCGGAGGTATCCATGGAGTGGATGACCTGTATGAATAAGATTATAGAATAAATGGAGTGTAGTGATGCCCATAGCGTAAAGATGAGTTGTATCTCGGTTATATAGAGATGTGTTTAGTTGGTGGACAACTGTGTTTGTGGGCATAGAACCTGGTGTTGTGTTCTTAGAGTTCTTTTTAATTGTTTTAAAGGAGAAGTATCTGGGGGTTGGATACTTGGGTGACGAGAAATGCGAATTTGTGGTTCGGGTTCGAAGTCGTAAGTTGTAGTTAAGTAAGGTGCAGATTGTTTAGTTGAGCATGTGAGCTCGTGGATTGGAATTGGATATGAGACATCGATGTGTTGGCACTTTTATGGATTGGCGCATGATGGTTAAACCATATCTATTGATTTCTCTTGGCTACATTGTTTTTGATGTGTTGGTAACATAGACGAGGTATTTTAGCAGAACTTGGGTTTAATAGCTCGTGTGCGAGAGGTTCTTGTGCTAGGGAGTGAGTTGTGAACTCCAGTGTAGTGGTAACCAGTGTATGAGTGGTCATGCTTAAAGGGTATCATCTGGGTTGAGGCAAGGTTGTTATAACGTTGGACAAGGAATGTGGGGTCAGTGTGTCAAGGCTTGAGTAGCATTGGATACCTATTAAGTAGGTGGATCACATGACCATATGAGGCGAGTTTGTCCATATTTGATCGGTGGGATATAGCTTTTTGCGCCTGTTGTTGCAAGTTTTTTGGAAGTTGTGGCTTGAACGCTTGTTTCAGAAGTGTTAGATGTGGGGGTGTAAGCAGTTAGTTCTTTGGCGAAACTGATGTTACAAGAAAATTGTAAAGGAGGTGTTCATTATCTGTTCAGGGCCATGTGTTTTAGTTGAGGTGATGGAATTACCTTCTTATATTTGATGTGAACCTTGGAATGGACTAGTTGGTTGAACACCAAACTGTAGCAAATTTTGATGTTAAGCGAGTTACCCTGAAGCTTGCGGGTGATTACGAAGTAGTAATCGTAGGCGAGAACGTAAAGTTCTTGTCTAACGCAATTTCAGCTCTTGAAGCGAGTCAGATGTTGGAGTTAGGATGTGAAGCTTTCTTAGCATATGTGATGAATCATGGTACGAAGGAAGTGCGGGTGCAAGATATACGAATCGTGTGTGAGTTTCCTGGTGTCTTTCCGATAGAGTTACCCACCCAACCGAGAGGTTGAGTTTGGTATAGAGTTGTACGAGAATACGACTCTGGAGCCCATTGCTCCTTATCGCATGACACCTAAGGAGTTGAAGGAGTTGAAGACGCAACTTCAGGTGTTGCTTGACCGAGGGTTCATAAGGCCAAGTGTTTCACCTTGGGGTGCACCGGTCTTGTTTGTAAAGAAGAAATATGATATGATGCGAATGTGTATAGATTATCGACAACTGAACAAGTTGACGATTAAGAACAAGAATCCTTTGCCGAGGGTCAATGATTTGTTTGACCAGTTTCGTGGTGCTTCGGTGTTTTCAAAGGATGATTTGAGGTCTGGGTACTATCAGCTTAAGGTTAAGAATGTGGATGTACCTAAGACAACTTTTTGGACTAGGTACGACCATTATGAGTTCTTGGTGATGTCGTTTGCATTGACGAACGCACCAGCTGCATTCATGGATATGATGAATAGGGTGTTCCACGAGTTTCTAGATCAGTTCGTGGTGGTGTTTATCGATGATATCCTTGTGTACTCGCGTACCGAGGAGGATCATGCTAAGCATTTGAGGATTGTGTCACAAGTGCTGTTGGAGAATCAACTTTATGCAAAGCTGAGCAAGTGTGAGTTTTGGCTCAAGAAAGTGGTTTTCCTTAGACACGTGGTGTCAGCCGAAGGTGTTCAGGTTGATCCACACAAGGTTGAGGCGACAATGTGTTAGAAAACGCCTAAGTCGGTGACAGAGGTGCGAAGTTTCCTTGGGTTAGCTGGATATTACCAAAGGATTGTGGAAGGTTTTTCTAAGGTTGTTGCTCCTTTGACCAAGTTGTTGTAAAAAGAATGTTCGCTTGGAGTGAACTGATGTTAGATAACGAGCTTTCGAGAAGTTGAAGGAGGCTTTGATGCAAGCTTTTGTCTTGATTCAACCGGAATCGAGTAAGGAGTTTGTAGTCTATAGTGATGCATCAGATGTTGATTTGGGTTGCATGTTGATGCAAGGTGGGAAGGTTGTGGCTTATGCATCTAGACGGTTGAAGGTGCATGAGCGCAACTATCCTACGCGTGATCTTGAGCTCGCGGCAATGGTGTTTGCTTTGAAGATTTGGAGACACTACCTTTATGGTGAAAGGTGTGTGATTTATACCGACCATAAGAATTTAAAGTATCTTATGTCGCAAAGGGAGTTGAATCTTAGGCAGCGAAGATGGTTGGAGTTGCTTAAGGATTATGATCTGACCATTGAATATCATCCAGGAAAGGCCATTGTTGTTGCCGATGCTTTGAGTAGGATGGTAGCTGTTGAGCTGAGAGCTATGTTTGCTCGTTTGAGTATATCGCGTGATGGTGGCTTGATAGCCGAGTTGCAAGTGAAACCTTCTTTGATTTAGTTATTTAAGGAAAAGCAGTTGTTGGATGATTCGTTGGTGCCTCATGTTCAGGATATAGCTGATGGTAAGGTAATATACTTCTGTTTTATTGATGGTGGAGTTCTATGTTTCAAAAGTCGAATAGTGGTGCCGGAAGATGTTGAGTTGAGGCGCACTATTTTGACTGAGGCTCAAAGCAGTCCTTTTGCTATGCACCCTGGTAGTACTAAGATGTACCGTGGCTTGAAGGATGAGTACTATTGGGTGGGGTGAAAAAGGATGTAGCTGATTTTGTAAGCGAGTGTATGGTTTGCCAGTGTGTGAAGGCTGAGCATCAGTTTCTTTCCGGTTTGTTACAGCCTTTAAGGATACCGGAGTGGAAGCGGGAAAGGATTGCGATGGATTTTGTGTCCGGTCTGCCTCTGTCACCATCTAAGAAGAACTCTGTCTCGGTGATTGTGGATCGTCTTATGAAGTGTGCACATTTCTTGGCTGTACATACTACATATATGTGGGATAAGCTGGCAGAGTTATATGTTGCTGAGATTGTGCGTTTTCACGGTGTGCTCAAGTCCATAGTGTCGGATAGAGATATGAGGTTCATAGCGAGGTTTTGTGAATGTTTACATCAAGTGTTGGGTACGCGGTTGAATTTAAGCACTTCATATCATCCTTAGACAGATGGATAGTTAGAGCGAATTGTCCAAGTGCCGGAGGACATGTTGCGATGATGTGTGTTTGATTTCCAAGATTCTTGGGAAAAACATCTTCAATTGGTTGAGTTTGTCTATAATAACATTTTTCAGGTAAGTATACAAATGGCTCCATCTAAGGCCTTATATGAGAGGAAGTGTAGAACGCCTCTTTGATGGGCTGAGGTAGGATAAAAGTTGCTTTCCTTGCCGGATATGGTCAAGGGAACAACTGAGAAAGTAAAGCTCATATGTGAGCAGTTGAAGGTTGCATCGGATCGTCAGAAGTCTTATGTGGATTTAAAGCGTAAAGAGATTGAATTTGCGGTTGGAGACCACGTGTTCCTTAAGGTATCGCATTAGAACAAGGTGATGAGGTTCAAACATAAGAGAAAGCTTAGTTCGAGGTTTATTGGACCTTATGAGGTTGTGGAGCGGATTGGTCCTATAGCTTATCAGTTGAGGTTGCCTCCCGAGTTGGAAAAGATCCATAATGTGTTTCGTGTTTCTATGATACGAAGGTATAAATTGTTTTCGTCTCGTTTTATGTCAGATGTGGAGATAGAGTTGAATCCGGATTTGTCCTATAGTGAGGATCCGAATGGTGTTCTTGGTGCTTGCACTGAAGTTCTTCGTGGTAGACGGTTGAACTTGTGAAGGTATTGTGGTGACATAGAGGAGTTGAGGAGGTTGCGTGGGAAGGTAAGGTGGATGGGTTGAGTCAGTCTCGAACCTTTCTCCTTTGGGCAAAATTTCAAGGACGAAATTTCCTAAGTGGGGGAGAGTTGTAACGCACCGGTTTTAGGCCTAGGTGTTTTGCAAGTCGGGTTAGGCCGGTGGAATCGGTATCGGTTGTTCGAACCGTTTAAAGATGGTTTAAGGAAATCAAGGTTTTGGATGGGATAAAAATATGACAAAAGTTTCTAAAATCCTCTAAAATTATATTTAAGAGGTTGGTTAAATCAATTTTGCAAAATGGGTTTTCGAAAGTGTACAACTTCTTTAGGGAAAAATGTTTGGAAAATGTGTTTTTCAAGAAGAGTCAAAATCTTATAATCTCTAGGGAGCTACTTGGCATGTGTTGTAACCCCCTTAGCCCGACCTAGACAGTTGACCCGAACTACGAAGATTACACGGGGAAAACCAAAGTCAACCCGAAAGTCAACCTTGATTAACGACCCTTTTTTTCTCTTTTTAGTCTTATCTAGATACACATTGTGGGCACGCATGAAACATACAGGTGAAAAGCACACCGATCGAACAACATGAGGGACTCAATTGCACAATATACAAAAGTTAGGAACCAAATTGTAAATTCTGGAAATTAGGAGGTCTTAACTGATTTTAAAATTACCAATATTTAATTAGTCATATTACATGCTTCCTTGTCAAATTTCACCTTAATCGGACATCTCAAACTCATATAATTGCAATTACAACTTTTAGGACTAAAACGTAAAGCTTGCAAACCTCAAAACCATTCAAATCAGTGCCCAACGGTCACCTGTTTCGAAATGATGTTGACCGTTCCGAAACACGGGTTCGTTTCGAGTCTTGTTCCAAAACAGGGCCTTCCAGTGGCCAAACCGTTTCGATACGGTCACCAGTCGTTTCGAAACACCAAGGCCATTACAGGCCCCCGTTTCGAAACACCAATGAGTGTATCGATACGGTTTGCCCAGAAGCTGTAGATTTTGCTGATTTTTCATACATAAAACCACTCAAACACATCCTAATGACTTCCTAATCATGCCAACAAGTCATCATACATATAAGGAGCATGCTTGCAACTCCAAAACACATTCATGGCATCAAAAATTAAACTTCACATGTCTATAGGCATCCATCCTAATATCCAAAACCAAACAACCAACTAAACTCCAAAACAAGCATCAAAAGGCCAATTACAAATCCAAAACATCAAGAGTATCATGCCACAAAACTAGGGAGTCCAAAAGATCTCCCAAAACACATCTTAGGTTCCCATTGCCAAATTACCAAAACTAATAGTGTATGAAAACATCACCATACATGAGCTTAGTTCCCTTGGACTCTCTTGCCTCCTTGTTGCCCTTTAAAACTTCAATTATCTGCATTATTGATTCAAGAGAGAGAGCGTATGCATAATTGCTTAGTGAGACATGCTCTAAAGAAACAACACAATAATGCATTTTATAAAACACTTTCATCAAAGCCTTTTTAATACATACTCATCATTTTTCATGCAACCTTGCATACATAACAAGCATCTCATGCTTCAATACAATCAACACATCATATTGGCTTCCAAGTGATAACTCAACCATTTACAACTCAAAACACAATCGGATACGCGGATTACAAGCGTTGTACCATACGCTTCATACACACTACCGAACACACGAGGTGGAGTTTACCGGTACAATCACAACCCCTCAATACTCGTGATGGACTTTAACGGTACAATCACAACCCCTCAACACCCATGATGGAGTTTAACGGTAAAATCACAACCCTTCAACATCACTCATCGGTAGTTGTATAATTCCACTAACGAGAACACGTGACACATAACACAAGATCCACACACGGACTTTTAACCACCGTTGTGATCTTACCTTACTCGTTAGTGTACTTGGATGGAGTTTACGGTACAATTACAACCCCTCAACATCCAAGGCGACTTTATTCACGGTGCACCCAATCCTATAGCCGGCTAACTATATCCGATTCAAGTACTTTAAAACCATTACATCACTTGCCAACATACATTATTTATCATCAACAATTCACGGTTTTAAAGCATTAATCAAAGCCATTTAACATCATGCATCATTATGCATCAAAACCACATTTACAATATGTCAAACCAGGGATCTCTTACCTTGAGCATCCTTCAACATATGGCTTTCAAAACCAACATTTACCATGCTAAAACATGTTTTCAAAACAGAATTTAAACATGTAAATTATAACCAATGCATCAAACCACATCATGGCTCATCCAAGAGAGTTTTCCCGAAAATTTACTCTTGAGCTTAGTTAAGTTGTTTAGACTTAAACTAAGCTCCCAAAACCTTCAATATATGGTTTCAAAGCTGGAAACCCAACTCCACTCACCAATACCGTTTCGCAAGCTTGCCGAAACGCCGATCAAGCCTCCGGATCAACTCCACAAGTGTCCGAAGACGTCTCCCATGTTTTTAACATATCAAAGCAGAGGATTAATGCATCATCATGCATTGAAATCTTCAGCCAACACTGTAACCCCCTCGTCCCGGTCTGGTCGACTGACCGGTCCGAGTAGGCTACACGGGGAAAACCGATGTGAAACCCGTTAAGGTCCCACCTCGATTAGCAACCCTAGAAAAACTTTTCATTATTATTATCCCTTCTAGTGGCATTATTGAATCCTATGTGAGGAAGGCAACAACGGAAGAACATACAAGACAAGACAACCAAGCAGTTCATCAAAACAGTCCATTTTAATCCTTTACCGCAGGCCGTATCGGAACGCATTTAGGGTGTTTCGACATGCCTTGACTTGGTCAACTGGCCAAAGTCAACATGATGAGTCCGTTTCGAAACAGGGATGACCCGTATCGAAACGATCACAACGGTCAACTTCTCGTGGTCAACAAGATGAAGGTCGTTCCGAAACACTAAGGCCCGTTTCGATACATCAATTTATCGTCAAAATCTCAGATTTCCAGTGGCAAAATCGTATCGAAACGCTCCTTAGGCGTATCGAAACGCCTGGCTAAAAACAAAGGGGTCGTATCGGAACGGGGTCGACCGTTTCGAAACGCCCTCTGTCTGCAGATTGGTTTTAGCTGGTTTTAAGGCACAAGGATGCCCCAAAACCCCACTAAAGCCTCTCACAACACACAAGCAGAAACCTAAGGCAAGACCACACTACTACAAACATGTTTAACACACTTCAAGCATATAAGAACCAAACATTAAAGGAACCAACATCAACAACATGTGAATCATACATAGCATTGAAGGTTCATGCTTCACAAGGCAAACACTTGAGCATTAAGGATAGGCATCCAACACAAGGTCATACATTCACCACAAGAGAACATACATAGCTTTTAAAGTTACATGCCTTAGCCGACAAAACATATAAGCATTCAAGACATGCAACAAAAACGAGGTTTGCAAATCAAACAAGGCATCCAAAAGCCAAACCAACATTAACATACAACAAAGCATTCACATCAACAACACCTATCCCATTGCTTGACTATTACAATCTACAATTTAAAGATCATACTTGAGCTAACCAAAAGCAACCCTTGGAGACCTTTCCTTGCCCTTGCCACCCACAAGCTACTGATCTGTATTGTCTAACAAAAAGGAGCGTAAGCATAAAAGCTTAGTGAGGGTAGCTCATAAAACAAAGCTCGACAATGCAGGGTCCAAGCACGAGCATACAACCAAGGTAGAATGCATGAGTTCTTACCTTCAAACTGCAAGAGCCAAAAATATAAATGATGCATGATCATAGTATCAATGTCATGTCATGCTCAACGAGTCCATAACCACACATATAGAAACACATATAACCACATATGAGCAACATAATCCACAATCTATATTGGCACCTAGCTATGACTCGAATACGCGGATAACCGTTGGAACTCACATCCAACAACACAACCATTACCTGACGGTGGGATTACACTCATCACCGTTCACGCGGAGGGGATTTCACTCATCCTCACGCCTCATTTCACGCGAAGGGGATTCCACTCATCCTCACGCCCGTCGATGGGATTCCACTCATCACCGACATATATATATAAGAAGATTTCCGGGGGAACCCATACTCCATCTTGATGACTACCATCATCAAGACCACGCGCACATTTTGACTCACGTGTGCACACTAAACATCCTAATGATCGATCATTTGTATCCAAGCATACTAGTGCCAATACTACATATTTCATTAATCTTTCACAATATCATTTCATAACAACTTCCGTGCTTATCACGTACTCACCATGACTTATCGTCATGCACAAACCACATTTCCATGCCTAACATGTACTCACCATGATCCTCGGATCATACAATCACCTCATAATATCATTTCACATGTCAACACCACATGTATATCATTAATACAAATATCACATCATATTTCATACACATGTATATCCCCATCATATTTATCATCAACATGCATATAACAATGCAACAAGCCATGCCTCAACATACACGTATAACAACATATACATATCCACCATAAACACGATTAAACACGAGGCATAAATCAACACTTTAAAGATCAACCAAGGTCTCTAACTAAAGCTTGGGATTAGGCTACCACTCTAATCCCAACTCTAGGTGGGTCTACCAAGCCCAACCTAGTCCACATGCTTGAACCAACACTTGAAAATCATTTAAAAATATTTAACCACTCACCGACAATTCCAAGCTCAACCACACTAGCCGATCAAGCTTCCAACGATTCTGGATTTGTTCCCGAGGCTTCATCAACACAAAATCTTGCTTCTATTCACCTCAACACAATCAAAACAACCTCAAATCAAATCACCAATTAATGTAGCAAACCCGGAACACCATTCAAGCAACAAACACAATAATTCAAGCCATGAACAACCCCCAAAAACACCAAACCCGAGCAGCCCTAAAACCCAGCCCAAAACTTGTGATTTCAACACATTTAACATCTCCAAATGCTTCCAAAACAACCCCCAACTATTACCCTAACATCAACCCTCAATTTCCAACACAAACCACACCCAAAACTCAACTAAAATCCCTCCTAAAACCCCACCAAAACCCAATTTCGGGAATTCTTATAAAACACCTCAAAAATTATATATGTTGGTCCATTTGGTTCATAAACATCATATCTAACAATATTAAATCAAAATCTTAAGTTAAAAACAATAAAAATATCATTTTTATTCAAATCTTCCAAAAACCCAAATTCTAAAACTTGAACCAAAATGAAATCTAGTTGTACTTTCAAGTAGAGGAAGATGAGAGCAAGATGGGGATGTGTTTACCTTTCAAAACCGAGCTAAAATGGAGGAGAAAGAAGATGGAATAGTGAACACAAGGGAGATGTTGTTCTTGTCGTGAAAATGGAGAAAAAGTAGAGGGAAGAAGATGACAATTTGTGTTTTAAATAAAAAGAGGGGTTTTTAATTTGGATGGCCATTTTATTACAAAAATGCCATTAATGAGATGGCAATCTCATTTACTTTAAAATCCATGAAATTTGAGTTTCAATTCAATTTGGTCCAACACAAATGTTTGTTTTGAAAAATACGAAGACCACAATAATACATTATTATTTTAATTATAAAACCGAAACCCGAAACAATATTAAAATATTATTTTCACCCGACCCCTAAACTCGGGTGTTACAACTCTTCCCCACTTAAGGAAATTTCGTCCTCGAAATTTATCGGACAAGAATTACCACGAAGTCTGCTCTTACCCATTTTCCTTCTCACCACAACACACTGACCAATCTCGGTAGGCTTACCACACAACAACAGATATCTGATGCTAAGATCCCAACTGGTTCTCCACCACATGTCAATTTTAAGCTCAACTCAACCTCTTCGCAAACATAGCATGGGACAGACCTGACTCACATTTCTGAATCATAGATACACTGAACACCTCAGAAACCCCTTTCTAACTCTGGTGGTAACCGCAACAAATAAACAATAAAACTAGCCCGATTCACAATCTCACACATCACTGTTTGAATACTTGACCCATAACTTTTTCTGAATAACCATCTGACTTTAACATGTAACCAAACACTATGCAGACGTCTTCAAAATCTAGTTGAAATCTCAGATTTCTATTACCCACTTTCATTACGAATCTTCCACGGATGTAGACAACTAGAAGAGAACTGATGCTCAGTCTTGACACGTTGGTAAATTGCACACTTACTCTCATACTGAACCACATTATTCATCAACTCAATCCAGAAGTACTCATCTTCAACCCACAACGAGTCTTCATACTACCCAGATGTAATACAAATGAACTGCCAAGTGCTTCGGCCAAAACAATACGTCTCAAAACACTATGTCAATCGGTACAACTATTCTGTCTCTGAAATGCAAAACTCTATCATCTCTGAAACTGTATTCTGAAGGTCTTCCTTCTATTATGTCTTGCACGTGAGGTGCCAAGAACCTGTCTTGCAACTGTTTCTCTTTAAGCATTCTGACTCAATGTAGGTTTGACATGAAACTCGGCCACAAAACTACTATCATTTGATAAACTGAATCCGACAAATACAACTCGCAACTCAACTACTAATCTAACAACAAATATAACTCAGAACATCGGTTACTACGTTAACTCTCTTCGGATGGTACTCACACTTGAGATTATGGTCTTCAAGCAGTTCTAACAACTTATGTTGTTCAAGTTTCAACCCATCCTAAGTCGTCTAACATTTCAAGTTCTGATGATAAGTATATATTGTGCATTTCTAACTATACGTGTTTTGTCTCTAAGTCTTCGAAGCAAATACAACTGTAATTAACTTTATGTCTTGTGTCGGAGAATTCTTTTCAAGGTCTCTCAACTATCTCGAAAAATAGGCCACAATCTTCTATCTTGCATAAGCACACAACCTAACCCTACATGTAACGAATCACTATGGTTCACAAACTCCTTCTCTGATATAAGCTGATTCAAGGTCGATGCTCTCTTCAAAGTTTCTTTCGGTTTCTCAAGGGCTCATTGTCTCGCATCTGACCACACAACTGAACATTCTTCTGTAGCAACTTGTCAAAGGAGCATCTATCTTCAAAAGACTATTTACAATTCCCTGAAAATAACAATGCTAGACCTAGGAACTATAGATACCTGTCACAGTCTTCAATTTCTTCCAACTCACATCTTCTTCTGCCTACTTGGGATTTACTCTAATACACTCAGCTGAACTACATGTCCTAGGAGAACATCTTCATTAACTCGGAGTTCACGTTTGCTCAACTTGGCATACAACTAATTCTCTAATAGGATCTAAAACACTAACTTTAAAGCTTGTCATGGTCTTCTTTAGTACGTGAATATACCCATGTATCATCTATGAGAATTACTACAAACTGATCAAGGAACTCAGGAAATATTCTGCTCAACATCTCTATAAAAGTGACTAACACACTAGTCAAACAAAGCGGCATAACTCAGAACTCAAAGTGATCACATCCTGCCCCAAAAGCTTTCTTCGGTACTTCAACTTCTCTCACTTTCAACTGGTAGTAATCGGATCTCGAATTAATCTTGAAAAGACTAGAGCGCACCCCAACTGATCAACAAATCACTGACACTCAAAAATGGATACTACTTATTCATTGTCACTTGTTTCAACTGTCTGAAATCTAAACACATTCTCGTACTGTCTTCTCTCTTCTTCAAAAATTGCACTGTCATACTCTAAGATGAGGTACTAGGCCTAATGATTCTACGGTCTAACAAATCTCGAAGTTGATTCTTTAACACTCTCAATTATTCCGGGAACCATAAGATACAGAGCAATCAAAGCAGGAGCAAACTCAGAGACGATATCAATAGTAAACTCTTCTTCCCTATCACGAGACAAACCAGACAATTCTTCCAAACACTTTTAGGAAAAGAAAACACAAACTATTCTAACATTCTGCGGTCTAATCTTCATTCAAAAATCAAATCTATCACATTTGCTAGGCAAGCTTGTCAACTAAACTCAATCAATCTTCGACCTCTAAAGCTGGATCAACATTCGATAAGAAGTTCACGTCCTCACCTACTACTACAGTCTCACAGAAATCTGCAACTTCAAGGCAACTCTCTCTCTGTCTAAGGTATATTCTAGCTATGTGTGCTACAAGCCAAACCATGCCAAAAGTTACATCGAAACCGCAAAAAGATAATTGCTTCACATCTAATCCCAACTCTTTAAAGATCAACCAATGTCTCTAACTAAAGCTTGAGATTAGGCTACCACTCTAATCCCAACTCTAGGTGGGTCTACCAAGCCCAACCTAGTCCACATGCTTGAACCAACACTTGAAAACCATTTAAAAATATTTAACCACTCACCGACAATTCCAAGCTCAACCACATTAGCCGATCAAGCTTCCAACGATTCCGGATTTGTTCCCGAGGCTTCATCAACACAAAATCTCGCTTCTAATCACCTCAACACAATCAAAACAACCTCAAATCAAATCACCAATTAATGTAGCAAACCCGGAACATCATTCAAGCAACAAACACAATAATTCAAGCCATGAACAACCCCCAAAAACACCAAACCGGAGCAGCCCTAAAACCCAGCCCAAAACTTGTGATTTCAACACATTTAACATCTCCAAATGCTTCCAAAACAACCCCCAACTATTACCCTAACATCAACCCTCAATTTCCAACACAAACCACACCCAAAACTCAACTAAAAACCCTCCTAAACCCCCACCAAAACCCAATTTCGGGAATTCTTATAAAACACCTCAAAAATTATATATGTTGGTCCATTTGGTTCATAAACATCATATCTAACAATATTAAATCAAAATCTTAAGTTAAAAACAATAAAGATATCATTTTTATTCAAATCTTCCATAAACCCAAATTCTAAAACTTGAACCAAAATGAAATCTAGTTGTACTTTCAAGTAGAGGAAGATGAGAGCAAGATGGGGATGTGTTTACCTTTCAAAACCGAGCTAAAATGGAGGAGAAAGAAGATGGAATAGTGAACACAAGGGAGATGTTCGTGTCGTGAAAATGGAGAAAAAGTAGAGGGAAGAAGATGACAATTTGTGTTTTAAATAAAAAGAGGGGTTTTTAATTTGGATGGCCATTTTATTACAAAAATGCCATTAATGAGATGGCAATCTCATTTACTTTAAAATCCATGAAATTTGAGTTTCAATCCAATTTGGTCCAACACAAATTTTTGTTTTGAAAAATACGAAGACCAAAATAATACATTATTATTTTAATTATAAAACCGAAACCCGAAACAATATTAAAATATTATTTTCACCCGACCCCTAAACTCGGGTGTTACAAACACACATAAACTCACTGCTCTACCTAAAGCCAACATTTCAGCAACCAAACACGACCGAAATCACCTACAAACTCTTCCAAAACTTAACCCAGCCAAGATCCATCACTTCTAACCATTTCTAAACATCAATCAACATCCAAAATAAACCTAAACTCGTCCTTGTACCTCCAGCTATAACAAAACACCAAGATCACCTCAAAAACCACCATTTTCATAAGCAAAAACTTAGGAAACACAACCTATTCGGGATTGCATTGATAAAACCTCATTTACACATCATTAGACATCCAAAATACATTTAAGAATCACCTCAAAACAGAGCCCAAACAATCACAACGAAATTCTTCAACATTTCTTCAAAATCTTGAGTTTAAAGCCAAAATCAAGTTCATATCATTAAAACCATTTATAAAACTTAAATTAAGGATTAATAACTTGGGAATTTCAGTAAAGAACTGAGTATTTAGAGGAGAAGAACAACCTTACCTCTAAATGGTGATTTCTCCTTGTTTTGAGCCAATTTTCTTGAAAATCCAATGAGGAAATCAAAAGGATTTGATGCAAGATGGATTAGGAATTAATTGATGATAGAAATCTCATCAATTGAAATGAAAATCAATGAAAAGGTTTCTGGAGAAAAGTGTTTGGATGATGGAATTTTGAGAGAAAAAAGGAATGAGAAAGTTTTAGGAAAAGGTAGTTATGATTTTAACAAAAGGTAGTTTCTCTTCACTTCTAATTAATTAAAACATTAATTAATTCACTCAAATTAAAGAAAAATCTGGAGAAATCATTTTTGGGTAAATTAGCTCATTAAAGATTCAAAGTTTCAATCCTTACAAAACAGTCACCACTGAACTTTTCAAAAATCGGCATTTTAGTCACTAATCCAAAATGTAATATTTCCAAACCTTATTTTGTAAAATTGATTTCACCACTCTCTTATATATATTAAAAGAGGATTTTTAGATATTTTTCCATATTTTTAAAGCATCCCGAACTAGGCTTTCCCTAAAAACCTCCTTTTATATTCGAACCCAAAATCAGACCGGTCCAGTTCAGACCCTAAACTTCTAAGCCCAAAATTGGGGTGTTACATGTGTTTTAAATGTTTATTAAAATTAAAAAGGCTTTTAATTAGTTTAATTAAATGAGAGTTAGTTAACCGGTTAACAAATATTTTGACGAGCTTTTCATTTCTTTCTTTCACTTCAGCCAAACACTCTCCATTTTCTCTCAATTTTCCAGAATTTCTTCACTCTAAAATCCTCTTTTGATTTCCATCTTTTCCTTGTTGATTTCTTTCATTTTCTCCAAGTTTCTTTTAAGCAAATCTTGCCAAATTAGAGGAGAAGCAAGGATTGAAGTTAAATTTCGTGCTAACCCTCTAATCTAGGTTCTTTAATGAAATTCCAAAGATATTTGACTCTCTATTACTGATTTGATTGAGGTTTTTTTGTTAGTTTGATAAACTATTGAAATCTTGATAGAAAATGGATTTTAATGTGATTTACGGACTTTGATTGATTTGGCTAGTTTGAGATTGTTTCTAAATGAGTTTTGAAAGGTTTTTAGTGTTGATGTAGATTCCTAATCATAGAGATCCTGAAATCCTTGAGTTTCTTGATTTTTGAAGTGTTTTTGGTTGAGTTTTTGGGGTGTTCTTGAGGAATCCGAGTTGCTGGAGGTATAAGGATGGTTTTAGGTTGTTTTTTGGATGTTTATTAATACCTAAAATGTGTTGAAGGTGTTGGGTAATGGCTAAGCTGAGGTTAGAGGTCAATCGATTTAGTTTTCAGTTGTTTCATATGGGTGATTTGGAGCGCTGCAGGAATTCTTTTGAGTGCTCGTGTTTTGGATGCATTTTAATGCATTAAACCTCTATTTTAATGTGTTGAAAACAAGGGATAATAGTGCGGAATCAAATGAAGTGATTTTTGGATGCTTCAGACGATCGATAGTTGCGTCGGCAAGCGTGGTTTCGCAAGTCGGTGAGTGGAACTTGGTTTTCTCGTGTGGAAACGTTTTAGAAAAGGTTTTGGGAACTTAATAAGAGCTTGAAACGCTTTATTAAGTTCGAAAGTAAATAAAGTGAAATTCTCTCTCGGATTGTGCTAGTTTTGAACCTTTGGTTACATTTGATTTTAATTTCATTTACCTACTGTTTTAAAGCATGTTTTGAACATATGAAATGAGGTTGATGATGCCATGTGGTTTAAGGATGCATTAGGTAAGTTATCCTTGTATGCATGTGTTGATGCATGAGGTTTGAAGCATGGTTTAATGCTCGATTTATGGCTTATCATGAATGCTTTGTAAAAAACAATAAGGTATGCATGTGAAATGGATTATAATGGCAAGTGATGTTTTATAAAGTGTTTTATAAATGAAATCGGATATAGTTAGTCGGCTATAGGATTGAGTGCACTATAAACAAGTCGCCTTGGATGTTGAGGGGTTGTGATTTTATAGTGATGGTTAGTTAACCGAGGATCTTGGTAGGGTTGCTCCTCATAGAGATGGTGAAATATCTCGAGAGAGAATGAAGTGCTTCTGTAGGTTATTCCCAATTGATGATGATTATGACAAAGTCTTGGATGAGTATGCCAATTTCTCACTTAAGAGTGTACCTTTTGAAGATTTAATTTCTCTTACAAAGAAGTATTCTTCGGATCCGAAAAGTTGTTGGGCTAACTTTGGTGCTGAAACTCCTTTGCTCCAATCTTTGGCTTTCAAAGTGCTTGGACAACCTACTTCATCATCTTGTTGTGAAAGAAACTGGAGTACTTATTCTTTCATCCACTTACTTAGAAGGAATAAGTTAAATCCAAGTCGTGCCGAAGATTTGGTTTATATCCACTACAACCTCAGCCTTTTATCAAGGAATTCTAGTCAATATGAAAATGAGAAAACCAAGATGTGGGATGTTGGTGGAGATGCATTCGATTCTCTAGGAGATGTGGGCTATTTGGAGTTTGCGGAACTTTCACTCGATGGACTAGATTTGGAGAGTGAATTAATCTTGGAGGATGTTAATAATGATTGATTAATCGTTGTTATTTTGTTTCTTGCACTCTTTTACGGATTTGCATGATGTGGACTATGTTGTTTTGAAGATTTGATGTGATTTTGTTTGTTGTTGAATTATGTAATCGGATTATGCATTTTGTTTTTTTGTTATTGAACAATGTAACCGGATTATGCATTTTATTTGTTTGTTGTTGAACGATATAACCGGATTATGAATTTTGTTTGTTTGTTGTTGAACAATATAACTTGATTATGAATTTTATTTGTTTTGTTGTGATTTTCTTAAATCCCTTGATGTGATTGTGTTTGTTATTCAATATAACATGTTATTTAGGTCATTTGGCATTACTATTTTCTTTATTTTTTACCTTATTATATTATGAATTTTAATTATTATATATATATATATATTAAATTTTATTTTATTTTTGTCGTACCCTTGCCGTCCTCATACCCAATAATTTTGGAAATTGTCGTTTTCCGTCCTCGTCCTTGTATCCCTTCCCGTATTCGTATTTATACAACTTAGGTTATGCCGTAACGATTGAATCTTTAACGGAAGAAACTTTGATTTTGTTAACCTTTCTTTTGTGACCAGGTTCAAATTAGCTTCGTGGTACAAAGCTCATTTTCGATCCACTTTAGCTTCGGTGGAGGATATTCTTGCAAATCCTACATCTGTGGACATTGTTACTCTAAAAACTGGGAATTTGATTAGCACTGCAACATGGTCATTTCCCCCTTAGGGTTTCTAAAGATGAATTTGGATGGAGAGATGCTAGGAAATGGAAGTGTCGGGGGCATTAGAGGGTTAATCCGAAACTCGAAAGGTGAGGTAATTATGTCCTTAGAATCTATTGGCCCTGGTCCATCTGTTTTAGCTGAGTTGCTAGCCCTGAGGTTTGGTTTGATTCTATTTCTCTCCCTAAGTAGTTGCAACAATTTCCGATTGATTATCGAAAGTGATTGCAAGTCTGCAATTGACTGGGTCTTGAGTCCGATTCTATGTCCTATTGCTTTTAAAAGTATTGTGTATGAAATTATAGATCTAGGAGGACCACGGTCAACTATCTTTCGTAGTATTCCTAGGATGCTAAATACCAAAGAAGGAATTGGGTGATAGGAATGCTTGGTATTGTATTGTTGGGTATAGTGGCAGTGAGTTATATGGGTTGTAATCGTTGTTGTAATTCAAGTTATTTTAATAATAAGTATTAGCCACTCTTTTTTCCCTTTCCATGTCAATTAATGTACCCTCAGTACGTTTGAAAATATGAGGGGTTTTAACGAGGCCTACAATTCTTATAAAAAATTAATTTTTTATTATGTTCCACAATTTAGAATTTTTTAAAAAAATAAAAAAAATCCCATTAACTTTCAAACTTTTAAAAATTTTTAGTTAGACCCTAAATAAAATAAATAAATCTTTTAAAATTTTAAAAATTTTAATTAAAGACTCTATTTTAAAAAAAATATTTACGTAAACCCTAAAACTGTGTTACCAAAATCTGCCAATGTTCATGCACACCTTCAATGATTTTTTTAGGATCCTATTTTCTTTTACGGAATCATAGACAAACATTTTTTTAATTCTAACACCAGTGGAATGGGGGAGAGAGTAAGCGAAAGCAGTGATCGATTACGCGGGGAATCCCAACGAAGGAGAGTCCGGACTTTGTTTGTCTACAATCTTCCGGAGCAATTACATTGAAAGGGTGTATGGCAGGTCTTCAATCGCCATGGAGTGGTGGTAGATGTATTTGTCCCCACGAAACGATCAAAGGAGGGAGTGCGATTTGGGTTTGTGAGGATGGGATCGAGGGAGGATGCGGACCGGGTAATTGAAAGATTTGTACCAAAAACTCCATCCAAGTACCCTAACGATTGAGGTTTGTTTAAGGTTGCAACGGTTGAGGGTAGCTCCCGGGTGCAAACCTTGTGTGTGTCTTGTCTCTCGTTAGTGGGTTATACAACTACCGTTGAGTTGTGTTGAGGGGTTGTGATTGTATCGAATACTCCACCACGGGTGTCACAACAGTGGAGGGTCGCTCCCGTGTGTGAGCCTTTAGATGCAAGTAGGGTGTGTGAAGGGTTTGGGACAAGCCTTGGTAATCTGTGTAATTGATATGTTTTTGAGAATGTTATTATCACTTGTGAGCCAATATAATGAAATGAAACATTGTGGAAAATGTTGTTAATGCATAATTTGATAGATGCATGTTTTGGTTTGAGCTTAACATAAAGGTGATTCTGCTTGGAAGGCTTGTATTATGACTAGCAATGGTTTAATTGCTGGGTTTATATGTATCATGTTGCATTATGTTCATTACAATGATTTTGAGGATAAAGTGCATGTTTTGTCAAAGGAAGTATGATGGTTTTGAAAAGAGTGAAAAATGGTTTTGTGCATTGATGATGTTTTTGGTTTGAGCAATCCTCACTAAGCTTGTATGCTTATGCTCTCTTCGTTCGTCAATGCAGTCAATTTGAGCTTTGGAGGCAGCACTTGCAAGAGATTGGTGGAAGACTTTGATTGAAGGTAAGTTTTGGTTTTGGAACTGGTGTAATAAAGGCAATGGGGCGTCCGATGTTATGAATGTTGGTTGCTCTAGTGTTTTCCGTATTTGTGCAAGTTTGATATGCATATTTGGTTGTGTGAATGACCTTTAAGATTTGGTTTATACTTGGATATGCAATTTGCCCTTTTTGTGCTTTTAACTCTTAGGAAGCATGCCTATAGCGCTCTTAATTTTGTGAATGATGCTCTGAAGTTGTCTATGCTTCGTATAAGTCGTTGTTGATGTGTTTTTAAGTTGCTAATATGTTTGGACTTGTATCGGGAAGGTTTCAAATGGTTTGAATCAAGTTTAAACATCATTTTAAAGCATTGTTGGCCCATGTGTTTCGAAACACCCTTGCATGTTTCGAAACAGTGGCTTGAAATGGCCTTGGTGTTTCGAAACGGTAAGGCATATTTCGAAACATTTTGCCTTTGTGAACCATCGTTCCGAAACAAGCCTGAGGGGTTTCGAAACGAACCCGCGTATCAAAACGGTCAACTACATTTCGAAACTGTCGTTATGATACGAGGCTCTCTGTTCCAAAACGTTCGACCGTTGATTCTGATTTTGAATTGTTCTAAGTTTCAATTTATTACGTTTTGGTCCATGTTTGCCTTGTATGCAAATTGATGGGTTCCAGATGTCGTTTTGAGCTGATATTTCACCGATAAGCATGTGATGAATTTAATTAAATATTTGTAACCTGAATTTGGTAATAACCCTCCTAATTTATCAAATATACAAAATGGTCCCTAGAATCTTAATTGGCTATAGTTGTTAGGTGATTGTGACAAAGTTTCATCCGCTGCTTGTGTGCATACACATATGAACCTAAGTTGCATCTATACAAGATAAAAGGAAAAAAAGGGTCGTTTATTGTGGTAAACCTTCCCGGTTTACTTCAATATTCTTCGTGTGATCCGTTCGGTTCGGTCTATCGGCTAGGCCGGGTCGAGGGGGTTACACGTATGGCTATGCCGAAGGAGATATTTCAAGAGCCCACCTCAAATACTAAAGAAAGGAGTGGCTAGACAGGCAACCAAAGGATGAGGGGGCACACATGTAAAAAGAATAAAGAAAGTAACATTAACCAAAATATACATTGCTTACGGCACGACAGAGCCAGCTCTTTAGTTAACTCGGATAAGCTACCTTTTAAAAACACTAGTCAAAGGCAACTCGCCTGTAACTGGCAGGAGGAAAGAATGCCAGGGTAATACGGTACTATCCATATGTCTTTTTCTTACTCTGCTAGCTTTCTTGATCGCTTTTAGTTTAATGCTTGCTTGCAAAGATTCACTTTGTTTGGTTGAAAAATGAAACCTACATAATGTGGTGTCTTATCAAATGAGAATGACGTGTTAGCGCCATAAGTGTTGGCGGTGATTGAAATTCATTTCTCGAGCGATAAGGCTGTTAAAATAGATTTATATTCATTAAACGAACAAGTAAAATCGAAATTTTGTGAGCTTGCAAATTCCAATTTCGAAAATGCTATTTTGTAATCGACTAGGTACCAATATTTGGGCGTTGTGGAGTGCTAACCCTTCCCCACGCGTAACCGACTCCCGAACCCGTTATTTTATTTTTGTAGACAAAAACCGTTGTTTTAATAAAATAAAATGTTTTATTAAAATGACTCATTTTTAGGTGACCCAATCACACCTTTTTAAAAGATTGGTGGTGACTCCGTGTTTTAGTTTACAAAATGTTGGGCCACTCAAAAGAGGGTTGCGACAGTTTGGCGAATTCGCTGGGGACATTTTTGTTTATTTTACAAAAACAAAAGAGGGTCAGGCAACAAGTTGATTTCAAATTGTTTTCAAAAGAAGTTTTCTTAAAAACTAATAAAATTTGCAAGTTCACAATAGGTTCAATTTATTTATCCGTTTAATGAATATAATTCTATTTTACACATTCTAAAATTCTTCACAGAAAGCTCTATACTTGAGTTTGGCCCGTCCGTTTAAGTGGGGGGGGGACGCTTTGCTCATGTCAGAATATTGATTCTCCATATGAGCCTAGCAAGTATCTTCGGTGCTCATGCTTTTTGTCTTCGTAAGGATATTGATCCTTCAAGAAGGCATACGTGGTGATTTCTCCTGAGTTCAACTCGATTCATTTGAAGCCTATAAGGGGTGAGAATCGAGGGCCTTGCTACCCTTAGTAGGGGACAACAAGGATAGCTCGGGTACCCTTTTTGAACAAAACTGTAGAGTGTCCATGAGTTCTATATTTTGTACACATTCATGCCCTTATTATTGTTGTTTTTGAGCTCATTTAGGCATACTTAGGTGCATTGCATGCATTATAACAACATCTTCTCTTTCACCATGCTTTTATTAAATATCTTATGTTTGGTGGAGAAAAGTTATTGTTTTAGTTTAGTTTATATTTTTAGGTGCTATAGCTAGCAGAGAAGAGGATAGGACAGGACATGACAAGAAAGCTGGAACCAAAGAAGCTATACTGAAGCAGTTAAAGATACCGCCAAGGACGATGCCGAAGTAGTATTGCCGCCAAGTGCTGCCCGGGCATGATTTACACCGACTTAACCAAGATGGGTCGCGATTTGAAGAGGGAAATTTCCTAAGCCCAACGAGCCTAGTCTTGCGATTTTCTAAAGCTTGTAGTGGCCGGTAGAGTTGATCCAAGACTGATAAGTAGGAGCACTTATCCTTACTTGCGGATGAAGGCAACGTCTAAAGAGTCAATATTTAAGTAAAAAAAGAGTATGTATTTAATGTAAACATACTCTTAGAACTTCTACTTTAAGGAGGACTCAAACTTAGGCCATGAGCCCTATATATATCCAATGTATGTAAGGGTATATGGGCATGACGAGGGTGAGGGGATGCAAGCCTGAGTAGCCGCACAACGGAGATGTAGCTAGAAAGGTTGGAGTTGTTGGGGGTCGCGGCCCAACTCTGCTAGTGTTTAGGCGCGTGTATGTAAAGTAATTTACGGAAACAGTTGTATAGTTTTGAGTTGTTTTCAATAAAATTCTAAGTTTGCTTAACATATGTTCTTTGTTCGTTCAATTAGTCTACACCAGTCAATTGAAGAGAAAATCCATTTTTCGGGCACGAAAGTTCAAGACTCACGAAAGGGTTAAGCACAGTCACAACCCGTTGGGGCGTGACTAACTTGGTTCCACACTAGTCTACAAGTTTCAGTGGCTAAAAGGGATTACCAACCGAGTTGATTCATTTGGTTCTACACTAGTCCACAAGTTAAGCAATCTCGAGCATCCTAACCTAGAAATAGGAGGGATCACTATCGACTATCCTGCCAAACTTTGAATGTCTGCCAAATTTGCTGCCATGACTTCTTTCCGTATCAGATGCCGAGACAGTACACACCCCTACAATGGCAGTGACCTGCTGTGGCCGCGTGACAGGGTCGTAGTTTACCGCCCGCCATACCCACCGAGGCAGCAATTCATGGCAGTGCAAAACATACTCAATCTTTACAATGCAGTCCACAAGCTACTAAGTTGCACTTGTCTTACCCAATCTATCGCCCAAATCTCTCCCTATCATCTCTCTCATCACTATCTTTATCTTTACTTGTGTTTTTATATTTCTGCATCATGAGATTTAATGGGGCATTTACTAAATCTTTTTGCGGGAAACCATTCATAGGAGCTGCTCCAATCCCTTTGGGAGACGATATCTTTTATACTATAACTTGAGAAGAGTGTGCACTTGCGCTCATAAATGAAGAACACCCAAACGCTCTACATATTTTTGGTGTCGTTGTCGGGGATTGAGAAAAACAAATACGTTTGAATTTCTGCACTCCTATTTAGTTTTTGCATATTAAATCTCTTTTTATTTATTTTCTTAAAAAAGCCTCTTTGTTTTCTTGGTGTATGTCCCACTAGGGCAGCAAGGTTGGCAACAAAATTCACTTGAGGAGGGGAAGGACATGCCTAGACGTCTAGCCAAACACAAAGACCCTCAGGAAGTAGTTATGCTTGGGAAAAGCGCAGCCCAACATAACCTAATTATAATGTTTTGATATAATAATTGAAAAACGTTTTGGACTGATTTAAAAAGAATTCAAAACATTTTCAAAAGTCCAAATAACTTAAAACTATGTTTAGGGATATTTCAAAAAGGGTTTTGCATGTTTTCAAAAGCCAAAATACACAAAACCTTCCAGGCGTTTTGAAAAACCTTAGGGCGTTTCGATACGGTGCATTCCAGTAGCAAAATTATTTCGATACACCTACGTGGCATTGACCACAACGGTCATAAACCCCAACAGCTATTTCCCAACTAACATTTAAATGCAGTGCATTTCGATACGGTTCTAGGCGTTTTGATACGTGTTCTTAAACGGCCAGGGGCATTCCAAAACGGGTGCCTTGTCAGATTGCAACGGCTCTTTCTACTTAAAGGGTGTTTCGAAACGGGTTCGAGCGTTTCGAAACGGTGAGCTGCAGAACTGCATTTATTGTGGGAATTAAAGTCCTCAACAGCTCCAATTCAACCCCAACGGCTAGTAACGGCCATAAACTCATCAAGGAGTATAAAAGGGACCTCCAAGCATCAAGATATGGTTAATGCTCATATTGTCAATCAACAAATGATCAAGAATTGTCTTAGAGCTTAAATTATCATTTATTGTATAGACAAACACTAGTGAGCCAAAATTGTCAAATTTGCTCAAGTGTTTTAGGTTTTGGGTGAGTGCTAAATTGTGCAAACAAATACCTATTAGAGGGATTCAAGTTTGCTTATTGTTTCTCTTTGTAAAAGAGGGTTTTGATCAAGGCTTCGGGTAGAAAGCTTGATCGGTGTAAAGGGTTTCCTCATAAGCCTAGAAAAGGGAACGAATCAATAGTGGATTGATTGGAAATCCTTAGTGGGGAGCTAAGGTAGTGGATGTAGACCTTGGTTAGAAGGTTGAACCACTCTAAAATCATTGTGTCATTTACATTTTAGCTTCCACACCAAATCCACCCAAAAATCCACCTCTCCACCACTTGGTGAGCTAAATCGGTTGAAGGAATCGAGCTCCTCACAACCCAACAATTGGTATCAGATCTTGGCTCAATCAAAGAGGATTAACATCCTATTGAGAAGATCCAGCAAGCTCGATCAACATTTTACTCAACCGGCTCAATGGCACAATCAATCGACAAACCATCTTTCTTCGACGGTACCCACTATGCCCATTGGAAGACCAAGATGAAATTCTTCATAAAGTCAAGAGACTACAAGCTATGAGACATAGTTGAAGATTGTATGTTCGTGCCTCAACGAAGCAAAGCGGAGTGGAGTGTCGACGATTGCAAGAAGATGGAGCTAAATTGCAAAGCCTTGCACATCTTGTTTTGTGCTTTTGGCCCAACCATCTATGAGAAGATGTCTTCTTATGAAAGTGCCAAGGAGGTATGGGACAAGCTTGAAGTCACATACGAGGGAACTGATAAAGTCAAGGGACCAAGATTGGACTCCTCACCTTAGAGTATGAGAACTTCAAGATGGATCCGGAAGAGAACATCGAGAAGATGTTTGATAGGTTCTCCACAATCACAAATGGTCTCAAAGGATATGGAGAAGCCATCCCGGAAGAAAAGCTTGTCCGAAAGCTCATCTACTCACTTTTAGAGTCTTGGGACTCAAAGAGGACCGCCATCATCGAAGCAAAGAATTTGAAGACTTTGAAGCTTGATGAACTCATGGGGTCACTCCTTACTCATCAAATCATGAAGAAGAACAAAGAGGATGAGAAGAAGAGGGAAGAAATTAGAGCTATGGGAGAGAAGAAAATCAAAAGGCTTGGCATCAATGCAAGTGCCATGGCTCTCAAATCCTCCACTTGCCATCATGTTTACTCAAGTGAAGAGGAGGATGAAGAAGAATAGATAGTTCACCTCTTCAAGAAGTGTGCCCCGTTAATGAAGAAAGCTTTGAGTGAGCTTGAACGTGATTCCAAGAAAAATGAAAGGGCAAGCACTTCAAGCCATAAGAAGAAGGCACATGTGGCTACTTGGAGTGATAAGGACTCCATCGACGATGAACAATCCAACCTTTGCCTTATGGACATCGAAGAAGATTCAGGGGTAACTTCTAATTCATCTACTTCATGTTCTTACACTTTTGATGAATTACAAGATGCCTACTATGATTTGGTTTTAGACTTTAAAAATCACATTTTGAAAAACAATAAAGTGATTTCAAAGTTGAAAATTCAAAATGATTTGATTTCTAAAACCAAACTTGAACTTGAAGCAAAACTCAAGGAGTTTGAACTAAAATGTATTTATTTACAAAAATTGCTTCAAAAAGTTCAAGAAGAAAAGGATTTGATTTCCAAAGAGCTTGAAAAGAAAAACAATTTTGGAAAATCAAATTTCTATGTAAGACAATCTAGTGCCCC
Organism: Hibiscus tridactylites; assembly: GCA_958450335.1. NCBI lineage: Eukaryota > Viridiplantae > Streptophyta > Magnoliopsida > Malvales > Malvaceae > Hibiscus > Hibiscus tridactylites. Next base: position 41,435,203 of record OY288280.1, read on the forward strand.
TAGATTTGTAAAAGGAAAATGTTTTAGAAGTATTTTGGTGCCAAAAGGACTTAGTACTTCAATTAAAAAGGATGACATTGAAAAATGGATTCCAAAGTGGACTAAAATTTGTGCTACTAATGTTCATGGATCCAAAGCAATTTGGATACCAAAAGTTACTTGATTGTCTTTTGCTAGGTGTGATGGAGAGTGATCAACAAGTCAAACTTTGAGGGGGAGCTCCATGCACACAGGGAAGAACACCTGAAAAAGTAAGGCTTCACATCCTCCCTTTGGGTTCAAGTGTTGGTAAATATCTAGTTGTTTTTGCTTTTATTTGTTTCAATTTTTTTTACTTAATTCAACTAGATGATCATAAATGTTGGACTAACATTTTATTCATGCTTTGAGTAAGGGGGAGCCATTTTAAAACCAAACTCTTATCTTTGTCAAAAATTTTACCTCTATTATTATTTTGAACTTAACGTTTTAAATTCTTTTTGATATAACAAAAAGAGGGAGAAATTGTTTGAAAAATTGAATTTTCAAAATGAATAAGGGGGAGCTTTAATTGATTTATATCTTTAATTCTCTTATTCACATTTTTAAAGTTAAAGGGGGAGAATCGCAAACAATTTTTCAAGATAGTTTTATTATATCAAAAAGGGGGAGATTGTAGAACTAATGTTTTGATATAATAATTGAAAAACGCTTTGTACTAATTTAAAAAGAATTCAAAACATTTTCAAAAGTCCAAATAACTTAAAAATATGTTTAGGGATATTTCATAAAGGGTTTTGCATGTTTTCAAAAGCCAAAATACACAAAACCTTCCAGGCGTTTCGAAACACCTTAGGGCGTTTCAATACGGTGCATTCCAGTAGCAAAAATGTTTCGATATTGGTATCGAAACGGGCATTCCCTGGATGAGATTTTTGCCCACAGTTTCGAAACGGGCTATGCCGTTTCGATACGCCTACGTGGCATTGACCACAACGGTCATAAACCCCAACGGCTATTTCCCAACTAACATTTAAATGCAGGGCGTTTCGATACGGGTCTAGGCATTTCGATACGTGTTCCGAAACGTCCAGTGGGGTTCCGAAACGGCTAGGGGCATTCCGAAACGGGTGCCTTATCAGACTGCAACGACTTTTTCTACTTAAAGGGTGTTTTGAAACGGGTTCGAGCGTTTCGAAACGGTGAGCTGTAGAACTACATTTATGGTGGGAATTAAAGTCCTCAACGGATCTAATTCAACCCCAACGGCTAGTAACGGCCATAAACTCATCAAGGAGTATAAAAGGGACCTCCAAGCATCAAGATATGGTTAATGCTCATATTGTCAATCAACAAATGATCAAGAATTGTCTTAGAGCTTAAATTGTCATTTATTGTATAGACAAACACTAGTGAGCCAAAATTGTCTAATTTGCTCAAGTGTTTTAGGTTTTGGGTGAGTGCTAAATTGTGCAAACAAATACCTATTAGAGGAATTTAAGTTTGCTTATTGTTTCTCTTTGTAAAAGAGGGTTTTGATCAAGGCTTCGGGTAGAAAGCTTGATTGGTGTAAAGGGTTTCCTCCGAAGCCTAGAAAAGGGGATGAATCAATAGTGGATTGATTGGAAATCCTTAGTGGGGAGCTAAGGTAGTGGATGTAGACCTTGGTTAGAAGGTTGAACCACTCTAAAATCATTGTGTCATTTACATTTTAGCTTCCACACCAAATCCACCCAAAAATCCACCTTTCCACCACTTGGTGAGCTAAATCGGTTGAAGGAATCGAGCTCCTCACAACCCAACAAGATTAGATTTAATTTTTATTTAATTTTTGTATTTAATTTATTTCAGGTTAGGAATGAAGGAAAGATCAAGAAAGATGAAAGAATAAAGGAGAGGCCCAACTAACGGCCAGGGTAGCCCAAGGCAGAGAAGCATAACGGCTAGCCGCAACGTCTATATTTTCCCCAGCAAGCAGAACAGATATCTGCATAACGTCTTGAATACCGTTATTCGTGCTGCAATAATTGCCACCCGTTGATAGTGTGCCCGCCAAGGCAGTGGGGAGAAATGGCTATATAAGGCCAACTATTCTCCCACCCCGTTCTTCACTCTTGCTTTCTCTTCTAATATGAATTTTTTCTGCAATCTTTGCTTCTAAGATTTTCTTAGCTTTACTTTCTTTCATGTTATTTCTTTTTCTATTCTTTAGGATAAACAACCATTCCACAAATTATGGCCTCATCACAGCAACTCGACGCCACCTCCAAAACCCAATATGAGAGGTTCTTGAAACCTGCTGTCGAGGAGACCTACAAGAAGTTTTATAGAGAAAGGTAACTATGGGAGGAGATGGGTTTCCAATACACCCAGCTTGAAGGTGATTTTGGGTTGGAACCCTTCCTATTCAAAAGGATCCACAATATGGGTTGGGACCAATTCGTACGACAGCCATAAGGAATCAACAGCAACCATGTGCGAGAGTTTTATGCCCACCGGCCAAACCCGGAGAGTCCTTTTGTCTACTTCTGGGGGGAAGGTGTCAAGTTCACTGCTGACATGATCAATAGCTTCTACATCATTGAAGTTAGCGGCAACCCGCACGAAGAGTGGGAATCATACCTGACGAGGGATGACTATAACCAAATCAAGAAAGAGCTCTGCATGCCACACACCAAATGGCTGATAGGCAAGAACAACGGGTCAGTCAACCGCCGAGATTTGCTTTCGGAGGTAGCCTTTTGGAGTTACTTTGTCCAACGTCGCATGATGCCCACCTCGCATGGATCAACAGTAAACAGGCCGCGACTCGCCCTTATCAGCAGTATTATGAAGGGAAGACATATCAACGTTGGTGAAGTAATACTAAATGAGATATACGCCCACGCAGAGAACCCAAATGTCAAAGGTCCACTCTTTGTCCCTACACTCATCACTGGCCTGTGTGCCAATTTTAGCGTGCCGCTGCACCCAAAAGACAGAATTCTTCCTGCCAAGGAAGGATAGACAAGAACGGTACGCCAACAGATGATGCATAGCACGGAGCCAGACAGACCTTCCACCGCCCAGCCACCGTCCCAAGCTGCCTCCACCCCTACCACAGCAGGCAGTACTGAAACTGCCCTCCCGTCCGAGGTGATCCCGTTACTACGCAGCCTAGTGGAAAGGTGCTAGAGGATTGAGAACAAACAAGTGATATTCACCAAATATGTAGCGGACGTACATGAGGCCTTTGTAGCCTACCTGCTTGACAAGTATCAGGACGCCGGACCTTAGTTGCTCGCCTTTCCCACGGAGTTAGCAGCTTCCAAACCAATCCAGATCACTGCAAGACCAGCTGCTTCTCCTGCCGCCAACGACAGTAAGGGGCCGCACCGCCAGCCCAAGAGAAGAACCTATCCAACCATACGACATCACCTCCTCATCAGAATCAGAGAAGGAGGAGGAAACCACTACTGCATCCCAGTAGCCAAAGCCACTGCTTCCAAGGACACCGATTACTCAGACATGGAGATCTCAGACTCTTTTGATGAAGAGCTAGGAGAGGCAGACAGAAAGAGAAAGCAGCCGGCAGCAGATCCCCAGGGTGGAGAAGTTGAAAGACAAACCAAGAAAGCAACCCCCAGCCGCCGCGTAGCTCGAAGAAGAGCCCAACAGAAAGACCATCTGCTACGCGCCGCCTAGTCCTGCCTGCCTCCTCAGAATCTTCCTCTGACGCGACAGCAACAGAGGGGAACTCCCCCAGCCTATAACACCATTTTCCTTTTTCTTTTATTTTTATTTTTATGTTTTATTTTATTTTTTCTTTTTATGTTTTATTTTTTTATTTTATTTTATTTTATTTTATGTTTTGCTTTTTGTTTTATAGAGGCATTGAGGACAATGCCAACCTTGAGTTTGGGGGGAATTAGTCCTCTTTGTTTTAGGTTCATAGCATTTAGATGCTTTTGTAAATTCTCCCCCTAGCACTTAGTGAACTAGATTCTTTAGCTTAAAAACTTGTGCCTATGATAACCTAGCCGATTATTTATACTCACACCATTCTAAAAAATTTTAACCTAACTATGGGAAGAAGCATGAAAAATAAGAATTTTTTTCCTTTTTTCCAATTATCTTTACACTTGTCTGTTAAATGCTGAATTTTTGCTTAAGTCTAAGCCTAACATTGCCAGCCTTACTTAATAAAAGTTTCTTGATTGAATACAGGTTTGCTGCCACGGTAGCACAGGGCAACACAACAAGAAAATGCAAACCCCAGAGGTGCCCGAAAAAGGCTCTAGGCAGAAAGATTAAATACCCTAGAGGTGCCCGAAACAGGCTCTAGGAAGGATCATGAGCAAGGACACTCCGCTGCTATCAAAGTCCATGAATCTAAACCAAGTGACGAACAAATTAGCAAGAGTGAATGAAAGTCTTCAGAGGATGACTCTATTCAAAGGGTTCGAAGTTTTGTAGAATGCACCTATCTTAGCTTCAAACCCAGAGAATAGTTGTGATGAGTTGAAGCCCTTAAGCCATGATCAGAAAAAGAAAACAAAAAATGCCCAATTGTGCTGCCAAGGCAGCGACTCGTATCCTTTCAAGGAATTTAACTATTTTAGGCATACTTTGTTAACTTTGTAATTTCAGCATGTTTATCATGAACACAGACCTGCACACACTACACTGGCACTAAGAAAATTATTCTAAGTTATTTCATGTCACTCCCTGTCACTAACACTAAATAGGTGCCACGGCCTTGAGGCAAGAAATCAAGTTAAAAGCTAACGTTCTAGTAATTTTGTGCGAAAGCAGTTTTACTAGTTAGGTTGCATTACTTGAGGACAAACAATAGTTCGAGTTTGGGGGGGTGTAGAGTGTCCATGAGTTCTATATTTTGTATACATTCCTGCCCTTATTGTTGTTGTTTTTGAGCTCATTTAGGCATACTTAGGTGCTTTGCATGCATTATAACAACATCTTCTCTTTCACCATGCTTTTATTGAATATCTTATGTTTGGTGGAGAAAAGATACTGTTTTAGTTTAGTTTATATTTTCGGGTGCTATAGCCAGGAGAGGAGAGGATAGGACAGGACAAGGCAAGAAAGCTGGAACCAAAGGAGCTGTACTGAAGTAGTTAAAGATGCCGACAAAGACGCTGTCGTAGCAGTATTGCCGCTAAGTGCCTCCCGGGCAGGATTTACACCGACTTAACCAAGATGGGTCGCGATTTGAAGAGGGCAATTTCCAAAGCCCAACGAGCCCAGTCTTGCAATTTTCTGAAGCCTGTAGCGGCCGGTAGAGCTGATCTAAGACCGATAAGTAGGAGCACTTATCCTTACTTGCGAAAGAAGGCAGCGTCCAAAGAGTCCATATTTAAGTCAAAAATGAGTCTCTATTTAATGTAAACATACTTTTAGAACTTCTAATTTAAGGAGGACTTAAACTTAGGCCATGAGCCCTACTTATACCCAATGTATGTAAGGGTATAGGGGCATGACGAGGGTGAGAGGATGCAAGCCTGAGCAACTGCACAACAGAGAAGTAGCTAGATAGGTTGGAGTTGTTGGGGGTCGCGGCCCAACTCTCCTAGGGTTTAGGCGCGTGTATGTAGAGTAATTTGGGAAACGGTTATATTGTTTTGAGTTGTTTTTAATAAAATTCTGAGTTTGCTTAACCTATGTTCTTTGTTCATTCAATTAGTCTACACCAATCAGTTGAAGAGAAAATCCATTTGTCGGGCACGAAAGTGTAAGACTCACGAAAGGGTTAAGCACGGTCACAACCCGTTGGGGCGTGACTAACTTGGAGATTTAATGGCGCATTTACTAAATCTTTGTGCAGGAAACCATTCATAGGAGATGTTCCAATCCCTATGGGAGACGATATCTTTTATATTATAACTTGACAAGAGTGTGCACTTGCGCTCATAAATGAAGAACACCCAAACGTTCTACACAAACCAAGTTTAAGAATCTAGAGCCTACCTCAATAGAGCCATGTAGAAACCCTATTTGAAAACCCTAAACTAATTAACGAAGAAAGTGTAAACGTTTTATACAATAACAAAAATTAGAATGGATTTATGTTATAAGAATTAATCTAAGGTTATAAAATACTTAGATTAACATTAGAGTAATGATAATATATGATAGTGGGAAATTAACATGATAATATATAGGATATTGGAAGTTAATATTATCATAAAAATAATATGAAAGTAAGTTAGTAGGATTGGTGTCACTCCAAGGGGAGATGACCGGCCATCATGCTAGAAAGAAACACACATGTGTGTCTTACTTTCTTTTAATCGATCTTCTTCTTTCATTCATCTTCCTTCTCCTCCACAACCGAACAAGAGATTTAGAGAGATAGAAATCAAGCTTAAACAAGGATCTTGGGCTGGAAACTAAACCTTAGATGCATGCATGTTCATAAGAGACTCAAGTAAGTGTGTTTGTGTTAACCGAATTCTATTCTGATTTTGATTAATTGTTAGGGTTTTTATTTCTAGAAAATTTGTGAAAATATGAGTCTTGATAATCTTGAATTTTTCTGGGTTTATGTTGAATTCTGGAAAAAAATGAAAATATGAAGAACAAACTTGTTGAATGCATGAATTTGACCAGAACCGAATTAGCTTAAGGCCCTTCAGAAATCTGGAATTTTGACCTAGTTCCAGTTCAAACTAGAATATTTTCAGTAGGAAAAAGTTGTATAAAATTGAATTTCCTATAGGGTAGAAGTGTTGGATTAATGAAAATATTCATAAGATTGCTAAAAATTTGTTAGAAGTAAACTAGTCACCTAGAGAATCAAAATTGTGTTAGGGGACTGTTTTGTTAAATTTGAGGAACTTTGGGACTGAATTGCTGCGAAATTTATTCTGAAAATTACGTATAAAAACAGGGGAAATAATGTATGAATGATTCATGATTTTAATTAATGGAGTTTTGGCTTGAATTTCATGTTTAAAGTAGTTAGAATAACAAATAGGTGATGTGAGCTTAAATAGGGACCAATATGGAAACAAGGTAATTAACAGGATCAAACTGCCATGTTTAGGGACCAATTGAGACTTAAAAATACAGGGTATAACAAGGTAAAAGTAGGGTTAAAATTCTGGATTAAACTTCTAAAGGACCTAGACTAAAATGTGCTTTAAAGTAGCTTAAATGCAAACAGCCAGTTTAAGTCCCTTGCATGATACCCTGTTTTAAATTGTAAAAGTTTATTGATTAGGGATATGTGAAAAAATATGTGCCTTACATGTTTGAAAATCTGTGTGAATAATCTTTCTAGAATGGTAAAATAATTGAAATTTGGATATGTGTGTAAAAAGATATGTCCAGATTAGTAACATGTACTCAAATTGCCCTTAGGAAAACCGTTTTGAAATGTTTAATGTTTGCACTTGTTTAAATGAGCTTGTATGTTTGAATTGGATTCTAATATATCTTATATGTGTTTGTGTATGAATATTAAGACCAATAATTTGAGGAAACATTAGAAAAATCAAGGGTTGGTCCAGCTTGTAAGAAGAATAAGGGGATAATCATCAAGGATCAAGCATATCTAAGCTTGGAGTATTGTGAGTCTAGTTAATCCTTAGGGTTAGGACTAGTGTCCTAACCAATGTATTTATTTTATTATAAGATGACTTGGAAGCATGAAATGAACTTAAATAATATTTGGTAAATGATCTAAGGGAAGAAGGATTAAATGGAAAAATGAAAGCATGTATATGTTAATTGGGTATTGCCTTGTTTAATGCTTGATATATTTTGCTTAACTTTGTTGGTCATTTGAGCTATGAAATGATCTTGAAAGTGATCATAGGTTACTTTTTTAGATGATACCTGATGCTTGAAAATAATTACATGTTGGTTATATGCTAAAAGTTGTGATAGATTGAACCTTGAATAGATTGTGCACTTGTTATGTGAGCATGCATATGATATTGTAATTGTTTGATAAACACTTGGATGTGCTTGCTGGAAATTAAATGACATATGTAATTCCTTGGTTGACTAGTTGGCCTTAGGTAGAAGGGCATGTCTTAGAGTATAGAACTCCTATGTCATTAGTACCTTGTGTACTCTCTGTTGGTGTTGTTAGCACCTTTTATAATTGATGCTTTGAGCATCATCTGTTTATTATTTGATTACTTTGTGATGGTGTGGAAGACATCTTGGTGTATAGTACACCCTCTGATTTTGATGCCTTGTTCATCCTTTGCATTGGTACTTGGTACCTAAAGAGATTTGATTACCTAGTCTTACTAATCTACCAAGGCAAAACATTATAAGTACTTTGTGATGGTGTGGAAGACATCTTGGTGTATAGTACACCCTCTGATTTTGATGCCTTGTGCATCCTTTGCATTGGTACTTGGTACCTAAAGAGATTTGATTACCTAGTCTTACTAATCTACCAAGGCAAAACATTATAAGTACTTGAATAAGACATATAACAAGTGAGATATGTGATATGTATTGTTATGTGATTGTGATTATACGAAATATGAGTCCAAGACATTAAAGGATTTGAACACTAATCTGATTTTTGTTTGAATATACAAGACCTACTTTTTTAACATGCCTATTCGAATGGTGACTATATATAACAGGTCTATGTGTTACTTGATTGATTACATGATTGATCTATGTATATAATATGCTATAAGTCCATTGTTTGTATGATTAAATGTTAGTTTGTTTACATTATTCCTTGATGTAAATGTGTCTACATGCTTACATATTATATTCATGTTTCTAAAACTAGCTAAGTAAGTCTTGATCATGTTTAAACTAGCTAGGTGATGCTTATGTAAAATGAAGCCTAGCTAGGTAACCTTGATTAATTGGAATAAAACACCTAAAATATTGAACTATTAGATTTAAGTGCTACCTCACTAAGTACATCTTTTGTACTTATCACACTTTTGTTTCCTTCTTCCCAACCCTACAGGTCATTCTGATTCCGAAGCTAATCTCATCTGATCTGGGAGCATATCACAAGCTAAAGACAAGTATGATATATGACTTTTTGTTTAGACTCCTAGGAGGTGGCATATATATGTATATATAGTTGTGTCACATGCATTTGAACCTTATATATATATATATATGTAGTTGGAATATGTAAGACATATGTGATGATGGTTTGTAATGGCTATGGGTTGAGATGTATATATATAAGGTGGTTAATGTTTGATTAAACTTGATATGAACCTTATCTATGTCTTGGATTGATAGGTGTGTTACCATTTACATGTTTAATGTTAAATATGATATAAATGCATGGTTGGTTAGGTGAAAATGCATCTAGAATGCTTCATGGATTCTCGAATAATTCGAATGATTGAGATAACAGACTGAACAATGCTTCTTGGATTTTGATTGGTTCGAATGCCACATGAATGGTATAGGAATGTGAAATGCATCTAGAGTTAACATTGAATAAGTGATAGAAATGATCCTAATGTATGTTGCTTGATTCGAATGGCCTTAGAGGTTTATGGTGTTCAATTCGAATGGTTCTCGAAGTTCTTGTTGTGAATTGATTTGTATATGATGTTATATGTTAAATTAATGCATCTAGATGTATGTTAGAATTGATTTTAATGGTTTGCGATATGGTTCAAATGGTTCTATGATGTTAAGGTCCAATGTTGTTTGCCATATGATGATCTTGGCTTGTATGGTGTATCTAGATGTTTGATAGAGTAAAGGAGAAATGATCTTAATTGATGATTGTATGATTTGGTTATGATGTCTAATTCGAATGGGGTATTAGTTGTTTGTAAGTATTCATGTTGTTAGATTAATGTTTGATGTTAGATTGATCATGTTATAGATAGTTGTGTATATAAATTGGATGGTTTTCGAATAGGCCGTGGATCATATGTTGTCTGTTTCCGAATCAGTTCTAATTTAATCTGTAACGCCCTTCGCTCTAACTCGGGCGATGGGTGTTACAATCCAAAGCAATTTAGATACCAAAAATTACTTGATTGTATTGGTTAGGTGTGATGGAGATTGATCAATAAGTCCAAATTTGAGGGGGAGCTCCGTGCACACAAGGAAGAACACTTGAAGAAGGAAGGCTTCACATCATCGCTTGAAGTTCAAGTGTTGGTAAAATCTAGTTGTTTTTATTTGTTTAATTTGATTTATTTTTTTTAATTCAACTAGATTATCATATATGTTGAACTAACATTATTTGTTGATGCTTTGAGTAAGGGGGAGCCATTTTAAAACCAAAATTCTTATTTGTGTCAATTCTTTTAACCTCCCAGGTTATTTTGAACTTAAAGTTATTTAAATTCTTTTTGATATAACAAAAAAGGGGAGAAGTGATTTGAAAAATTGATTTTTCAAGAGAATAAGGGGAGCTTTAACTTCCTTTAATTTTTGAAATCTCTTATTTAAAATTTTAAAATAAAAAGGGGAGAATCCCAAACAAATTTTCAAGTTGGTTTTATTATATCAAAAAGGGGGAGATTGTAGAACTAATGTTTTGATATAATAATTGAAAAATAGTTTTGGACTAAATTGAAAATATTTCAAAAACGCCTTTAAGTCCAAACAACTTGAAAATAAGTTTGTGGATATTTTAAATGTTTTTGGCAAGGTTTAAAACGTTTTTAAGTAGTCAAACCAGGGTTTTCAAGGCACCCGTTTCGATACAGGCTAACCTATTCTGAAACAGTTTGAAACTGCCAAAACACGTACTGAAATAGAGCTTGCTCGTTTCGATACGGAGGGTTTCGGTTTCGAAACACCCTTTTGGTGTTTCGATAAGCCCAACGGTCAAAACCTCCTCAACGGTCAAATATTCTCAACGACTTTTTAAATGCAGCTCAACAGTCACTCATACCAAAACAGTTTGTAACCGTTTCGATACAGCTCATACCGTTTCGATATGGCCAGAGGCATTTCAATACGGCTTGCTGCATTAGGCTTCAACGGCTAGTTCTGAAGAGGGTCGTTCTGATACGAGCTCGCCTGTTCTGAAACGGACAGCACCAGAACTGTAATTAATAAGGGAAATAAAGTCTCCAATGACTCCAATTCAATCCTAACGGTTATCAACGGCTACAAATTCTTTTGGGAGTATAAAAGGGACCTCCAAGCATCAAGGGAAGACTAATGCTTCAATTGTTACAACATTATGATGTCAAAATGTCTTTAGAGCTTTAATTGTAAATTCCTTGTATAGACAACACTAGTGAGCTAAACATTGTCAAATTTGCTCAAGTGCTTAGGTTTGAGTGAGAACTTTATAGTGCAAACAAATACCTATTAGAGGGATTTCAAGTTTTCTTAGAATTTCTCTTGTAAAAGAGTGTTTAATCAATCTTTGGGTAGAAAGCTTGATCATTGTAACGGTTTCCTCCTAATGCGAGAAAAGGGGACAAAATTCTTAGCGAATTTGGTTGAAATCCTTAGAAGAAAGCTAAGGTAGTGGATCTAGGCTTTAGGTTAGAAAGCCGAACAACTCTAAAATCCTTGTGTTCAATTCTTATCTTTTAGCTTCCACATAAACACCCAAAAATCAACCTTCTCTGCCACTTGGCAAGCTTATCGATTGTGACCATCGAGCTCAACATTTGGCCTTGTAGCATTGCTCCCCCTACAAACAAAAAGTTAAGCCTTGATTTTTGGTGCGCGCGTGCGTATGCGTGTGCATGTGTGTGTTAAGGAATGACCTAAAGGGTAATTAACCTTTAAATAAAAAATAGGCGGCAATTAAAATCCCACCACCGCCATTTAGAATTGGCGCCAATTAAAAGACAAATTTCCCCTATTAAATTAGATTTTGGCGCCTAGTTTTAACCCTTAAAAAGTTTCCCCCGCCAATTTGAAATATTCACCCTAAACTTAAAGTTAAAGAATTTTTAATTTATTAATTATAATTAAAATTTTCAATAAAATATTTTTTTAATTTAATGATCATGATTAATAAAATAATTTAAATTTTAAATAATTTATTTTTAATTCATACATTACTATTTATTAATTTAATAAAAATTTTAAGTTATTAACGTCACAAATAATTTACATTAAATGAGTTAGTACTAAGCATATTAATTTTTTTTAACTAAATTTAAAATTTAGCTGCGTGAAATGAATATTTAAATATAATCTTTTTTATACATATATAGTAAATTGGTTATATATGTATATTTAAAATAAAGATTGTTTAACACTTTAAATTAATTAAAAAATTAACAGTTAATATTTTACATTTATTAATACTTTAAATTCATCGAATCATAGACTTCCTCAACAACATGTCTGGTAAATACCAAGTTATATCAATATCAGTTCAGGTTAAAAATAAGTCGGGGTCAAAACAAGTCGGGTCAATTAACAGGTTAGGTAAAATCAGATCTCGGGTCGATTCAGTCGGGTAATATCAGGTAATTTGTCAGGTCGGTCTTGTGTTCGGGTTCGTTTCAGTCGAATGCAGGTCGGGTTTCAAGTCAAAATTAACAGGTCCGATTCAGGTTCGGGTCGTTTTCAGTCGGACGCATATCGAGTTCGGTTGCTACGGTAACAGGTTTAACTCGGGTTCGGGTCAGCAACAGTCAGTTACAGTTCGGGTCATCAGATTTTCAAATCAAATCAAGTTCTAACTCGAGCAGATTTCAGACAAATTTTCAGGTCGGATCAGCTTTTTACATCCTATCATTAGCCATCGTCCGCCAACAATTATCGCCGCTGCGCATGAGACTGTTGGTTTTGCCTTCCCCTCGCTTTCTCCCAGCTTTTTGCAAAATTCAGCAACGTAATCTCAGGTATTTTTTTTTCTTGCAAGTTGTATCCATAGTCGTTTTAAAAGAACGATTTTACTTTTATTTAATCTGTTGTTAAGGCACAGGTTCATTTTGATTTTGAATATTTTTTCATTGAAGATACTTCGTTTGGTTTAAATTTAGTAAAGTCTAGATACTAATCTGTCAGAAATTTGATTTTTCAGTGAAAATTAATGGCACGAATTAGTAAAAAATTGACTCCGCTGTAGTAAGGACGGAGACGTGGCGGCGACAATTTCGACGGTGGCTAACGGTGGTGGCGGCTGGAATAACAAGGAGGATAAAAAGATTTAGAGTTTTTTAATTTAGATGATTATGGTTGGTATTTGATCTAATTATTTGAAAATAAAGATTAAAAATAATATATATATATGAAAATAATTTAATTGAAATTTTATTTTAAATAAATATTAATTGTATGTTGAGTCCTTGAAATTTTTAATTTGTATTAATCAATTTAATTGTATTCATCAGTGTTCAATGTTCAGCGGTGTACGACGTCCGTAGAATGTTTTTAAATAAAATACTTTCAATTTGAATGACCAAAGGACAAACATCCTAAAAATTAGGTGATTAGTAGTATACTATTACCTAATTTTTATTGCTTATTTTTTCGAACTATTATTGCTTATATTTGAGACTACATAAGTTTTGAAAATATCTTGTAGCTATTCAAAGAGATATATACTTGATAACTAAAAGTTAAAAATATAAATAACATTTAGGATTAGTAACACTCCCCTCCTTCTCTTAAAAAGTTAACCGGTTAGTGAAACCGTTTTTTTGGTTTTCTCGTATTTAGTCTTTTTTTCAACTTAATCCTTAAATTTAGATTTTTCTTTTTTTTAATGACACGACATTATGATATCGTGGCCGTCATCATAATATATATATAGGTAATAACATGATACAATCTCACAATACAGTCTCATCAAACGATTAAAAAATTTAAATTTAATAATCAAAATTTTTAAAAATATATGGAAAACTTCCAAGAACTAAATTAAGTAAAACAACCGAATTCAAAGGTAAATATGTTGGCTTGCTTGGTAAAATTAGAGCCAAAATCAAAGGTAAACATTTTTTTTAGCCAAAATTAGATGTTTGAACTATTTTTAAAGGTTTGACCAGTCAAATCTGCTAATTAAGATGTTTAGTGAATAGAGGTTTGTAAGAGTAGATTGAGATGAAACCTCTCAATTTGAAAAAAACTACTAATAGGAGCTTTTGAGTTTAGAGGTTTTGACATAAGAGTTGTACTTAACAATTAAAAAACCTTCCAAATTAACATAGGGTTTAAATATCATTTAAAATTAATAATTAATTAAATCGTATTAAAAATGATTATGTAAATAATAAAATAAGAGTTATATTTTAATACACAAGCTGTGGAAAAATTACTAAACCCTTGATATTTAAACTATAAAATCTAAAACTTAAATTCTTAACCCTCACACTCAAAACTATCAACCCTAAACTCTAATCTTAAATCCTAAATTCTACATCCTACAACTTAAACTCCTAAACACTAAACCCTAACATTAATCTCTAAACCCTAAATTTGAAAGGCTTGTGTAAACTAAAGTATCAAAGTATTTTCCATAAAATAATATATAGATCCTTCAAATATGTTTAGTAATATTATATTAAAAAACTTAATTTTCATAATCTAATTAATATTAATAGATAAAAAATATTGATAACTAATAGACTATTCAAACAAGTATTGAATATAATCATGTCCTTATGTCATTTTGCTTGTTTAAATAATCAAATAACTATCAATTAATTTTATCAAACACTTTTATACAATCAACTAATGTAATCAGCTATCTGCTATCAATTAATGTAATATGCTATCGACTATCCGCTAATTGCTTGAGATTCTCCTTTAATCATTTTCCATATTCAAATTATTTAATTAAAATCAATCAATTTAGAGTTGATTTTGTGATGACTGAAAAAGCTAACGACCAACGCGACCGACATATTATATAAATTAGTGCACGTGTTGTATTATTATTTGAGTGGGTGGTTGGAAATTGTTTATAAAAAACAAATCATACTTTTATTATCGTGGGTTATCCTCAAAATGGAAGGATAATCTTCAAATAATAAAGCATAAATATCTTCAATAATTTTCAATCTTGATTTGATTGACGATCTTGTAAGTATAAGTAGAAACTTTGTCAAATCATCTCTTAGACCGATGGAAAGTAAGGACGTGTTTGTCTAGCTAAAATATTTCATGCACGTGTAATTTCTTTTATAAGAGAATAATTTTAATCCTCCTTAAAAATAAATATCAATTATAATGATCAATTCCATAATGAAATTATAAATTATGACAATGAAAATAACTCAAGAAATAAATCAATAAAAATGCTACTCATAGTAGATGGACCAAATCCATCTTGGAATGTTCATGTCATCAAACTATCGTATGCCACACTATAAGTCCCGAGACGAAACCAAAATTAAACATTTACGGGGCCGAAATATTAAATTTAAATTCAAGAGTTTATTAAGTATTTAAAACTCAAAATTTATTGAACAAAGCCTAATTTGTCTAATATTTAAATTTATAAGGACTTAAATTGATATTAGACCAAAAATGATAATGTTGGCTCATTTTTTTTAGTTCAATCCCTACTTGATCATATAATTAATATTTAAATTCTTATAATTAATGCTTGTTTTGCTTTGTAATTAATGTATATTTTGCTTTATAATAAATGGTTGTTTTGCTTTGTAATGAAATCTAGTAAAATATAATTAAATACATTCTTAAAAAATCATGTTTAATTAATTTTAGGTTGTTTAATGTAATTAATACTCACTTATAACAACTTATTGTTTAGGGTTTGAGGGTTTGGATTTAGGGTTAGGGTTATGGTTTATGGCTTATGGTTTAAGTTTTAGGGTTTGATGTTTAGGGTTTAGGGTTTGGGTTTAATGCCTAGGGTTTAGGGTTTAGAGTTTAGGGTTTGAAGTTTAATGTTTATGGTTTAGATTTAGGGTTTAAGGTTTAGTGTTTATGGTTTGAGGGTTTATATTTAGGGTTAAGGTTTATGGTTTATGGTTTAAGTTTTAGGGTTTAAGTTTAAGGTTTGGAGTTTGAATTTAGGGTTTTATTATTTAATTAAATTAAAAAATTTAAATTAATAAAACACAACTTTTTAAGAATGTAATTAATTACTTTATACTATATTTCTTTAAAAAAATTAAAAAACATTAATTACAAGTATTTATAGTGTTCTTATTGACAGTCCTTAGGGCTGTAAATAGCATAACCCATTTAATAAACTCTTGTATTTTTAATTTGAACATTTATTTTTACAGGGACTAAATTATAATTAGACCAAAATCTATTGAATATATTAATTTTATAACAGAGTTCGGGGCCTTGCACCCAGCGGAGCTTCGTCCCTGCTATAAGTGATTTACACCTTTTACGAAATGAATGAAACATGAATCTAGGATTAATACTGCAAGAGACAAGTGAACAACTAGGGGATTTCAAACAGAAAAACCCCTTCGTACCACAAAAATTTCATAACAAAGACTTGAAAATATTAATGGTCCGGATTTCGGATTAGCAGTTTAGGTTTTGATATTTTAGTTCGAGTTTCAAATTTGAGTTTTAGGTAACTTATGTGAGGATTATTAGACTTACTAGGTTAGAGACTTTGGGCTCATTGCTATTTATTTATCCTGGGCCTAAATGAGGAGTGGGTTTCCTTTTAATAAAACATAACAGTTGAGGATATATTTACAGTTAACCCATTTTTTCCAACACAAACTAATTTTTCTCCCCTTTCAAAGAGATTTTTAAGGTGAAAATTTTCTTGTTCAGCAACCCTTTCTTCCCCTTTTTGTCTCCATGTTTTCTCTTCATCTCCATTTTCAAGCTTAACTTTCTATAGCTAAGATCCTCAATTTCATATCCTTTCATTACTAGTTTTAAATTCAATTTATCTTATAATTGTTGTTGTTGCATTGTTTTGATGCATTTCCAAGCTTCATTAGATGTTGGAAAACCCTCCCAAGCGGAAGCTTCTTGGTAGACCACTCCCTTTGTTTTGAACCTTGTGATTGTTGGTAAAATATATTACAAAATGAGTCACTAGCACTGATATGAAAAATAAATAAAATAATCGAACATAAGATTATTTCGGGGTAAACCATTATCGTACAAATAAATCTGCCTGATTAGTGTAATTGATGCACTAGATGCTCCTATGTTTTCACAGTCTTTCTAAGAATTCATACACCAAAAAACTAGAGGGGACAAAGATGGTATTATTCTTCTCCTTAGATTAAATTTTGAAAATGGTGCTTAAAAAGCAAAGAAAAAATCGAGGAAAACAATGTTTAAAAAAGCAAAGAGGAAAAACATGTTTAGAAAATATTTTGTTTTGCTTGAGATGATTTGAAATGAAACCCAATGCTCTCTATTTGTAAGATGAAAATGAGGGTAAAATCGTCCATTGCAAAATACAATATTAAACCTGTTTAAATGCATTTTATGGAAATTGTCAAGAAAATGTTTTAATTTCAGCAAAATAAATTGTTGAAATAAAGGTTGAATTTGATGTTGCAGTAGTTGTTGTAACAGTTGAAAATTATGTTGAAAGAATACAAATATTTCTTGTATTAATGATGTATTAAGTCCGGATTTAAATTAGATAAAAATCTTATATTTTTGCCTAAAATGTTTCAAATATGAGGACTATTAATAGACAAGAGAATGATTCTTTCACAAACTGAACCGAGTCGAGCAGTCCAAATTGCGGCGACACGTGCGTGCAAGAACCTTTTCATCCTATCATTCAACAAGGAGTGGAATAAATGGTTTTTCAAATACCCTTCAAAATGCACTTTCCTGCGCAATATGGGATTTATATGCCTACAATTCTTTGTCATTACCAATATCCACTCACTAACAAGAAAGAATTCTTTTGTAAGAATTGAGAAATTTTAAAGTTAAAATACAAGAAAAGCAATAGCGAGATTAATCGATTAAGCACTAGTTGACATATCTTGAACTAGTACATATTTTAAACTTTTTAAGATAGATTTAAACTCATAACACACGACTTGTATCATTCATCCCTGAAGTCCTTGATAAATCTACAATATATATATAGCCATAATACCCCAAGATTTTAATAAGTGTACTAGAAAGACCGATTCATGCTTGTAATCGATGGAAAATTTTGAGTAAGATTAAGTTTCTCGATCGTTTCTGAACAGGTGAAGAATACAATTAAATAAACAAAAATAATAAAATATAGATAAGATATGAGTTACGATCTGATAAAACAACCGAGAAATGAACAAGTGTTAAAGAATGAGATCTGATTCCTACAAAGTTGGGTAGGAAACGAAAGTTGGTGGAATAAGGTTTTACAACTTGAAACAACCCAAAAATGAACCAACGCTAAAGAACGCAACCTGATCTCTACAAAGTTGAATACAAATCGAAAGGTGGAATAGAAGGGTTTTGAATGCCACAAGTGAAACTCTTGATAAGTTCGAAGATAACAATTTTTAAGAACAAAAGAGAAATAGTCTTCAAAGAGAAGTAGTGTGGTTAAACAACTTACAATATGTCATATTTATAGAAGAAAATTGATAACTCTCAAATATACATATATTTTGTACCTCCTTTACTTAAGATTTTGTTTTGTTTGTATATAATTTTTCCTTTACATAGCTTTTCTCATGAATTTAGTTTAAATTTGTTTTATGCCTTTTTCGGTACTTAGCATATTTCTATCGAAACAGAGCTACCTGACTCATGTGATAGTGCATGCAGAAAAGATAGAAAATAAATGAGCTACCTTTATTATATGAGGACCACATCACAACCGTTCACACAAGAGAGCTTAGGACCTCTAGAGTCAGACAGAGCATATATGAGCTAAGATCACGAAGATTGTTGAGGACGCAGTCTACCCATTGCATCATGGAAAATCCCAAGGAGGTACCTGACAATATCTGAAGGCGCAAGAAGGCAAATGCATCAAGATAAAAGGACTTCTTGAGACGAACCACAATAGAGAGTCACCAAGTGTTGTATTTTCATTGGTTGGTCATTTCTCTCTCCTTCACTTGTATATAGAGACCTCATCTTGCATGAAAAGAATATTCGTTTGGAGAGTTTTCTTAGAAAAATTTCCCGAGAAAATGGATTTGTCCATAGAATCTTAGAGAGCTTGGAGGTCCAGATTTTGAAAGAAGTAACAAGGCGGTCGAAAGGCCCTCTGGATCGACGAGTTGTAGTAGTGGTCACCGCAAGCCTCGTCAATCGAGTCCATGTACATGATATTGGTTGTGTTACTTGTGGATCCTACGTGATCTAAGAATTATTGATGTTTTCTAAAATTGTATTTCTTTATCTTTGTAGAACTTAATTTTTTTTACTTAATGTAGTAACTCTTTGTATGATGCTCTTTCTTAATGGCTATGTTCTTTTTTATTGTGGGATATATATGTCCATGTATTAGTAGTAGGTGCATTTAACATTCCTATAGTAGTGAATGATATATGTTTAGGACCATGATTAACAAAAGTTACTGTCTGGCAAGTCAAGTGACACAATGAGGCTTAGTCAGGATGGTCGTATTGACACCTAAATGGATGATATACCGACGAGCTAGGTCAAGTGACACAATGAGACGCTAGCCTGAGTATTCCATATGTGGTCTCGAAAGAGCATCTCGCATCATTTATGTCATACTGTGGTAAAGAGATAAAGAACTCTTTGTTTGCAACTACAAACCAAGATCCCCTTTTATATTTCCCTTGGAATTTTTCTCTGTGTTCTCACTTGCATTCCTGGCCCATCTATCTAACTGTTTAATCTATTTACATTTAGTAATAACTGAGAATTACACTAGTCCTCGTGGGATTCGACAACTCGACAAACACATCTTGTGTGTGTCCACTTTATTACTTGTGTCGACATTGTATGCTTATACTTATTACGTGTCGGTACACAGAAATAAAAACTAAAGTAAATAAAAAGACATAAAGCAATTGAAAGAGACATAATTCAGACATAAATAAGGTATAAGGTGAAAAAACTCTTCATGTAGAAAGAAGCTTTTATAGTGCTTTTTCAAGATGAGCAAATTCTCTCCCCTATAAATGACTCTTGTTGGAATTTTGATAATTTTGGAGCTTTGAATAAGAAATTGATTCAAATGTTGTTGAGGAAAATGTGGAACCAATTTTTGGTTCGTAAATGTGTAGACGTGCACGACGTGGGTAACGCAAATGTCTGAACCGGTCTGGTCCTTCGTGAGCTTGCAGATATTTTGACCCAAATTTGAAACGAATTTTCCTCAAATAAAAACATAAATTTGCCAAATTTTATCTTGGAATCAAAAGGGTAAATATTAGAAGTTACCTTTAATTCAGATAATAATTTTGAAAATTGCTTTATAGGAGAATCAATTGATTCTCAATATTAAATGATTCATTAGGTCAAAATTTCCACTTATACCCTCATGACAATCCTATAAATAAGGAGTAAAGCTTCTAGGTTTACAACCAACAAAAACCACAAAATTTTTTTATTGTTTTACTCTGTGGATTTTACAAGTGTTTTCGGTGATAGGCGAAGGCAAGGGTCAGTTTGTGATCTCCACAGTAGTGCAACCGTGGCTGATCATCTATTGTTGTATCCTGGGAGACAGACGACCAACGAACTCGAGCACCATAGGAGTGGCCGAAAATCTGTCTTAAGGAAACTGCCTTTGTGCAGGCCTCAACACGTTTTCTTTCAGAACTTGTTCCCAATCGGTTTGGTTTTAGATATGTTGTATCTAAATTATTAATTTTTATTTCTTATTCTGTTCGATTTATAATAATATAAATATTTGATTTTATTGTTTATTATTTTATTCTTAGATTAACGCCAATTTTCTAACATTCTTAAGACATATTTTTTTAGTTTTAATTCAAGACGAACAGATTTCATATTTATGGTCATGATCAGTATATACCATACGTGTTGGTGGCAATCGTTGGCACCTCTAGAATTTGGATACTTTACAAAAGCCATGAATAATCCATCAATATACATAAAGGGTGAATAAACGTGCAAAGAATCCTTGTGGGGGCAAGGGCCATATTCGAATATTAAGTTGTTGTCAACTCTAAGTTATGGTGCAATGGCAGCTATCTCTCACCCAATTCAAAACGATTAAATCATATAAGGTAATTTTTGTCTTATTAACATTTTATAGATTTTTTTTGAAAAACAAATATATTCATGCATAAATTAAGGTAAATCCTTAATTTAAGATTTCGCCTATAAACGTGCTTTATTTTGGTAATATTAAAACCATATGTAATTACATGTTACTTGTAATTTTAAGGTAAAATATTACATTATGTTTGACATGGAATATTTAATTGTTTTATTTTATGTAAGAATATTGTTTCTTTTTATGTGAGTTGTTTCCTAACATGCTTTTTTTTTCTTGTGAATGTTGCTATAATATTTTATGTAAGAAAAATACTCTCTATATAGGAGATGACAAGTCAAAGATTTGCCAAGTTTCAAACTTGGAATATATTTAAGGTAGATCCTTAAATTATAATATTATGTTGGAAATATTGTTATGATATTATTACCTAATATTTGAAGCCATAAATTTGGAATATCTTTATATGTGCTTTAAAAGTTTACCTTTCTGGGCAATAAGAATCAATATGATTCTTTTTAAGTTATGGTATTTTCAATACCTTAAATCATGATATTAAGGAAATTTTAGTATTCCTTAATGAATTTTAGTTTTTAATATGATTTATCATGTGTCATTATTTTGGCATTAAATGTGTTCTCTTGTATTTTTTTTGGAATCTATGTGGATTTTATTTCGTACTAACAATTTCTTTTGAGAATTTTTGTAGAGAGAAACAATATATCCAGGCGAAGTCGTGATTTGTTTTGGAAATAAAGATCTCGTAAATAATTCGTTTCAGGAATTAATTCCTGCCGTTTTAACGGGTTTACTTGATCTTCCAAACAAGAATCAATGGAATTAAAATATAAGGATTAATTCCTTTTGGTTTCTGTTGGTTAAACTGAATCAAGTTGGATTGATATCTCTGTTGTTTAATAGAAGATATGATGGAAATAAATTACTAAATTTATTTCTTCATTAGAATATTGTGTTGATTCTAATTTTGGAAAAGAAGATAAATCATTGGATTTATTTTCAATAGAATCTCGTGTGATTCTAACATTTTGAGGGAAATAAATCGTTGAATTTATTTCTTGGGAATCAAATATGATTCTATTTTGTAAAAGAAAATAAATTGTTAGATTTAATTTCGTGGGAATCTAGAATGATTCAATCTTGAAATAAATTGGTGAATTTATTTTGAAAAAAATAACTCAAATTTATTATCAAGTATGATTTTATTTTGGAAATAAATTGGTGAATTTATTTCGGAAAGTAACACTGGTTACCAAATTCAGAGCGCTGATTCTGACTAAGGTCTCAAATCAAAGCATAGAAGAACTTGGTTCTCTATGTCAAAATTAAATTCTTAAAGCCTATTCTGATGCATGATATGAAGTGCACAGTGTTTAAAAATGGCTAAAGAACCGAGAGGGTCGTTGGACCATAAATGGAAGATTCCAAATTGTTGTGAATCAAAAGTAGTGGTTCCGATTGATCATCCATGCTTGGAATGATTTCAAGAATATAATCCATAAACGGTGATTGAAAGGAAATTTAAAAATGCATGTCTAGGATTGGTTCTTTGAGAGACTTGGTATTTAAGCGTGCCTAGTGCACCACCTCTCTTTCATAAGTTACCTACATGATGCATTGTTTATTATTGTTCTTTCTATTAATATCGTGTGAACTTTTGTTTTGGGTTTAGTTTACTAAATCTCCGTCGTCAAACGAAAGTTAGAAATTATATTTATGTTTCTGGTTTTAGTATTTGACTAGATTCTTGGCGCTTAACAGATTCGTAATGCTTGGTTTTAGATTGTGTCTACGTGACACAATGAAAAAATCAGTGAAATTTATTGGAAAGAATTTTATACATAGCAAACAAAGATGTTGCATAATTGACCGTAATAAACTTGGTTAAATATCTGAAGGGCGATCCTCCTATTATTAGAGAGGATAAGGTAAATATTGTTACCACCTTCAAATGTTACTAAGGTAAATATTGCTAAGACAAATATTATCACGGCAAACGTAGTGGAAGTCAAAAACTACTTCAAACCGTAAATTAGACTGTGTGTTTAAGAAGCAAAATTTCATGAAAAAAATGCTTCAATTTCCATAAGATGAGAACAAGTATTCAGACTATAGACTTCCAAACGAGGGTAATGTTATTGCCATAACAATTGATATGACAACATATTGGTTGAAGGAATATGTTTATTACCTTCATTGATGATAGCACAAAAATAATGTAAAGATAAAGCTATAGTGGATTTTTTTTTTCTATGAGCATGATATTAAATCCCAAACTTAATTAAAGGTTTAAGATGGGGAGAAGTTCTACATGAGTAATGTTGGTACTATAATGTGCCTAACATGTGGGGGAAACTGTTCTATAAGCTAATTACTTTTTAAACAGGATTCATCATAATTAAAGAGACTAGACACCATATAGGTTATGGAAGACAATTAAATTTTCCTACAACTACTTGAAAATGTGGGGGTGTCTTGCAAAGGTAATGACCTCATTACTAAAGCAACTGAGAATAGATCTCTAAATATGGTCGATTGTATTTTCATTGGCTATATAAAATATAGCAATGTATATCGATTTCTTGTGTATAAATCGAAGAACCCTAAGATTCACAAGCATACGATAATGGAAGCAGATGATGCCTTTTCTTTGAAAATGTATTCTCTTGTAAAGCTAGGGAAGTTGGTCAAAGTTCAATGAAACGAACTTCGGAGATTATCGATAAAGATGATTCAAATGATCAACAAGGGTTTGAGCTTGAAATAGAGCCACAAAGAAGTAAAAGAACAAGGGTAGAAAAATTCTTTGGATCATTTTTCTAAACTTTATGCTAGAGGTTGAATCTCAAACGTATAATGATGTTATACATTCATCTGAAGGCACCTTATGGAAGGATTCCATTAAGAGTGAAATTGATTCCATCATGCAAAACTATACGTGGGGAATTAGTGGATCTTTCTCTGTGAATTAAACCACTAAGTTTTGAATGAATTTACAAACGGAAAATGAAAGTAGATGGAACAATTGATAAGTATAAGGCCAGATTGATAATAAAAGGTTACCAAATGTCTTTACTATTTCGATACATAATCTCATGTATCAAGGATAACCTCCATAAGTATGATACTTACAATTGTCGCTTTGCGAAATCTAGACGTACATCGAATAGATGTTAAAAGAGCTTTTCTAAATGAAGATCTTGATGAAGAAATATACATGGAACAACCTGAGGGTTATGTAGTTTCAAGTCAAGAGAGAAAAGTATGTAGATTGGTGAAGTCCTTGTATAGACTTAAACAAGCACCAAAGTAAAGACATGAGAAGTTCGATAATATCATGATGACAAACGACTTCAAGATAAATGAGTGTGACAAATGTGTATACGTCAAAACTACTAACAATGGATATATTATTCTATGTTTGTATGTTAATAACATATTCATTGTTGGAAGCAACAATAAAATGGTAAACATACCAAAGACTTGTCAAATTCAAGATTGACATGAAAAATATGAGATCAACATATTTGATTTTGGGCATCCAAATCAAACGATCACTTGAAGGTCTCATATTGACGTAGTCACACTACGCGGTCAAGAGAAGTTTGGCAAGGATATTTCCGGCATAACCATAACTCTAATAAATACATGCAAACTTTTGTTCAAGAACAAAGACCAAAGTGTTGACCAAGTAGATTCAATAGACCAGATATTGTTTCTGCTGTGAGCAGTTCAAGTAGATTCACAAGCAATTCAAGTGAAAATCACTGGAAAGCAATTGTGAGGGTATTGAGTTATCTTAGATATACTCGAGATTATGAATTGTATTATTCCCAGAGATCCTACTATTTAGAAGGATACTCTGATGCAATTGGATATCTGATATTCAAGATATCAAAGGCACAAGTGGATATGTCTTCACTTTGGGAGGAGGAACCGTGTCATGAAAATCCTTAAGAAAATGACTATAATCAAATCCATAATAGAATTTGAGCTGTAGTTCTAGACAAGTCTAGAAAAGAAGTCGAATGGCTTCAGAAATTTCTTGAAGGATATTTCTGAACGACCAAAGCCAATGCCCACAATTGGTAGAGCACAGAGCTTTGTGTATAATGGGTAAGTCGAGACATATGCGTCGTCGACTTAATACCGTTAGACAACTGATCTCAAATGAAGTTATCTCTATTGATTTTTTGAAATCAAAGGATAACATTGTAGATCCACTAACCAAAGGGTTAAGTCGAGATCAAGTTAAAAAAACCCGAAAGGAATGAGACTAAAGCCCATGTAAATTTAAGGTGTTATGTGAAGGAAAACCCTACCTAGTTGACTGGAGATCCCAAGATCTAGGTTCAAAGGGACAACCTAATTGCATAGACCTGTGCGATCACTGTAGGGGCTCTTATCCCCAAGTCCATTCCTATGATGTAAACAGTGATCAAAGTGGTTTAGGCTAAGCAATGCTTTTAATGACCATTGTGTGCTTTTGTGAGTCAAGCAACATAAGTCACCTATGTGAGAGCGAAGTGGGGCCGCTTCAATGAGACTATTGGGCATAGTTCTTTCAAACTCTTGCAGAACCAAGCGATGTCCATGGTCATATGGACATACCCATGAGAACTAATACTCTTGTCAGAAAGGTAGTTGTGTGAAGTATATCATCGTTTACACAAACGACAGAACAATTCAAGGACATTACGTCTACTGGTCAGCTAGTAAAGTAAATATACTTTCACAAGAGAAGGTTCAAGGGTGGACACCTACCTATCCTATGCAGCTATCGATCGTAGAATCTATCACCACATCGAGTCAAAATATTTTTGATTAAATCAATTTCATTCAAGTGGGGGATTGTTGGAAAATTTTGATAATTTTGGAGCTTTGAATAAGAAATTGATTCAAATGTTGTTGAGGAAAATGTGGAACCAATTGTTGGTTCATAAATGTGTAGACGTGCACGACGTGGGTAACGCAAATGTCTGAACCGGTCTGGTCCTTCGTGGACTTGTAGATATTTTGACCCAAATTTGAAATGAATTTTGCTCAAATAAAAGCATAAAATTGCCAAATTTTATCTTGGAATTAAAAGGGTAAATATTAGAAGTTACCTTTAATTCAGATAATAATTTTGAAAATTGCTTTATAGGAGAATCAATTGATTCTCAATATCAAATGCTTCATTAGGTCAAAATTTCCACTTATACCCTCATGACAATCCTATAAATAAGGAGTAAAGCTTCTAGGTTTACAACCAACAAAAACCACAGAAAATTTTTATTGTTTTACTCTGCGGATTTTACAAGTGGTTTTCGGTGATAGGCGAAGGCAAGGGTCAGTTCGTAATCTCCACAGTAGTGCAATCGTGGCTGATCATCTGTTGTTATATCATGGGAGACAGACGACCAACGAACTCGAGCACCATAGGAGTGGCCGAAAATCTGTCTTAAGGAAATTGCCTTTGTGCAGGCCTCAACACGTTTTCTTTCAAAACTTGTTCCCAATCGGTTTAGTTTTAGATATGTTGTATCTAAATTATTAATTTTTATTTCTTATTATGTTCGATTTATAATAATATAAATATTTGATTTTATTATTTATTATTTTATTCTTGAATTAACGCCAATTTTCTAACAACTCTTTCATGTACCAAATACATGCATGAACAATGATTGTTCAAGTATCCAATAAATACATGAACTCTTCAATAATTTCTTATTCAAATCTCATTTATCTAGGGATTGCAATTGGGTGGGGAACAAACAAAAACAGCGGGGATCCAAACCAATGAGGGTTAAGGAATGATTAAAATCTTCACCTACGAGGATGGGCGAATTTCTATCACCGAAGCTCAAATGGGGATGGGAACAATGATTGCTATATCAAAATCTTGTGAATCCTCAAACCATACCCATATAAAATACTGTGGGGATCCAAAAAATATCCACAGGGATCCCTGATATTATACAAAAAAATTTTAAAATATATATAACTCTTATTTAACTATATACCTTTCTTAATATCAATATTTCAATCTATCAAAAATATAGAAGAACCTAGTGCACTATTAAAACATTTTTTTAAATTGAATTTTAAATTCTCTAGTGCTCAGTCGACCCCTTTTCCAATAAATTATTATTTGTTTATCTTATTCCTATATTATTTTGAATCGTTTTCTATCTTTACTTTCATATATTTCCATTCTATTATTTCCCCATTTTTCTCTCACGAGCCTGGAACCATACCTCAACTACCGGCAGTATATCTTGTGTTTAGAAGACAATGGTACACTGGAATTGCTGATCACTAGCCCGTTTATGTCAACCCCAATTATTGATACTGGAACCATCGATTCTTTTTGTCAATGCCATGTTGGGTTAATCGTAATTCTAGATTGGGTAACACATTAACTATTTCCTGTCCCATGCCATTATCGTCTATGCGCTTAAACAATATCGTTTTCATGCATATTAGCGACACATTTCCATGGGTAGATATAGTTTTACAGTCTTATGAATATAAAGTTTGGTTTATCGTATCAATATGTCCCTCTTTAGTTTGAATTCATGATAATGAAATATGTGTTAATTACCAAATGACAATAGTTATATTAGGAGAAGAAATAAGTCGAATCATACTATACCATTTGACGTAATTTTCCAAGGTTATTTTTTAGTTTCTCTATGTAACCATTGATAATTATGGTTGTGGTGAATATATTGCTTTGAATATTAGAATGTCTTTTAACTTTTAACTATATGTTTTATTAGAATAACTATTAACTTTTAATTATTGGTGTAGGTGAATTGTAGATAAGCACGATAAAATTGATTCAACAACAAATACTATTAGTGCAATTGTAACCCCCTCGTCCCGGTCTGGCCGGATGACCGGTCCGAGTGAGCTACACGGGGAAAACCGAAGCGAAACCCAAAGGATTCCCCCTCGGTTAGCAACCCTATTTTTTTTCTTTTTATATTAATCTTGCCTAGATGAATATTAAGTCCTATGTGATTCACAACAGCGGAAACGTTCAAAGGAAAAACACATTCGAAACACAGCCACGCAAAAACAGTCAATTTTAAGCTTATAAGGCAGGCAGTATCGATACCTTAATCAGGGGTATCGATACCCCCTTTCTAGGTCAACCCAAGAAGTCAACATGTGAAGACCGTATCGATACCCTTACCAGGAGTATCGATACCCTCTTCCTCGGTCAACCTTCCTTGGTCAACAGAATAGAACCGTATCGATACTCGGGAACACCGTATTGATACGCTCCAATCTAACTCCCACTTTCAAATTACAAAAACTTTGGAGGGTATCGATACCCTAGGCAAAAACTGAGGCAATTGGGTAAGAGAGTATCGATACCCTAACCAGGGGTATCGATACCCCCTGCACTGCAACTCCTCAAACTCAACTAAAACGACTCCAACACGACTCTACATGCATTTCTCGACTCACCTAAGCGTATACCAACATGCAAGCACACATAATTAAGCCATGGGTGTCACTCAAACATGGGTTAAAGCTTTCATACATAGCATTCTAATTAGAGCAAATTAGGCAATATTAAGCATACATGAAGGCTCAAATGGTCTTAAAAGCACAAGTCAAGCACAAGAGGTTTGCAACCATACATAAGGCAACCTAAACACCCTAAAGCATGCCATCATACACACCAACAATCATCAAGGTATTACATGCATACAATCCATAATTAATTCAAACATCACATTAGGCATTAACAACAATAAGCCAACACATAGGAGTCTAGATACAAGCTCCTAAAACACGTAGCATTTCCCATTGCTAGACTATTACATTATTTAATTAAATCACACTTGAGCAAACCACCACACGCTTGGACGCCCTTATCTTGCTCCTTGCTAACTCCAAGCTAAAGATCTGCATTGTCGGAAAAAGGAGAGCGTAAGCATAAAGCTTAGTGAGCGGAGCTCTAAAACATAACTACGACAATGCAGGGTTCAAAGCTTTCTTTAAAAGTAAAAGTCAACGCATACAAATCATCCAACTACCTAATCCTTCTACTAACACACGAGTTCAACCAAGGGTCAACAACATAGGCATTTATCATAGCATTACACCTCATAGTATGCATAAAGATATGATCTTAGATTAAGGCAAACCATAAAAGAGAATGATATAGTGAGATACACATGAACAACACATGGTATGCACAAGCATAACCAAACACACACGGTGGGACTACACATCACCGTTTCGATTAGTAGTTTTCCAATGGGACTACACATCAAAGTACTCTTCTACTAGTCACTACCGGTGGGACTACACA
Organism: Hibiscus tridactylites; assembly: GCA_958450335.1. Taxonomy (NCBI): domain Eukaryota; kingdom Viridiplantae; phylum Streptophyta; class Magnoliopsida; order Malvales; family Malvaceae; genus Hibiscus; species Hibiscus tridactylites. The sequence continues at coordinate 41,464,539 of OY288280.1, forward strand.
TCACCGGAGTCTTATACCATTCGTTACCGGCGGGACTACACATCACCGGAGCAACGACAACCATCACGCGAGGTTCGACACCAACCATGCAACACGATGCACAATTACTACCATACGACATGTACTCACTATATCATGCACAACCAAATCAAGATGTGACAAAAACCACAATTAGGCATCACTTACTACTTGGAATCTTACCAATCACAAATGGTCTTACTCACCATTTTCGTGCACAACTTGCACCAATTTACTCACACCTTACAAGGCATATCAACGACATCATTAATACCATCATACATGATCAACGATATAATATTAAGCAATCATAATTCTTCCCAAATTATTTAAGTTTCATGCTTGACAAACCATCACCACAAGTAATGAAAACAAATGGAAAAAGGGAAATTAAAGAGGCAATTCACAACAACTTACCCTTGAGTTTAATTCAACTTTTCAAGCCAAATTTAAATTCTTTCAAAACCATCTTTGAACCAAAACATTACTTGAAAACATTTTTACCTCCACATGCTAGAACCAACCTTTGAAATCAATTTAAAACATTAACCACTCACCTTACTTCCTTAAGCATTCCAAGGAAAGCCAACTCAAGTCTCCACAACTTCCGGAATCGTGCCCGAACCTCCCAATGCCAAATCCGATGTCTTTAATCAATCAAAAGCAATGTATTAACCTCTTAATCAACCACAAATTTACTGTTACACATCAGTTCTCAATTCTCTAACGTTTTCTCAACAATTCAAAGCCGAAATCCTCCCAAATAATTCCATTTTCGTACTCCAGCAAAACCCAGCCATTACCTCCCAATTTTAACACTTAAAACACTCCAAAACATGTCCAAAACATCCTCATAATGTTGTACAATCATCAGCCCTTCATTTCCCCACACAAACACTTCAAAAACTCTTAATTTCCACTCCTAAAAACCACCTACAGCAGTAGCTACGGGAATCCCATCAAACTAACATTATAACCTCTAAAAAATCATCCCAAAACATCTAAAAACACCCACTCAATGTTACTATAACATCAACCCAACAATTTCTCACAAAACCATTCCAAAAACACAAATTTTTGACACTTTAAATACACCCCTAAAACCCATTTCGGAAATCTTTGTAAAACCCAACCAAAATGAGATATAATGTTCCATTGGGCAAGGTTAGATCAAAACTCAACTCTATTAATCAAAACAACCCAAAAAGCTATTAAAGTTCCATGCTTTTATTCAAACTTGAAAAGTTCAAAAACTCAAAAAGATGATTTCAATGAAAACTAAAGCTATGAAAATGTTGGAAATCATGAGGAGAATTCAAAATTATAATTACCTCAAAGAAAGCCTTTGAATTGATGAAGGGATTTGATGAAATAGTGTTTTTGGGGGTAGGAGGGGTTTTAGGTTTTCAACAATGGTGGTATGAAGAAGATGAACATTTTTTTCTTTCAAATAAAACCCCCTTTTGTCATCTTATTTCTCATTCATTTTGCAATTGACCAAAATGCCATTAATGAAATGTCAAACCCACATCTCTTAAAGCCCATTGATTTGGACTTAAGAGATAGGCCCAACATAGCCTTAAACATTTGAAATCCCGAGGCCCATAAAATATTTTATTATTTAATTTGCAAAACCGAACCCGAAATAAAATTAAAATATTATTTTCACCCGACCCCTAAACCCGGGTGTTACAACTCTCCCCCACTTAAGGAAATTTCGTCCCCGAAATTTATCGGACATAAACCCACCTTCTTTCACACCACAACACACTAACCAATCTCGGTGGACTTACCACACAACAATGGATATCTGATGCTAAGATCTCAACTGATTCTTCGTTGCACGCAATTTCAAACTCAACTCAATCTCTTCGGTAAACATAGCACGGCACAGATCTGACTCACACTTCCGAATCATAGATACAAAAAAACACATCACATATCCCCTCCCTAACTCCGGTGGTAACTGCAACAAATAAACAACTGAACTAGCCCGATTCACAATCTCATACAACACTGTTTAAATTCTTGACCCATAATCTTCTCTAACTGACCATTTGACCTCAACATACAACCAAAAACTATGCAGATGTCTTTAAAAATATAGCAGAAATCTCGAATCTCTATCGGCCACTATCGATCTCAAGACACTCTACAACTCAAAATCTTGCTAAGGCACAACTCCACCATCTTACTCACGGTACAAGTAGCTTGAACATGTATAAAATGAGCACACTCGATGTAACTATCATTGCTTACTCGACTAAACCCTTTCGTAAGAAATCAAAGACGAACCGGACAAAAAGTTCCTCAAGTCCATTTCCCACTTTCATTAAGAATCTTCCATGGATGTAACAAGCTAGAATAAACTGATGCTCGATCTCAACACGCTGGCAAACTATACACTTACTCTCATACTAAACCACATCATTCATCAACTCAATCCAGAAGTACTCATCTTCAACCCACAATACGTCTTCATACTATTCTGATGCAATACCCATGAACTGTACTCTGAAGGTTTTCTTTCTGATATGCCTTGCACGTGAGGTGCCAAGAGCATGTCTTGCAACTGTTTCTCTTCAAGCATTCTGACTCAAAGTGGGCTCAAACCGAAACTTGGCCACAAAAGCACTATCACTTAACAAATTGAAACCGACAATTACAACTCGCAACTCACTACTATTCTAACAACAAATATAACTCGGAACATCGGTTACTACATTAACTCTCTTCGGATGGTACTCAATCCTGAGATTATGGTCTTCAAGCAGTTCTACACTTTATGCTATTCAAGTTTTAACCATTCCTAAGTTGTCTAGCGATTCAAGATCTGATGATTTGTACATATACACTGTGCATTTCTTACTATACAAGCTTTGTCTCTAAGTCTTCGAAGCAAATACAACTGTAATTAACTCTATGTCTCATATCGGGTAACTCTTCTCACGACCTTTCAACTAACTCGATGAACAAGACGCATTCTTCCGTCTTGCATAAGCACACAACCTAACCCTACTTGTAACACATCACTACAGTTCACAAGTATCTTTCTCTAGCATAGGCTGGATCGAGGTCGAAGCTCTCTTCAAAGTTTTTTTCGGTTTCTCAAGGGCTTAATGTCTCGCATCTAACCACACAAACTGAACATTCTTCTGTAACAATCTGTCAATGAGCAGCTATCTTCAAAAGATCATCTACAGACCTCCAATAGTAACAATGCTAGATCTAGGAGCTATATATACCTCTTACAGTCTTCGGTTTCTTCCAACTCACATCTTCCTTTGCCTACTTGGGATTTTCGCTAACACACTCGGCTGAACCACATGTCCATTAACTTGGGGTTTACGCTTTCCCAACTTGGCATACAACTGATTCTCTAAAAGGATCTAAAACCCTAACTTCAAGGCTTGTCATGATCTTCCTCGGTACTTGAATATACTCACGTGACATCCAGAAGAGCTACTACAACTAATCAAGAAATTCAGGAAAATATTCTGCTCAACATCTCCATAAAGGTAGCTAGCATATAGTCAAACAAAGCGGCATAACTCAAAACCCAAAGTGATTCACATCTGCCCCGAAATCTGTCTTCGGCACATCAACCTCTCTCACTTTCAACTGTTAGTAATCAGATCTCAAATTAATCTTTAAATAGACTGAAGCACATACTAACTGACCAACAAATCACTGACATTCGGAAACGGATACTAATTATTCACTGTCACTTGTTTCAACTGTCTGAATTCGAACACATTCTCGTACTGTCACTCTTTTTCTTCACAATTTGTACTGTCATACTCTAAGATGACGTACTAGGCTTAATGAGTCTAAGGTCTAACAAATCTCAAATTTGGTTCTTCAACATCCTCAATTCCTTCGGAAATCACAAGATATAGAGCAATCAAAACAGGAGCGAACTCGAAGACGATCTCAAAAACAAACTCTTCTTCTCTAACATGAGACAAACTGGGGAAATTCTTCCAAACACTTTTAGGAAAACACAAACTATTCTAACATTCTGCGGTCTAATCCTCATTCAAAATCAAACCCATAACATTTGCTAAGCAAGCCTGTCAACCCAAAATCAATCAGTCTTTGACCTCTAAAGCTGGATCAACATTCGATACGAAATTCACATTCTCACCTACCATTTCAAGATTATAGTCATTCACAAGCTTTAAGAAAACTCCCATTGTCTCAAGGTCTACCCTAACTCTATGTTCTACAAGCCAATCCATGCACAGCTTCACATCAAAACCGTAAAAAGCAATTCCATCGCATCACTGAAAACACGTGCCACTGAACCATCAACGGACATCCCTTGTACATTTTTCTGACCACGACTGTATCCCCGAAGGAGCTAGCAACACCAACACCTACCTCTAATACTTCACAAGGTGGATTTCAACAACTTCACATGCTCACTCCAAATACACAGACACGTAGATCCAGAATTAATCAGAGAAACAAGCCCAATGACTGTATCGAGGAATTACTTGCTACAACATCGACATCCTCCCGAAGCCAACTCTTAAGTCTTCACTTCTATTACCATCTCATATCAAGATCGGCCACATTATTCTCACTCAACAGAAACCAACTCATGTGCCTGTTGACCCAAACAAACAAACTGCAATCTAAACTCTGGTACGGTCATACTGCCCTGAACTAAAGCGATGAACTCTCTCATCATTCACATCCTCTAAAACCTCCGATTCATGATTACCAACTCCAGGCCCACACCTCGGCCTCCAACTTACCAAAGACATCCATACAACAATAAACAAAACACACAAGAAAGAATATTTAGGGTTAGCAAGAGCAAGGGTCCAAGGTGCTCAAGTATATTCCTTTACAAAAATCTTTTTAAATAAGTAATAGTAGCAATGGGAACTCGACACTACGCTTCAACACAAGCATCATGCTAACACATGCTCTCAAACACCGTACTAACAAGCAAACATTAAGCATACATGGTAAAACATTCACCGAGACATAACAACAACATAACACATCAACTTACCTCACTTACCTACCCGAGGTCTCGGAAACCTCAGGCTCTGATACCAATAAATGTAACCCCCTCGTCCCGGTCTGGCCGGATGACCGGTCCGAGTGAGCTACACGGGGAAAACCGAAGCGAAACCCAAAGGATTCCCCCTCGGTTAGCAACCCTATTTTTTTTTCTTTTTATATTAATCTTGCCTAGATGAATATTAAGTCCTATGTGATTCACAACAGCGGAAACGTTCAAAGGAAAAACACATTCGAAACACAGCCACGCAAAAACAGTCAATTTTAAGCTTATAAGGCAGGCAGTATCGATACCTTAATCAGGGGTATCGATACCCCCTTTCTAGGTCAACCCAAGAAGTCAACATGTGAAGACCGTATCGATACCCTTACCAGGGGTATCGATACCCTCTTCCTCGGTCAACCTTCCTTGGTCAACAGAATAGAACCGTATCGATACTCGGGAACACCGTATCGATACGCTCCAATCTAACTCCCACTTTCAAATTACAGAAACTTTGGAGGGTATCGATACCCTAAGGGTATCGATACTCTAGGCAAAAACTGAGGCAATTGGGTAAGAGAGTATCGATACCCTAACCAGGGGTATCGATACCCCCTGCACTGCAACTCCTCAAACTCAACTAAAACGACTCCAACACGACTCTACATGCATTTCTCGACTCACCTAAGCGTATACCAACATGCAAGCACACATAATTAAGCCATGGGTGTCACTCAAACATGGGTTAAAGCTTTCATACATAGCATTCTAATTAGAGCAAATTAGGCAATATTAAGCATACATGAAGGCTCAAATGGTCTTAAAAGCACAAGTCAAGCACAAGAGGTTTGCAACCATACATAAGGCAACCTAAACACCCTAAAGCATGCCATCATACACACCAACAATCATCAAGGTATTACATGCATACAATCCATAATTAATTCAAACATCACATTAGGCATTAACAACAATAAGCCAACACATAGGAGTCTAGATACAAGCTCCTAAAACACGTAGCATTTCCCATTGCTAGACTATTACATTATTTAATTAAATCATACTTGAGCAAGCCACCACACGCTTGGACGCCCTTATCTTGCTCCTTGCTAACTCCAAGCTAAAGATCTGCATTGTCGGAAAAAGGAGAGCGTAAGCATAAAGCTTAGTGAGCGGAGCTCTAAAACATAACTACGACAATGCAGGGTTCAAAGCTTTCTTTAAAAGTAAAAGTCAACGCATACAAATCATCCAACTACCTAATCCTTCTACTAACACACGAGTTCAACCAAGGGTCAACAACATAGGCATTTATCATAGCATTACACCTCATAGTATGCATAAAGATATGATCTTAGATTAAGGCAAACCATAAAAGAGAATGATATAGTGAGATACACATGAACAACACATGGTATGCACAAGCATAACCAAACACACACGGTGGGACTACACATCACCGTTTCGACTAGTAGTTTTCCAATGGGACTACACATCAAAGTACTCTTCTACTAGTCACTACCGGTGGGACTACACATCACCGGAGTCTTATACCATTCGTTACCGGCGGGACTACACATCACCGGAGCAACGACAACCATCACGTGAGGTTCGACACCAACCATGCAACACGATGCACAATTACTACCATACGATATGTACTCACTATATCATGCACAACCAAATCAAGATGTGACAAAAACCACAATTAGGCATCACTTACTACTTGGAATCTTACCGATCACAAATGGTCTTACTCACCATTTTCGTGCACAACTTGCACCAATTTACTCACACCTTACAAGGCATATCAACGACATCATTAATACCATCATACATGATCAACGATATAATATTAAGCAATCATAATTCTTCCCAAATTATTTAAGTTTCATGCTTGACAAACCATCACCACAAGTAATGAAAACAAATGGAAAAAGGGAAATTAAAGAGGCAATTCACAACAACTTACCCTTGAGTTTAATTCAACTTTTCAAGCCAAATCTAAATTCTTTCAAAACCATCTTTGAACCAAAACATTACTTGAAAACATTTTTACCTCCACATGCTAGAACCAACCTTTGAAATCAATTTAAAACATTAACCACTCACCTTACTTCCTTAAGCATTCCAAGGAAAGCCAACTCAAGTCTCCACAACTTCCGGAATCGTGCCCGAACCTCCCAATGCCAAATCCGATGTCTCTAATCAATCAAAAGCAATGTATTAACCTCTTAATCAACCACAAATTTACTGTTACACATCAGTTCTCAATTCTCTAACGTTTTCTCAACAATTCAAAGCCGAAATCCTCCCAAATAATTCCATTTTCGTACTCCAGCAAAACCCAGCCATTACCTCCCAATTTTAACACTTAAAACACTCCAAAACATGTCCAAAACATCCTCATAATGTTGTACAATCATCAGCCCTTCATTTCCCCACACAAACACTTCAAAAACTCTTAATTTCCACTCCTAAAAACCACCTACAGCAGTAGCTACGGGAATCCCATCAAACTAACATTATAACCTCTCAAAAATCATCCCAAAACATCTAAAAACACCCACCCAATGTTACTATAACATCAACCCAACAATTTCTCACAAAACCATTCCAAAAACACAAATTTTTGACACTTTAAATACACCCCTAAAACCCATTTCGGAAATCTTTGTAAAACCCAACCAAAATGAGATATAATGTTCCATTGGGCAAGGTTAGATCAAAACTCAACTCTATTAATCAAAACAACCCAAAAAGCTATTAAAGTTCCATGCTTTTATTCAAACTTGAAAAGTTCAAAAACTCAAAAAGATGATTTCAATGAAAACTAAAGCTATGAAAATGTTGGAAATCATGAGGAGAATTCAAAATTATAATTACCTCAAAGAAAGCCTTTGAATTGATGAAGGGATTTGATGAAATAGTGTTTTTGGGGGTAGGAGGGGTTTTAGGTTTTCAACAATGGTGGTATGAAGAAGATGAACATTTTTTTCTTTCAAATAAAACCCCTTTTTGTCATCTTATTTCTCATTCATTTTGCAATTGACCAAAATGCCATTAATGAAATGTCAAACCCACATCTCTTAAAGCCCATTGATTTGGACTTAAGAGATAGGCCCAACATAGCCTTAAACATTTGAAATCCCGAGGCCCATAAAATATTTTATTATTTAATTTGCAAAACCGAACCCGAAATAAAATTAAAATATTATTTTCACCCGACCCCTAAACCCGGGTGTTACAACAATTATGGAAAGTAATAGTAAGCTTTCAAAAATCTACAACTAAAGAAGGAAAATATGGGTCAACACCAATTGGACAAGAGATGCCAACACCAAATGATTCTAATCTAATTGAACCTTCCACAAAAGATGCAAGCTCGAGAATTAAGCGTGGTCGAAAATTAAATATGTGCAATCACTTTAAGATGAAGAAAATTGATGAGAAGTGGAAGGCAATATGTCTTTATCGTCAAAAGAAGCATGGTGAACAGTCAAGAGATGGATCCACTCATCTGCATAACCATTTCAGAATATGTCCACTAAGAAAAACTAAGGACATAAAACATTGATTATTATGAGCCAAAATAGAAGATAAAGAGAAGACACTTGTAAATTGGGAGTATGATCCAAAACTTCTTAAAAAAGAGATTAATTGTATGATCACCTTCAATCAATACCCATTGACCATGGTGGAACATTATTGGTTTCATAGAATTATAAAAATAGTTTGTCCAAAGTTAAAGGAATATTCTTGGAATACAACTAAAAGTGACATCTTCAATGTTTGTGAGAATAAAAATAAAAAATGACCAATACACTTCAAAACAATGATAGCAAAATTGCTATTACTACTGACATGTAGAAGTCAGGGCACCAAAAGAATGGATTTATGGCAATAACAACACATTCATTGATGATTCATGGATTTTACGAAGCTGAATTATCAGGTAACTTTGTAACATCTTACCTTTTATAGTTGCTTAAATTGTGTAGTTAATTTTTAATTATATAATTATTTAATAACTACATATACGACTTTAATTTTATTTTTTATTATATTTCATCAGGTTCGTATAAGTGTCATGTTTGTATGTTGTTGATTTGATTTGTGATGTTCTTTATGGAAGTTTCATGGGCTAGAATATTGATATCTGCATTGACTTTAGTTAATTGCTCAACAAATGATAGAATGATGAAATTGATTTTGTGGTAAGTTGACACTAATTAGGGGTGAGCATTCAATCGATTCAAAATTTTTTGAGTTATTCGAGTTGATGAATCATATTTTAAAACTCAAACTTCGTTTAAAATTTTTATGGTTTGATTCAAATTTATCTAGTCAATTTTTTGAATTTATGTACAAATTTAATTGTATCTCTTTATAATGTTATAATACGATTTAGTTCCAATTAATCATCTAAGATATACATACATATTTCTTCATATTATTTTTCACATGTGTAAATAAGATTTTGAATTATATGATCAAATACCTTGTGTAAAAATGTCATTTCATTAAACTACGGGCCTCGTTAAAAACCTCCTTCGTATTCAGGTCAGGCCGAGGCGAGACCAAAGACAACAGAGGAAGGAGAAGAGTGCCTCAAAATATATTAATAACTAAATCAAATAAGAACATAGTAGAGTATAAAATCCAACAACACATGTCAAATGATACAAACTAATGAAAAATAAAAATTTAACAATTCAAAAAGCAAATTGCAAGAAACGTCTGCTCAAGTTTTTGAATTATATTATCGAAAACCTTAGGCTTCTTCTTCTTCGTACACAATTTGCACTTGAAAAAACTTCTTGATTTTCGGGTATTCTGGATAAATATATCAAAGTTAATAATAAACATGATAGTTAAATTATAAGTAGCTTTATAACAAAAATGATGCAAAACTAACTTTTTAAATCAAATTGAAACACTACCATCTTCCTTATTTTGAAGTTCTGCAACATACTCGTCAAGGTTGGTGGAATCTTTAGATTTTGGAAGCCAATCCTGAGTGCAAAGCAAAGCTTTAACCATAGTCGGAGTTAATGAACTTCGAAAATCTTCTAGAACATGTCCACTCATGTTGAATGCACTTTCTGAGGCAAGTGTCAAGATAAAAATAGAGAAAACATCTTGAGCTTTTTCTGCAAGAATAGAGTATCTTGGACTATTAACTTTCTACCACAATAACAAATCAAATGAAGCAGAGTTATTTATGTCTTCCTCCTAGTCAAATATTTATCCAACTCAGATTTATTTTTGGAACCAACTAATTGTTTCTTCAAAAGATACTCTTGCACAACCAAACTTATCTTTGATTGATGCAATTCTATATGCATGGAAAATGTTGTTGAAATACTTGATTGACCTTTGTGGACCATAGCTATTCTGATAATAGAAGAGTATTCATCAAACAAACAATAAAAATATCTTTCAATCATCTTCATAGCCTCACTAGTAACACATGGCAAAACAAGTGTACCCCAAAGTTTACAAAGCCCATTTTATGCCGCGAATTTAAGATAATTGCCAACTAAACTAGGAAGTTCATATTTGTTGCATCACCCCAGTACTTATTGTACTTGTACTTCATTCTAGAAATCATGGATACAATGTATAAATTATCACAATTCATCCATTCATCAAGTAACCAATGTATCTCTATGAATGTATCTCTATCAATGTTTTCTAAAAAATTAGAGGTGTCGTGCAATGATTCGAAAACTTTCAATGTAAGATCATAAAATGGTTGTAGAATATTTGCAATTCTTTGAACATTTTCCAATCATCAAAGGTAGGGACTCCATCTCCAATTTTGTGGTCAAGAAAAAAGTTATTGTAATCATGAGCATGTGAATCAAATGCATGCTCATATTTTGCAGCCACATTTAATATCATATACCTCGAGTTCCACCTAGTAGGCACATGTAACTGCAAACAAACTTTAGTAACTATCATGTCTTCTTTTGCCTGATTGTAGAATTTTTTCATTCTTAAAGGTGATGCATTTATATACCTCATAACAGTTCTAACTTGATCAATAGGAAGAGACGTATACTTAACAACTTCTTGCATGATGAGATTAATAATGTGTGCAACACATCTAATATTCATATATATCCCATTTGCAACACAGGTATTTCGATTATTTAATTTCTTTCTCAAATACACAATACCAACACCATTAGCAGGTGCATTATCAATTGTAATAGTGAAGACCCTTTCGACTCCCCAATCTCGAATGCACTTTTCAAGGGTTGGACCTATGTTTTCATCTCTATATGTAGATATCGAATAAAAGTTTATGATTCTCTTTTTAAACACACAATCATCATCTATCCAATGTGTTGTTAGACCTATGTAAGATACCTTTTGAAATGAAGTCCAAGTGTCTGTTGTCAAACACATTCTACTTGTCCCATTATCATAAGAATTCTTCAATAACCTCTTTATCGAATTGAATAAACCAAGACAATTCCTTCTAACTATAAACTGAGATGGGAGATGAAACATTGGGCATACAATAAAAAGAAATGACTCAAACCCTTCTCCCTCTACAATTTGAAAAGCTAGCTCATCAGCGACTATCATATGAATCAATGTCTTTCTAATAGCTATAAAACTAGACATAAACAAAAATCTATGTCTAGACAATGAGGTAAAAGGAAATAAAGTAGGCCAGATATTTAAATAGAAGCGATGCCCAAAATTAAATATGTAAATCTTTACACAACCAACTCGTGTAAAAATTAAATCACATATAGAATACCTATCATTTGCCATTATTTTACCTATACATATCTAATAATTGGACCGTTGCAGTTTTTCAATATTGCTTGCAATAATCATTCAAATATGAAATTAAGTATGCCACAGGAATTATCGTATGAAAACAATGTAAGATTTTTTTACTTTAGGACTGAATTAATATGGCTAGAATAGATCATATAAATTATGATCATACCAGCTCTAATTAATATTTAATTAAGTCTGCCAAAATTTTTAGGGTAAATAAACTTTGTTAAAAAAACAAAACAGTAATTAAATTTTCAAATGTTACAAAATGGCAATTAAACTTTATGTTTTGAAAAAAAATGGCAACTCGGTCGTTAAGTACTTAACGTGGTTGTTATAAAACTTTTTATAGTAGGACATTTAGTCCTCTATATTTACACATTCAATCAATTTAGTCATAATTTAAAAAAATTAGTAAATTTAACCCTCTTTATTTACACATTCTTTCAATTTGGTCCTTAAAGTAAAATTTCAAAGTTGTTCCACTTAGGCAAGAATCGAATTTGCGGAAACCCTAGGTCTGTATCAAATCTGTGAATAAATTCATAGAAGTCTAATACTAAACGCTATCTTTGGCCTGGGGACTGAATATGCCGAAATAGTGTAATTTAACAAACCTCGTCAACCAGCATAATTGGAACCATACTTTGAATTTGGGATAAAAAATGTTCCAACAAATTCTTCATTTTTCGACATCTCGAGACTATAGCATCCACCATCATTGCTTGAAAGTAATTGCAAACAAATCAACAAAAGTGCATGTTTTTCAATCTCAAATCTATATAATTAATTACGAAAAAAAAACATACTAGATAGAGTTTGCTGGATTCACTACAATACTGAAGAAGAAACTTTTCGCTCTCGATTGCACTATTCAGTAAGCACAGTGCCTTTATTCCTGAGGAGCATCTCGGTTGAGATGCTTCAATTTCCAGAAATATGTTTATAATTATATCAATAAAGTTCCTAAGTTCAATGCATATTATGTCTTGCACCTACAATCATATATCACAATATGTGAGCACGAAATTTGAACTTTGATAGACACATACAAGAAGATACTAATCTTTCAATCCAAAGTTTCAAACAAAGCCATAAAGATTTGAGACAGGGCAATAAAGGATTCATGCTACTTTCTTGAACAAATATAATTGCATAACATTTATCATATTTTCGTTATGTTCAAATCTGATCAGACTTGATTTGATCATAATACTCTGATACGATTAATCCAAATCCTACTGACCATTGTAGTAGTTAACATACTCAGGTGGGATGAATATCAGCCGCTCGGGAGTCAGGAGATATGAATTGTAACTTAAAGGAAATAGGATACGGCGGTGTTGTGATTACTTCCACTATTTCGGTATATTTAGTCCTCGTATCAAAGATATCTTTTAGTATTATATTTCTATGAATTTATTCACGATTTGATATTGACCTAGGGTTTCAGCAAATTTGATTCTTGCCTAAGTGGAACTACTTTGGAATTTTGCTTTAAAGACCAAATTAAAAGAATGTGTAAATAATGAGGGTTAAATTTAGTGAATTTTGTTGAATTAGGACTAAATTGATTGAATGTGTAAATATAGGGGATCAAATGTGCTATTATACAAAGTTTTATAACAACGACATTATGTACTTAACGACTGAGTTACCATTTTGTTACAAAACATAAATTTTATCATTTTGTAACATTTGAAAGTTTGGTTACCGTTTTGTTTTTTTAACAAAGTTCAGTGACCATTTGTGAACTTTACCCAAATTTGGGTTTATTATTTCTTCTGTAATGATACTTAATGTCGTTGTCTTGCATCCAAGTGTAAAATTTATGCAAATTACTTCTTCCGAATAAAAGATTTCTTATTACAATGGGCCCTTTATCTAATTTTAAGTGTATAATACTCATTTTGAAAATATTTTTTATTCTTTAATATTCTAACCATTGCAATTACATTCATCTAGCATTATATTAATTCAATCAAATGAAGTAATTCGTATTCTTGGTTTTCCATTCTATTTCATTCTCACCGAATAAAATTTATATCACAATAAATCACTATCAAAGAATCAATAAACATATGTTAGATGGTACTATTTCAACAATAGTTAATTGATTAACGTTTAATAAAGTAACAAAATGGCAAACAAATAGAAATACACTTCACAAAGACAAGAGTCCAGAAGAACTATGTTCCTATTTACCTTAAACCAAAACGAAGTTAAATGTTAGAAATTAAAGATTCATGGTGAAATTAAAGTTTAGAGTAGCAAAGTTGAACCAAAAGGTTAGAAATTATACCCAAATAAAACAATATTGTAAAACAACTAAAAAGTTAGAAATTAATGATTAATGGAGAAATTGAAAGGTTAGAGTAACAAAGTTGAGCCAAACCCAAATAAAATGCTCAAACTCTCCTAATATAATCAAGAAATGTTAACACAATAAACTCATTCAATTTGAAATAAAATACCTCAACTTAAACCAACTAAATCAAACCATGTAGGCTCATGTGCTGGAATAAAAGATTCGTTGGGGGGAAATTAAGCAACCTTTATGACTACAATGTAATCACTCTCTTGGACGAATAAAGAAAACTCCACATGACAACAATAAGAACCTCAAAAAGAAGTTAAACAATATATATTCGACTTATTTCTAATGAAACAATATTAATCTAAGAATATAAACATGCCCCCGTTTAAAACATAACTTCTTGAACTCTAACTAACTACAAACCAAAATTTGAATTGTATATATCCCCCGTTTGAACAAAAAAACAATATTAACTCAAATTAATTGATCTTGAATAAATAAGATGGAGTGAAACTCGAATTGCTTACCTTGAACTTTAAAGACTCTTTGATGAATTCATGTGAAAATCAAGCTTGAAATTCAAAGTTGGATCAAATAGAAATCATAAAGTATATTCAAAAATTTAGGTTTAGGTGGTCTATAAAGAATCGGAGATTTAGGTTATTGGAAGGGAGGGTAATGTCGACTGACTAACGCTTGGAAAACAATTGAAGAAATAATGTAAATATGCCAGAAAATAATGCCAAATTTAAGTCTTTTTGCGTGCAAGTATACACGGTCAGTAAGTAATACAACAGTAAGCTGAGCATCGTATCCACAGGGATTGTCTAGAAATGAAATGACATGATCTTACTTGTGAATTGAAACAAATGAGTTTGAATTTGATTTCGGATTGTAGATAAGAAAAATGACAAAGGAAAAATGTATTGAAAAATTCAGACAATTTAGCAAACAAATGTATTCAAATGGATGGTTAGCGTTGGCAAGGGATGCTTGGATTTCATGCTAGCTATGGCAGCATTTAATAACATCCGACCTTGGTTTTATTGTTGAGCAGATTTTAAGATGATATTGCCTCTGTCGATGGCAATACCCTAAGTTAATTACGAATAACTCCTATATGTCTATAGTGATGTTTTTCAATAATTAACTTGGCAATACCCTTAGTATCTGCAATTAATCGTTGTCTCCTAAGTCTATTAAGATATTAAGGGATAACAAGCATGCAATGCCAACAGTAGTATGGCAACGAACTTAAGAAAATTAAGCGCTAACAGAATAGACAAAAATGCCAAAGCATTCTGTTGGGTTTTACGTGCTCGATTTCCTTCAACCGTTGTTGCTCGCCAAGTGTGGAGAAGTTGGATATTTAGGTGTTTTATTGGGAGGTGAAAAATTGGACAATAAGACACAAGGATTTATAGTGGTTCAACCTTCTAACCAAAGTCTACATCCACTACCTTAGCTCCCTCACTAAGGATTTCAACAAATTCACTCTAGAATTCCGTCCCCTTTTCTCGGCTTAGGAGGAAACCGTTACAACGATTAAGCTAACTACCCTTAGCTTAATCAAACACTCACTCACAAGAGAAATTCTTAAGCAAACTTGAAATCCCTCTAATAGGTAAGTGTTTGCACTATAAATCTATCACCCAAAACCTAAACACTTGAGCAAATTTAACAATATTTAACTCACTAGTGTTGTCTATACAAGAAATGGACAATTTAAGCTCTAAGACAATTTCTTGATCATAGCGTTGTTGACAATTGAAGCATTAGTCTTCTCTTGATGCTTGGAGGTCCCTTTTATACTCCCAAATGAGTTTGTAGCCGTTGAGGACTGTTGAGGTTGTTTTGGAGCCATTGTAGACTTTATTACCCACCATAAATGATGTTCTGCAGACATCCGTTTCGAAACACTCGACCCTATTTCGGAATGCCCTTCTTCAGAACTAGCCGTTGAGGTATGATGCAGTAGGTCGTATCGAAACACCTATGGCCGTTTCGAAACCCTTCGACCCGTATCGAAATGTTTACTACCCGTTTTTGTATGATTGAAAATTAAGCTACAATTTAAAATACCGTTGGGAAAATAGCCGTTGGGGATTTTGACCGTTGAGGTTTTTGCCTCATAGGCGTATCGAAACGGTGAAGCCCATATCGAAATGCTTTGTAAAAATCCTCACCCACATTAAAGCCCGTTTCGAAACAGACAGAGCTGTATCGAAACGTTTTGAAACTGTGAATGGTTGTTTTGAAACGCCTAAGGGTGTTTCGAAACATCTGGGTGGTTTTGTAAAGTTTAGCTTTCGAAAACACTTCAAAACCTCTTTAAACAATCCTCAAACATATTTTTAAGTTGTTTGGACTTAAAGGCACTTTTAAAATCTTTTCAATTTAGTCCAAAACTATTTTTCAATTATTATATCAAAACATTAGTTCTTCAATCTCCCCCTTTTTGATATAATAAAACCAACTTAAAAAATTGTTTGGGATTCTCCCCCTTTGTGAAATAAATTTTGAATAAGAGAATTTAGATTTAAAATCAATTAAAGTTCCCCCTTATTCATTTGAAAATTCAAATTTTCAAACCAATTATCCCCCTTTTTGTTATATCAAAAAGAATTTAAATAACTTTAAGTTCAAAATAACTTAGGAGGTTAAAAAATTTGACACAAATAAGAATTTTGGTTTTAAAAATGGCCCCCTTACTCAAAGCATCATTAAAGAATGTTAGTCCAACACATGATAATCTAGTTGAATTAAAAGAAAATAAATCAAATTAAAACAAATAAAAACAACTAGATTTTACCACACTTGAACTCAAGGGAGGATGTGAAGCCTTCCTTCTTCAAGTGTTCTTCCTTGTGTGCATGGAGCTCCTCCTCAATATTTGACTTGTTGATCAATCTCCATCACACCTATCATAAGACAATCAAGTAATTTTTGGTATCCAAATTGCTTTGGATTTGTTAAGTGCATAAATGTTCTACATTTTAGCCCTCATTTACCCATATTATTGATGCACTCAAGCATGTTTAGTTGCATTTTAGGATAGATTTTACATAAACATCACAAATGGATAATATTGCACAGATGCTGCTGATTATGGTTTATTCTTGCAGGTACCTGTCGTGGCAGCATCCAGGGCAGCAGAGGATCAGAAGTTAGTTGCAGAGCCGGAGTGAAGGAATGAATGAGACTGTCTATTACAACACTGTTGTGACATCTTCCATGGAAAAAGAGGCGACCGTAAAGACTATGGTGATGGAAATTGTGAAGTGGAGTTTGATCGATAGAGCACTTAAAGCATGGTTTTTGTGGACCACTCGCATAACTGTCGGAGTCCAGAAGCACAAGAAAGGCCTTGTCCTAAGTTTGAGGAAAAAGTCAAAGCAAGAAGATAGGGCGAATTAAAAGACATATACTCAGAGACTTAGTCTTTAATAGAGTTGTACTTTAATTCAAACTTGTATTCTTGGCCATTAAGAAAACTCAAGTCCAAGGCCTATATATATGCTTGTAATTCGACAAGGCAAAGGATATCTAGCTCCTCGCCGTCTTCCCCCAAAACCCTAGTCGTTTTCCCTCTTCATCGTGTTCTAAATTTCCTCTAGGGTAAAGGGTTGATATTGTAAGGTAGTTGTAAGGATTGTATTGTTCATAGGATTTTTCTGTTCAATTAATAAAAGCTTCAAGTTTATTTACTATGGTTTCAACATCTCATAAGAGTATCGGGAGAACATTGTGAGGTTATTCATTTACTTAATATCGAGAGAGTTAAGTATACGAAAGGAGTAAATACGAGTTTTCCAGTTTATGGTTAAACCATCTTGGCCTAGGGATAGGTACAAGGTTAAGCAGCTAAGGAAGAATTCACAAACATTAATGTTCATCCTTCGATTCACGCCGGAAAGTATCAGCTAAGACGTGTTCATCGACAAAACATAGACCTAGGGATAGGACGAGTCACAACAGAGAATCTTGCTGAACTTGAAGTAAAGAGTTGTTGATCGCTGCCGCGACATCAACAGACCTCTGCCGCGACAGGCTCGACGATAGACGCAACATAAAGTCTTCTAAATAGTGCAACACCTGCACTACTGAGCAAATCAATACCAGCCTATTTTCTCAATATGATTCCTTTATCTATTTTAGTTTATTTCCAAAATTACTCAAAACTCTTTATTAAATTCATCTCTTTCCTTGTGCAGACTTTTAGAGATAGAAGTATTTCCAGTCTATGTGGAGGCGATATCCGATACTTAGTATCACTTTATTACTTGCGACATGTATACTTGCACCCAATTGCGATAGACTCTTTTACACGTAACAAGTTTTTGGCGTCGTTTCCAGGGACTAGCAACATACCTTTACCTTTAATTACTGCACCTTTTTATTTTTGTTTTTATTTCTTTTCTGTTTTTAGTTGTTTTATTTCCCTTTGCTTTTCACAAGGTCCTCCTATTGCTTATGCGCAGATCGAGACGGGGTAAAGAACCTGTGTACGAATTAGACCCAGAAATCGATCGGATGTACCATCTCAGGAACCAAGCCCGACTCTTAATAAAAAGAAACAACTATCTTGAGGAAAGACTTGAAGCAATGGTGAATGGAAGACAAGGCAATGAGGCAGATAACAACAACAACAACAAACCCCAGGGTTGATGTTTATCCTCCTAATGACGCCCAAAACAATCGACAACCCCCTGCTACCCAAACAGCTCGACAGACTTGCCGAGATTACATGGACAACGACCATGTTGAACTGAAAACTACACTAACAGATGTGGAAGCTGAACACTTCGAACTAAAACCTGTGATGTTCAGCATGATAAATTCTGTTCGACAATTTGGTGGTTCTGCTACAGAAGATGCATGCGAACATCTGAAAATCTTCCAAGAGATCTGTGGATCATTCAGAATTCAAGGAATAAGCCCGGAAGTACTGAGACTCCGGCTATTTCCTCATTCATTGAGGGATAGAGAAAAAACCTGGTGGAACAAGTTAACGTCGGGTTCAATAAGAACTTGGGCGAATCTCTATCGTGAATTTCCCTCTCGTTTTAATCCTTATCTCTTATCTGAAAGATTACGTAACGAAATTGCTACTTTTCAACAGGAAGATGATGAACCAATGCACGAGGCATGGGATTGCTTTACAACTCTCTTACGAAACTGCCCGATGCATGGATTCCCTGTATGGAACCAGGTCGTCAAATTCTACAATGCTACCAATGCACACACTCGAATGAGGATAAATTCAGCAGCTAATGATTTGTTACTAGACAAGGAACCAGAAGATGCAATGCTAGTGTTGAAAAGTTAGCAAAGAACGGTGAACAGTTCCCCACAGCTCGAAGAGGAGGAAGACGAGGAGTATCTGTCAAGGAATGCGAATCTAACAACTCGGTAAAAACTCAAATAGCATACCTTACCAAGGTAGTAGAAAACCTGTAGCGAAAAGAATCTAAGGCTTTATTTTCTGCCGAGGAGGTGCGTGAAACTTGCAGCGGAAACCATAGTACAGATGAGTGTCCCTTACGGCTGGAGACGAGAATGTATGTTGGAAACTACAATAAAAATAAGGGTTATGACTTCAGCAACTACAACACGAATTGGAGGAAGGACCCCAAATTTTCCTGGAGTAACCCAAACAATGTATTGAACACTCCAGTCCAGAATAACTAGAACCAAGGAGTTCCCATAATTCTGTCACGACAACCACCACAACAGCAGTCACAACAGTAGCCAACAGCCACCACAAACATATTGAAGCAGACCCTAGCAACCTTCATGTCTCAAACTGGAGCATATATGGCCAACATGGATCACTTTTTCAAGAAAACTAAAACCTTCATGGATAAGATAGAGATGAGAATGACAAACCATGAGGCTACCTTAAAATCTCTAGAGACACAGATGGGTCAGGTTTCACAGTTCATCAACCCAAGGTAGAATAGAGGATTCCCTAGTGATACTGAGGTCACTAGAAAACCCACACATGAGCAGTGTAAGGTGTTGCGTGTAAAAGATTCTATCACAAATAGGTGCAAGTGTACATGTCACAAGTAATAAAGTGCTACAAAGTATCAGATATCGTCTCCATAGGGACTGGAAATACTTCTATCCTTAGATTGATGCACAAGAAAAGAATTAAGCTTAAATAAATGTTTGGAGAAATCTTAAGAATAAGTTAAAATAGAAGATAAAGTAATCAGATTTAGGAAATATGATGGTATTGATTTGCTCAATAGTGCATGTGTTGCAATGTTCATAAGGTTTTCTGTTGCAATTATCGTCGTGCCTATCGCGGCAGCACCTGTCGCTGTAGGGGTCTGTTGTTGTCACGACATCGATCAACAACTTTGTACTTCAAGTTCAACAAGAATCCCTGTTGTGACTTGTCCTATCCCTAGGCCCAAGTTCTGTCGATGAACACGTCTTAGATGATACCTCCCGACGAGAATCGAAGGATGAACACCGATGTTTATAAATTCTTCCTTAGCTGTTTAACCTTGTACCTATCCTTAGGCCAAGATGGTTTAACCATAAACTGGAAAACATGTATTTACTCCTTTCAAATACTTAACTCTTACGATATTAAGTAAATGGATGAGCTCACAATGCTCTCCCGATACTCTTATGATATGTTGAAACTAGAGTAAATAAACTTGAAGCTTTTATTGAATTGAATAGAAAATCCTAAAAATAGTACAATCCTTACAACTACTTTACAAGATCAACTCGTAGCCATAAGGGAAGGTTAGAACATAATGGAGAGAGAGAAATGACTAGGGTTTTGGGGGAAGACAACTAGGAGCTTGATATCCCTTGCCTAGTCGAATTACAAGCCTATATATAGGCCTTGGGTCAAAGTTTTCTAATATGACAAGAGTACAAGTTTAAATTAAAGTACAACTCTTATTAAAGACTAAATCTTCTGAGTAAATGTCTTCAATTCGTCCTCTTTTCTTTCTTTGACTTTATTCCTTGAACTTTAGACTCGGCCTTCCTTCTGCTTCAGGGCTCAGAAAAATATGGGAGTAGTCCATGACAGACCGACTTAAAATCCTCTATCTATCGAGATCCACTTTGCTTTTCCACCTCAATATCTTCACTGTCGTCTTCTCTGCCACGACAAATGTCACGACAGGCAGTGTTCTATGTTCCTAGTTCCAATTCCGCAACGCGCCTCTACTTCTTTGCTGTCATGGTAGATACTTGCAAAAAGTGACCGAAATCAGCATCATCTATGCAATTTTATCTAATTGTGATGTGTATGAAAAATCTATCCTAAAATGCAACTAAACATGCTTGAGTGCAGCAAAAGTGTGGATATATGAGGGTCAAAATATAGAACTTTTATGCACTCAACATACCCTCAAACTCGAATCTTTTCTTGTCCTCAACCAAATGCAACCTAACTACATTGATTATTATTTTGGCTTTGGATTAGCTCAGTGAACAGTCCTTAGCCACAACACCTTTACCATCAAGATCATCATCTGTTCAAATGTTAAAGAATCTATCCAGAGCAATAATATAGTTCTCGTGCAAGTGTGTGCAAGTTTTGTGAACAAACATGACTCAGACTCTTTAGCAACTAGAGTATTTACTTAACCTACTTAGAGTTTAATTTCCAAACAATTCTTACTAGAGCCCGTTTCGGGCACCTCTAGTTTTTAAAATATTATTATAATTATTATTATTTTTTACTAGAGCCGGTATTTTAGGCACCTCTAGTTAACTTTCTAGAGCCAGTGATAGGCACCTCTAGAAGTTTCTCTGGTTATTTTCCTAGAGCCGGTGATAGGCACCTCTAGAAGTTTCTCTGGTTATTTTCCTAGAGCCGGTGATAGGTACCTCTAGAAGTTTCTCTGGTTATTTTCCTAGAGCCGGTGATAGGCACCTCTAGGAGTATCCTGAGCTTAAATATTTTCTAACTCAAGTGGCTATGTTTCCTACTCTAAGTTTGATAAAAGAAGTCTTTTATCATGTAAGTCACAAAGTGTTTAAGATTTCAGAACTATACTAAGGCTCTAATTATTTCCTAGAACATTCTAAAGATGCTGTCGTGACAGCGAAGGCTACGATAGATAAGCAAAGTTCAAAGACTTAAGCCAATTTTTTTTAACACAAAATTAACTAGAAATGAGACATAACTTAAAATTCATTAATTAAAGGAGAACAACACACCCCCAAAACTCAAGGGTTGCATTGTCCTCAATGCATGACAACAAAATAAAAAATGAAAAACAGGAAAAAGAAAACATCACAAGGAGATAATATAAACAATAGAAATAGCAAGCATAAATGAAAAGAACTTAAGTTGACGAGCTGTCGTCGCTGCTGCTGCTGATGCGGAGCTGCCGGTGGGCAGTCACCTTTGTGGCAGAGGCTGGCTTGGGAGTGGGAGATGATGGGTCTACCTTCTTTTTGGCCTCTCGAGGTGGCTGGACTCTAGTGAGTGAGATCTTTGGGGCCTTGTCCAGGACCTCGAGTTTGATGTCGCTGCTGCTACTGCTGCCGTCTACTCTGTCACGACAAGGTCCCTCAATAGTAACGTTCAGCTTCTTCTTCTTCATTGGAGGGAATTCTTTGGCTATCTCTCGGACGACAGAGGGCTCCGAGTCAGAGTCATCCTGCCAGACTGAGGATGAGGAGAATCCTTCGAAGTACTTAGCATCAATCTCTAGTAGTGGTTCCTTCCGTTTGGTTCCTCGGGGAGTGGCAGATCGCCCGTCGCCGTCTTTGGCCGTGGCAGAGGGTGTAGTGGAGGCAACAATTGGCGTGGGCATCTTAGGACTGGTATGAGATGCTTGGACATGAAAAAGGTTTTCTAGAAAGGAGGGAAACTGCACATTTGGGTGATTAAGATCAACTTTAATGAAATTTAGCGTGGTAGTGGTGAAGTCCCTCATAAATTTCATGAACCCTAGCTGTCGTTCGTCCATCTTCTTTAGCATTTGAATGATTTGGCTGGAGGAGGTGGATGTCGGTTGTGCAGCCTCGGTCTACTCAGGCTCTACTGCGACAGGTTCTGTGGAATCAAGTTCTGTCGTGGCAAAGGGGTCTACATATGCCAAAGGGGTGGCATGCTTCAACTCCATCAGGCTGAAAATGTTCTGCTGTGTCCACCCCTTTCCTCGGACCTTCACGTCTTCAGTAATCTCAAACACATTGTTGGCTCGGCAGAGGGTGGTGATTAAGTAGGGGAAGAATAATGGGCCCATTACTCATGTTTCACACTCATGGATGCCATCGAGTATGTATTTACCAACGTTGATCTGCCACTCGTTGATAATGGAATGTACGAGGGCAAGTCTCTTCTGGTCCACTGTTGTGTTGTGTGATGTTGGCATAAGACGCTTCTTCACGAAGTGGTTCCAGAGTTTGGCAGCCGGTGTGAGATGGGTCCTTCGCATCGTCCATCTATGCTTGGGATCATCGTTCCAAGTGGTGCCTTCTTCCATCAAGTCTGCCATGATGCTATCATAGTCTGTCGGCGACAGACTGTTGACAAACCTATTGTGTGCATCCTCCTTTCCCTAACAATTACTGTCGTGGCATCCTTGGATGAGATGGCAGCATAAAATTCACGGACCAAGATGACATTCATCTCTTCTGGTTGGACAGCAAACATCTACCACTTTAACACAATGATCCTCTTGGAGATGAATGGTTTGAGCCCTAGATCTCCCATTTTCTTGGTGTAGGTGAAACCTCGTTCCTCCTACATCTCCCGTTTCTGAAAAGAGTCGTAGTATCTCTTTTCTGAGTTTGCCGAGACAAACCTCCTAGTGATTCTGCTATGGCTAGGTGTAGATACTGCTACGACAAAGGTGGAGGCAGCACTCCTTCTGGTTGATCTTGTAGTCATTGTGAGGACTCTGTGGAAATGAAAGAAAAATTTTGAAAAGCTAAATTCTTGAAAGCAAAGTAGAGAGAAGAGAAGGAGGTGAAAAATGAAATGGGAAGAGAGGCTTATATAGAATGGGAAGAGAATGGTAGCAGGTTGTCATGACAGCTTGTTCCATTGGGCTTCGTGGGTTGTTGTGAGTGTGGTGGGCTGGTTCATTCCTTCTCTTAACTCTGCTTTATTTATCTGAAATTAAAATAAATAAATTATTAAATTCTTATTTCCAAAAACAATAAAAATAAATAAAAATAAAAAATAAAATAAACTAAGTTAAATTAGGGATGCCTTGAAGGGCGTCTCCTAAAGTAACTACTTCCTGCACTCTTGGGGCTTCAGTCCCCTGATAGTGCTTTAGCCTTTGTCCATTGACTTTGAATTGGTGCCCGTCCTTGATTGATCTGATTGTGATGGCACCATGAGGAAAAACCTGGACTACTTGGAAGGGTCCAGACCATCTAGATTTTAGCTTTCCTGGAAAACGCTTCAACCTCGAGTTGAATAACAACACCTTCTGCCCTGGGCTAAACTGCCGTGGCATCAAATTTCTGTCATGCCACTTCTTTGTTTTGTATATCCTGGCGTTGTCATAGGCCATCACTCGAATTTCTTCAATTTCATTCAAGTCCAGCAACCTTTTCTGCCCTGCTTTATTCCAGTCCATGTTGACTGTCTTGATAGCCCAATATGCTTTATGTTCTATCTCGACAGGTAGGTGGCAGGTTTTTCCGTAGATGAGGCGGTAGGGCGACATTCCCAATGGTGTCTTAAATGTAGTCCTGTAAGCCCAGAGTGCATCATTCAAGTGAAGAGACCAGTCCTTTCGAGTTGGTTTAACCATCTTTTCTAGGATGTTCTTCACTTCTCTGTTTGAGATTTCAGCATGCCCATTGGTTTGAGGGTGATATGCTGTTGCGATCTTGTGTGTAACTCCATATTTCTTCAGCGCACTAGCAATTACCCTGTTGTCAAAGTGCCTACCCTCATCACTAATAATCGCCATTGGGATGCCAAACCTTGAGAAGATATGATTGTGGAGAAATCTTTGCACGGTCTTGACATCATTATTTCGTGTGGCAATAGCCTCTACCCACTTGGACACGTAGTCTACTTCCAACAGTATGTACAAATTCCCACAAGAGGTTGGGAATGGTCTCATAAAGTCGATTCCTCAAACATCGAAAATTTCGACTTCAAGAATGTTCTGCAAGGGCATCTCATGCCTTCGAGATATGTTTCCAATTCTTTGGCATTTGTCACACTTCTTGTAAAAAGCTTGTGCATCCTTGAACATTGTAGGCCAGAAGAAACCAGATTGCAGAACTTTGGAAGCAGTTTTGTTTCCTCTAAAGTGTCCTCCATAAGGGACATCATGACAGTGGTGGAGCACCTCTTCCCGTTCTTCTTGTGGTATGCATCTCCAGATGAGCTGATCTGCACAGTGCTTAAATAGGAGAGGTTCGTCCCAATAATAATGTTTTGCATCATTTTGGAACCTCTTCCTTGCTTGGTAGTTAAGTTCAGGAGGTAATAAACAACTAACAAAGTAGTTTACTATATCAACATACCAAGGGATTTTAGGAAGCTTACCTGCCGCCATGGCTATCGCGACAGTGCTAGTGGCAGTGAATAACTACTCGTCTGAGAAGGTCTCATGTATGTTGACTTTGTCCTGAACTTGGTCCTTTCCCATCTCCAGTCTTGACAAGTGATCAACCACTTGGTTTTTTGTTCCCTTCTTGTCCTTGATGTCTATATCAAATTCTTGCAATAGCAGAATCCAACGTATCAACCGAGGTTTTGCATCCTTCTTCGTGAACAGATATTTAAGTGCTGAATGATCCGTATGGACCACTACTTTTATTCCAAGTATGCATGGCCAGAACTTGTCAAAAGCAAACACCACAGCTAGCAACTCCTTCTCCGTCATGGTGTAGTTTATTTGGGCATCATTGAGAGTCTTGCTGGCATAATAGATCACATGGAAGAGTTTTTCCTTCTGTTGCCCTAGTGTTACCCCGACAGCATAGTCACTGGCGTCACACATTATTTCAAACGACAGAGTCCAGTCTGGAGGCTGTACTATTGGGCTGTTACCAGCTTCTCCTTCAGTGTCTTGAATGCTTCAGTACATTCAGTGTTAAAGTCAAAGGCCCTATTATGTTCCAACAAGAGACACATGGGTTTAGTAATTTTAGAGAAAATGGCAATAATCTACGATAAAACCTTGCGTGTCCTAAGAAACTTCTTATGCCCTTGACTGTGGTGGGTGGCGGCAGTTTTTCAATAACTTCGATTTTGGCTTTGTCGACCTCTATGACGCGGCAGCTGACCTTGTGTCCCAGCACTATGCCCCCGTCCACCATAAAGTTGCATTTTTCCCAGTTTAAAACAAGGTTTGCCTCTTCACATCTTTCAAGCACCTTCTGTAAATTGCCTAGGCAATCGTCAAAATTGTCTCCAAAGATGGAAAAGTCATCCATGAAGATCTCTAGGAAATCTTCCACCATGTTGGAGAATATTACCATCATGCACCTTTGAAAGGTTGCTGATGCATTACACAATCCGAATGGCATTCTTCGAAAGGCGTACGTTCTGTATGGGCATGTGAAGGATGTTTTCTCTTGGTCCTCCGGTGCAATTGCGATTTGGTTGTAACCTGAGTAACCATCAAGGAAACAATAATAAGGCTTCCCCGCTAATCTATCTAACATTTGATCAATAAAAGGGTAATGGGAAGTGGTCTTTCCGAGTAGCTTTATTAAGCTTCCGGTAGTCCATACAAACCCTCCAACCGGTCACAGTCCTACTTGGGATTAGCTCGTTGTCCTTGTTTGTTACTACGATTATTCCTCGTTTTTGGTACACATTGCACAGGGCTCACCCATTTCTATCTGAGATGGCATAAATTATCCCAACATCAAGCCACTTGATGAATTCTTTTCGTACCACCTCTTGCATAGCTTCGTTCAGTCGTATTTGGGCATCAATCGTCGGCTTACAATCATCCTCTAGGAGGATTTTATGCATGCAAGTCGCCAGACTGATGCCTTGGATGTCGGCAATGGTCCATCCAATAACCTTTTTATGCTGTTGTAGCATTTTGATCAGCTGCTGTTCATGTTCCTGCATCAACTTAGAAGAGATGATTACGGGCAACATATCATTAATTCCAAGAAAAACACATTTTAGTTGCCCTAGCAAGGGCTTGAGATCTAAAACAGGTGGCTGCTCAATAGAAGGCTTTTGGATCACATGTTCATTCGAGGTATAATTCAAAGGCTCGAAGAACTTACCTGGACGTGTGCCTATCCAATTTACCTTCTCAGAACCTTCAGTGTCAGATTCTTCATTAACTGAGGAGTCTCTGTCGTCATCGCTGTCGTGACAGTCTGCTAAGTGACTGCGGTGGCAGTGACCAAATTGTCTATCATGACAACTTGATCTGATGCAAGGTTGGTCTATGATTACTTATGATATTGCCTTACATTCTTCCTCTGCATCAGCTTGTTTAATAGCTTGGAGAACATTGAGCTTTATCTGCTGGTCATTGACTCTCATAGTCAGTTCTCCCTTCTCTACATCGATCACTGTTCTCCCTGTGGCTAGGAAGGGTCGCCCAAGGATGATCGGTGCGTTTTCATCTGCTTCACAGTCTAAGACAAGAAAGTCAGCAGGAAATATAAACTTATCCACTCTTACCAAAATGTCTTCAATCTTTCCTTCCGGTTGTACGTAAGAGCGATCTGCCAGTTGCAGCATGACTGTTGTGGGTCTTGCTTGTCCAATACTTAGCTTCTGAAATACAGATTTAGGCATTAGATTAATACTAGCACCAAGATCACAAAGTGCCTTACCCACAAACTTATCGCCAATTATGCATGGTATGATGAAGCTCCAAGATCCTTCTTCTTTGGGGGTGGACGCTTATGAAGGATTGCCAGGCATCCTTCTGTCATTATCACAGTTTCAAACTCCCCAAGTCTGGATCTCTTGGACATTGCATCTTTAAGGAACTTTGCATAATCAGGCATCTAATTAATGGCTTCTAATAGCGGGATGTTGATGTGTACTTGCTTAAAAACATCATAGATTTTCTTAAGTTGGTACTCATGTTTATGTTTTTTCAACCGCTGTAGAAAAGGGGGTCGAGGACGGCAGTCTTCAAGGCGTCCTTCACATGGGAATCGGATTTGAGGAGGCTCACATTCTGTGGTTTCCTCTGTCAGCTCCACTGTTTCTTCTGCTATCGTGGTAGGTGTGGTGACAGCAGGTTGTTTTGCTTGTACCGAGGTAGTGTTCTCGGCAGGTGTATGTGGGGTCGATTTCTTATCAGATGTTTCTTTAATTATCGGCCCTTGTAATTGTTTCCCACTCCTTGTTGTAATAGCTTTGCACTGCTCATGTGTGGGTTTTCTAGTGACCTCGGTATCACTAGGGAATCCTCCATTCGGCCTTGGGTTGATGAACTGTGAAACCTGACCCATTTGTGTCTCTAGGGATTTTAGGGTAGCCTCATGGTTTGTCATTCTCATCTCTGTCTTATCCATGAAGGATTCCGTTTTCTTGACAAAGTGATCCATGTTTGCCATATAAGCTCCTGTTTGAGACATAAAGGTTGTCAGGGTCTGTTCCAGTATGCTCGTTGTGGCTGCCGGCTGCTGATGTGGTTGCTATCGTGACAGGATTCTGGGGCCCCCTTGGTTTTGGTTATTCTGGATTGGAGGGTTCAATGCATTGTTTGGGCTACTCTAAGAAAATTTGGGGTCCTTCCTCCAGTTTGGGTTGTATTTGTTGGAATCATAGCTCATATTCCTGTTATAATTTCCAACATACATCCCTTCTTCTAGCTGTACGGGACACTCATATGTACTGTGGTTTCCGCTGCAAGTTTAACACACCTCTTCGACAGAGAACACAACCTTAGATTCCTTCCTCTGCAGGTTTTCAACTATTTTGGTGAGGTATGCAATTTGAGTTTTGACCGAGTTGTCAGATTCGTATTCCTTTACAGATACTCCTCGTCTACCTCCTCTACAAGCTGTGGGGAACTGCTCATCGTTTTTAGCTAACTTTTTCAACACCAGCATTGCATCCTCTGGTTCCTTGTCCAATAACAAGTCGTTTGCTGCTGAGTCTATCCTCATCCGAGTGTGTGCATTGGCAGCATTATAGAATTTGACAACCTGATTCCACAAAGGAATCCATGCATCGGGCAGTTTCGTAAGATGGTTGTAAATCGGTCCCATGCCTCGTGCATTGGCTCATCATCTTCCTATTGAAAAGTAGCAATCTCGTTACGTAATCTTTCAGATAAGAGGGAAGGATTAAAACGAGAGAGAAATTCGCGACAGAGGTCCGCCCAAGTTCTTCTTGAACCCGGCGTTAACTTGTTCCACCAGGTTTCCGCTCTATCCCTCAATGAATGAGGAAATAGCTGGAGCCTTAGTACTTCTGGGCTTATTCCTGGCTGTCTAAATGATCTACAGATCTCCTGGAAAGTATTCAGATGTTCATGCGCGTCCTCAGTAGCAGAACCACCAAATTGACTAGGGAATTTATCATGCTGAACATCACAGGTTTCAATTCAAAGTGTTGAGCTTCCACATCTGGTAGTGTAGTTTCCAGTTCAACATGGTCGTTATCCATGTACTCTTGGCAAGTTTTTCGTGCTGCTAGGGCAGCAGGTGGCGGCCGATTGTTTTGGGAATCAATAGGAGGATCAACATCACCCCTAGGGTTGTTGTTGTTGTTGTTGAAATTAACTGTCCCATTGCCTTGTCTTCCGTTCACCATTTCTTTCAGTCTTTCCTCAAGATAGTTGTTTCTTTCTATCAAGAGTCGGGCTTGGTTACTGAGTTGATATTTTCGTTCAATTTCTGGATCTAATTCGTACTCAGGTTCATTACCATGTCTCGATCTGCGCATAAGCAATAGAGAAACCTTGTGAAAAGCAGAGGGAAAATAAAAAAATTTAAAACAAAAAGAAATAAAAACAAAAATAAAAAGGTGCAGGAATAAAAGGTAAAGGTATATTGCCAGTCCCCGGCAACGACGCCAAAAACTTTTTGCGTGTAAAAGAGTCTATCGCAAATAGGTGCAAGTGTACACGTCGCAAGTAATAAAGTGATACAAAGTATCGAATATCGTCTCCACAAGGACTGGAAATACTTCTATCCTTAGATTGCTGCACAAGAAAATAATTAAGTTTAAATAAATTTTTGGAGAAATCTTGAGAATAAGCTAAAATAAAAGATAAAGTAATCAGATTTAGGAAATAGGTTGGTATTGATTTGCTCAGTAGTGCAGGTGTTGCACTGTTCAAAAGGCTTCCTGTTGCGACTATCGTTGTGCTTGTCGCGGCAGCACCTATCGCAGCAGCACCTATCGCGGCAGAGGTATGTTGTGACTTGTCCTATCCCTAGGCCCAAGTTCTGTCGATGAACACGTCTTAGATGATACCTCCCGGCGTGAATCGAAGGATGAACATCGATGTTTATGAATTCTTCCTTAGTTGCTTAACCTTGTACCTATCCCTAGGCCAAGATGGTTTAACAATAAACTGGAAAAACACGTATTTAATTCTTTCGAATACTAAACTCTCCTGATATTAAGTAAATGGATGACCTCACAATGATCTCCCGATACTTTTATAAGATGGTGAAACCAGAGTAAATAAACTTGAAGCTTTTTTTGAATTGAACAGAAAAATCCTAAAAACAGTACAATCCTTGCAACTACTTTACAAGATCAACCGGTAGCCCTAGGGGAAGTTTAGAACATGATGGAGAGAGAGAAACGACTAGGGTTTTGGGGGAAGACGACTAAGAGCTTGATATCCCTTGCCTAGTCGAATTACAAGCCTATATATACGCCTTGGGTCCAAGTTTTCTAATATGGCAAGAGTACAAGTTTAAATTAAAGTACAACTCTTATTAAAGACTAAATATTCTGAGTAGATGTCTTTAATTCGTCCTCTTTTCTTGCTTTGACTTTATTCCTCGAACTTTGGACCCGGCCTTCCTTCTGCCTCACGGATCAGAAAAATATGGGAGTAGTCCACGACATACCGGCTTAAAACCCTCTATCTGTCGAGCTTCACTTTGCTTTTCCACCTTAGTGTCTTCACTATCATCTTCTCTGCCACGGAAGATGTCACGACAAGCAGTGTTCTATGTTCCTCAGCTCCAATTCCGCAACGCGCCTCTAATTTTTTGCTGCCCTATATGCTGTCATGGCAGATACCTGCAAAAAGTAATCGAAATCAGCAACATCTGTGCATTTTTTTCTAATTGTGATGGGTATGAAAATTCTATCCTAAAATGCAACTAAACATGCTTGAGTGCAGCAAAAGTGTGGATATATGAGGGTCAAAATATTGAACTTTTATGCACTCAACATAAGGCTATAACAACGAGGAGTGGGAAACAGCTACAAGAGCCGAAAATAAAAGAAACACCTAATACGGAATCGACCCTACAGACACCTACCGAGAACACTACCACGGCAGAAGAGAAACAGCCTGCTGTCGTCATCCCTGCCACGACAGCAGAAGAAGTAGAGGAGCAGACAGAAGAAGCTGAAGATTGTGAGCCTCCTCAGATCCGATTCCCATGTGAAAGACGCCTAGAAGACTGCCGTCCTTAACCCCATTTTCCACAGCGGTTGAAAAAACAGAAACAAGAGAACCAGCTTAAGAAAATCTATGATGTTTTTAAGCAAGTACATATTAACATTCCGTTGTTGGAGGCCATCAAGCAGATGCATGTTTATGCAAAGTTCCTTAAAGATGCAATTTTCAGGAGATCCAGACTTGGGGAATTTGAAACTGTAATGATGACAGAAGGATGCATGGCAATCCCACATAAGCGCCCACCCCCAAAGAAGAAGGATCCTGAGAGTTTCATCATACCATGCATTATTGGTGATGAGTTTGTGGGTAAGGCACTTTGTGATCTTGGTGCTAGTATTAATCTAATGCACAAATCTATTTTTCAGAAGCTAGGTATTGGATAAGCAAGACCCACAACAGTCATGCTGCAACTGGCAGACCGCTCTTACGTATAGTCGGAAGGAAAGATTGAATATATTTTGGTAAGAGTGGATAAATTTATATTTCCTGCTAACTTTCTTGTTTTAAACTGTGAAGCAGATGAGAACGCACCGATCATCCTAGGGCGGCCCTTCTAGCCATAGGTAGAACAGTGATCGATGTAGAGAAAGGAGAACTGACTATGAGAGTCAATGACCAGCAGATAAAGCTCAATGTTCTCCAAGCCATTAAACAAGCTGATGCAGAGGAAGAATGTAAGGCAATATCAGAAGTAATCATAGACCAACCTTGCATCAGATCAAGTTGTCATGATAGACAATTTGGTCACTGCCAGCGCAGTCACTTAGCATACTGTCACGACAACGATGACAACAGCGACTCCTCAGTCAATGAAAAATCTGACACTGAAGGTTCTGAGGAGGTAAATTGGATAGGCACACGTCCAGGTAAGTTCTTCGAGCCTTTGAATTATGCCTCGAATGAACATGTGATCCAAAAGCCTTATATTGAGTAGCTACATGTTTTAGATCTCAAGCCCTGCCAGGGCAACTAAAATGTATTTTTCTTGGTCTTAATGATACGTTGCCCGTAATCATCTCTTCTAAGTTGATGCAGGAACAGGAACAACAACTGATCAGGATGCTACAGCAGCATAAGAAGGCGATTGGACGGACCATTGCCGACATCCAAGACATCAGTCCGGCAATTTGTATGCACAAGATCCTCTTGGAGGATGACCATAAGCCGACGATTGATGCCCAGAGAAGACTAAATGAAGCCATACGAGAGGTGGTCCGAAAAGAAATTATCAAGTGGCTTGATGCTGGAATTATCTATGCCATCTCGGATAGCAAGTGGGTGAGCCCTGTGCAATGCGTACCCAAAAAAGGGAGGAATAACTGTGGTAACTAACAAGGACAACGAGCTAATCTCCACCAGGACTGTGACCAGTTGGAGGGTTTGTATGGACTACCGGAAGCTTAATAAAGCTACCCGGAAGGACCACTTCCCCTTACCCTTTATTGATCAAATGTTAGATAGATTAGCGGGGAAGCCTTATTATTGTTTCCTTAATGGTTACTCAGGTTACAATCAAATCGTAATTGCACTGGAACACAAGGAGAAGACAACCTTCACATGCCCATACGGAATATACGCCTTTCGAAGAATGCCATTTGGATTATGCAATGCACCATCAACTTTTTAGCGGTGTATGATGGCAATATTCTCGAATATGGTGGAAGATTTCTTGGAGATCTTCATGGATGACTTTTCTATCTTTAGAGACAGTTTCAACGATTGCATAGGCAATTTGAAGAAGGTGCTTGAAAGATGTGAGGAGGCAAACCTTGTATTGAACTGGGAGAAATGCCACTTTATGGTGGATGAGGGCATAGTGCTGGGACACAAGGTCTCCTGCCGCGTCATAGAAATGGACAGAGCAAAATCGAAGTTATTGAAAAACTGCCGCCACCCATAACAGTCAAGGGCATTCGAAGTTTCTTGGGACACGCAGGGTTTTATCGTAGATTTATTGGCAATTTTTCTAAAATCACTAAACCCATGTGTCTCTTGTTGGAACATAATAGGGCCTTTGACTTCAATACTGAATGTACTGAAGCATTCAGGACACTGAATGAGAAGTTGGTAACAGCCCCAATAGTGCAGCCACCAGACTAGAGTTTATCGTTCGAGATAATGTGTGACGCCAGTGACTATGCTGTCGGGGCAGCACTAAGGCAACGGAAGGAGAAACTCTTCCACGTTATATATTATGCCAGAAAAACCTTAAATGATGCCCAGATAAAATACACCACAACAGAGAATGAGTTGTTAGCGGTGGTGTTCGCTTTTGACAAGTTCCGACCGTACATACTTGGAACAAAAGTGGTGGTACATACATATCATTCAGCACCGAAATATCTGTTCACCAAGAAGGATGCAAAACCACGATTGATACGTTGGATTCCGCTATTGCAAGAATTTGATATAGACATCATCAAGGACAAGAAGTGAACAGAAAACCAAGTAGTTATTCACTGCCACCAGCACAGCCGCGATAGCCATGGCGGCAGGTAAGCTTCCTGAAATCCCTTGGTATGCTGACATAGTAAATTACCTTGTTAGTGGTTTATTACCTCCTGAACTTAACTACCAAGCAAGGAAGAGGTTTCAAAATGATACAAAACATTATTATTGGGATAGGCCTCTTCTATTTAAGCATTGTGCAGATCAGATCATCAGGAGATGCATACCACAGGAAGAAGTGCTCCACCACTGCCATGCTGCTCCTTATGGAGGACACTTTGGAGGATACAAAACTACTGCCAAAGTTCTGCAATCTGGTTTCTATTGGCATACATTGTTTAAAGATGCACAAGCGTTTTGACAAGTGCCAAAGGACTGTAAACATCTCTAGAAGGCATGAGATGCCCCTGCAGAACATTCTCGAAGTTGAAATTTTTTATGTTTGGGGAATCAACTTCATGGGACCATTCCCAGCTTCTTGTGGGAATTTGTACATACTGTTGGCAGTAGACAGCGTGTCCAAGTGGGTAGAAGCTATCGCCACACAAAAGAATAATGCCAAGACCTGCAAAGATTTCTCCACAAACATATCTTGACAAGGTTGGATATCCCATGGGCGATCATTAGTGATGAGGGTAGGCACTTTGACAACAGGGTAATTGCTAGTGCGTTGAAAAAGTATGGAGTTAAGCACAAGATCACAACATTATATCACCCTCAAACCAATGGGCAGACTGAAATCTCAAATAGAGAAGTGAAGAACATCCTAGAAAAGATGGTTAAACCAACTAGGAAGGACTGGTCTCTTCACCTGAATGATGCATTATGGGCCTACAAAACTGCATTTAAAACACCATTGGGAATGTCACCCTACTGCCTCATCTACGGAAAAATTTGCCACTTACCTATCGAGATAGAACATATGGCATATTGGGCTATCAAGACAGTTAACATGGACTGGGACAAAGCAAGGCAGAAAAGGCTACTGGACTTAAATGAAATTGAAGAAATTCGAGCCATGGCCTACGACAACGCCAAAATTTATAAGGACAAAACAAAGAAGTGGCACGACAGAAAACTGCTACCACAACAGTTCACACCAGGGCAGAAGGTGTTGTTGTTCAACTCTAGGTTGAAGCCCTTCCCAGGAAAGCTGAAGTCTAGGTGGTATGGACCTTTCCAAGTAGTCCAGGTTTTTCCTCATGGTGCCATCACAATAAGATCAATCAAGGATGGGCACCAATTCAAAGTCAATGGACAAAGGCTAAAGCACTATCAGGGGACTGAAGCCCCAGGAGAGCAGGAAGTAGTTACTTTAGGAGATGCCCCTCAATGCACCCCTAATTTAACTTAGTTTTATTTTATGTTATTTTAATTTTGTTCCTATAGGAAATAAGAATTTAATATTTTGTTTATTTCAGTTTTCAGGTAAATAAAAAGAAGCAGAGTAAAGAGAAAGAATGAATCAGCCACCACACTTACAACAACCCAAGAAGCCCAATAGTAACAAGGCTGTCGTGACAGCCGGTCACCAGCTGTCGTGGCAGACGCGCAAAATCCAGCCTATCACGAAGCTGTCGTGACAGACACGGAAACGCGTTACAGACGCACAGCAGACACGGAAACCGCGTGACAGCTAGCTTCGTTTTTCACGCCACCCGTTACAGCTTTAACGGGCAGAAAATCCCGTTCTATATAAACCCTTACCTCCACTTCATTTTTCACCTCATTCTCTTCTCTTTACTTTGTTTCCGAGCATTTTAGCTTTTCAAGTATTTTCTTTCATTTCTACAGTTTCCTTACAATGACGACGAGATCGACCAGAAGAAGTGATGCCTCCACATCTGTCGCGGTAGTCTCCACTCCTAGCCACAGCAAAATCCCAAGAAGTTCGCCTCAGCAGATTCAGAGAAAAGATACTATGAATCTTTTCAGAAAAGGGAGATGTGGGAGGAAAGAGGCTTCACCTACACAAAGAAGACATGAGATCTAGGGCTTGAAGGGTTCATTACCAAATGGATAATTGCATTAAAGTGGTAGATGTTTGCGACACAACTTGAGAAGATGAACGTTACACTTGTCCACGAATTTTATGTTGCCGTCACATCAAAGGATGCCACGATAGTCACTATTAGGGGTAACAAAATCTCTCTCGAGCCAACCTACATCAATACTCTATATGGCATATATGTTGGCAGGAAAGAGGATGCACACATCAGGTTTATTAGCAATCTGTCATCGACAGACTATGACGGCATCAAGGCAGACCTGACTGAAGAGGGCACCAACTGGAACGAGGACCCAAAACACAGATGGACGGTGCGCAGAACCCAGCTCACACCTGCTACCAAGCTTTGGAACCACTTTCTAAAAAAGCGTCTCATGCCAACATCTCACAACACAACAGTGGACCGACAAAGGCTCGCCCTTGTACACTCCATCATTAATGAGCGGCAGATCAACGTTGGCAAATACATCCTCGATGGCATCCATGAGTGTGCATTAAGAGTAATGGGCCCCCTCTTCTTCCCCTACTTAATCATATCCCTCTTCCGAGCCAACAATGTGCCAGAAAATGATGAAGACGTGAAGATCTAGGGCAAGGGGTGGACGCAGCAGAACATCTACAGCTTGATGGAGCTGAAGGCAGCCACCCCAATGGCATATGTTGATCCCTCTGCCAGGACAGAACCCGACTCTAAAGAACTTGTCGCGGTAGAGCCGGAGCAGACAGAGCCCACACAACCAGCAGACACCTCCTCCAACCAAATCATTCAACTGCTGAAAAAGATGGAGGCACAACAGCTGGGATTCATGAGGGATTTCACCACTGCCACGACAAATTTTATTAAAGTTGGGCTTAAATATCCAAATGTGCAGTTCTCTCCTTTGGATAATTGAGCTTAATTATCCTGAGCAGACAGCTGCCTCTGCTTCACCCTCTGCCACGGCCGGAGACGGCGACAGACGATATGCCACTCCCCGAGGAACCAAATGAAAGGAACCACTGCCAGAGATAGACCCAAAATATTTCAAAGGTTTCTCTTCCTCCTCAGTCTGGCAGAATGACTCCGACTCCGAGCCCTTTGTCGTCCGGGACATAGCCAAGGACTTCCCTCCTATGAAGAAGAAAAAGCTTGACATTAATGTTGAGGGGCCCTACCGCGACAGAGCAAATGACAGTAGCAACGACAATGAACTCGAGGTCCTGGACAAGGCCCCAAAAATCTCACCTACTAGAGTCCAGCCACCTCGAGAGGCCAAGAAGAAGGTAGCCTCACCCTCTTCAAATCCAAAGCCATCCTCTGTCACCAAAGCAACTGCCCGCAGACAGCTCTGCATCGATAGCAATAGTAACGACAGCTCTTCAACTTAAGTTCTTTTACTCTTTTTGTCGTCTATGTTTTATTTGATGTTTGTGATGTTTTTATTTATATTTTGTGTCATGCATTGAGGATAATGCAACCCTCTTTTGGGGGTAGGCGGTCCTCCTTTAATTAATGAACTTAATTTAAGTTGTGTCTCATTACTAGTTATTTTTGTGTCAAAATATAAATGTATATATATATATATATATTGGCTTAAGTCTTTGAACTGCACTTACCTGTCGCGACATTCTCTGTCGTGACAGTGTCTTTAGGGTGTTTTAAGAATTATTTAGAGCCTTGCTATAGTTCTAAACTTTAAAAACACCTTTGTGACTTATATGTTGTCTAGACTACTGTTAGTAAACTTAGAATAGAAAGCTTAACCACTTGAGTTAGAAAAAAATGGAAAAGAAAAACTTAGACTTAGTTGCCCCTAGAGGTGCCTAACACCGGCTCTAGGAAGATAGCTAGAGGTGCAAAAAACCGGCTCTAGTAGAAATAAGAAAAACTTTGGTCTAAGTTAGAAAAAACTAAAGGAGCCCAAGAATTGCCTCCAGTCAAAAACTAAAGGAGCCTAAGAATTGCCTCCATTTAAAAATTAGTTTGAAATAAAACTCAAGTGAGTAGCATAACTATTCTAGTTACTAAGGAGTCTAGGCATATATATGTTCACAAAACATGCACACACTTGCACAAGAATTATAGCATTACTCCGGATAAGTCCATAAACACTCGAAAAGGTACTGCTCTTGATAGTGAAGGTGTTATAGGTAATAGTTGTTCACTGAGTTAAGCCAAAGCCAAAAAGTTTCATTCTTAGTTAGGTTGCATTAGCTTGAGGACAAGTGATAACTTGAGTTTGGGGGTGTGTTGAGTGCATAAATGTTCTATATTTTAGCCCTCATTTACACATATTATTGATGCACTCAAGCATGTTTAGTTGCATTTTAGGATAGATTTTACATAAACATCACAAATGGATAATATTGCACAAATGCTGCTGATTTTGGTTTATTCTTGCAGGTACCTGTCGTGGCAGCATCCAGGGCAGTAGAGGATCAGAAGTTAGTTGCAGAGCTGGAGTGAAGGATTGAAGGAGACTGTCTATTACAACATTGTCGTGACATCTATCGTGGCAGAAGAGGCGACAGTGAAGACCATGGTGATAGAAATTGCGAAGTGGAGTTTGATCGATAATGCACTTAAAGCCTGATTTTTGTGGACCACTCGCATAACTGTCGAAGCCCAGAAGCACAAGGAAGGCCTTGCCCTAAGTTTGAGGAAAAAGTCAAAGCAAGAAGATAGAGCGAATTAAAAGACATCTACTCGGAGACTTAGTCTTTAATAGAGTTGTACTTTAATTCAAACTTGTATTCTTGGCCATTAAGAAAACTCAAGTCCAAGGCCTATATATATATATGCTTGTAATTCGACAAGGCAAAGGATATCTAGCTCCTAGCCGTCTTCCCCCAAAACCCTAGTCGTTTTCCCCTCTTCATAATGCTTTAAATTTCCTCTAGGGCAAAGGGTTGATCTTGTAAGGTAGTTGTAAGGATTGTATTGTTCTTAGGATTTTTTTTTGTTCAATTAATAAAAGCTTCAAGTTTATTTACTCTGGTTTCAACATCTCATAAGAGTATCGGGAGAGCAATGTGAGGTTATTCATTTACTTAATATCGGGAGAGTTAAGTATATGAAAGGAGAAAATACGAGTTTTCTAGTTTATGGTTAAACCATCTTGACCTAGGGATAGGTACAAGGTTAAGCAGCTAAGGAAGAATTCACAAACATCGGTGTTCATCCTTCGATTCACGTCGGGAGGTATCATCTAAGACGTGTTCATCGACAGAACTTGGACCTAGGGATAGAACGAGTCACAACAGGGATTCTTGCTAAACTTGAAGTACGGAGTTGTTGATCTCTGCCGCGACATCAACAGACCTTTGTCGCGACATGTGCTACTGCGACAAGCTCGACGACAGACGCAACAGAAAGTCTTCTAAATAGTGCAACACCTGCACTACTGAGCAAATCAATACCAGCCTATTTTCTCAATCTGATTCCTTTATCTATTTTAGTTTATTTCCAAAATTACTCAAAACTATTTATTAAATTCATCTATTTCCTTGTGCATTCTTTTAAAGATAGAAGTATTTCCAGTTCTTGTGGAGATGATATCCGATACTTAGTATCACATTATTACTTGCGACGTGTATACTTGCACCCAATTGCGATAGACTCTTTTACACGCAACAGGATCCATAGACGTTAGTAGCAAGAAATTTAGTCCCCTTAAGAATCCATTTTTCTATTTCATACTTTTTAGTTGAAGTGGTTAGTTCTTTTGGGACCCAAACACTTCTAAAACATTTTCCATTTATAAATCTAGTGGCACTAGATTGTCTTACATAAAAATTTGATTTTCCAAGATTATTTTTCTTTTCAAGCTCTTTGGAAATCAAATCTTTTTCTTCTTGAACTTTATGAAGCAAATTTTGTAAATCAAAACATTTTTGTTCAAACTCATGGAGTTTTGCTTCAAGTTCAATTTTGGTTTTAGAAATCTAATCATTTTGAATTTTCAAGTTTGAAATCACTTTCTTGTTTTTCAAAATGTGATATTTAAACTCTAAAACCAAATCATCATATGCATCTTGAAATTCATCAAAAGAATATGAACATGAAGTAGATGAATTAGAAATTACCCTTGAATCTTCTTCGATGGCCATAAGGCAAAGGTTGGCTTGTTCATCGTCGGTGGAGTCTTCATCAATCCAAGTAGCCACATATGCCTTCTTATGGCTTGAAGTGCTTGCCCTCTTCTTCTTCATTGATTATCGTTCGAGTTCTTTCATTGCTTTCCTCATGAAAGAGGCACACTTCTTGAAGA
The DNA here is from genome assembly GCA_958450335.1 of Hibiscus tridactylites. NCBI lineage: Eukaryota > Viridiplantae > Streptophyta > Magnoliopsida > Malvales > Malvaceae > Hibiscus > Hibiscus tridactylites. The sequence continues at coordinate 41,504,956 of OY288280.1, forward strand.
GATGAACTATCTCTTCTTCATCATCCTCCTCCTCACTTGTATCAACATGGTTGCACTTGGAGGACTTTAGAGTCATGGAATTCGCGTGGATGCCTAGCTCCATGATCTTTTTCTTCCCCATCCTTCTTATCTTTTCCTTCTTCTTCTCATCCTCTTTGTCTTTCTTCATAATTTGGTGAGTGAGAAGTGACCCCATGAGTTCATCAAGCTTCAAACTCTTCAAATTCTTAACTTCGATGATGGTGGACCTCTTTGAGTCCCATGACTCGGGAAGAGAATAGATAAGCTTTCGGACAAGCTTTTCTTCTAGAATGACTTCTCCATAACCCTTAAGTCCATTGGTGATGATGGAGAATCGATGGAACATCTTCTTAATGTCCTCTTTCGGATCCATTTTGAAGTTTTCATACTCTAGGTTGAGGAGGCCGATCTTGGTCTCCTTTACTTCGTTTGTCCCCTGGTATGTAACCTCGAGCTTGTCCCAAACTTCTTTGGCACTCTCGCAAGAAGACACCATCTCGTAGATGATGAGGCTAAGTGCACAAAAGATGAAGTGCAAAGCCTTGCAACTTAGCTCCATCTTCTTACGATCGTCGACACTTCATTCTGCCTTGCTTCATTTAGGTACGAACGGGTCATCTTCAATGATACCCTAAAGCTTGTAGTCTTTGAATTTGACAAAGAACATCATCGCTGTCTTCCAATAAGCATTATTGGTCCTGTCGAAGAAGGGCGGCTTGTCGATGGATTGCGCCATTGAACCAGTTGTTTGAAATGTTGATTGAGCTTTCCGAATCTCCTCAATAGGGTGTTTATCCTCTTCAATTGAGCCAAGCTCTGATACCAATTGTTGGGTTTTACGTGCTCGATTTCCTTCAACCCTTCTTGCTCGCCAAGTGTTGCGTGTAAAAGAGTCTATCGCAATTGTAGTGCAAGTGTACACGACGCAAGTAGTAAAGTGATACGAAGTATCGGATATCGTCTCCACAGGGATTGGGCTAATAGCTTCACCTTATTTCACTGCACGAAGTAAAGAAAATATTTAAGAGAATTGTCACGAAAGTAATAAGGAAAAACGTAAATAAAAGAGTTGGAATATATCAAGATAGAGAGAATGGGTTGGTATTGAATTGCTCAGTAGTGCAGGTATTGCAATGCTTAGGAACTCCAATTCTGTCGTCGTGCCTGTCGCGGCAGCACCTGTCGCGGCAGCTGTCTGTTGGTCGTCACGGCAGCAAACACACCAACTCAGTACTCCAAGTTTCGCAAGAATCCCAGAATTGCCTTGGCTTATCCCTAGGTCCAAGTCTGTCAATGATCACGTCTTGATGATACCTCCCGGCGTGAATCGAAGGATGAACACCGATGTGTATGAATTCTTCCTTAGCCACATAACCTTGCCCTATCCCTAGGCACAAGATAGTTCAACTATAAACTAGAGAACTCGCTCTTATTTCTTTCGTATACTTAACTCTCCCGATGCTAAGTAAATGGATAACCTCACAATGCTCTCCCGATGCTCTTGCAAGATATTAATAACCAAAATAAGAGAACTTGAAGTGTATTTTATTGAACTTGGAAAATCCTAAAACAAAACAACCCTTGCAACTACTTTACAAATCAACCCGTGGCCCTAGGGGGTTTTTAGAACATAACAACGGCGGGTAAACGGCGTAGGGGTTTGGTTGTCGGTTATGGGGTATATGATGCCTCCTAGGTTAAAATATATGCCCTTATATAAGCTTTGGGCTCAAGTAGTCTAAGTTAACAAGGATTAGAATTTTAATTAAAAGTAAGATTCTAATAAAGACTTAATCTTCAAGTATCCTACTTTTCAGCCGCCTTCCTTGTTTCTTGGGATTTCCTCTCCTTGAGCTTTGGCTTGACATATCTTTTGATCAGGGGCTTGGAAAAATATAGGGTTTTCACACGACAGACGAGCATAATTTTCTCTATCTATCGAGGTCCACTTTGCTTTTCCTCCACTGTCTTGCTGTCGTCCTCTGTTGTCACGGCAGATCCATGGCAGCATCGTCCTCATCGTCTGCTTGTCCAGTTCAGCTTTCCTGCTTATCTACCCTGCGCCCGCCTTCACCGTCTACGACGGCGGCAACCTGCCAAAAACATCCATTTTTAGTAGAATCTGTGCCTTTTTTATATTTGTGATGTTTTGCTGTAAACTAACCTAAATGCAATGAAATGATGCTTGAATGCAGCAGAAATATGGGTTAAAAAGGGTGTAAATAATAGAACTTTTACACACTCAACACACCCCCAAACTCAAGTTTTTGCTTGCCCTCAAGCAACTAAGACCTAAAAGAAAAATGATATATTTTTGTTTTGGCTTTCAAACAGTGAACTTTCCCTTACCCGTCATTCGTTCCATGTGGCGGCAGCAACCTGTCTGATAATTTAGGATCTGTCCGGACTCTCAATATAGTTCTCGTGCAGTGTGTGCATGCTTGTGAACAGTTATATGCTAAGACTCTCTTAGTTTCACTAGAATATTCAACTCTTAACTTGAATTTTTATGCCAAAGTTTATCTTTTTGAAGGCACATTTTCATGCTTCTTTTGTTTTGACTCGATTTCTCTATTTTTCAAGCTAAAGTTTTACTAGAGCCAGTTTTAGGCACCTCTAGTTAACTTCCTAGAGCCAGTTTCGGGCACCTCTAGTTAACTTCCTAGAGCCAGTTTCGGGCACCTCTAGGATTTTTGAGTCTCTTTTTCTAAACTTCTTTCCTAGAGCCAGTGTTAGGCACCTCTAGGGGCTATTCAAGTGCTAAGCTTCCTATTCTAGTTTGGCTAAAAGAGGTCTAAGCACTATAACAGTCACAATGGTGTTTAAGTTTTCAGAACTATAGAAAGGCTCTAAACTTCTCCTTAAACTATCCTAAAGATGCTGCCACGACAGAGCTGTCACGACAGGCAAGTTCAATTCACAGTTTTAAGCCAAAATTTTCAAGATTTTTTTTTTTTGAAAAGTACTAAGTAAAAGACACAAAATTTAATTAAGATGTACTCCATGAATATGGAGGGTTGCCACCCCCAAACTCAAGGGTTGCATTGCCCTCAATGCAAATGACAAAATAAAAATGAAAACATATGAAGGCAATACATCACAAAATATATATGGCAGACAGCAATAAGAAGATAAGAAACTTAAATTTTAATCATTGTCTTCACTGCTGCTGCTGAGGCGGATTTGGCGACGGATTCTAGCTCTTGGGTCAGGCTGGGCAGGTTGCTGTACAGCCTGAATGTCCAAGCTGTTGCCGCTGCTGTCACTGCTACTGCTGCTGCTGCTTGTCTTTGGCAGAGTTTTCTTGTTTGCCATTCTTTTCTGCCTCTTGACCGGTGTAAATTCTTTCGACAAGTTTCTCCGAATGGAGGGTTCAGCATCGCTTTCTGCCCAGATGAATGAGGAAGAGAACCCAGCAACAAAGGCATCAATGTCATCTGAGGGAACCGGTCGCTTTGTTCTGGGGGCGGATGTTTCGGCATGAGGGCTGCCGGCTGCCGTCGGGGCAGGTGATGGAGTGGAGGCAGCATATGGTGTATGTGGTGTGGCAGCAGGTGTAGGTGTGTGGGCATGGGTGGGGACAGTGAAGTAGTGGGCGGGGAAGGTGGGAAAGACAACATCAGGGAAATTTAAAGTATTGTGAATGAAATTTACCGTGGATGCGGCAAAGTCCTTGATGAATGTCATGAGGCCCAACTGTTTGTCCTCTATCCTTTGAATAACAGCAAGGATTTGATGGGATGGGTATGTCGGGGCAGCAGCTGCGGCAGGTTTAGAGTTTGGCTGTTCTGACGATTCAGCTGGGGCGGCAGCGGGGTTGAAAGAGGAGAGGGAAGTTGCCACTGTCAGATCCATGAGGCTGATGATATTTTTGTATGTCCAACCCCGTCCTTTTACTATACGGTCGATGTCAGCTTCCGGCACGGTAGAACAACGACAGAGGGATGTGATGAGGTAGGGAAGGCATAGGAGGGCCATCGATCTCTGCTGGTCAACGGTGGTGTGATGTGATGACGGCAGGATCCTCTTCTTGATAAAGGCATTCCACAGTTGTGCCTCCGGCAGCAGTTGCCCTGTCTTCACGGTGTGGGGATTTTTGCGGCTTATGTTCCATTCAGTCCCTTCTTCCGTCACTTCTGCCATGACAACATCATAGGTAGCATCATCTTTTTCCCCCGGACAGTTACTACTGTTGCCGTCTTGCTGTCGATGGCAGCATAGAATTCCCTTACCAGCGTTTCGTTCATCTCTGATGGTTGCTCCGCAAATGATTCCCACAAAAGTGCTCTAATCGTCCTTGCAATGAAAGGTTTGAGGCCCAGCTTAACTGCCCTTGGAGTGTAAATAAAGCCTATTTCTTCCCATAAATCTCTAGTAGCAAAGGATTGTGGGGTAGATGCTGCCGGTGAAGAGGTTGAGGAAGCACTGCGGCGGGTTCTTCTGGAAGACATGTTAGTTGCAAGGGTTGTTGAAAGTAAAATAAAGCAAATGAAAACTAAAGGGGAGAGCAAGTAAGAAAAGCAGAAGTGAGTGAAAATGAAACGAGGTTTTATAGAAAAGGAATTTCTGCCCGTTGAAGCTGTAACGGCAGGCGTGAAAAACGGGGCGACTGTTGAGTTTTGGCGTGTCTGACGCGTCTGACATGTAATTATGCGTCTGTTATGCGTCTGTCACACGCTTCTGTGTCTGCCGTGTCAGTCTGTTGATAGCCTGTCTTATGCGTGTCTGCGGCGGCAGCTGGAACGACATGCTTCAATAAATGGGCTCTGTTGGGCTGATGGATGGATGGTGGGCTTGGGTCACTTCTCCTTTTCTTCTTGACTCCCTTATTTCCTAAAAACAGAAAATATAAAAACATTATTCGAATAAAATAAACCTAATTTCCTAATAAATAATAAATAATAAAAATAAATAAATAAAAATAAAATTTAGGTTAAATTAGGGATGCATTGTGGGGCATCTCCTAAAGTAACCACTTCCTGTATTCATGGGGCTTCAGTCCCCTGATAGTGCTTGAGGCGCTGTCCGTTGACTTTAAATTGGTGCCCGTCTTTTAACGATCGGATTGTGATGGCACCATGGGGAAAAACTTGTACAACTTGGAACGGGCCAGACCATCTAGACTTTAGCTTTCTTGGGAAGAGTTTCAGTCTAGAATTGAACAACAACACAAGCTGCCCTAGGCAGAACTGTCGTGGCAGCAACTTCCTGTCATGCCACTTCTTAGTTTTCTCCTTGTAGATCCTGGCATTGTCGTAGGCCATTGTCCGTATTTCTTCAATCTCGTTCAAATCTAACAGCCATTTCTGGCCTGCCTCGTCCAAGTCCATATTCACTGCCTTGATTGCCCAGTATGCCCTGTGCTCGATCTCGACAGGCAGATGACAGGTTTTCCCATAGATCAATCGGTATGGAGACATGCCCAATGGAGTCTTAAAAGCTATCCTATATGCCCATAATGCATCATTAAGGAGTAAAGACCAATCTTTCCTAGTTGGCTTAACCATCTTCTCAAGAATGTTCTTCACTTCCCTATTGGATATCTCAGCTTGTCCATTGGTTTGTGGGTGGTATGCTGTCGCGATCCTGTGCTTGACACCATATTTCTTCAAGGCGGCAACAATAACCCTATTGTCAAAATGTCTCCCTTCATCACTGATAATCGCCTTAGGGATGCCAAATCTAGAAAAATGTTTTTGTGTAAAAAAATTTGGACTGTTTTGGCATCATTCTTTTGAGTGGCGATAGCTTCAACCCACTTAGAGACATAATCCGCTGCTAGGAGGATGTATAGATTTCCACATGAAGATGGAAAAGGTCCCATAAAATTGATCCCCCAAACGTCGAAGATTTCGACTTCTAGAATGTTCTGCAGTGGCATCTCGTTTCTCCGCGAGATGTTTCCTGTCCGCTGGCACCTGTCACAGTTCTTGTAGAAGTCATGTGCATCTTTATATAGTGTCGGCCAGTAGAACCCTGACTCCACCACCTTGGCAGCAGTTTTGTTGCCTCCTAAGTGACCTCCATATTGTGAAGCATGGCAGTGATGGAGAATGTCTTCTTGCTCTTCTTGTGGTACACATCTCCTTATAACCTGATCTGTACAGATTTTGAAAAGAAGAGGTTCGTCCCAATAATAATGCTTAACATCATTTTGGAACCTCTTCCTGGCTTGATAATTAAGATCAGAAGGAAGTATTCCGCTAACTATAAAATTAACGAAATCAGCATACCAGGGGAGTTCAGAAGACTTACCTGCTGCCATGGCTGTCGCGGCAGCGATTGCGGCAGCAAAGAGCTACTCGTCTGGGAAGGTCTCCAGTATATTTGTCTCATCGATTGGTAGACTCTGTCCCTTCTCCAACCTTGACAAGTGGTCTGCCACCGGATTTTATGTTCCTTTTTTATCCTTGATCTCAAGGTCGATATCTTGCAATATCAGGATCCACCGTATCAATCTAGGCTTTGCATTCTTTTTCGCGAACAGATATTTCAGGGCAGAATGGTCTGTGTGCACTATTACTTTTGTTCCAAGTATGTATGAACGAAACTTGTCGATGGAGTATACCACAGCTAATAGCTCCTTTTCTGTGGTGGTGTAGTTCACTTGGGCGTCATTCAACGTCTTGCTGGCATAATATATGACATGAAACAACATATCTCTGCGCTGCCCAAGTGCTGCCCCGACAGCATAGTCACTAGCATCACACATAATCTCAAATGGCTGTGTCCAGTCTGGTGGCTGTACTATTGGGGCTGTTACTAGTTTTTCCTTCAGAACCTTGAATGCTTCAGTACATTCATCATTAAAGTTAAAGGGTCGGTTCTGCTCTAAAAGATGGCACAGGGGTTTAGTGATTTTTGAGAAATTTGCAATGAATCTCCGGTAAAAACCAGCATGCCCTAAAAAACTTCTAATGCCCTTGATTGTAGTTGGCGGCGGCAGCTTCTCAATCACTTCTATCTTGGCCCTGTCGACTTCTATCCCACGACAACTAATCTTATGGCCAAGGACTATCCCTTCGTCCACCATAAAGTGGCATTTTTCCCAATTCAAAACAAGATTTGCTTTTTCACATCTTTCAAGTACCTTTTGAAGATTGTCGAGGCAGCTCTCAAAATCGTTTCCAAAGACGGAAAAATCATCCATAAATATCTCAAGGAAGTCCTCTACCATATCGGAGAATATTGCCATCATGCACCGTTGGAAGGTGACGGGTGCATTACATAGTCCAAACGGCATCCTCCTAAAAGCATACGTTCCGTATGGGCATGTGAAAGTCGTCTTTTCTTGATCCTCCGGTGCAATAGCAATTTGATTGTAACCTGAATAACCATCAAGAAAACAATAGTAAGGTTTTCCCGCTAATCTATCAAGCATTTGATCAATAAAGGGTAAAGGAAAATGGTCTTTTCGGGTAGCTTTGTTAAGCTTCCGATAGTCCATACAAACCCTCCAACCGGTCACAGTCCTGGTTGGGATTAACTCATTGTTCTCGTTGGTTATCACGGTCATTCCTCCTTTCTTGGGAACACATTGCACCGGGCTCACCCATTTGCTGTCGGAGATGGCGTAAATAACACCAGCATCTAACCATTTGATTATCTCTTTACGCACCACCTCTTTCATCGCATGGTTTAGCCGCCTTTGGGCATCAATAGTCGGCTTATGATCTTCCTCTAGAAGGATTTTTAGCATGCATAACGCCGGACTAATGCCTTGTGTGTCAACAATCGTCCATCCAATCGCCTTTTTGTGCTGCCTTAGCATGCCGATTAGCTGCCATTCCTGTTCCTGCGGCAACTTAGAAGAGATGATTACGGGCAGTGTGTCATTTGAACCAAGAAAAGCAAATTTTAACTGCCCTGGCAGGGGCTTAAGTTCTAAGGCAGGTGGTTCAACAGTAGATGGCTTTTGGATTAAATGGTTATCTGAAGTATAATTCAAGGGTTCGAATAACTTACCTGGATGATTGCCTAACCAGTTTACCTCCTCCTGACCTTCAGTATCAGATGTATCGGATTCAGAGGAGTTGTTGTCGTCGTTGCTGTCGTGACAGTCCTATAGGTGGCTGCCGCGGCAGTGACCAAATTTAATATCGTGACAGCCCGACCTGATGCAGGGTTGATCAAGGGTAACGTCAGTGATAGCCTTGCATTCCTCGTCCACATCAGCATGTTTCATCGCTTGGAGAACATTCAACTTAATCTCTTGATCGTTCACTCGCATGGTGAGTTCTCCTTTCTCCACATCAATCAATGATCTTCCCGTGGCTAAGAAGGGTCGCCCAAGGATGACTAGTGCGTTTTCGTCTGCCTCACAATCTAAAACAAGATAGTCAGCAGGAAAAATAAACTTATCCACTCTTACCAGAATATCTTCAATTTTTCCCTCTGGATGAACGTAAGAGCGGTCTGCCAGCTGCAGAGTTACTGTCGTAGGCCGCGCCTTTCCAATACCTAATTTCTGAAAAACAGACTTTGGCATTAAATTAACACTAGCACCAAGATCACAACGTGCCTTACCCACAAATTTATTTCCGATTACGCAAGGTATGATGAAGCTCCCCAGATCCTTCTTTTTCTGGGGTGGCTGCCGATGAAGAATACTCATGCAACCTTCTGTCATCTTTACCGTTTCAAACTCCCCAAGTTTAGATTTTTTCGACATCACATCCTTGAGAAATTTAGCATAAACGGGCATCTCCCTAACGACATCTAACAGTGGAATATTAATATGAACTTGCTTAAAAATATCATAAATCTTTTTAAGTTGAGATTCATGCTTAGCTTGATGTATCCGTTAAGGAAAAGGTGGTGGAGGACGATAATCAGCAATACGTCCTTCCCACTGCATGCGAATCTGAGGACAGTAATCATCTTTTTTCTCCTCTGTCGCTTCTGCTGTCGTGACAGGCTCATCGGCAGCAGTCTGTTTATCACTTGTCGGGGCAGCTTCCTCGGCAGGTTTATCCAAGGCAAGTTCCTTTTCTGTTTCAGCTTCTTTTTCCTGCCCTGGTAGTTTCTTCCCACTCCTAGTAGTAATTGCCTTACATTGCTCATGTGTGGGCGGTCTAGCATTTTCAGTATTGCTAGGGAATCCTCCATTCTGCCTCGGCTTAATATGTTGAGAAACCTGACCCATTTGTGTCTCTAGAGATTTCAAAGTAGCTTTATGGTTTGTCATCCTCATCTCTGTTTTATCCATAAAGTTCTCCGTCTTCTTGACAAACTGATTCATATTCTCCATATACGTACCGGTCTGAGACATAAAGGTGGCCAGAGTCTGTTCCAATATACTGCTCGTGGCAGGTGGTGGCTGTTGTTGCAGTTGCGGCGGCAGTTGCTGTAGCGTTAGCAATCTAGGTCCTCCCTGATTCTGATTGTGTGCTTGAGGATTCAGGGCATTGTTAGGATTACTCCAGGAAAATTTGGGATCCTTCCTCCAATTGGGATTATAATTGTTGGAATTGTAATTCGGCTTGTAATTTCCAACATATTTTCCCTCTTCTACTTGTATTGGGCACTCATCCCGACTATGATTTCCCTCACAGATGGTACAAACTTCCTCAACAGCAAATCCTTGTAATCCATCATCGTTCAATAACCTTTTCATTGCTTTAGTAAGGAATGCTACCTGCGATTTCATAGTGCTGTCGGCCTCATAATCCTTGAGAGCAAGTACCCGTTTACCCCCTCTTCTTGCAGTCGGAAACTGCTCCTCATTCTTAGCTAGATTTTTCAAAACTTGCAATGCCTCGTCTGGATCTTTATCCAATAATAGTCTGTTTGCTGCAGAATCAATTCGAATGCGAGTTTGTAAGTTGGCAGCATTATAGAACTTAGTTACCTGATTCCAGACAGGGAATCCATGCATTGGGCAGTTCCGAAGAAGAGTAGTAAATTTGTCCCAGGCCTCGTGCATCGGCTCGTCATCTTCCTGTTGAAAAGTAGCAATTTCATTACGTAATCGCTCAGATAAATGCGAAGGATTAAAACGAGATAAGAATTCACGAGATAAATCTGCCCAAGTTACGATTGAACCCGGCGTAAGTTTATTCCACCAAGTTTTAGCTCTGTCCCTCAATGAATGGGGAAATAACGGAAGCCTCAGTATCTCCGGATTAACTCCTGGCAGTCTAAACGAACCACAGATCTCCTGGAACGTCTTGAGATGCTCTCTAGCATCTTCTGTCACAGCACCACTAAACTGCCCGGCATTGTTGATCATACTAAACATGACGGGTTTAAGCTCGAAGTTATCAACTTCAATATCCGGCAGCATGGTCTCCAGTTCTACATGATCGTTCAGCATGTAGTCACGACAGGACCGTCGTCCATCTGCTACAGGCGGGTCGCCGACAAGCGGTATACCTCCACCAGCGGGCAGATTACGGGCCATCTGCTCTAGCTGTTCCTCAAGATACTCGTTCCTGGCTAAAAGGTGGCGAAGTTGTTTCTTGAGATTGAAGGAACGTTCCATTTCCGGATCTAATTTATACTCAGGATCTTCACCTCTTTTAGATCTGCGCATAAACAAGAAAACCTCGTGAAAAGCAAGAGTTGAAAGTACTAACGAAAAATAGAAAAAGAAAAATTAAAAGAAAAACAAAAACAAAAACGAAAAGTGCAATAAAAGAAAGGTGTAGTTATGTTGCCAATCCCCGGCAACGACGCCAAAAACTTGTTGCATGTAAAAGAGTCTATCGCAATTGTAGTGCAAGTGTACACGACACAAGTAGTAAAGTGATACGAAGTATCGGATATCGTCTCCACAGGGATTGGGCTAATAGCTTCACCATATTTCACTGAACGAAGTAAAGAAAATATTTAAGAGAATTGTCACGAAAATAATAAGGAAAAACGTAAATAAAAGAGTTGGAATATATCAAGATAGAGAGAATGGGCTGGCATTGAATTGCTCAGTAGTGCAGGTATTGCAATGCTTAGGAACTCCAGTTCTGTCGTCGTGCCTGTCGCGGCAGCACCTGTCGCGGCAGCTGTCCGTTAGTCGTCGCGGCAGCAAACACACCAACTCAGTACTCCAAGTTTGGCAAGAATCCCAGAATTGCCTTGGCCTATCCCTAGGTCCAAGTCTGTCGATGATCACGTGTTGATGATACCTCCCGGCGTGAATCGAAGGATGAACACCGATGTGTATGAATTCTTCCTTAGCCACTTAACCTTGCCCTATCCCTAGGCATAAGATAGTTCAACTATAAACTAGAGAACTCGCTCTTATTCCTTTCGTATACTTAACTCTCCCGATGCTAAGTAAATGGATAACCTCACAATGCTCTCCCGATGCTCTTGCAAGATATTAATAACCAAAATAAGAGAACTTGAAGTTTATTTTATTGAACTTGTAAAATCCTAAAACAAAACAACCCTTGCAACTACTTTACAAATCAACCCGTGGCCCTAGGGCATTTTTAGAACATAACGACGGCGGGTAAACGGCGGAGGGGTTTGGTTGTCGGTTATGGGGTATATGATGCCTCCTAGGATAAAATCTATGCCCTTATATAAGCTTTGGGCTCAAGTAGTCTAAGTTAACAAGGATTACAATTTTAATTAAAAGTAAGATTCTAATAAAGACTTAATCTTCAAGTATCCTACTTTTCAGTCGCCTTCCTTGTTTCTTAAGATTTCCTCTCCTTGAGCTTTGGCTTGACATATCTTTTGATCAGGGGCTTGGAAAAATATAGGGTTTTCACACGACAGACGAGCATAATTTTCTCTATCTATCGAGGTCCACTTTGCTTTTCCTCCACTGTCTTGCTGTCGTCCTCTGCTGTCACGGCAGATCCATGGCAGCATCGTCCTCATCGTCTGGTTGTCCAGTTCAGCTTTCATGCTTATCTGCCCTGCGCCCGCCTTCACCGTCTACGACGGCAGCAACCTGCCAAAAACAGCCATTTTTAGTAGAATCTGTGCCTTTTTTATATTTGTGATGTTTTGTTGTAAACTAACCTAAATGCAATGAAATGATGCTTGAATGCAGCAGAAATATGGGTTAAAAAGGGTGTAAATAATAGAACTTTTACACACTCAACACCAAGTGTACAGAAGTTGAATATTTGGGTGTTTTAGTGGGAGGTGAAAAATTGGACAATAAGACACAAGGATTTATAGTGGTTCAACCTTCTAACCAAGGTCTAAATCCACTACCTTAGCTCCATACTAAGGATTTCAACAAATTCACTCTAGAATTTCGTCCCCTTTTCTCGGCTTAGGAGGAAACCGTTACAACGATTAAGCTAACTACCCTTAGCTTAATCAAACACTCTCTCACAAGAGAAATTCTTAAGCAAACTTGAAATCCCTCTAATAGGTAAGTGTTTGCACTATAAAGCTCTCACCTAAAACCTAAACACTTGAGCAAATTTAACAATATTTAGCTCACTAGTGTTTTCTATACAAGAATTGGACAATTTAAGCTCTAAAACAATTTCTTGATCATAGTGTTGCTGACAATTGAAGCATTAGTCTTCTCTTGATTCTTGGAGGTCCCTTTTATACTCCCAAATGAGTTTGTAGCCATTGAGGACTGTTGGGGTTGTTTTGGAGCCGTTGGAGACTTTATTTCCCACCATAAATGATGTTCTGCAGACGTCCATTTCGAAACACTCGACCCCGTTTCGGAACGCCATTCTTCAGAACTAGCCGTTGAGGTCTGATGCAGAGGGCCGTATCAAAACGCCTATGGTCGTTTCAAAACCCTTCGACTCGTATCAAAACTTTTACAACTCGTTTCTGTACGATTGACAATTAAGCTGCAATTTAAATTACCGTTGGGAAAATAGTTGTTGGGGATTTTGACCGTTGAGGTTTTTGCCTCATAGGCGTATCGAAACGGTGAAGCCCGTATCGAAACGTATGTAAAAATCCTCATCCAGATTAAAGCCTATTTCAAAATAGAAAGAGTTGTATCGAAACGTTTTGAAACTGTGAATGGTTGTTTCGAAATGCCTAAGGGTGTTTCGAAACACATGGGTGGTTTTCTAAAGTTTAGCTTTAGAAAACACTTTAAAACCTCTTTAAACAATCCTCAAACATATTTTTAAGTTGTTTGGACTTAAAGGCACTTTTGAAATCTTTTCAATTTAGTCCAAAACTATTTTTCAATCATTATATCAAAACATTAGTTCTTCACATTAGATTATTAAAACTGCAAAATAGCTAAGTGTTCATCGCAAAAACATCCCCAGCCAACTTAAAAAAATTAGTTCATGGCTGGGGGAACCATCAACACCATATCATTTTTCAAATAACACCATCACAAAATTAGATTTAAAATAAAGAGAAATGAACAAAGAAGGAGATTAGTGGATGTATCCCTTCAATGGATCTAGAGCTATCGGTCACAGCTTGGTCGAACTACAGTTTGCCATCTACCTTCTTTCTTCACCACGGTGCAGCCTCCTTGGCTCATCGATTTGCTTCCTTTATATAGGCACTCGTGGATACCCTAAATTAGATTTGAATTTGAAAGTTTATTATGCACTGAGATAAGCGCGCCATATTCTTATCTTCGTATCCTCTCTTTTGAAATTAGGGATGATTGGGTCTTTTAACCAACAGCTAACTGACCAGTCATTGGCTTTCCTTCTTTTTCCAACCGAGTCTGGCAATCCTCGTCCTTCTTTTTCCAATTGCTACTCGGCGTTTCTCTTCTGCTCCTCTGGCTTACTACTCCTGTCATGCTTCTGCCAATGTTATCCCGCTTCTAACCTGCCTACCACAACAAGAAAATACACATTTACTTTGGCAAAGCAATCATATCCTAACTCCTATATGCAACTGCATGATTCTACTAACTAAATGCACAAATATGTACTCAAAGTCAAGAAATATCATGGTAATATTTACATGAAAAGTAGTACTTTTGAGAAGTTATCATTCCCCCAAACCTAGTTCATTGCTTGTCCTCAAGTAATGGAACTAAAAATTATAAAAATAGAAAAAATAAAAGAAAGTACCACGCCAAATTTTGTCTTGAATAACAACACATGCAAGCAAGTAAAATTTGGGCCTAGTAATTGTCCTCAGATATCCAAGGGGAGTAATGCCACCGATAAGCAAATTCAAGTGCAACAATATAACTCTAGGCTAAGGTCATTAAATATGCATGAAGTGCAGGCAATATGCATCAAATATCCTTTAACTCTCTTAGAAAACCTTTACTGTCCAAACTCAAAACTACACACATTATATATATACTAAGGGCTTTTGCTGGCATTAAATTAGGGTTCGCGTCATATCGGTGTTTGTGTGAGAAAATAGAGGGAGCATACCATGAATTCCCACGTTCATCTAGACTACACCACTTAGCTCACCCACCACACTCATACTCTAAAGTTTTGTTGGCTTGAGAACTAAGAGTGAGCAAACCACGAAGCCCCAAGTTACATATTGTCTCTAAGGCAGATGAGTGTTCTAAAAATTTTCTTGCTTTTGGCAAAACATTCTTCCCTTATTCTCTATTTTTTACCATGGCATTGATTTTTTAAATTTTATTCTGAGTTCAGTTTCAAGAATCCTAAGTTTGTCTTAGGAACTAGATGCATACTACATGTTAAGTGGGACTTAAGTTCCCTAGGCTAGAGATCAATTGCAAACCAACCTGGCATTACTAGTCTATTGGCTCATGCTAACTAAAGATTCCAATTTCATCATCAAACATAGTATACATGTACAAATTCTAACTATGCTAGCAATTATGTTGGCAAAATTATCAGGTTAAAACAAGCCAAGGCAACAAAAGCAATTTACGGTTTGGTACGCAGGTTATACCTAATCTATATGGAAAAAACATAATGCAAACATAAAAATGTATAAATCTCATGACAATAAATGTGAGGTAACACACACCCCCAAACCAAAGGTGTGCATTATCCTCAATGCACGAAAACACATATATAGAAGATAAAATGCATGATTAAACTGAAATGAAAAGTATGCAAATAAAGGAGTTAAGTGGAAGAAGACTCCCCTTCGAAATGTTTCGGGAGAGAGACACGAGTCTTTGTCTCGACAAAGCTCCATCGATTTGGAGCCATGAGATTCTTTCTTTTCAGCTGGAGTTTTGATGCGATAGTGGAAGCCTTCACATCATGGAAGACCTCCTCGATTATCCTCATAGGCTCAGGTCCAATGGGACCTATGGGAGCAGTGGGAGAAGTAGGTGCAACATGTGTCGCATCAATCTTGGTAGAGACTTCCTCTTCAGACTCTTGAGGAGTCTCGGTTTTGGCATATTCAACTTGGATAGGCGAAACATGGACAATGGCATCAGATTGCTGGGTAGTAGTGTGAACAGATTGTGGGCTAGGCGGCATTTCTTCTGGCATAAAAAGTTTCGGCTCTTCTCCTGCACCATACAAACTAAACATACCATTAACATATCCCCCATCGAATCGAGCACACGTACCTCTAAGAAATAGGAAAGGTGAATCCTTGGCTTTTGGTAAAATATCTCTCAATGATGCTTCTTGATGATTTCCTTCATTTCCGGCAAATAAAAAAAGTTGAGTTCATTCTTAAACTCAAAACCCTTCTCATAACAGAAGATTTGAGCCACAAAATTTTCTTCTTACATTTTCTTGATTTCGTCATTGAAAATATTTGAAAGGACGCAGATGAGGATGTCATTGAAAGGGTTTGGGAGAAATCAAAAAATATAAAGGAAAGAGAATTTTGGTTCTTGCTTTCTTGTCGTTCGAGAGTGTGAGAGAAGAGAAAAATCTTGCTTTGGGAAAATGGGGGTAAATAAATGGAAAGGGAGAAACAGTTGAGTTGGTTTAATGGTAAAGCTAGTGGAGATAATGATGGTTGTGGTAGTTATGTGTGTTTAGGGAAGTGGGATGATAATGGGTTTAGGATTTAATTGAGCTGTCAGCGCGGGAAAGTGGAAAGGTAAATGAGATAGTGTAGAAATTTTAAGCTTGAAAGTTTAACATAAGCGACTAGGGTTTTTCCCGTTTCAGCAAATATTTGTCTTCCCTTGGGCCCAACTCGCATAAGGTCTACGTGATATCCAATCTTTTCATACTGGCTTGTCCTGGCATTCTTTCTTGGCAAA
The DNA here is from genome assembly GCA_958450335.1 of Hibiscus tridactylites. NCBI lineage: Eukaryota > Viridiplantae > Streptophyta > Magnoliopsida > Malvales > Malvaceae > Hibiscus > Hibiscus tridactylites. Next base: position 41,521,061 of record OY288280.1, read on the forward strand.
CTGCTTTGGCAAAATGTCCTTCACTAAACACTCACAAAAACCTTTCAAAGCAGAAAAAGAAAATAAAAATAAACTAAAATACCAAAAAGAAAAACAACTAACCTAACTATTTACAATGGGAGATTATTCTTGGCATCCTTTTTGGCGTCCTTCCAAATAATGCTTCAATCTTTGCTCATTTACCTTAAACGTTGTCCTCGTTTTCAAGTCTTCGATATTCACTGCCCTATGAGCATAAGGCTTGACAACTTCAAATGGCCATGACCATCTAGATTTGAGTTTACCTGGAAATAACTTAAGCCTTGAATTGAATAATAGAATGTTTTGCCCTTCTTCAAACTGCATTGGCAAAATTTTGTTGTCATACCACCTCTTTGTTTTTTCTTTATAAAGCTTGGAATTTTTAAAGGCTTGTGCTCTAGACTCCTCTAATTTATTCAATTCTAACAAACGTTTCTTACCTTTAGCCCTGCATTCCATGTTCAACTGCTTGGTTGCCCAATAAGCTTGATGTTCTAGCCCTACTGGAAAATGGCATGACTTCCCAAATACAAGCTTGTACGAGGAACTTCCTAATGGAGTTTTAAAGGTTGTTTTGTATGCTCACAAGGAATCATCTAGCCTCAAAGACCAGTCTTTCCTCGTTGGGATCACTGTCTTCTCCAAGATATTCTTGATCTCCTTGTTTGAAATTTCTGCTTGGCCATTTGTTTGAGGATTGTAGGCATTGGCAATTCTTCTCCTCGAAGCTTTAGTGATTAAATGACATTTAAAATGAGTACCTTTATCATGAATGATGGCTCTGGTGGCACCAAATCTGGTAAAGATGTGCTTATGTAGGAACTTGGCAACTGCCTTGGCAACTGCCTTGGCATCATTTGTTGGGAGAGCGACAGCTTCAACCCACTTTGAGACGTAATTGACTGCCACAAAGATATATAAATTGTCAAACGATGGAGGAAAGGGGCCCAAAGTCTATCCCCCAACATCAAACAATTCTACTAGCATAATATTTTGTGGTGACAATTGATGTATGCTGGAAATGTTTCCATTACGTTGGCATCTATTGCATGCAATAGCAAAATAATGGGCGTCCTTGAACAGTGTAGGCCAAAAAATCCTAACTGCAATACTTTGGCCGTTGTCTTCATTCCAGCAAAGTGTCCTCCATATGGTGCTGCATGGCGAAGCTGAAGAATATTTTGTTGCTCATCCTCTGGCACACAACAACAAATGACTTGGTCAGCGCATTGCTTGAATAAGAACGGCTCATCCCAATAATATTGTCGGACATCCCTTAGAAATCACTTCCTGGCATTGCTTGGTAAGTCTTGTGGCAATATTTTGCTAACCATGTAGTTGACTATGCCAGTTTACCAGGGAACAGTAGTGATTGCAAGCAAATATTCATCAGGGAAATTATCTCTAATGACAGATGCATTTCATTCATCAAGGTGGTGCTCTAACAGTAGTGATTTCAGTCTGGGCTTGGCATTGTTGCGTGTAAAAGTGTGTATCGCAATGTAGTGCAAGTGTACACGACGCAAGTAGTAAAGTGATACGTAAGTATCGTATATCGTCTCCACAGGGACTGGGCTAATAGCTTCACCTTGGATTACTGCACGAGAGGAAAAAGAATAGTTTAAATTGTTGTCAGGAAAATAATAAAGAGAACTAGAATTTAAGAATAAAGAAATCAAGATAGAGAGAATGGGCCGGTATTGAATTGCTCAGTAGTGTAGGTGTTGCAAAGTCTGGGAATATCTGTTATATCGTCGCGCATGTCGCGGCAGCAGTCTGTTGTTAGTCGCGGCTGCGATCACACAACTCTGTACTTCAAGCTTGGCAAGAATCTCTGCTATGCCTTGGCCTATCCCTAGGTCCAAGTATGTCGATGAAAACGTCTTTGACGATACCTCCCGGCGTGAATCGAAGGATGAACACCGATGTTGTTGAATTCTTCCTTAGCCACTTAACCTCGTCATATCCCTATGTCCGAGATAGTTCAACCATAAACTAGAGAACCCGTACTTATTCCTTTCATATACTTAACTCTCCCGATATTAAGTAAATAGATAATCTCACAATGCTCTCCCGATACTCTTACAAGATGTTGAAAACCAGAATAAGAAAACTTGAAGTCTATTTTATTGAACAGAAAATTCCTAAAACAAATGCAATCCTTGCAACTACTTTACAAATCAACTCGTGGCCATAGGTGAAGTTTAGAACATGATGAGAAGGGGAAAACGGCAAGGGTTTTGGGAAGAAGGCTAGAGATGAAGATATCCCTCCCTAGGTCGAATTACATGCCTTTACATACGCCTTGGGTTCAAGTTTTCTAATATGGCAAGAATACAAGTTTAAACTAAAGTACAACTCTATTAAATACTAAATCTTCAGAGCATATGTCTTTAATTCGTCCTTCCTTCGTGCTTGGAATTTATTCCTTGAATTATGGGCTTGGCCTTCATTCTGATCTAGGGCTTGAAAAAATGTAAGGGTGCTCCACGACAGACCGGCTTAATTTTTTCTTTATGTCGAGGCCCACTTTGCTTCTTGTCTTCACCACTGTTGTCGTCCTTGGTTGCCACGGCAGCGGCCATGGCAGCATCGTCCTCCTTGTCTGCATATCCAGTTCCAGCTCTGCTTCTTCACTGCCCAGCGTCTGCTTCTCCTTCTGCTACAGCAGCTACCTGCAAAAGCAACCAATTTCAGTAGAAACTGTGTCATTTAATATATTTGTGATGTATAAATGAAATCTAACCTAAATGCAATGAATTATGCTTGAATGCAGCAGAAATATGGGTTAAATAGGGGTAAATTATAGAACTTTTACGCACTCAACACACCCCCAAACTCAAGTTTTTGCTTGCCCTCAAGCAATTCAGACCAAAAAAAGAAAAACAAGATTTTTTTGTTTGGCTTACAACAATGAACTTTCCCTTACCTACCATTCATTCCCTATTGTGAGCAACACCTTGTTGGATAATTCAGGACTCATCCGTAACCTTGATATAATTATCGTGTAGTGTGTGCATGCTTGCGAACAATTATATGCCAAGACTCCCTTAGTTTACTAGAATAGTTAAGCTTCCAACTTGAATTTTTATGCCAATTTTCATCTTTTTGGAGGCAATTCTTAGGCTCCTTTAGTTTTTATCCAGACTCGATTCTATTTTCTCAAGCTTAAGTTTGACTAGAGCCGGTTTCGAGCACCTCTAGCTAACTTCCTAGAGCCGGTTTCGGGAACCTCTAGGTGTATTGAGTATATTTTTCTTAACTTCTTTTCCTAGAGCCAGTGTTAGGCACCTCTAGGGGTAACTCAAGTGCTAAGCTTTCTATTCTTGTTTACTAGTAGAGTTCTAGGCAGTATAAAAGTCACAAATAGTGTTTAAGTTTTAGAACTATAGTAAGGCTCTAAACTGCTCCTAAAACTATCCTAAAGGCACTGCCACGACAGAGGCTGTCACGACAGGTAAGTTCAGTTCAATGACTTAAGCCAAATTTTCATCATTTTTTAAGCAAAAATAAACTAAGTAAAAGACACAATTTTTAAACTTAAAAGACTCCATTAATGGAGGGATGCCACCCCCAAACTCAAGGGTTGCATTACCCTCAATGCAAATGACATATGAGAGAAATAAAAAAGTACATCACCAAATATAAAAAGGCAGACATCAATATAAGATAAGAAACTTAAAGTTTAGGTGTTGTTGTCGCCGTTGCTACTGCTGCTGCTGAGCTGGATCTGCCGACGGGCAGTGACCTTCTTGGCTGGTGCTGGCAGGCGGATGGGAGAGGCAGAGGTATTCTTGGTTTTGGCCTCCCTTGGAGGTTGAATACGGGTAGGGGAGATATGAGGTGGTTTCTCCACTACCTTAACCTCAGAGCTGATGTTGCTCTCGTTGCTACTGCCGCTGCTGCTACTGCCTATGTCTGATTTTTCTTTGTCCAATACAGTTTTCTGCGGCTTCTCTGGGGTGAACTCCTTGGACAAGTTCCTCTGGACATAGGGCTCGTTGTCGGATGCCGCCCAGATTTCGGAAGAAGAGAAGCCAGTAATATACCTATCAAAGTCGTATTCAGGCTCCTTTCTCTTGGTCCCTTGGGCAGATGTGTCGGCTGTGCGGCTGCCGCCTGCAGCTGTCATGGCAGGGGTCGGTGTGGACGCAGCAGATGGTGTTTTGGGCGTGGCAGCAGGGGTAGGGGTATGGGCAGGGGTGGGGGTGGGGGCAGCAAAATAATGGTTGGGGAAAGTGGGGAACCGAGCATTAGGGAAATTTAAAGCAGTGTGGATGAAATCTACCGTAGCGGTGGTGGAGTCTCGGATGAAGCTCATGAGGCCGAGCTGTCTCTCCTCCAATTTTTGTATGGCAGCAAGGATCTGTGAGGAGGTGTCAGCTGGAGGAGCTGCTGCAGTAGGCTGCCTGGGTTCTGTGGCAGCAGGCATGATGTCGGTGGGCTCTGTCGGCTCTGCTGCTGTAGCAGTAGGGTCGAAAGACGACAGCGGCGTGGCAGCAGTGAGTTCCATCAGGCTGAGTATGTTCCTGTCTGTCCAGCCTTTCCCTCGAACTCGTAAATCTTCGGCAGCTTCCGGAACATGGTGGCCGCGGCAGAGGGCGGTGATGAGATATGGGTAGAAGAGTGGTCCGGACAGCCGGTATGCGCAATCCAATATGCCCTCTCGGACATATTTGCCAACGTTAATCGGCCTCTCATGTAATATGGAATGGATGAGGGCTAACCTTGGTTGGTCGACTGTCGTGTTGTGAGAGGAAGGCATAATCTGTTTCTTGATGAAAGCGTTCCAAAGCTTTGCCTCCGGTGTGAGTTGGACTCTTTTCACCGTCCTTGGGTTTTTTTAGATCGGTGTTCCACTCGGTACCCTCGTCTGTGAATTTTGCCATCACAACATCGTAGTCGGCAGGCTCTAGACTCTCGAGGAATCTTCGGTGGCCATCTTCTTTCTTCCCCACATACAACCCGTAGAGAATGTTGATATACTCGGGCTCGATCGGTACCTCTTTCCCTCGTACTGTGACTACTGTCGCATTACTGCTGCTGATGGCAGCATAAAAATCTCGGACGAGAGTCACGTTCATCTCCTCTGGCTGCTCCGCGAATATCTGCCACTGCAGGGCTCTAATTTTTCTGGCTATGAACGGCTGCAGCCCCAGGTTCTCGTTTTTGGAGGTGTAAATAAAACCATTCTCCTCCCACATATCACGGATCTGGAAGGATCTTGGAGTTGATGCTGTCGGGGCAAATCCTGATGCTGAAATTCGGCGGGTGTTTCTAGAAGTCATGTTGCAAGGACTGTGGAAGAAAATGAAAGCAAGTAAAAATTCCAGAGTAAACAAGTAGAAAGAGTTGGAGTGAGTGAAAATGAATAGTAAAATGGGGTTTATATAGATGGTGAGTTTGCTGCCCGTTGGAGCTGTAACGGCAGGCGCGAATAACGGGGGCAGCTGTTACGCGGTTTCTGACGCGTCTGTCACGCGTTTCCATGTCTGCTGTGTGTCTATTATGCGTTTGCATGTCTACCACGACAACGTGTTGATAGGTTGGATTTTCCGCGTCTATCGCGGCAGCTGTAACGGCAGGCTCCAAAGGTGGGCTTTTTTGGCTGATGGAAAAATGGTGGGCTGAATTCACTTCTCCTCTTCTCCTTGTCTCTTTTATTTCCTAAAAATAATAAAAATAAAAACTTTAGTTCCTAAAAATAAAATAATTCTGATTACCTAATAAATAAATATATAAATAAATAAAAATAAAATTAGGTTAAATTAGGGATGCTAGGCGGGGCATCTCCTAAAGTAACCACTTCATGCATTCTTGGGGCTTCAGTCCCTTGATAATGCTTCAATCTTTGTCCATTGACTTTGAATTGGTGCCCGTCTTTTAAAGATCTGATTGTGATGGCACCATGGGGAAAAACCTGCACAACTTGGAATGGGCCAGACCACCTAGATTTCAGCTTCCCTAGGAAGACTTTCAACCTAGAGTTGAATAACAACACAAGTTGCCCTGGGCAGAACTGTCGTGGCAACAACTTTTCTGTCATGTCACTTCTTGGTCTTGTCTTTGTAGATTCTTGAGTTGTCATAGGCCATTGTTCGAATTTCTTCGATTTCATTCAGATCAAGAAGCCTTTTTTGTCCTACTTTTTCCAAGTCTATATCCACTGCCTTGATGGCCCAATATGCTATGTGCTTAATCTTGACAGGTAAATGGCATGTTTTTCCATAAATCAGCCGGTAGGGTGACATTCCCAATGGAGTTTTGAATGTTGTTCTGTAGGCACATAATGCATCATTGAGGTGTAGAGACCAATCCTTCCGAGTTGGCTTAACCATCTTTTCAAGGATGTTCTTAACCTCTTTGTTGGATATTTCAGCCTGTCCATTGGTCTGAGGGTGGTATGCTGTTTCGATCCGATGTTTGACACCATACTTTTTCAGCAGCTATAACCCTATTGTCGAAATGCCTCCCTTCATCACTGATGATCGCCTTGGGGATGCCAAATCTGGAAAGTATGTTTTTATGCAAAAACCTCTGAACCGTCTTGGCATCGTTTTTCTGAGTAGCGATCGCTTCAACCCATTTGGACACATAGTCCACTGCCAGGAGGATATATAAGTTCCCACATGAAGTTGGGAATAGTCCCATAAAATCTATCCCCCAAACGTCGAAGATCTCGACTTCAAGAATATTTTGCAGCGGCATCTCATGTCTCCTTGAGATGTTTCCAGTCCCTTGACACTTGTCAGAGTTTTTGTAGAATGTTTGGGCATCCTTGAACAGTGACGGCCAATAAAATCCCGTCTGCAAAACCTTGGCAGCAGTTTTGTTACGTCTTAAGTGTCCTCCATACTGTGAAGCATGACAGTGATGTAGTATAGCTTCATGTTCATCTTGTGGTACACATCTCCTAATAACCTGATCTACACAATATTTGAAAAGAAGAGGTTCGTCCCAATAATAATGCTTAACATCATTTTGGAACCTCTTTCTAGCTTGATAATTAAGGTCAGGAGGAGTTATTCCGCTAACTAAATAATTAACGAAATCAGCATACCAGGGGAGTTCAGAAAACTTACCTGCCGCCATGGCTGTCGCGGCAGTGCTTGTGGCAACGAATAACTGCTCGTCAGGGAAGGTCTCCAGTATGTGTGTCTCGTCTGCTGGTAGACTCTTTCCCTTCTCTAATCTTGACAAGTAATCTGCAACTTGATTCTTTGTCCCCTTTTTGTCCTTGATTTCAAGGTCGAACTCTTGCAGTAGCAGAATACAACGTATCAGTCTAGGCTTTGTATCCTTTTTGGTGAACAGATACTTCAATGCAGAGTGATCTGTGTGGACTATGACCTTCGTTCCAAGTATATAAGAACGAAACTTGTCAATAGAGAATACCACAACTAATAGTTCCTTCTCTATGGTAGTGTAGTTCACTTGGGCGTCATTCAGTGTTTTGTTGGCATAGTATATGACATGAAAGAGCTTGTCTTTTCTCTGCCCGAGTGCTGCCCCAACAGCATAGTCACTAGCATCACACATAATCTCAAATGGCAGTTTCCAATCTGGTGGCTGTACTATTGGGGTTGTTACCAGCTTTTCTTTCAGAACCTTGAATGCCTCAGTACATTCAGCATTGAATTCGAAGGGACGGTTCTGCTCCAGAAGATGGCGTAAGGGTTTGGTGATCTTCGAAAAGTTCGCGATAAACCTCCGATAAAAACTAGCATGCGCTAAGAAACTTCTTATTCCCTTGAATGTGGTGGGTGGTGGCAGCTTTTCGATTACCTCGATCTTAGCTCTGTCGACTTCTATGCTGCGGCAGCTTAGTTTATGGCCAAGGACTATCCCTTCATCCACCATGAAGTGACACTTCTCCCAGTTCAATACCAAGTTTTCTTTCTCACATCTTTCTAGCACTTTCTGTAGGTTGCCTAGGCAACTTTCAAAATTGTCTCCAAAGATAGAAAAATCATTCATGAATATCTCTAGGAAATCCTCCACCATATCAGAGAATATTGCCATCATGCACCTTTGAAAGGTCGCTGGTGCATTACAAAGTCCAAATGGCATCCTCCAAAAAGCATAAGTACCGTATGGGCATGTGAACGTCGTGTTCTCTTGATCTTCCAGTGTGATGGCTATTTGATTATAACCTGAGTAACCATCAAGAAAACAATAATAAGGCTTTCCCGCTAATCTATCAAGCATTTGATCAATAAAAGGCAGGGGAAAGTGATCGTTCTGGGTAGCTTTGTTAAGCTTCCGGTAGTCCATACAAACCCTCCAACCGGTCACAGTCCTGGTTAGGATTAGCTCGTTTTCTTCGTTGGTTGCCACGGTTGTTCCTCCTTTCTTGGGAACGCACTGCACCGGGCTCACCACCTTGCTATCTGAGATGGCATAGATTATTCCAGCATCTAGCCATTTTATGATCTCTTTACGAACCACCTCTCGTATAGCATCGTTCAGACGTCTCTGTGCATCAATGGTCTGCTTATGATCATCCTCTAAGAGGATTTTATGCATGCATAGTGTCGAACTGATGCCTTGGATATCTGCTATCGTCCATCCAATAGCCTTTTTGTGCTGCTGCAGCATCCCTATCAGTTGTTGTTCCTGTTCCTGCATCAACTTGGAAGAGATGATTACGGGCAACGTATCATTTAAACCAAGGAAAACATATTTTAGCTGCCCTGGCAGGGGCTTAAGATCTAGAACAGGGGGCTCGACAGTTGATGGCTTTTGCATTATATGGTCATCCGAGGTATAGTTTAAGGTCTCGAACAACTTACCTGGACGATTGCCTATCCAATTTACCTCCTCTTGATCTTCAGTATCAGATGTATCAGATTCTGAGGAGCTAGTGTCGTCGGTGCTGTTGTGACAGTCTTCTAAATGGCTGTTGGGGCAGTGGCCAATTTTGATGTCGTGGCAGCCCGACCTGAGGCAGGGTTGGTCAAGGGTAATTTTAGTGATGGCCTTGCACTCTTCTTCTGCATCAACGTGTTTTATTGCTTGGAGAACATTCAGCTTGATCTCTTGATCGTTCACTCACATAGTGAGTTCTCCTTTTTCCACATCAATCAGTGGTCTGCCTGTGGCTAAGAAGGGTTGCCCCAGGATGATTGGTGCGTTTTCATCTTCTTCAAAATATAAGACAAGAAAGTCATCAGGAAAAATAAATTTATTCACCCTCACCAGAATATCTTCAATTTTTCCTTCTGAATGAACGTAAGAGTGGTATGCCAGCTGCAATACTACTGTTGTGGGCCGAGCTTTTCCAATACCTAATTTCTGAAAAACAGATTTGGGCATTAAATTTATACTATCACCAAGATCCCAAAGTGCCTTACCCACAAATTTATCTCTGATTATGCACGGTATGATGAAGCTCCCAGGATCCTTCTTCTTCTGGGGTGGATGCTTGTGCAGAATACTCATGCATCCCTCTGTCATTTTAACCGTTTCAAATTCCCCAAGTCTGGATTTCTTCGATATAACATCCTTGAGAAATTTGGCATAACCAGGCATCTTCTTTATAGCGTCTAACAGTGGAATGTTGATATGGACCTGCTTAATAATATCATAGATCTTCTTAAGCTGTGATTCCTGTTTCAATTTCTGTAACCGCTGAGGAAAAGGAGGTGGGGGACGATAGTCAGCAATACGTCCTTCCCACTGCATTCAAATCTGAGGAGGTTTAGGTTCTTCGTCTTTCTCATTTGTCCCTTCTACTGTCGTGACAGGCTCGTCAGCAGCAGGTTGTTTGTCACCTGTCGGGGCAGCTTCCTCGATAGTCGACTCCAAGGCTGGTTCCTTAACTGATTCAGCTTCTTTCTCTGGCCTTGGTAATTTCTTCCCACTCCTAGTAGTGATGGGTTTACACTGCTCATGTGTTTGTTGTCTAGCGTTTTCAGTATCGCTAGGAAATCCTCCATTCAGCCTCGTTTAATATGCTGGGAAACCTGACCCATCTGTGTCTCCAATGATTTTAGAGTAGCTTCATGATTGGTCATCCGCATCTCTGTTTTATCCATGAATGTTTCCGTCTTCTTGACAAAGTGATTCATGTTCTCAATGTAGGTTCCTGTTTGAGACATAAATGTAGCCAAAGTCTGTTCTAGTATACTAGTCGTGGCAGCTGGTGGCTGTTGATGCTGCTGTTGCGGTTGCTGTCGAGTCAATAATCTAGGTCCCCCCTGATTCTGTGTGTTCTGTGCTTGAGGATTCAGGGCATTATTAGGGTTGCTCTAAGAGAACTTGGGATCCTTTCTCCAGTTGGGATTGTAGTTGTTGGAATTATAGTTCTGTTTATTGTAGTTCCCAACATACATCTCTTCTTCTAACTGTAGCAGACAATCTTCCGAACTGTGGTTCCCATCGCAAGTCTCGCATACCTCTTCAGCAGAGTAGGCGGGCTGTGAATCTTCTTTCAATAGCTTTTTCATTGCCTTAGTGAGATATGCCACATGTGATTTTAACGAACTATCGGCCTCATAATCTTTTACAACTAGAACTCGTTTACCCCCTCTTCTTGCTGTCGGAAACTGTTCCTCATTCTTCGCAAGACTTTTCAATATTGCCATTGCATCTTCTGGATCTTTGTCCAACAGCAATCCATTTGCTGCTGAATCAATTCTCATTCATGTCTATAAGTTAGCAGCATTATAGAATTTAGTTACCTGGTTCCAAACAGGGAATCCATGCATCGGGCAGTTCCTTAGAAGAGTGGTAAATCTCGTCATCTTCCTATTGAAAAGTAGCAATTTCGTTACGTAATCGCTCAGATAAGTGTGAAGGATTAAAACGAGACAAAAATTCACGAGTTAAATCTGCCCAAGTTCGTATTGAACTCGGCGTTAGTTTATTCCACCAAGTCTTTGCCCTGTCCCTCAATGAATGAGGAAATAACTGAAGCCTTAGTATCTCCAGATTAACTCCTGGTAGTCTAAACGAACCACAGATTTCCTGGAACGTTTTCAGATGCTCCCTAGCATCCTCTGTAGCAGAACCACTAAATTGGCCAGCGTTGTTCATCATGCTGAACATAACAAGTTTCAGCTCGAAATTGTCAACGTCCACGTCTGGCAGGGTTGTTTCTAGTTCTACATGATCATTGAGCATGTAGTCTCAGCATGGCCGGCGTGCGGTAGCGATAGGAGGGTCGGTAGGTGGATTGTTCCCTCCATTTCCAGCAGGATTTTCAGCATCCTGGGGATTCCCTTGGTTGTTCCTTCTTTCTTCACGTCTTTCGTTCACCATTGCTTCTAATTGCTCCTCTAGGTATTCGTTCCTTTCAACGAGGTAACGAACTCTTTTCTTGAGATTGTACATTTGTTCGATTTCAGGATCTAGCTAGTGCTCAAGTTCTTTTCCTCGTTGAGATCTGTGCATACGCAAACAAAAGACCTTGTGAAAGGTATAGGTTGAACAATCCAAGTAAAAACAGAAAAGTAAAGGAAGTGCAGTAAAAGATAGGGTAAAGATATGTTGCCAGTCCCCGACAACGGTGCCAAAAACTTGTTGCGTGTAAAAGTGTCTATCGCAATGTAGTGCAAGTGTACATGACGCAAGTAGTAAAGTGATACGTAAGTATCAGATATCGTCTCCACAGGGACTGGGCTAAAAGCTTCACCTTGGATTACTGCACGAGAGGAAAAAAGAATAGTTTAAATTGTTGTCACGAAAATAATAAAGAGAACTGGAATTTAAGATTAAAGAAATCAAGATAGAGAGAATGGGTCGGTATTGAATTGCTCAGTAGTGTAGGTGTTGCAAAGTCTGGGAATATCTGTTCTGTCGTCGCGCCTGTCGCGGTAGCGGTCTGTTGTTAGTCACGGCAGCGATCACACAACTCTGTACTTCAATCTTGGCAAGAATCCCCGCTATGCCTTGGCCTATCCCTAGGTCCAAGTCTGTCGATGAACACGTCTTTGACGATACCTCCCGGCGTGAATCGAAGGATGAACACCGATGTTGTTGAATTCTTCCTTAGCCACTTAACCTCGTCCTATCCCTAGGTCTGAGATAGTTCAACCATAAACTGGAGAACTCGTACTTATTCATTTCGTATACTTAACTCTCCCGATATTAAGTAAATAGATAATCTCACAATGCTCTCCCGATACTCTTGCAAGATTTTGAAAACCAGAATAAGCAAACTTGAAGTCTATTTTATTGAACAGAAAATTCCTAAAACAAACGCAATCCTTGCAACTACTTTACAAATCAACCTGTGGCCCTAGGGGAAGTTTAGAACATGATGAGAAGGGGAAAACGGCTAGGGTTTTGGGAAGAAGGCTAGAGGTGAAGATATCCCTCCCTAGGTCAAATTACATGCCTTTATATAGGCCTTGGGTTCAAGTTTTCTAATATGGCAAGAATAAAAGTTTAAACTAAAGCACAACTCTATTAAAGACTAAATCTTCAGAGCATATGTCTTTAATTCGTCCTTCCTTCTTGCTTGGAATTTCTTCCTTGAATTTTGGGTTTGGCCTTCATTCTGATCTAGGGCTTGGAAAATATAAGGGTGCTCCACGACAGACCGGCTTAATTTTCTCTTTCTGTCGAGGCCCACTTTGTTTCTTGTCTTCACCACTGCTGTCGACCTTGGCTGCCACGGCAGCGGCCATGGCAGCATCGTCCTCCTTGTCTGCATATCTAGTTCCAGCTCTGCTTCTTCACTGCCCAGCGTCTGCTTCTCCATCTGCTACAGCAGCTACCTGCAAAAGCAACCAATTTCAGTAGAAAATGTGCCATTTAATATATTTGTGATGTATAAATGAAATCTAACCTAAATGCAATGAATTATGCTTGAATGAGGTAGAAATATAGGTTAAATAGGGGGTAAATTTTAGAACTTTTACGCACTCAACAGGCATCCTATTTTGTAAAAGCTATTTGAGTGTCAAATGGTCTGTGTATACCACAACTTTGCTACCCACTAAATAAGATCTGAATTTGTCAAATGCAAAGACAACTGCAAGGAAATCCTTCTCAATTGTTGTGTAGTTAAGTTGGGTCTCATTTAATGTGCAGTTGGCATAATAAATGGTATGAAAAATGTTGCCACGTTTTTTTCCTAACACGGCTCCAATGGCATAGTCGTTGGCATCACACATGAGCATGAATTGCTTATTAAAATCTAGTGCCACATGTAACCCCCTTAACCCGGCCTAGACGGTTGACCCGAATTAAGGAAGTCACACGGGGAAAACCAAAGTCAACCCGAAAGTCAACCTTGATTAACGACCCTTTTTTTCTTTTTATACTTGTCTAGATGCACATTAATCCTAGTTATGATCACTCAAACAACATGCTCAAAGATCATAAACATCAGAGATCAAACAGGGACCCAATTGAACAATTTACAACTTTAGGGACCAAATTGTAAATTCTGTAATTTATGAGGTCTTAACCCAAATTAATGTTACCAACTTGTAATTAGTCAAGTTTCATGCTTCTCTGTCAAATTTCAGCTCAAACGGACATCCCAAACTCATACAATTGCACAAACAAGTTTCAGGACCAAAATGCAAACATTCCAAAACATTTAACTGCCAATGTCAGCCCCTCAACGGTCGGCTGTTCCGAAACAGGGAGAGCCTGTTTCGAAACACGGGGTCGTTCCGCAACGCGTACCGAAACGAGGGCTGGCAGAGGGCTTCCCGTTTCGAAACGGTGTCTCCCGTTTCGGACGCCTGGGCTACTACAAGGCACCTGTTCCGAAACGGTAGCCACTGTTCCGAAACGGCCTGCACAGAATGCAGAAATTTGCTTGCTTAAACATACAATTGACCAACCAATCATGCTCCATATGCTACCAAACTTTACCAGCAACTCATACAACACACAAGAGACATTTTTGCATCAACCAATCAACATAATATCATCATTTATGAAAAGCCCCAATTCTAAGCATGCTTCCTACTCAAGCAAACCATTTAAGCACTAAACCTTCAAAACCAAGCACATAAAGGCCAAATACAAAATCCAGCATCATAATCAACATTAAGCAAACTTAGGGAGTACAAACATCTCCCAAAACATCCATATTGGTCCCCCATTGCCAAATGCCAAAAGCTAAAGGTGTACAAGAAAACCTTTCCATACTTGAGCTTAATTCCCACTTGATTGCTTGCCTTCCTTGCTGCCCTCAATGCACCTTAATGCTCTGCATTATTGGTTTAAGAAAACGAAAGAGAGCGTAAGCAAAAGCTTAGTGAGGAATGCTCATTAAAACCATTCAATAATGCATTTATAAACACTTTATAAATCATACTTCAAAACATCATTTATACATGCTTACAAGCATTCTTAAACAAGCAATACATGCTTCCATATCAATACATGTCATATTGGCCACAAGTGATAAATTCCATCTTTCTAAAACAAGATCAACATAAGACTCACACATGGACTTTTAAACACCATTGTGATCTTATAATTCACAAGGACCACACAAGGACTTTTAACCACCTTTGTGTCCTTTACAAGTTTCACCCCAAGGACTTTTAAACACCTTGGCCCCAAGGACTTTTAAACACCTTGGCCCATGGACTTTTAAACACCATGGCAAGGACCACACAAGGACTTTTAACCACCTTTGTGTCCTTAACAAGAACCATCCAAGGACTTTTAACCACCTTGATGTTCTTAAGTAACAAGGCTCACTCAAGGACTTTTAACCACCTTAGTGACCTTAACAAGAATCACTCGTGGACTTTTAACCACCATGAAGTTCTTAGAATCCACAAAGCTCACTCAAGGACTTTTAACCACCTTAGTGACCTTAACCTTTTTCAAAACATCACTTGCCAATATACATCATTATCATCAAATAATCCACTGTTTTAAAGCATTTAACCAAGCCATAAACATCATGCATTTTTAAGCATCAAACCACATTTAAACAATGTTCAAAAACAAGGAACTCTTACCTTGAGCTTCCTTCAACATATGGCTTACAAAATCAGCAATAACCATGCTAAATCATGCTTTCAAAACAGAATTTAAAACATGCAATAAACCACATTGCATAACAACCAAACCATGGCCACCACTAGAGAGTTTTTCCGAAAACTTACACTTGAGCTTAGTAAAGTTGTTTAGACTTAGACTAAGCTCCCAAGACATTGGTTTCAATGCCGAAAACCTAATTTCACTCACCGATTCCACTTCGCCTCTTGCCGAAGCACAAATCAAGCTTCCGGATCACCACCACTTGGATCCAAAGATGACTGCCCTGTTTTAAACACATCAAAGCAGAGGATTAATGCATCATCATGCATTAATAGCTTCAATGAAAGCACCTAAACTCGCTGCTCTCATCCACACTCCATTTTCGGCTACCAAACACAACCGAAAATGCATCCAAACAACTCCTCAACAATGCCCAGCCATAAACCATCAAAACTAAACATCCTTTAACATCATTTAACATCTAAAAAGAACCTAATAACATCCTTATACCTCCAGCAACATCAAATCCACAAGATCACCTCAAAAACAACCAAGAATCACAAGCTAAACTTAGGAAATTCAACCTATCCGGGATTGCATTAATTAAAACTCAATTCCTTATCAAATTAACATTCATTTAACATCAAAAACACACTTCAAATCACTGCTTTAACAGATCTAACGGAAATTCATCAAAAATCACCAAACCTTGCATTTTAAGCCAAGATCCATCACACAACTTAAAAACCATTTATAAATCATCAATTAAGGATTGAGAACTTAGGAATTTCAGTAAAGAACTGATAGTTTAGAGGAGAAGGACGTTCTTACCTCCAAACTTGAGTTTCTCCTCTTTTAAAACCAAAAAGCTTGAAGAATCAAGTAGCAAATGGTGAGGTTTTGTTGATGAGATGATTAGCAATCAAAAGAGGATTGAAAAGAGAGATTTGAGTGACAAAATCAGAAGAAAAACTCTGGAGAAAAGGTGTTTGGGTTGAGAGAAAATGAGAGAAAAGGAAAATAGAAGATTTGAGAGAAAAGTTAGTTAGAATTAGGAAAATATCTTCCCTCCACTTTTCTTTAGTTTAAAAATCAGAAATAATTCATTTAATATCTTAGAAAAATCTGGAGAAACTCCCTTTGGGTAAATAGCTCCTTAAAGATTCAAAGTTTCAATCCTTTCTAAAACAGTCACGCAACTTCCAAAAATTACATTTTGGTCACTAGCCAAAATGTCACCCTTCCAAACCTCATTTTGTAAAATTGATTTCACAGTTCACTTATATATATTAAAAGATGATTTTAGAACATTTTTCCATATTTTTAATGCAACCCGAACTAGGCTTTCCTAATTTCACCTTTTTATACTCGAACGGCACTTTGACCGAACCGGTCAACGCCCAAACTTCCAAGCCCAAAACCGGGGCGTTACACCACAACTATAGGGGCATTAATCAACCTGTCTTTAAATTTCTGAAAAGCTTTCAAACAAGAATCATCAAACACAAAAGGGGTATTTTGTTTCAAAAGTAAGCATAAAGGTTTAGAAATTTTTGAGAAATTATTAATAAAACGACGATAAAAACCTGCATGTCCTTAGAAACTTCTAATACCTTTGACACTTGTGGGTTGTAGAAATTGTTTGATTATCTCTACTTTTTCTTTGTTTACTTCCAGTACCTTCTTGGTCACTATGTTTCTGAGAACTATGTCATCCTTCACTAGGAAGTGCCATTCTTCCCAGTCCAGGACCAAGTTGGTTTCAATACATCTTCGTAGAACAAGTTCCAAACTCTGAAGGCGTTCCTCAATCATATCCGAGAAAATCCATATCATGTAATGCTAAAACATTGTTGAGACGTTACACAATCCAAATGGCATTCTTCTAAAAGCGAATGTCCCATATGGACAAGTGAAAGTTGTTTCTTCTGATCTTCTAGAGCGATGGCAATCTGATTGTAGCCAGAGTAGCCGTCCAAGAAACAATAAAATGCCTTACCATCCAATTCTTCCAACATCTGATCTATGAATGGCAATGGAAAGTGGTCCTTCTGTATAGCATTATTTAGCTTCCTGTAGTCCATGCACACTCTCCAGCCCACCACGGTCCTAGAGGGGATCAGTTCATCTTTTTTGTTTTAGACCATGGTCATTCCACCCTTCTTTGGCAGACATTATATCGGGCTGACCCACAAGCTATCAGAAATGAGATAAATTATCCCAACATCTAGCCACTTGTTGACTTCTTTCTTGACTACCTCTATCATGCTTGGGTTAAGTCTCCTCTAGGCCTCGATTGTTTTGTCATGGTAATCCTTTAAAATGATTTTGTACATGCATATTGATGGGCTTATCCCTCGGATATTAGCTAAGGTCCATCCCAAAGCTTTTTTGAAATTGCACAATGTTTCTAGCAATCTCTCCTCTTCGTCATCAGTCAAATTAACGGCAATAATCACTGGCAAATTGGAGTTGTCTCCCAAGTAAGCATATTTGAGGTGGCTTGGAAAAAGTTTCAATTCCAGTTTTGGTGGCTCCTCAGCAGATAGTTTGTGTGCCTTGATTTCTCTTCCAGCTAACTCAAGTGGCTCATGTCTCTCAAATAACTCATCACTTCGTTCAGCATGATCAGTTCTTCATATTCTTTACTCATCATGTCATCATCATCCAGTTCTTTAGCATCAGAATCAGTGTCTTGGAAAATATGTGTCATGTCCACATTGAAAATGAACTTCATCATCTCAACAGCTTGGCATTCCTCAAATTCATTTGCACACTTAAGTGCTTGAAATATGTTAAACGTAACATGTTGGTCATTCATACTCATAGTAAGCTCACCCTTTTAAACATCAATTAAGGTCTTACCCATGGCAAGGTATGTCGGAATGTCGGAATAACCACTCCAAGTAAAACCGGAATCGTCACAGGTTCGCAATGACCTCTACGGAGTCCACCCGAACAAAACGAACAAAGTTTCTACCTCCCTAACACTTAGGGATAAATTTCGACAGGTTTGAACACCTTCCAAGGAGAAGTAGAAATCCCTCCAGGGATTCCTGAGGGAGTCTGAAATCGACCAGGGGTTCTACCGAGACTTGGATTCGAACTAGGAAATCGCCAGGAATTTACCAGGGGGCAAGAGGAACACCAGAAAAATATCGAACAGCTTCTCAGAAGAAATCTGGGACTTGTTGGAAATTCCAGAAGGGAATTCCCAGGGATATGTCAAAATTTGCAAGGAGGAATAGGGATGATTTGGTTGCTAGCCCTTGTCCTTTTAAATAATATTCAGAGACTTAATTCTAGTTGAATACCTTAAATCCAAGTTCAACCAAAATTCATAGAATCTAATTCTACTTGAAATTGGTTTATATTAAATATACATTATATTTAATAATATTAAATGAAATATATATATTTAATTATGTAGAATCTTATTGTACATAAAACATGGATTTAAATATACATTATATTTAATCCAAATATATATATTTTTATTATATAGAATCTCATTCTATCTTTACTTGGATTTAAATATATTTAAATATATATTTTTAATTATGTAGAATCTTGTAGAACTAATGTTTTGATATAATAATTGAAAAATGTTTTTGACTAATTTGAAAAGAATTTAAAACTTGGTTTTAAGTCCAAACAACTTGGAATTATGTTTGAGGTATTTTTGAGAGGTTTTTGGCAAGATTTTTCATGTTTTAATAGCCAAACTTGTGTTTTCAAAGTACCCGTACCGATATGGTCCAACTCGTATCGATACCTTTTTGCCTCAGTTTGGTCACTGCCAAAACTCGTATCGAAACATGCTTGGCCGTTTCGATACGGATCGGGATCGTTTCGATATGCCTGGTAAGCGTACCGATCCCCTTTCAACCACCCCAACGGCTATTTCCCAACGGCCTTTTAAAAGTGAAGTCGTATCGATACACCCTCAAGCGTATCGATACGCCCAGGCTGGCAAGAGCCCAACAGCTAGTTTCTGATGAAGTTCGTACCGATACGGTTCCACGCGTATCGATACGGATAGCTGCATAACAGCATTTATGAAGGGAAATAATGTCCTCAACGGCTCCAAATCATCCCCAACGGCTAGTAACGGCTACAAACTCAATTGGGAGTATAAAAGGGACCTTCAAGCATCTTGTAATGGTTAATGCTTCAATTGTTACAACATTATGATGTCAAAATTTGTCTAGAGCTTTAATTGTTCATTTCTTGTTTAGACAACACTTGTGAGCTTACATTGTTAAATTTGCTCAAGTGTTTAGGTTTTGGGTGAGTGCTTAGAATTGCAAACAAACACCTTTTAGAGGGATTTCTAGTTTGCTAAGTCTTTCTTTGTAAAGAGAGTGTTCGTTCAAGCTTTGGGTAGAAAGCTTTGAGGGTTGTAACGGTTTCCTCCTAATCCGAGAAAAGGGGACGAAATTCTTAGTGAATTTGTTTGGAAATCCTTAGTGGGGAGCTAAGGTAGTGGATGTAGACCTTGGTTAGAAGGTTGAACCACTATAAATCCTTGTGTCAAATTGCCAAATTTTCACCTCCCATTAAAACACCCAATTATCCAACTTCTCCACACTTGGCGAGCAAGAACGGTTGATCGAATCGAGCCCCTAAAATCTCAACAATTGGTATCTGAGCTTGGCTCAATCGAAGGGGATTCACATCGTATTGAGAAGATCCGGCAAGCTCGATCAACATTTCACCAACCGGCTCAATGGCACAATCAATCGACAAACCGCCTTTCTTCGACGGAAATCACTATGCCCATTGGAAGACAAAGATGAAATTCTTCTTGAAGTCAAGAGACTACAAGCTATGGGACATAGTTGAAGATGGTTCGTTTGTGCCTCAAGGAAGCAAATCAGAATGGAGTGCCGACGATCGTAAGAAAATGGAGCTTAATTGCAAAGCCTTGCACATGCTCTTTTGTGCATTTGGCCCAACCATCTATGAGAAGATGTCTTCTTGTGAGAGTGCCAAGGAGGTATGGGACAAGCTTGAAGTCACATACGAGGGAACCGATGAAGTCAAGGAGACCAAGATTGGGCTCCTAACCTTAGAGTATGAGAACTTCAAGATGGATCCGGAAGAGAACATCAAGAAGATGTTTGATAGGTTCTCCAATATCACCAATGGTCTTAAAGGTTATGGAGAAGCCATCCCGGAAGAGAAGCTTGTCCGAAAGCTCATCTACTCCCTTCCCGAGTCATCAGACTCAAAGAGGACCGCTATCATCGAAACCAAGAATCTCAAAACCTTGAAGCTTGATGAACTCATGGGGTCTCTTCTCACTCACCAAATAATGAAGAAAAACAAAGAAGAGGAGAAGAAGAAGGAAGAGATTAGAGCGATGGGGAAGAAGAAGATCATGGAGCTAGGCATCAATGCTAGTGTCGTAGCTCTCAAATCCTCCGCATGCCATCATGTAGATTCAAGTGAAAAGGAAAGTGAAGATGAAGAGATGGCTTATCTCTTCACCAAATTTTCCCGGTTCATGAAGAGCAAAATGGAAAATTCCAAGCATGAATCGATTAAGAAGATGGAGGACTCCAACAAATCCAAAAGGAATGGATCATCTTCAAAACAAGCATATGTGGCCACATGGAGTAATGAAGACTCCACCGATGATGAAGTAGCCCACCTATGCTTGATGGCCCTCAGTGACGGGGAGGTAACTTCTAACTCATCCATTTCAAATTCTTATACATTTGATGAGTTGCAAGATGCCTATGATGATTTGCTTTTGGAATTCAAGGCATCATTTTCCAAGAACAAAAAGTTGATTTCAAAAATAAAAATTGAAAATGATTTGCTTTCCAAAACAAATCTTGAACTTGAAGCAAAATTGAAAGATTTTGAACAAAAATGTCTTGATTTACAAAATTTGCTTCTTAAAGTTCAAAAAGAAAAAGATTTGATTTCCAATGAACTTGAAAAGAAAAATGGTTTTGGAAAATCAATTTTTTATGTATGACAATCTAGTGCCCCTAGATTTGTGAATAGAAAATGTTTGAGAAGTGTTTGGGTCCCAAAAGGACTAACCACTTCAACTAAAAAGGATGAAATTGAAAAATGGATTCCTAAGGGGACAAAATTTTGTGCTACTAATGTCTATGGATCCAAAGCAATTTGGATACCAAAAATTACTTGATTGTGTTTTGCTAGGTGTGATGGAGATGTTCAACAAGTCAAACATTGAGGGGGAGCTCCATGCACACATAGGAAGAACACATGAAGAAGGAAGGCTTCACATCCTCCCTTGAGTTCAAGTGTGGTAAAATCTAGTTGTTTTTGCTTTTATTTGATTATTTTTTTAATTAAGTCAACTAGATAATCATATATGTTGAACTAACATTCTTATGATGCTTTGAGTAAGGGGGAGCCAATTTTAAACCAAAATTTTAAGTGTGTCAAATTTCTTTTACCTCTATTGTTATTTTTGAAACTTAATGTCTTAAATTCTTTTTGATATAACAAAAAGGGGGAGAAATGGTTTGAAAAATTGAATTTTCAAATGATTAAGGGGGACCTTTATTTGATTTCATATCTTTAATCTCTTATTCACATTTTTTAAAGATAAAGGGGGAGAATCCCAAACAATTTTTCAAGTTAGTTTTATTATATCAAAAAGGGGGGGATTGTAGAACTAATGTTTTGATATAATAATTGAAAAATGTTTTGGACTAATTTGAAAAGAATTTAAAACTTGGTTTTAAGTCCCAACAACTTCGAATTATGTTTGAGGTATTTTTTAGAGGTTTTTGGCCAGATTTTTCATGTTTTTAATAGTCAAACTTGTGTTTTCAAAGTACACATACCGATACGGTCCAACCCGTATCGATACCTTTTTGCCTTAGTTTGGTCACTGCCAAAACCCGTATCGAAACAGGCTTGGCCGTTTCGATACGGATCGGGATCGTTTCGATACGCCTGGTAAGTGTACCAATCCCCTTTCAACCACCCCAACGGCTATTTCCCAACGGCCTTTTAAAAGTGAACCCGTACCGATACGCCCCCAAGCGTATCGATACGCCCAGGCTGGCAAGAGCCCAACGACTAGTTTCTGATGAAGGCCGTACCGATACGGTTCCACGCGTATCAATACGGATAGCTGCAGAACAGCATTTATGAAGGGAAATAATGTCCTCAACGGCTCCAAATCATCCCCAACGGTTAGTAACGGCTACAAACTCAATTGGGAGTATAAAAGGGACCTCCAAGCATCTTGTAATGGTTAATGCTTCAATTGTTACAACATTATGATGTCAAAATTTGTCTAGAGCTTTAATTGTTCATTTCTTGCTTAGACAACACTTGTGAGCTTACATTGTTAAATTTGCTCAAGTGTTTAGGTTTTGGGTGGGTGCTTAGAATTGCAAACAAACACCTTTTAGAGGGATTTCTAGTTTGCTAAGTCTTTCTTTGTAAAGAGAGTGTTCGTTCAAGCTTTGGGTAGAAAGTTTTGAGGGTTGTAACGGTTTCCTCCTAATCCGAGAAAAGGGGACGAAATTCTTAGTGAATTTGTTTGGAAATCCTTAGTGGGGAGCTAAGGTAGTGGATGTAGACCTTGGTTAGAAGGTTGAACCACTATAAATCCTTGTGTCAAATTGCCAAATTTTCACCTCCCACTAAAACACCCAATTATCCAACTTCTCCACACTTGGCGAGCAAGAACGGTTGATCGAATCGAGCCCCTAAAATCTCAACAATTGGTATCAGAGCTTGGCTCAATTGAAGGGGATTCACATCCTATTGAGAAGATCCAGCAAGCTCAATCAACATTTCACCAACCGACTCAATGGCACAATCAATCGACAAACCGCCTTTCTTCGACGGAAATCACTATGCCCATTGGAAGACAAAGATGAAATAGTTGAAGATGGTCCGTTCGTGCCTCAAGGAAGCAAAGCGGAATGGAGTGCCGACGATCGCAAGAAGATGGAGCTTAATTGCAAAGCCTTGCACATGCTCTTGTGTGCATTCGGCCCAACCATCTATGAGAAGATGTCTTCTTGTGAGAGTGCCAAAGAGGTATGGGACAAGCTTGAAGTCACATACGAGGGAACCAGTGAAGTCAAGGAGACCAAGATTGGTCTCCTAACCTTAGAGTATGAGAACTTCAAGATGGATCCGAAAGAGAACATCGAGAAGATGTTTGATAGGTTCTCCACTATCACCAATGGTCTTAAAGGTTATGGAGAAGCCATCCTGGAAGAGAAGCTTGTCCGAAAGCTCATCTACTCCCTTCCCGAGTCATCAGACTCAAACAGGACCGCTATCATCGAAACCAAGAATCTCAAAAGCTTGAAGCTTGATAAACTCATGGGGTCTCTTCTCACTCACCAAATAATGAAGAAAAACAAAGAAGAGGAGAAGAAGAAGGAAGAGATTAGAGCGATGGGGAAGAAGAAGATCATGGAGCTAGGCATCAATGCTAGTGTCGTAGCTCTCAAATCCTCCACATGCCATCATGTAGATTCAAGTGAAGAGGAAAGTGAAGATGAAGAGATGGCTTATCTCTTCAACAAATTTGCCCGGTTTATGAAGAGCAAAATGGAAAAATCCAAGCATGAATCGTTGAAGAAGATGAAGGACACCAACAAATCCAAAAAGAAGGGATCATCTTCAAAACAAACATATGTGGCCACATGGAGTGATGAAGACTCCACCGATGATGAAGTAGCCCACCTATGCTTGATGGCCCTCGGTGAGGGGGAGGTAACTTCTAACTCATTCATTTCAAATTCTTATACATTTGATGAGTTGCAAGATGCCTATGAAGATTTGCTTTTGGAATTCAAGGCATCATTTTCCAAGAACAAAAAGTTGATTTCAAAAATAAAAATTGAAAATGATTTTCTTTCCAAATCAAATCTTGAACTTGAAGCAAAATTGAAATATTTTGAACAAAAATGTCTTGATTTACAAAATTTGCTTCTTAAAGTTCAAAAAGAAAAAGATTTGATTTCCAATGAACTTGAAAAGAAAAATAATTTTGGAAAATCAAATTTTTATGTAAGACAATCTAGTGCCCCTAGATTTGTGAATGGAAAATGTTTTAGAACTGTTTGGGTCCCAAAAGGACTAACCACTTCAACTAAAAAGGATGAAATTGAAAAATGGATTCCTTAGGGGACAAAATTTTGTGCTACTAATGTCTATGGATCCAAAGCAATTTGGATACCAAAAATTACTTGATTGTGTTTTGCTAGGTGTGATGGAGATGTTCAACAAGTCAAACATTGAGGGGGAGCTCCATGCACACATAGGAAGAACACTTGAAGAAGGAAGGCTTCACATCCTCCCTTGAGTTCAAGTGTGGTAAAATCTAGTTGTTTTGCTTTTATTTGATTATTTTTTTAATTAAGTCAACTAGATAATCATATATGTTGAACTAACATTCTTATGATGCTTTGAGTAAGGGGGAGCCAATTTTAAACCAAAATTTTAAGTGTGTCAAATTTCTTTTACCTCTATTGTTATTTTTGAAACTTAATGTCTTCAATTCTTTTTGATATAACAAAAAGGGGGATAAATGGTTTGAAAAATTGAATTTTCAAATGAATAAGGGGGAGCTTTATTTGATTTCATATCTTTAATCTCTTATTCACATTTTTTAAAGATAAAGGGGGAGAATCCCAAACAATTTTTCAAGTTAGTTTTATTATATCAAAAAGGGGGATAGAACTAATGTTTTGATATAATAATTGAAAAATGTTTTGGACTAATTTGAAAAGAATTTAAAACTTGGTTTTACGTCCAAACAACTTGGAATTATGTTTGAGGTATTTTTTAGAGGTTTTTGGACAGATTTTTCATGTTTTTAATAGACAAACTTGTGTTTTCAAAGTACCCGTACCGATACAGTCCAACCCGTATCGAAACCTTTTTGCCTCAGTTTGGTCACTGCCAAAACCCGTATCGAAACAGGCTTAGCCATTACGATACGGATCGGGATCGTTTCGATACGCCTGGTAAGCGTACCGATCCCCTTTTCTACCACCCCAATGGCTATTTCCCAACGGCCTTTTAAAAGTGAACTCGTACCGATACGCCCTCAAGCGTATCGATACGCCCAGGCTGGCAAGAGCCCAACGGCTAGTTTCTGATGAAGGTCATACCGATACGATTACACGCGTATCGATACAGATAGCTGCAGAACAGCGTTAATGAAGGGAAATAATGTCCTCAACGGCTCCAAATCATCCCCAACGGCTAGTAACGGCTACAAACTCAATTGGGAGTATAAAAGGGACCTCCAAGCATCTTGTAATGGTTAATGCTTCAATTGTTACATTGTTAAATTTGCTCAAGTGTTTAGGTTTTGGGTGAGTGCTTAGAATTGCAAACAAACACCTTTTAGAGGGATTTCTAGTTTGCTAAGTCTTTCTTTGTAAAGAGAGTGTTCCTTCAAGCTTTGGGTAGAAAGCTTTGAGGGTTGTAACGGTTTCCTCCTAATCCGAGAAAAGAGGACGAAATTCTTAGTGAATTTGTTTGGAAATCCTTATTGGGGAACTAAGGTAGTGGATGTAGACCTTGGTTAGAAGGTTGAACCACTATAAATCCTTGTGTCAAATTGCCAAATTTTCACCTCCCACTAAAACACCCAATTATCCAACTTCTCCACACTTGGCGAGTAAGAACGGTTGATCGAATCGAGCCCCTAAAATCTCACTTGTCAAATTGCTAAGGTAGTGGATGTAGACCTTGGTTAGAAGGTTGAACCACAATAAACTTCCTTTATGTATTTCATCTTTTTGTCCTTTATATCTTAGATAAACACAAGTCATGGGTTAGTCACACTTGCGTTGTCCATCTAGTGTTTCTTGATGTCTTGAGTAGATTATTATAAACGAATCTCTATGATATCTCATATCATAATATTCGAGCATGGTCATGCATTTTCTAATCTCACTCATTCAAGTGGTCGAAGATATTTCTCCCATTATGTAGGAGGGACAAATCCTTTCTTGATCAACCATATTTCACTACATAGGTCATCACGTATCCAATCATCAGTCTTTATAATGTAGTCAGTTACGACACACGTTTGACTATGTCAAAATATGTAAATCTTTATGTTGAAATCATGTTGATCTCAAGTCTGAGGATTATACATATGTTTATCATGAGCAATGTTGTGACTGTCACATAATTACCCAAAAAACATGCTCATAGCGGGTCAATCCAGTATGTTGTTCTCTAACAAATACTTATGTGTTGAATTTGACATCTCTATGTCAATGACAACACTTGTTATCAATCAACCACATATTAGTCTTTATATATTATCACTGTCCATACTCGTAATAATATTCGACTAAGGATCCTATTTAACAATAATTGTATTATTGTATGGACATTATTATCCAATGGTTAGTTTGATCCACAGAAACATACCAAATGATAATAACAGCAATGCCATTACTTGATAAATCTAGTAAAATAGTATGTCTATTCAATCATCATATGATTGGTCTTTGGGCATACTCCAACAATCTCCCACTAGCACTAAGACCAATCATTCTCGTATCTAATACGATATGGCTTAGTGTAACTGACATGCTTATGCTGTGTCAAAAGCTTTGTCAGTGAGTTGACAAAGTTATCAACTTTGTGCGTATGTTGCATACTTTCACATCTCCAAGATGTAAGTACTTTAGAATATGTTTGGATTTATTGATGAGATCTAGGTTTTATTTGCTTACACAAAGGTTACATCATAACAGAGTTATGTAGCATCTAATATGTTGGGAACAACCCTTAGTTCAGAAGTGAACCCTTTAGATCCAAACATCCTTCTGTAATACATTCAGCCTATGTTGTAGAGTTAGATACTGTCTCATGTTTCTTACTCGCAATATCTTTTATTAATGCAAAACGGATTGCGATCTTTAGTTCCTTTTGATGAGTATGTCATCTGCATACAATACTTAGGAAAGTAACAATGCTCCCACTAGCTCATTTGAAAACAAGACTCCTCTTTGTTTCTAGATAAACCAAACCTTTTGATTGTATCTTCTAAAACGAATATCCCAACTTCGAGAAGTTTGCCTTAGTCTACGGATAGACCTTTGTAGCTTACATACCTTTCAAGTGTTTACTGGAGTGACAAAACCTTCTGGATGTGTTATGTACACATCTGTTTCAAGTTTTCCCTTAGGAAAGCGGTTTTGACATTCCTTTATTTGATTCCATAATCATGGTATGTAACTACTTGCAAGTGAGATTAAGATGGATTAAACATAGCTACAAGGAATATGCTTTATCATAGTCTATACTATGAAGTTTGTCGAAAACTTTTAGCGACGAATCATCCTTTGTATGTTTTATCATCCATGTCAGTTTTTCCTTTTTGAAAAACTCATCCATACCTCTTAGGTTTTACCCTTTTAGGTAACCAAAGTCTATACTTGGTTTTAGACATGGATTTCATCTCATCTCTCATGGATCTTAGCCATTTCTCGATTTTGGGCTCACCATTGCTTTCTGATAAGACCTAGTCTTTATCTTGATCCGAAAAGAAGAGTGTTTCCATGTACGGATAGTGAGAAATCCATATTTCTCATGTATATGGTATTCTCTTAAGAATCAACACAATGGTTGTGTTTTGTTCCAATGTTCCTTGATCATTTGTGGAACATTCTCAATCTTTGGTTCATAAATTTGTTGTCTAAAATTTCTTCAAATTCCAAATTCCATTTTTTTGTGAGAGGTAATCTCTTTCGAGAGAAACTCTCGTTTGAGCAACAAACATTTTGTTCTCGTTGAAAAATGAAATCCCTTAGTGATAAGTATTCTCTTTCACGATAAACTATCGTTTGAGCAACACATATTTTGTTCTCGTTAAAGTTGAAGAAATAATATCCCTTTGTGAGAATTAATCTCTTTCAAGATAAACTCTCGTTTAAGAAACAAACGTTTTGTTCTCGTTAGGATAAACAACAAATGGAGTTTTTAAGGTTCAAACTTTGTAAACATTTTAACATGTAAGTTTGTAACCTTGAAACTTCAAAGGTATTCTAGAACAATTCTTAGTCCATATCTTATATGGCGTTTTCGAACCAAGTTTTGAAAAACACGATTAAGTATGAGAATTGTTTTTCTAGTGTGTAAAGAAGTCGAAAATGACTTGTTCTGAATCAAAACATGTCTAACATATTTGATTCTCTTTCAAAGACTTTTCATTCCACTTGTGAGATTTAATTATGGGACAATCCCATATTCTTTGAAAGTTCATCAAACTTTAAATATTCTTGAATTTGATCTCATCAAATTACCTTAATACTTTTTACGAGTTTGAGATTAGTCATTTGTTTTATTTATCTTATAAATATTATTGATTTGATTAGTTTAAAGATCATTGATTCGTTGTGCCATAAGAGATTAAAAGAATAACATGTATTTAAATAATCTCAAAATTAAAATATCTTGTCCTTACAAGATAACAAAAACTTAGGCACAAAATAATAATCTTAAAAACTAAAATGAATCTATTTAAGCAAAAAACACATGTCCTAATGGATGATGTAGCAACTCTTGCTTTATTTCCATTCGCAGGTCTATGTCTATTCTGATGCCTTCTCTTTAGAAGCCTCTGAGGTTGATGCCTCACTCATTTTTGCTTTCTTGACTTCTTGTAGGTGTGTGGGGCAGTTTCTCTTCCAATGTCCGGTCTTGCCGCAATGGAAACATTTTCCATCCTTCTTGATTCCTTTCTTAGGTTTCAATGCCTCCTTTCCATCGGTTTTGGTCTTACCATCACCTCTAGACTTTGCTGCCGATTTACCTTTCTTCTTGCCCTTGCGAACCATTAGAACAGGTTTAGGTCCTACCTTCTTCAGGTTGATTTCAGCAATTCTCAACATGCCGAGCAACTGTGGCAGCGTCTTGTTAATTTCATTCATATTGAAATCAAGGACGAACTGATTGAAACTATCCGGCAACGATTGCAGGATGACATCAGTAGCTAATTCATCTTTCAGCGGAAAGTCGAGCTTCTCCAACGTTTGGATGTAGCCCATCTTTTTGATGACGTGAGTTCCTACGGGAGATCCCTCACTCATCTTGCATTGAAACAGAGCTTTAGAGGTCTTGTACCTCTCTTGACGAGCTTGCCCTTCATAAATCTCCTTGAGATTTTGAATCATATCATAAGCTACCATGTCCTCATGTTGCTTCTGAAGCTCAGGGGTCATGGAGGCAAGCATAAGACAACTGACATCCAGCATGTCGTCCATATGTTTCTTAAACTTGTCTTTGTTAGCTCTAGAAGCAGTGGCAACCGGTTCATCAGGAACATGTTCTTTAATGACATATTCCTTCTTTTTCATGTTTGAGAACAATTCTCAAATTGTGGAGCCAGTCAAGGAAGTTTATGCCATTGAGCTTATCCTTCTCAAGGATAGATCGCAGAGATAGAGTATTATTTGTCATTAATTCTACAACAAAGAAAATATGCTACATAAGTTTTACTAAATTTTAAAATTTATAGATAGGTCTTTACTATAAATTTACTCCCACTATTTTCTTCAAAATTAAAAACCCTCTAGTTTTAATTTCGGAAAAATGTTTCGATAGTTTTACTAGTGAGTGAGGAACACCTTACTAATTACATCTCATGTAATTCCTCATCTTTTGGCGAATAACTCTTGTTCTTTAAATCATCTTATGATTATCCAAAACTTTTAACCATTAGGTTTTCTAATCCTATTAGAACAACCCAGCTAAGTCAATACCAATATCTCAATCGGCGAATATCACTAGCTTATTCTTCGCGTTTAACTAAGATAGATAAATGTGACATTGCTTTGGCAAAGCTCGCATTATATCGATCGAAGCTTTAACAAGGGTAAATATTGGATGGTTAAAACAGACTTAGAATTATAGTGAGGGATTTAATTAATTATCTCATCATTTTAACATTGATCCTATCAATAGAACTATGTTTAATCATGCTTATAAACATCCATTGCATCACATACAAGGTAAAAATAAGCGGTAAATAAATATGCAATGATTATATCCCTACTTAACCTAAGGCGACCCGTCCCAAGCCAATGGGAGGACCATTCTACTGAAGATAGAATCTGCTTCTGAAACGCCCGGTCCACCAGGGAAGGCCCACCACGTTGCTACCTTGGTCCTTGCTTTATCTCGATGAGTATTTACAATTTTCAGAAACTCGCGTTACATGCGAGGGAGTGAGATGAGAAGAGAAGTACAATAGAAGATAGAGAAAGGCACGACACGCAGGTTGTATTTATAAAAACCAAAACTATAAAGGTTATGGGCTATAACCATGCAAAACAAACACCGTGCAATCTAACATGCATTTCAAACATCGTGCAAACAAAGTAACGACGTGTTTACGGAGTTTTAAACTTATTATCCCTATGTTGCGGTTAATGGGCCAAAGAAGGATCACGATGTTTCATAAACCATTTGCGTTAACGAACAAATGCACCAGGTAGGTCAACATGAAAGAGAGGTGGCGCACTAGGCACACTTAAGTACCAGGTCTTTGATGATGCCAATCCTAGACATGCATTTTTCATAACGTCTAACCATAACTCTTATGGATTCACCGTGAAAGATAGTTTGATAACTTTTATCAAATTAGAAGCCCTTTCAGAGATTTCATAAATCTATGAAACTGCGAACAACTATTTGTTCTCTAGACTAACTATTAGTCTCAACATGTTAACATTTAACATTGAAGCAACCTAACATAGTAATGATTAACTCTTAATCATTTAGTGATAATCGAAATAAGTCTTTATTAGGTGTGATACGATAAACGATAAATATCTAAATCGAATCAAACAGCATGCATCTAATACATAAACATCACCCAAGAATTTAAGTCCGAATTCGTATGATACAAGGGGCTCTGATACCACTGTTGGGTCACGTCGGCACGCCCTGTGGCGCAGCGGAAAAATTAATCCGACGTAATCCAGCCAGGATCCATGTACAGGAACGAATCCGAGGTGAAAAGATGAAGAGTTACCTTTTAAAATTCTGGAAACTGGAAAACCGACGGTATGTCGGAATAACCACGTCAAGAAAAACCGGAATCGTCATAGGTTCGCAACGACCTCTACGGAGTCCACCTGAACAAAACGAACAAAGTTTCTACATCCCTAACACATAGGGATAAATTTCGACAGGTTTGAACACCTTCCAAGGAGAAGTCGAAATCCCTCCAGGGATTCTTGAGGGAGTCTGAAATCGACCAGGGGTTCTACCGGGACTTGGATTCGAACTAGAAAATCGCCAAGAATTTTCCAGGGGGCAACAGGAACACCAGAAAAATATCGAACAGCTTCTCAGAAGAAATCTGGGACTTGTCGAAAATTCCAAAAGGGAATTCCTAGGGATATGTCAAAATTTGCAATGAGGAATAGGGGTGATTTGGTTGCTAGCCCTTGTCCCTTTAAATAGTATTCAGAGACTTAATTCTAGTTGAATACCTTAAATCCAAGTTCAACCAAAATTCATAAAATCTAATTCTACTTGAAATTGGTGTATATTAAATATACATTATATTTAATAATATTAAATGAAATATATATATATATTTAATTATGTAGAATCTTATTCTACATAAAACAAGGATTTAAATATACATTATATTTAATCCAAATATATATTTTTTATTATATAGAATCTCATTCTATCTTTACTTGGATATAAATATATTTAAATATATATTTTTAATTATGTAGAATCTAATTCTACATAAACTTGGAATTAAATATATATTATATAAATTCCAAATATATATTTAAATTTCTAAAATCTTATTCTATAATATTTAAGTCTCTAAATATTTTCCATACTCTAAATAATATCTGATAAATACAATATTTATCCAATATTATTCCCATTTAAGGGAGTTGCCGATTTCCCCTATCCCATAGGGGATTTTCAGCAACCTCCCTAAAATAGGGAGTATGGTTTCCAATTTTTGTTCGTTTCATTCGAAGGGTGTGACCCTTGTAGGTTCGTGCAATGTTAGCAGCAAAATTAGAACTGTTCTAATTTTACAAACAATGAGTGGCATCTAGCAATACATCATTGCTACCTAAGTTGCATGAAGTCATGGTTTGACTTTCCTAATTCCTGAATAAACATCATTGCTACCTAAGTTGCATGAAGTCATGTATTTCATCTTAGATGAACACAAGTCATGGGTTAGTCACACTTGCGTTGTCCATCTAGTGTTTCTTGATGTCTTGAGTAGATTATTATAAATGAATCTCTATGATATCTCATATCATAATATTCGAGCATGGCCATGCATTTTCTAATCTCACTCAATCAAGTGGCCGAAGATATTTCTCCCATTATGTAGGAGGGACAAATCCTTTCTTGATCAACCATATTTCACTACATAGGTCATCACGTATCCAATCATAAGTCTTTATAATGTAGTCAGTTACAACACACGTTTGACTATCTAAAAATACGTAAATCTTTATGTAGAAATCATGTTGATCTCAAGTTTGAGGATTATACATATGTTTATCATGAGCAATGTTGTGACTGTCACATAATTACCCAAAAAACATGCTCATAGCGGGTCAATCCAGTATGTTGTTCTCTAACAAATACTTATTTGTTGATTTTGACATCTCTATGTCAATGACAACACTTGTTATCAATCAACCACATATTAGTCTTTATATATTATTATTGTCCATACCCGTAATAATATTCGACTAAGGATCCTATTTAACAATAATTGTATTATTGTATGGACATTATTATCCAATGGTTAGTTTGATGCACAGAAACATACCAAATGATAATAACGGCAATGCCATTACTTGATAAATCTAGTAAAATAGTATGTCTATTCAATCATCATATGATTGGTCTTTGGGCATACTCCAACAAATGTTGGGTCTACTGGTTTTACCAAAGTAGCGATGGCATCATATTACGGTCTAGCATTATCAGTGCTCACCTCCCTTTTCTTTATTTCCTTGGGTTCATTTGTTGGTACCATCTTCTCGTCCTGGAAAGTAGTTGATTGTTTGACAGGTGCCTCAGTATCGCATTGTTTATCACTCTGAAGAGTAACTGCTTTGCATTGTTCTCTACCTTTTTGTCGAGCATCCTCCGTATCACTTAGCAAATTTCTCTAGGGTATGTTACTGAGTACATTGACAATTTTCCCTAGCTGAACCTCCAAGTTTTGCATAGATGCTACTAATATTTAAATAGTTGCATCATTTATTTCCATGTACTACGTTAAAGAATTCCCATGGTTAGATCTTTGCCCTGATTGGAAGTTATTATGTGCTTTTTGTTGCATTGCATTCTGGTTAAAGCCTGGCGGTGCATTGTTGTTTTGACGTTGGGCATTAAATTGTTTACCTCCCTGATTTGCCCAAGAAATGTTCGGGTGCTGCTTCCAACCTGCATTATAAGTATTGGAATGTGGGTTAAAAATGCGATTGAAATTGCCAATAAAGTTTACCGATTCGGGGTTTAATGGGCATTCATCCACATGATGATCCTCTCCATAAATAGTGCAGAATGGTTCCAATGCCTTTACTTCTTGAACTTCAATAGGCTTTTATATTGGTTTCACTATGTTAGTGAGGTTGGAAATTTGAGCATTGATAGATGACAAAACGTCAAGCTCCAATTTTCCAGTGACTTTTGTTCTGATTCCAGTCTAATAGTAGGATACTAAAGGTCATTGGTGGCAATCCTTTCAAGGATGTCAAATGCCACCGTGTAGTTTTTTTCTAGTAACGAACAATTTGCCGAAACATCAACCACAACTCTAGTATGAGCATTGAGTCCATTCTAGTATGAGTAATGAGTCCATGCATGGGGCACCTCCTCAACAGGTCCTTGAAACGCTCATAGGCATCTTACAAAATCTCATCATCATCTTGTTTAAAAGTAATAATTTCACTTCGCAGCTTGGCATTAAGTTTAGGTGGCTTGAATCTCAGAAGGAATTTTTGGCGTAATTCTGCCCATGAAGTAATTGAACAAGGTGGCAAAGAACTTAGCCACGTTTTTGATCTACCTCTCAAAGAAAATGATAATAGTCTCAACTTCATTGTCTCTTCAGCTACACCAGGTTGCTGAAATAGTAGGAAAACCTCCTTGAATTGCTTCGAGTGTTGAATTGGGTCTTTAGTGGGTGATCCGTCAAATTGACCTACATTCAAAAGCGTTAGTATTATTACCGGTTTAAGTTCAAAATTAATTGTATTTAACTCTTAGACTAGTTAGTCCTGCATCAAATTGTCCTTATTCATGTATTGTCGGTATGGTATTTCTTCCACAACAACAACGGGAGCGGGTGTATTTCTTCATGTATTGCCGGATTCTCCTTCTTGTTGGCATTATTTTTGATTCCACCATTCTCATTAAGAGTCATTTCTCAAAGTTTCTTTGTCAATCTGCATAGGGTTCTTTCAATTTTTACGTCGTATGGTTAATCCTCCTTTGCAATGCAGCTCCTGGTCATACACCAAACAAAAAAATAATTAAATTAAAAAAACACAGGTAAAAATAAAAAAAAGTAAATTTCGTTGCAATCCCTAGCAACAATGCCAAAAATTTGTCGACTAACTAATGCTTGGCAAACAATTGAAGAATTAACGTAAATATGCCAAAAAATAATGTCAAGTTTAGGTCTTTTTGCGTGCAAGTATACACGGTCAACAAGTAATACAACAGTAAGCTGAGTACCGTATCCACAAAGATTGTCCATGATTTAAATGCCATGATTTTACTTGTGAATAGAAACAAATGAGTTTGAATTTGATTTCGAAATGTAGATTAAGAAAAATGACTACAAAAAAATGTAGTAAAAAATTCAGACAGTTTGGCAAACAAATGTATTCAAATGGATTGTTGGTGTTGGCAAGGGATGCTTGGATTTCACGCTAGCTATGGCAGCAATTAATAACTTATAGCCTTGGATTTATTGCCAAGTAGATTTTAAGATAGTATTGCCTCTGTCGATGGCAATACCCTAAGTTAATTATGATTAACTCCTCTATGTCTATAGTGATGTTTTTCAACAATTAAATTGGTTCAATCATTACTCTTAAGAGGTAGATTCACTTTCGAAGTAAGCTCATCTACTTGAACATCTTCTGTCGAAGTTTCTCTCCTTAGTATCTGGAAATTAATCGTTATTTCTAACGTCTATTAAAACATTAAGGGATAATAAGCATGCAATGCCAACTGTCGTGTGGCAAAGAATTTAAGAAAATTAAGTGCTAACAAAATAGACAAAATGCCAAAGTATTCTATTATTAAAAACTACAAAATAGCTAAGCTTTTATCGCAAAAACATCCCCAGCCAACTTAAGAAAATTAGTTCATGGCTGGGGGAACCATCAACACCATCTCATTTTCAAATAACGCCATCATAAAATCATATTTAAAATAAAGAGATATGGACAAAGTAGGAGATCTGTCGATGCAACCCTTCAATTGCTCCAGAGTTCTCGGTCTCGCTATTCGGTATTTCTCTATGCTCTTCTGGCTTACTGATGTTGTCCTGCTCTTAACCTGCCTACCACAACAAGAAAATACACTTTTATCCTGGCAAAGCAATCATATCCTAACTACTATATGTAACTGCACGATTCTACTAACTAAATGTACAAATATGTAAGCAATATCATGGTAATATTTACATGAAAAGTAGTACTTTTGAGAAGTTAACATGTAAACTATAGCGAAGGATAAAACTAGAGAAGAAGGAAGTGACGGATTTATGAGATTTAAAATTAGAACTCGACTCTAACTTAAAAAAATTATTTGACTCAAATAACTCGAAATTGGAAAATGATTTTTTTCTTTCTAGTTTAGTAGATTTTATCTCACCCTACACCTAATAGTCTCTCGCATGAAAATAAGTTTGAGGAGTTTTCAAAAGGTTTTGAAATGTTTTGAAATGTTTTAAAGTAGCCAAACCCAAGTTTCTAGCATGACCGTACTGATACGGTATACCTCGTACCGGTACACCTTAAGGGTTTCAACTACAGGATTTGAAACTGCCAAAACTCGTACCGATACAGGCATAGGTCGTATCGATACAAAGACGAGTCGTTTCGATATGCCTCACAGTGTTTCGATGCGCCTACGTGGCAAAAACCCTCCAATGGCTATTTGAATTGCAGCCCATACCGATACGGTACATACATATACCGATACGCATTCCAATACGCACCAAGGTGTTTCGATATGGCATGCTGCATCAGACTCCAACGGCTAGTTTTGAAGAAGGGTGTACCGACACGGCTACCCGCGTATCGATACGGATAACTATAGAACTACATTTATTGCGGGAAATAAAGTCCTCAACGGCTCCAATTCAATCCCAACAGCTACAAACTCAATTGAAAGTATAAAAGGGACCTCCAAACATCTATAGAATACTAATGGTCCACAAGCCAACATGTCTATGATTGAAAACATGTCTATGATTGAAATCATGTCTTAGTGCTAAATTCTCATTCTTTGTATAGACAAACACTTGTGGGCTAAATTGTCAATGTATTCTCAAGTAAATTAGGAATTGGGTGAGTGCTTAAGAGTGCAAACATCAACCTTTGTAGAGGGATTTCGTTTGCTTAGAATTATCTTTCTTAAGAGTGTGCCCAAAGCTCGGGTTGTGAGCTTTGGATGCTAGACTTGGTGAGTGAGTCTAGGTTGTAAATGGTTGCCTCTCTAGCCTAGAAAAGGGGAAAATTCTTAGTGAATTGTGAAATCCTTGGTGGGAAGCTAAGGTAGTGGATGTAGGCTTTGGTTAGAAAGTCGAACCACACTAAATCGTGTCTAATTTTTTCTATCTTTTTGCTTGCACCTTCCAACACCCAAAACACATCTTCTCCACCACTTGGCAAAAAAATCGATTGTGATTATCTGGCTCCACAACTTGTATCAATAATCCTTTAATTGGCGAAGCGATACAAGTTAAACATCGTACCGGTACCCCCTCTCTTAGGTCATCCAATGAAATAGTGTTCTTAAAACTCAGAACATTGGGGTAAAGGTACGGATTCCTCAAGTACCTGTACCGAAGCCCAAAAATGGCTTCCTAGGCTCGGGAAATCACTTCTCAAGTCCCCAAATTGTAACCATTAACCTCTTAACTCAATCCTAAATCTTATGGGAGTATTTAGGGTGCTTTACTGTCGTTTTTACAAGTTATTAACACTAAAACTAGATTATGCCATTAAAGAGGGTCTCTAACCTCTAACACCTAAATCAACCATAAACATCAAATTTAAGCACACAAAGCATCATCCTTAGGATGTGCATGAAACAAAGCAGTTAGTAGTATACTAACCTTTAGCAAAGATTTCCATAATCAAGCTTTCACACAACTTTCCTCAAACTCCCTCTTTTCCCCAAGCTTGGGGTTACTTCATCCACTCTCACATGCCAAAAAAACATGAAAATCAAACCAAGCTTAGACTAATGATATAGGATGGCTAAACCACGAAATTACACCTTTTAACTCAAAGATATACACTCTAAAAGCTCAACTTTCTCAAAAACCCATAAATTGGTATCTTACCTTTGCAAGAGATACTAGACTTTTCTTGAAGCTCTTAAAGAGGAGTTTAATTTTTCTTATATCATGAATCATGAAATGCAACTTGGGAGGTAAAGATTTGACTTAGAGAAAACAAAACCAACTTGGAGTATAAGAGAAGATGGGGTTTTGGGAGAGAGGAAAAAGATGAAGTTGGGAGATTGTGGTAAGCTTGTCTCCTCTCTCCCATGTGGTGTTAACCAAAATAATAAAGTTGGTCAACCTTTATTTTTCAAAAAAAGGATAATCTCAACATGAAACCCCTAATCTTTTCCCAAGCTTGCAAGGTTCATAACTCATTCAATAAGGCCCAAACTTGGTCCAATGGATTCAATTATACAACCTCACACGGAAGTCCATGACTCGGGTCAATGCCCCATCATTGACTCAGAAATTCATGTCGTTACAACTATCCCTTCTTAAAAAGAAATTTCATCCTGAAAATTAAACGATGGAAGGAGATACAACTATCACAGGTCAAACCGTTCTTTTATCTCACACAAGTTCCCCTCGAAACTAATTGAAGGAGGTAGATCCTACCACACCAATATCCAATAATTCCTTTGAATCATACATGATTACCTTAACTCTGAGGTTCATCTACAAAACTTCCCTAGCTGAAGCTCCTAACACTGAATTTCCCAGCCCTTTTCTCAAGATTCCATAATGACTCTTTCCCATCAACCAAAACAACACTCAGATCAATCCCTAAATCAGGACAATATAGGATGGACTCAACTCGTATTGTCTAAGCATTAACACGAGGAACTCATTTCAGGTGGGTTTCATCTCGGTAACAATACTTAACTGTACATCACTGATCCAATCATATCCACTATCATATGTGGTTCAAAACTCTTGCACCCAAATCTCATATGTGTCCAAGACACTACCCTTTTAAAAATTTATTGTCGAGAAAACTCTATTGACTATTACTTACCTGAATTTGTTCCGACTCAAATGAGATCCAACTCACGATCATACAACTCCACAATTCGAGCCACCTGATTCTAATCGAAAACGGCCACAGCTTACAATCTCGATTATATATAAACATAATCGATAAACCACGCTTTTGCGGCGCTACTCTGATAATCTATACA
The DNA here is from genome assembly GCA_958450335.1 of Hibiscus tridactylites. NCBI lineage: Eukaryota > Viridiplantae > Streptophyta > Magnoliopsida > Malvales > Malvaceae > Hibiscus > Hibiscus tridactylites. The sequence goes on from OY288280.1 coordinate 41,559,752, forward strand.
TAAACTTATCATACATTAGAACAACCATCAAAACTCGTCAACTGATCTCAAGTTCATCAACCTTAGGAAATTGGCAGCAGTCCTTCACAGTTAGCCTCTAGCCAACAATGTTAAACACACAATCTCCTCAATTTACCCTCTTGGTATAAACACATGCACGTCCCAAGAATTAACCACTTGGAAACAACACCCACATTCGACCCATTTTCACCAATAAGTTCTGACTTTAGAAGTTTAGTTGGTGTCATTGCATAGAGTGAGGTACATCGACGCCAAACTAATCATTACCTCCATCACGGATTTTTAACTTGAAATCAAAATGTAAGCCTAATGATCCCCCGAAAAGCATATTAATCAATCTTCGAATGGTTTGCATGCTTTAAACTTTGAACTTTGAACTCTCATATCTACCACGTGAGTTAAGAATATCTCATATCATACTAAATCGTATTTTATCTAACGTCACCAAAACATGGTAATCACACTATAAAGGTAATGGTCCCTCATGTCCATTACCAACAAATCGGTTCATTCTGAACCCCGAAGCTTCAAGACTCTCACTCAAAAACCAAGGCATTCTTCGCGTTAAAAAATGATCAACCTATACCCAAGGTAACATCCACTAACCAGGGAGAGAGAGTAAATCCAACAAGTTCACAGGGAGAGTTACTCTCAATCCTCACATGCCACCCACGGTAAAAAAACTTACTAGCACTTATAAATCTGATGAATTAATCAATCTAAAATCAACCTCTAAATCTCACCACGACACTTACTCGATGAGAATCAATATCATTGAATGAACGATAAGTCAAACTCCCATCAACGCTACAATTGAAACCAAAATGAAATAAAGACACCCAACACATCATTGATGGCAAAGCTCTCATCTTTGGCTCGAGGGTCAGCTCTAACGGTGGTCTCAAGGTGTCTCTACCATGGTATCTAAACAATGTACTAGCACTGTCTTCGGCAAACTCTGGCCCCGCTAAGCAGGAGTCAATCCTTGAGACGAAACTAGAGTAGCATCATCCAAGATTGGGAAGTCTTTCACCATGTGACCTAGTGCCTAGTACCTATAGCAAACCCTGCATAGCAAGAAGCATACTCCAAAATGCTATTGGCTACAATGCTCAATACTCGATGGAAAAAGCACACCGGATAAATCATCAGTACTCCCCTTAGGAGCAGAAGTTAGAGAACCTCTATAATCCCTCGGTCTAGATCTTTGACCGACTCTCGGTAGTTGATCTGAAGAAACTCTCTTCGAACCCCTCGAAGCACAAAACCTCCTAGACAGAGCCTAAAAAGGACTCATGACTTCTTGAGCTCTCAAGGTCTGACCCCCGAGGTTCTCCAATATGACTCAAAGTCGTACTCTAAAATCGACCCAATGCTTTCTCACTAGAAGCTAATTTCGAGAATGCCCCACGTAAACCCACTATCACATGCATCTAAAGGTCAATCTTCAATCCATGCCTAAACTTTTTCACCTCAACTCCTCGGTGGCAACCAACTCTAGGAATATTTACTCAACTGTAGAAAAATCTTGCTCATATTCAAGTACTGGTTGGTCACCCTGAACTAGGTGCATGAACTCATCTCTCACCTCATCCATGTGAGCCCCATTGGTGTACTTCTTCTATAACTCACCCAATAAGAAATCTAAGGTTGTGAGTACAAGTCGTAGTCCAAACTCAACAATCTCCAACCACTTATGGCATTTCCCTTTAGGAAGGCGAAAATGCAATCAAGATCATCATTCAGACTCCTCATCATCTACCTCTGAATTCCTCTGATTATCTTTCAACCACTAGTTATCTTTGATCGGATCATCCTCACTCGAACGTTTAAAACCCTTAGGTCCACGTCGACTGAGTTCCCCCATACAAGGGTCTTGCGAGGCGTGTTAGAATGCCTTAGAATAGCTTCCATAACATGCAAGAGAGCAGAGGTAAGATCATGGAGGTTGTTCGCCTCTCTGCTTTCGGTATCTCTCGGAAGGCCCGTGTGCTTAACATCTAGAATATAATCCTTGTTAAAGTCTCTCATTTGAGAGACATGGCTCTCCTCACGACCTTCCTAGTCGTGTCCAATGTCATTCGACATATCGATTCTGAAATCACATTATGAAGGTGGTAGTTCCTCATTCCCATTACCAAAAGTTTAGTTCCCTCAGAACCTTGAAGCTTCAATCACTACGCTTAACATCTCTAGCTAGCTTTGTGTCCAAAAATCAACCAATGTCTGAAATCATATCAAATTCTCAAAAGACAACTCCACCAAGTCTGTCAAAAACACTCAACCTCAAGCTTCAATCGAACATCTCCAATAAACCTCATCCACGGTTAGAGGTGTTCAAAAACACCCGACCCGACTTCCCGGCTACTAGAACATAAAAATCGGGTATTAACCCAAAAAAATTTACCCAGCTCGTCATTTCCCGGGTCAAGCCCAGGTCACAAAATTAGAAATTTTTGGATACCCAAGTACCCGAATATATTTGAAATTAATATTTTTATGTTCAACATATATATATATATATATATTAAACTAATAAAAAATCTTAATTTTTTTATATTTTATATTTAATAAGTACATATTTTTATATTAAAATAATAAATACATATTTTTATATTTTTATATTAAATTAAAAAAATATTTTGATATTTAAAAAATACATATTTTTAAATTCAGGTACCCAATTACCCGATTTTCCAGGTACCTGACCAACTCAGGCTGGGACACGGGCCGGCTAAACCACTACCCGAAGTCCCGGGTACTTGGTACCGCGGGTACCCGAAGATCGGAGTACCTGGATTTGAACATCCATATCCACAGTCACATTAATTGCTAGGCAGTTTGTCACTTGTGCCCCAACTCTAAGTCTTCAACTAGAATACTTTGTTCTCAGGTGATCTTACTATAGACGTATGAATATATGGGTCCCTAGATCCACCAATCTCGAGTATTGTCTTTCACTCGTTCGGCAATGTCTCCCCAGCCACCATTATAATCAATTCGCAATAAATACGTCATGTATGAAATCTCAAAGCATTCGATTTACTAAGAGCGTACTTGGAATCCCAAAGCCATCAAGTACCTCGCAACATTAAATGGAAACACACATCTGTCAAATACACTACATCAATACCGCATGATATTGTATCATCAGGAACCCCTCACCACAGATGAAGGGACTCCTAGTTGATGCACAACCACTAGTTAATCAAAAGCATGTCATCCTCAATTGTACCATCAAGGTCATTCACCCAAACGCATTGAGTCTTTCCACTAGAGTTTGTCACGGTGAAACCAAAGGCTTCAAAATAGTTCGTGCCACGCGACTACGAGCATCATTCAAGTGGCGAGAAAAGGACACATCCTTAACTCTGACATCCTTCTGTAATTCAATCCTTAACTTCTAGGACAATCTCGCCATTAGAGTCATTTTTCTAAGAAGCTCAGCCCTTACCTCGACCCTTACGACCACAATCATAATTAGCTTAACGTCGCAACCGGTGATACACAAGAATACAGAGCATACCATCCAAATTCCAGTCTTGAAATAGTACAAACTTAGACTCAAGGGCTCGTATTCACTAGACACCTATCCACGACTCCTAACAACTCCGTGGATTTTCCTAGAACCGGCTAAACCTAGGCTCAGATATCACTAAATGTAACACCCTCAACCTAGATGTCACATTTGGGCCTCAAGCCCAAACCATTACCATAAAGTTTCAACCTAGTTTATCCCAATTCACAATCCAATTTCCATAAAAACCATTTAGTCCAATAACTTAGCCATAGATAATAGTTTTGAAAATGTTTACAAGGAAGCTCCATTTCAAATGTAATACCCTAAAGTATAGCCTAGAAGTATGTTACCAATTAATGGTTGCTTAATTTGAATTAAGGATGTTTTAAAAATTGATTTCTAAAGTAAGATAAAGACCAATTAGTGAGATTATAAAGTACGTTAGCTTAAATGGAAAGGATCAAATTAAAGGACTTATTAAACTATAGAGATTACATGCAAAACTTCCATTAACGGGAGGACTTGTACACTTGGCTAGCTAAGTTCAACCAAAGTGTAGGAATTGATGACTCGGTTATGTGGAGGGATTAAGAAAATATGAGTAAAAAATTTTCTATCATCTTCCTTCTCTCTTCTTCCTCCATAGCCGAAACTAAAGAAGTGGTGAGAGAAAGCTTTGATTTGGTTATCCCAATTAAATTGCAAGTCTTGATCGATTGAGTATTGCTAAGAAGGTAATCTCTTTTACCTTCTTTCTTGTTCAATTAAATGTTATACTTGTTGGTAGAAATGTTTATATATGTGTGTATATGTTTATTCCAAAAAGTGCTTAGCAATGTTAGAGAATTGGATGATAGATGTGTGAAGTTGAAACTTGAATTTAATTCCATTACATAGAGATGTCATCATTGGATTGTTTTATTGAATAAGATGGAAAGCTAAGCTATAATATTAAAGTGGGGAAATTGGTTGTTGAATTCATGGGTTGTTCTATACGTATGTACAATGTTTTAGAGGCGGAATTAAGTATATAACCTATGTTGGGATTGTTTTGTTAGCTAAAAGACTGTTTTGAAAACTTAAGGGCAGATTTTTTAGCCATTAGGGGGCTGATTTAATGACTATAAAAAAGGGGATTGTTTTGCACTTATACATACTTTTGAGGATTGGCTTTGTGGAATTAAAACAGGGGAAAATCTGTTTTGATATTAGTTGGGTTGTCTTAAGTAAGGACAAGTATAACTAAAACAGATTTAAATGTGAATAAGTGTTTAAAAGGAAACAGGGTAGAATTGCACGTATAGAAACCTTAAGGGGTTGTTTAGAAGTATGTGTTGGTGTAATTAGGAGAAAAAATCTATTTTTCCATCTTATAAAAGCAATTGAAATTTGTTTAATACTTGTAAACATGTATAAGATTGTATTTGAGATGTTTGAGACACATGTGGGCAATTTGGATATAAGAAAATGACCTAAGGGCTGATCATGAAAGTATAAATGTACATACAAGTGTTATGAACTGTTCTAATGTATGGACATGTATTCAAACGAATGAAACTGTTTTAAATGTTAAAGAACACAATAGGGGAATTGTCTTGAGATATTAAATGTGTATACAAATATGGATGAAACTATTCTAAAAAAATATAAGATCTTATAAAAGGTTTGTTTTGGTAATTCAAAGACTAAGAAAATTGTTTTGTTAGTAAGAGTAAATTGCTCTGAATGGGTCTAAAAATATTAAAGGCTGTTTTACAATGATTCAGGATTGTTTTGAATAGAAAATAATGCAGAAAATTTGTGATTACGCAATGAATGTAGTTTTCTAAATCCTAAAAATGTTTAAGAAATATGGAATGCATAAAAACGGTCTAAAATGCAATCTTGATTAGTTAAGAATGTGCAATTTTTGTGAACTGCATAAATAAAGTTCATTAGACTACAAAAGTGTAGATTTACAAATGCAGAATTTCAGTTTTAACATATAGAAGTTTAGGAATATAGTTGAAATTTAATGCAGCATGCAGTTTTGTTTTTGAATGCTAATGTAGAACAGTTTGTGAATGTTAGAATATAATTTAAGAATGTATGTTAGTATAAGGTTTAATGCTAGAGCTCGAATTGAGAATCATTTCTTAATAGTATTGTAAGGTGGACTGTTTTAGTATACATATATGTATACAAATAAAATTAAGTTTGCTTTGTGTTTGTTTGTGTGTGTGTATATATATATATAAGTATAAGGGTTGTTTTGTAAGTTGATTTAATTAGATTGATTATAATGACTTATTATTATGTTTAAGGTACAAGTCATGTTATGGAAGAATAAGAGAAGTTGTAGTTGGAAGCTAGGGGTAATTGTGGATTTAGGTATCCCGTAACTTCGGGATAAGAGGTGAGTGTAGTTGTATTTTTTTCGGGTGACACAGTGTCATCCCGATCTTTCTTTATGTTATGTGATATGTATAAACCATAAACATATGCATATGGCTCACTTAGAGCACAATGGGTGAATGCATTCATAGCATGCCATCTTCCATAAGTCTTTTAGTTATGTTGCATCACATATGCACCTTGTGAATTGCTATGCTATGTTTGTAATGGAAGATTATTTATATTTTGCTATAAATCTTGAAGCTAACTACTGAACAATAAAGCCATAAGATTTTAAAAAAGGAATTGAATATCAATGTTATAAATTCATGAATTCTAAGGCCTTAAGGAGCTAGAAGCTCAACTTGTGATATAAGATACTAGAAAGAAGAAATAAGTAAGATTACTTGTATCATAAGACATCTCTCCTAACTTTAAAACATAAGATATCTAAGTTGCATATTCAATGGAAGCCCTTGGACACTTTGGCATAGTACATGGTATATTCGAAACTACGGCTCGGGTGATGACCTATTATATGTGACATATTGGCTATAGTAGGAGGTAACTGGGGAGATGATAAGGAGTTTGGCAACAGTTTGGTTAGATAGTTGAGAAGTTAGGATTGTTATGTTTCCGAGACTAGCCATTGCTATGTGCTTTGAGCTATGTGTAACACAGACCAATACTACTCATTTCCAAATGTGATCCAAGGCAAATGATTTAAAATATTTGAACTCGGATACTAAGCTTCAAAAAGAAACTCTGATAAGAAATGTTATACCCTCAAATAAGCTCAATTATGATCTCCAACAAGTTTGATAAGTACTTGATAAGCTTTTATAAGTCTTCAATAAGATAAGATAAGAACTTTAATAAGTTCGATAAGAAATTTGAAGAAACGCAGCTAAAAACTCTATAAGATTTTCTAATAAGATTCCAAAGAATTTGAACTCTGATTAAAACTTCCAATATACCAAGCCTTATTAAGTTTAAGATTAAATCATAAGAACTAAATGTTAACTTATGCTTGTGTTCTTTGATTATCCATTTAATATCATAGACATTATGCCTTGATATTTTTGATGTCACTACCTCACTTAGGCTATATAAGCCTAATGCATTCACTCTCATGCATATGCAGGTTATCTGGCTATCCTTGAGTTGTTTGTGTTGAAAGGTTGCAAGTCACTGCCCAAAGTCACAAGTAGATTTATATTTCCTTAGTTAAACTCCTTAGATGGTGGCATATCTAATGTATAGAATTATACCAATAAATTTTGGTGTAGTATTGCATTAATTACTACAAAAACTTGTAAATCGAGCATGTATCTCTAGAAAATGTTTAAGTAATTTGTTAGTTGATCACTTTGATTAATTAATAAGTAAATAACATAGATGTATGTATGAACTAGATAAAAAGATTGAATAGGACTAGCATGCATGAATGTGGTAACTTGATGGATTGTAAGAATCTTGTATAGGCCTAAATGCTTGTTTGATTATGGTACGATCAATTGTATGCTTGTTAGAATGCTCATATATATAACAACTAAGATGTATTAAATATACCTCTTGAATATCTCTTGGAAGAAGATTTATGCTTTGTAATACCTTAGTATATGTCTGATCGATTGAAAGTTTATATATAGCTTGGACGAATATAATCATGTATATGTAACACCTCGATTTTGGGCCTAGAAGTAATTGAGGTTGACTCGAGGTTCGTAAGACCTAGACTAGAGATCTATGTTAGTTCGGGAATGGTGCAGAGAAAACAAGGTTCGGGTTATGATAAAAATATGAGAAAATGCTAAAAAGCATTATTAATTATATAAATGATTTTGGTAAAATCAATTTTAAGAAAAGGATTTTGGAAGTGGGACATTTTGAGTTGGAGACCAAAACACGATTTTACAAAGTTGTTTTAGTGACTATTTTGTAAAAGGATTGGAACTTTGAATCTTTAAGGAGTTATTTGACCTACTTGTTTTTATCAGATTTTTCTCTCAATTAGGAGCATTTGAAAAGGTTTTAATTAAAGATTAAAAGGGTTTAATAAAAGGAGAGTTAGTTATTTCGTTAAAACTCATTTTACGTCATTTTCTCTCATTCTATTTTCTCTCAAAGATTTCCTTCAGCCAAACACTCTCATTTTCAAGAAACTTGAGGTAATGCTTTTGATTTATTGAGTTTTTGATTTCAAAAGGATTATTTAATCTTGATTCACAAAACCTTATTGTTTTTTCTTGGATTTTTCAAGAAAAACACATCTAATTGAGAGAGATTTCATCTATTAGGGGTAAGGTTCGTTATTCTCCTCTAATGATCAGTTCTTTACTGAAGTTCCCAAGTTATCAATCCTTTACATATGTTTTCTAAGTTGTTTTGATGGATTAATCATGGAAATTTGGTTAAATTGAGGATTATTGATTGAAATCTATGATTTTCATAATGCTACTATTTTGATAGATTTGAGATTGGTTTTAATCATGATTTGGATGTTAAATGATGTTGAAATAAAGGTTTATCATAATAATTCCGAATTGGATTGGATCTCTAGTTGTTAGGTTGTTAGATTATGGGTTTATTATGGTGTTAGTGTGAAATCTGAGTTGCTGGAGGTATAAGGACGTGATTAGATTGTTTTTGGATGTTATTTGATGATTAAAATTGGTTGGAAGTGTTAGATTATGGTTGGGTTAGGTTTCTGGAGCAATCGAAGGTGTTTTCAGTTGTTTTGGATAGTCGTTTTGGTGTTTTTCGGCAGAGCATCGAGGTAGCTTTGATTGATGGTGGTTTTAATGCTTTGATATGCATTAATCCTCTGTTCTTGTGTGTTATAAACATGGGAGAACATATCGTAAGAGATTGGTGAAGTTTTGAGGGCTCTGGAAGCTTGATTTCGCTTCGGCAAAGCGAGTTTGGCGTTCTCGTTGAGTGGAATTGGTTTTTAAAGCCTTTCAAGACTTGAAAGCAAGGCTTGGGGGTTTAGGTTGAGTTTGAAACACTAACCTAAATCCAGAAGTAAGTTTGAGATGTTTCGCTATCGTTTCTCAGTTTTTTATCCCATTGGTTTTATGATCATGCTTTTGTTTTGAAGATAGATTTACACCTACTGTTTTATGCGTTTTTTGAGAAATGGTATGATGACTTACATAATCCCATGAGATAGATTTGTTATTTCAAAGAGAGAGAATTATTTGAGAAAATGCTATGTATTGTTTATGTTTTTGAAATGGGGTGAGATAGATGTGTTTATGCATTAAAAATAGTGGGTAATGATGTTAAAAATGAGTATATTGGCATGAGATGAGATTATTATTACCGGGTATAGTTGGTCGACCAATAGAATGAGAAGTGCACTATAATATACAAAATTTATATGTGCTCTTCGGTTCGGGCAATGGGGGTAGTGCCATCCCGTTCCAAAGTGAGGGTGTGGTGATGAGAGATTCCACCATGATAGGTCTTGATGAATCCATCAAGCTTTCTGGCGATGAGAGATGCCACCATGAGAGTTCGGTGATGTGAGATTCCACTGTTGTAGGACTTGACGATGTGAGATTCCGTCAAGCTATCCGCATATCCGAGTAACGTTGCTAAAATGCTGATATATGAGATTCACTTGTACCTTGTTTATAAATGATTTTATGCATTGTGCCTTGCATATGAGAATATGATTTGAGAAATGCTTTATGAGATTTAAGCATGTGAGGCTTTGCCTTGAGATTTTGCATTTTGATGAATGCATGAGATAGATGGTACATGTGGTTTAAAATGATGTGGTTTGCTTTGAAAATGATTTCAAGCATGAGATAGAAAGAGCATGATGAGATAGAGATTTCTAAGAAATGGTTTTAAAATGCATTATTGTTGTTGGTTTGTTTTTAGAATCCCTCACTAAACATTTGTGTTTACGCTCTCTTTTTTCCAACAATGCAGAGATTAGCATATTTGGGCAGCAAAGAGGCAAGAAGGATTCCAAGGAGTGGGATTAAGCTCAAGTATGATTTTACATTTGCTTATTAGTAATAATAGTTGGCAATGGGAGGATGTCTTTATGTTTTGAGAAATGTGTTTTGAGACTCCCTGTTTTGTGGCAAGTTGGTTTTACCCTTAATGACTTGTAAATGGCCTTTACTTGTTGGTTTATGCCTTGGTTTGTGTTTTGACTCTTGAGTGGCTATTTTAGCATAAGTCGAATGCCTATGGATTTCCTTTATGTTTAATGTCATGCTATAATGTTGGAATTGCCATGTATGATTATGGTTTGATGTTTAAATATGTTGTATGTATGATAGAAGCATGATGGAGTGTCATAGATTGGATTAATGTGTGAAAAACCAGCAAATTGTGACATTTCGGGATCAGGCGTACCGATACTCGAGAACTCGTATTGGTACAGAAAGACCATTTTAGGCTTAGTGTATCAGTACGGTGGAAAGGGTATCGATACGAACCTAGTGTAAATGAAGGGGTGTATCGATACTCGAGGGCGTACCAATACGGTTTTGAACTACTGGAATTTGTGTATCGGTATGTTTTAAGAGAGTATCGGTACGGGCCTTAAGTTGTTGAATCTGGAAACTTGATTGACGAGGGCGTATCGATAATGGCTCTAGGGTATCGATACAGCCAACTGTTATGTTAGTTAATGGTATTCTCTGAAGTTCCATTTTTTTACGTTTTAGTCCCTAAATATTATAGATGTAATTGAATGAGCATGGATGACTATTTTAAGCTGCGATTTGACAGAGATGCATGTAATGTGACTAATTAAAGGTTGTTAACTTCAAAAGTGAAGAAGCCCCTGTAATTTGGTAAAATTACAAAAATGATCCCTAAAATGTGTTTATATGCATTTGAGTCCCAAATCGATGTCTGATCAGGTTGCAAATCGTTCCGATGTGAAGTTTATCACTTAGGATAATAATGAGCATCTAGACAAGATAAAATAAAAAATAGGGTTGTTTATTAGAGTAAACTTCCCAATTTACTTCAATATTCCCCGTGTGACCCGTTCGGTTCGGTCTATCATCCAAACCGGGTCGAGGGGGTTACATTTGGTGGTATCATAGCCATGTACTTGTTTGGTTCGAATAGTTGGTTTCTTATTTAACAAATAATTCATGGTATGATATGACAAGTATTTTATGCATTGATAACCTATGATAAGGTAAAACCAAGAAAGTTTATAGATTAAAGTAATGAATTGTAGTAAAACTCTTGTTTATCGAGTAATGTCTTTTTATTGATTATTGAGTTTCTGATTGAGTGAATAAATATGTTTGGTCAAATATTCATGCATATTGGGTATAAGATTTAATCGAACACTCTTTTGTGTAAATGGAAATACTTCTTGAATCACGCACATGCTTCTTGAGGTCTTACCAATTGCATGTTTTGTTTTCTTGAGGACTTCATGATAAGAGATTGGAGGGTGGTAACATATCCTTGTAGGAAAATAAAATAAGTGGCCATGCTCTTCAATGAAACAAAAATTTGATCTTGGTTAATTCTTACTTGAATCACAAGAAATTGGTCAAAGCACTTATTTATCCTTTATGTTTGAACCCATTACATGTAGTAGATTCAAATTGTTCTTCTATTATGATCTTAATCCTTTGATCTTTGATTTAAGACCATTCTTGTATGTTACTTGATTGTTCTTGAACGTTTGATATGTAAAACTTTTGTGGTAATAATGGTTACAAGAAAATTTTGTTAACCAGTACTGAAGCTTGACCAAATTTTATAATTTGGTCATATAAATTCAGAATTATGTTCTCGGTAGCATCTTCAATTCTGATTTTCTCCTGAACTGGGTTTAGGGTGTTACATAAATCACATTATAAAAGCTTTCGACTCACATTTAAAATCCAAAATCCGAGTTACAATACAAAACCATAGGGTCCTACGAATACATAGCCCAATAATTCTAAGCACTATACTCTGATGAGGCGATGGTAGAATCCTTCTCCGATGGTGCTCCTCCAAAGCAACGTGCCAACCTACCAACATGCGAATGGAAACAACGATTCTGAACGCTGAGCTAACAAGCTCAGTGGATACACTTCCACTCAACCATGTTTTATGCAAATCATAAATATGAGCATATAGCTAAAGATGATATCACGACAATACAATAACATAGGGTGTTGCCTCTAGCCGCCTAAACACATAGTAAATAGCGAAGGATGCATTAATCTCACAAAGCACATATGCATCATACCAAACAAACCTGGAGTGAGGCCCGGTGTCACACAGCCTCCGAAACATACACTGTCTCTGGGTGAGGTATGGTATCACACAGCCTTGGGAACGTACACTCGTACTCGGCATCTGTCTTCGAGTGTCTTTAAATGAGGCTCGGTGTCACACAGCTTCGAGATCATACATTCGGTGTCTTATCTCATTGTGTTGCAACACGCTCTCTGAGTATCTGGATCCCATCAACCTATGTGACTCGACCAACACAACCTCGGGATCATACATTCAGTGTCTCATCTCATGGTGTTGCAACACGCTCTCTGAGTATTCGGATCCCATCAACCAAGGTGACTCGACCAACAAGGTGTCCAATACAGCACATAGCATAGACATGAGTATCATACGGCACACAGCGATATTCGATCCTCCAAGGATAACTTAAGGTTGCTATTACAACAAGTCACCCAAGGTTTTACCGAATTATTACATGTTATGCTCGTATATTAGGGTTAAATCTCGGTTTCTCAATTTTACCATTTATTTTATCACATTAGAAGCCCATTAGGTCATATTCTTCGAATTATCAGCCCCTCGAACTCAAAATGTATTTTCTGGGAAGATTACCTTCTTGGTAACGGTACTAAACTTCTCGTACCAGTAGGATACCCCGTGGGTACCGATACTCACAACGTACCTATACGAAATTAGCTCACTGGAATTTCATCCAGCCTTCGTGTACCGATATGAGTCAACTCATACTGATACTCCCTTGAATGGCGTACCGGTAAGGGTTGAACATCGTTCCGATACCCCTCTCTTAGTTCATCCAATAAAAAATTGTTCTTAAAACCCAGAACATTGGGGTACCGGTACAGGTTCCTCACAAACCGGTATTGAAGCCCAAAAATAGATTCCTAAGCTCGAGAAATTGCAACCATTATCTTTTTAACTCGATCATACATCTTATAGGAGTGTTTAGGGTGATTTACTACCATTTTTATAAGTTACTAACACCAAATTCGAAATATTCCATTAAAGAGGGTCTCTAACCTCTAACACACAAATCAACCATAAACATCAAATTTAAGCACACAAAGCATCATCCTTAGGATGTGGATGAAACAAAGGAGTTAGTAGTGTACTAACCTTTAGCAAAGATTCCCGAAATCAAGCTTCCACACAACTTTCCTCAAGCTCCCTTTTGCCCCAAGCTTGGGGGTTTCTTCAACCACTCTCACATGACAATAAAACATGGAAATCAAACCAAGCTTAGACTAATGATAAAAGATGGCTTAACCACGAAATTACAACCTTTAACTCAAAGGCAAGCACTTCAAAATCTCAGCTTTCTCAAAAACCCTATAAATCGGTATCTTACATTTCCAAGAGATACTAGACTTTTCTTGAAGCTCTTGAAAAGGAGTTTAATTTCTTCTTCTATCATCCCGAAATGCAACTTGGGAGGTAAAGATTTGATTTTTAGAGGAGACAAAATCAACTTAAAGCATTGGAGAAGATGGGGTTTTATGAGAGAAGAAAGGGATGAAGTTGAGAGAGTGAGGTAAGTTTGTCTCCCCTCTCCCATGTGGTGATAACCAAAATAATAAAGGTGGTCAGCCTTTATTTTAAAAAGGGGGATAATGTCAACATAAAACCTCCAATCTTCTCCCTTAATACAAAATGGTCACATCCCAAGCTTGCAAGGTTCATAACTCATTCAATAAGTCCCAAGCATGGTTCAATGTATCCAATTCTACAACCTCACATGAAAATCCATGACTCGAGTCAACACCTCATCGTTGACTCAGAAATTTGAGCCGTTACAACCATGGACGTCAAGGAGAAAAGCTCCTTCGAGCAATTCAAACAAAATCGACAGAACGACTCCAAAATGAGAATAAGTAAATATTTCAGCAAGGCCGAAAGGAAGAAAAAGGCAGCTGAAGGACTGGATGACATCCGATGACACTAGGACCGTTAGAAAACTTCATAACTCAACAATACAAATGAAAGAAAAAAAAAATTGAGAGAAAAAGGGTTGGCAAAAAATTAATATAAAAATTAATATTTTATTTTTTCATATTAATAACTTAATATACATTTATTCAAAAAAATAGCTTAATATACATAACTAATTTTGGGGAAATGGTATGGTTTTAATTATTTTTGCATGCAATCTTATTTCATAATAAATTACAAACTACTTTTTCCAACTAAATTTATAATAAAATAGCATCTTATATTTTAAATTGTTTCGTTTATATTTTTGACAGATTTATAGTAACCCTTCACCACCCTATAGGGATGGTCTACAGGGTTCATAACTTTCATGATTTTCTTATATGTTTGATCATCTAAGGAAAATATTATCAACGAGAGACGCCAAATTGATCTAACCAAGGATCTAATAAACATGAAAGGTGATATTTTTTATTGTTAATGAAAGGTGATATTTTTTATTGTTGTTGTAATTATACTTTCAGGCCTTCAACAATTGCCCCTTCTTCATCACTCCTCCACTACAATTTCTCTGTATATGGGTCATTAAATCTTCAAAGTTTTTCTGATGTGATTCTATCAGAGAATTACAGTACTATCGGCATGAAGACTAACAAATTCATTTGACCCACCAGCTAATTCTACTACCTAACAACCAGGGTTATACTGCCAAGCCATCAATACCTATTGACCCCTAAGCTTGACACCCCTCACCATTGGGCATTTATATATCAACATATGTTAGAAAGGAAAGAAAGGTCAGAATCTCCACTCCACTATTCATAATCTCCCACAAAATCTCTCTTTTCTCTCATCTTCTCTACATAATATCCATTGATCGCGACTCTCCGCTCAAACTAGAAAGTGTGAACTGCTTAAAATAATCACCATCACATTCTTACCATTAATAATTGGTGTGGTGACGTGGACATCTTCTGAACGAAGGAAATAGTCACGATGAACTCCTGAAAGTAGTCGTCCCAGAACACCTAGGGGTGGCAATCGGGTGGGGAAAAACCGAAAACCGTGGGGATCCGAACCGACGGGGATGGGGAATAACCGAAATCTTCGCCCACGGGGATGGGGATGGGGGAAGTTTTATCCCCGAAACTCAAATGGGGATGGGGACGGGGATTGCTATATCCGAACCGTAGGGATAACCGAACCGTACCCGTGTGAATAACCGTAGGGATCCCCGAAAAATATCCGTAGGATCCCCAATATCTTACAAAATTTTAAAAATATATTTATAATTATTTACTTATATACCCTTAATATATCTTAATAAAAATATTATATATGATGAGAAAATAAAAAGAAACCCTAATTATATATTCTAATACCACATTATTATTCTCTTCCCTTACACAGCCGCAAACCACAATTGAAGATTTTTTTATCAAAAATCACAATTTGAAGATTAGAAGAACTGCGTCTGCAACCTTCCTCACAAGGTAAAAAAAAATCTAAAAATTATAATTATTTTTAGTCTAGATTTTACATTGTTATAGTTTTATATTTACGCATATTTTATACATGGCTACAGCTGAAGTGATTTGTTTAATTAGAATGTTTTAATTTTTAATTTTTGATGTAGGTTTTACATTCTTATTCACGTGGAATGTATTTTTAATACCTCAAATTTTTCTCTAATTTATTTATGATACAAGATTTTAAATTATAGGTTGAATTAGAATGTTTTTAATTTTTAATTTTTGGTGTAGGTGAATTATGGATAAACAAGATAATATGGATTCAACAACTAATACTCCTAGTGCTATTATCGGAAGTACTAGCAGCTTTCAAAGATCTACTACTAAAGAAAAAGAAGATGGATCAACACCAATTGGACAAGAGATGTCAACACCAAATGATTCTAACTCAATTGAACCTTCCGTAGAAGAAGCAAGCTCAGAAATTAAACGAGGTCGAAAATCAGATGTGTGGAATCACTTTAAGAGGCAGAAAATTGGTGAGAAGTGGAAGGCGGTATGTCTTTATTGTCAAAAGAAACTTGGTGGAGAGTCAAGAGATGGGACCACTCATCTACGTAACCATTACAAGATATGTCCATTAAGAAAAACTAAAGACATAAAACAAAGTTTCTTGGGAGCGAAAATAGAAGATAAAGAGAAGACACTTGCAATTTGGGAGTATGATTCAGAACTTTTAAGAAAAGAGATTGCTTGTATGATTGCTTTTCATGAATACCCATTGACCATGGTGGAGCATTATTGGTTTCGTAGAGTTATGAAAATAGCTTGTCCGAAGTTCAAGGAATATACTCGGAATACAGCTAAAAGTGATATCTTCAAGGTTTATGAGAATGAAAAGAAAAAGATGACCATTACACTTCAAAACAATGATAGTAAAATTGCTATCACCACTGATATGTGGACATCAACGCACCAAAAGAAGGGATTTATGGCGATAACAGCACACTTCATTGATGATTCATGGATTTTACGAAGCCAAATTATTAGGTAACTTTGTAACACTTAATCTTTTATTGTTGATTGAATTGAGTAGTTAAATTGTTAACTGTGTGATTATTTAATAACTACATTTATTACTTTAATTTTATTCAATTTATTTTATTTGATTTGATTAGGTTCATGTATGTGCCATGTCCGCATACAGCTGAAGTCATTTGTGATGTTCTTTCTGAAAGCTTGATGGACTGGAACATTGATAATAAAATATCTGCATTGGCTTTAGATAATTGCTCAACAAATGATAAAATGATGAAGCTGATTTGTGGTAAGTTGACACCTAACTGTCTCTGGTTGGATGAAAAATTATTGCATGTACGTTGTTCTGCACATATTTTGAATTTGATAGTTAAGGATGGTTTGGAGATTATTAAAAGTTTTATTGACAATGTTCGTGATAGTGTTACTTTTTGGATTGCTACCCCTAAGAGAATTGAAAAGTTTCAAGAAACTGCTTGTCAGTTAAATATTCCTGTGACCACAAAGATAGCATTGGATTGTAGTACTAGGTGGAATTCAACTTACCATATGCTCAATGTTGCTATTTCATATAAAGAAGTTTTCAAGCGTTTGAAGAAAAGAGATAATCTTTTTTTATCATGTCCATCCGATGAAGAATGGGAAATTGCTCAAATTATTTGTGATAAATTGAAAATCTTTTATGATGCTACTGAGTTCTTCTCTGGGACTGATTATCCTACTATTAATCTTTTTTCTTCCGAAGATTTGTGATATCAGGGTGAGTTTGAGGCAATGGGCTGCTTCTAGTTTTTTTTATGTTAGAGATATGACAGCAAGAATGGTTGAAAAATTTGACAAATATTGGACCGAGGTTAATCTTATCTTGAGCATAGCAACAATATTTGACCCTAGGTACAAGTTTAAGGTGTTACAATATTATCTTCCACTTCTCCATGGTGAAATAGTGGCAAAGGTTGAGATGGCAAGAATTAAAACAGCTTGTTATCAATTGGTTGCTGAATATTCAAAATTGAGCACTAGTGAAGATTTTGAAAATGTCACTCAATCATCACCTACACCTCTTCGGGGAGATGGTGAAATAACAAGCTTTGATGATTTTGTTGCTGCCTCTGAACTTTCTTTTGAAAATGTTGCGGTTGAATTTGATCATTATTTGGAGGAGCGTTTGTTGCCAAGAAAAGGTGAATTTGATTTGCTTGCATGGTGGAAAAATTGTCTTAAATATCCTATATTGCGATTGATAGCTAGAGATATTTTTGCGATTCCTACCTCAACTGTAGCTTCAGAATCAGCTTTTAGTACCGGCGGAAGAGTTATAAGTGATTCTCGTAGTAGTCTTAACAATGATACAATAGAAGCATTGATGTGCACACAAAATTGGCTAGGAATTGAATTGAAAGGTATTGAATATACAAAAAGTTATTTTTTAATTTGATATATTTAATAGTTATATATATGAAAATTTTAATACATGAATGCTTTGTGCTTTTAGATTATGAATCAGTTAATGATTCATCGTTGTGGAACATTACTAGAGATATGGATGTGCATGCTCGTGAGGTAACTTTTCAATTTTTTACTTCTAATTTTTATTTAATTCATGTATTTTTTATGCCTATGAACTTATTATATTTACTTTCGTATTATTTGATACATATAATATTTACTTTTTGATATTATAGGTTGATGACAAGAAGAATTAAAACAAGTCTACAAGAGCATCATCAAATATCATATATTAGATCAATTTAGCTACAAAAGTGTTGAGAAAAACAACCCCAATTTTAATATTTGAATCATGTTTAGACTTATCCAACATTTATGTTTGGTGGATCTTTGAGATCACGTGTTGTCATTGTTACATCTCAAAGAAACTAAAATTGAAGTTTAGATATTTTCTTATTTAATATGCATTGATTTTTTTAGATTGAAAATGGTTAAGATTGTACATATACATTGGGTGTTAGATGAATATTGACGTTTGAAACTTTCATATTATAGGTAGAGACCAATCTGAGACAATATGATATATCTTATAAGTTTTATGTGTTGCATTGATTTCAAAAATGTTTGTTTATTTATTGGGGACGGGGATTAACCGAAACCGACGGGGATCCGTAAGGGATGGGTATGGGGACTAAAAAATCCCCGAAACATATAACGGGGATTCCCCAAAACCGTACCCGCAAGTGTTGGGGACATAATGGGTAATACAAAACCGTTCCCGCCCCGTTGCCACCCCTAAGAACACCCAAATAAAATATTTATCTCCATCTCTACATCCAACTGGTATGCTTAGTTTTTTTTATCAGCAACAACAAACGTAAATATAAGAAACTCTCTTAGAGAATCTTCTAGTGCGAAGCGACGGACAATAAAGAAAGAGAAGATAAAGGCCTTCAATGCAAACTAATGATATCAGCAATAGCATGGTGTTGCTCATTTGAATACCCAAGGTTTCAGAATTCCCCCTACAAAGTTTAGCCAAGGGGGGACAACATGGAATACATTAGTGGCGGGGGAGGAAAGTCCTCTCATACCCATATGGGAAGATAATATTGGAGTTTTAAAAGAACGTCGAGATTCTCATCGAAGAGTTCTAATAAAAGAGTTCCATAACATACTCGAAACATCGCCTCTGAAGATATATACAAAAGTGTCCCTCATCCTCAACTTGAAGAAGATTCTAGTTCTTCAATCGTTGGAGTAGTGGCTTCAATGGATTGTCCGTATATAACCACATATCGCGGAATTGTTTCCATGCATTCATTATCATGTTCTATATAGTGAAAATGGGTTCAGTGCTATTTAGATAAGTGGGGGTTTGGACATGTGCGAGATGAGCAACCTCACAGGCCCCACCAAGAAAAGAGGTGCCTCAAATGAGTTGAATTAAATGTTTATAAAGGGAAAACAAAATATTTTAGTTTAATAAATTACAATAAAAAATAACTTTAAAAAAGACCTCATAATATATATTTTTTACTAAGATAAAAGTACTTTTTACGAAAAACCGTATATAGTTTTAGGATTATAAATTAAATGCCCTCATTTTAATAAATTTCACAGGGCTTCGTAAACTTTTAAATCGCCCCTGATTTAGATAAACATATAGAAATATGTTTTTATTTAATTTTGACATTTAAAATATTAATGGTTATAACATATTTAATATAAACATTTTTAAGTGTGTGATTGAAACAGAATACTAATAGTATAATATCTCAAGAATGTTGTTTGTAATTTTAGTGGTCGGGGATAATTCACGTTACAAATCATATAATTTAACATCAATTTTTAAATGAGCAATTATATCTTGCCGGTTGGCCAAACTGCTCATCTTTGTTTCCTCATATTCACATAGGTCATGAGTTTCAGATCCACTAGGAGCGCCCCTTCCTTCTCCTGGAATCTCCCCTTCCCTTTCCCTCTAGGTAAGATTAATATTAGAATTAGGATTTGTCAAAAAAAAAATATTGATTCTTAAATAAGTCAAAATCGTATACAGTAAAACCTCTATAAATTAATACCCTTGGGACCATGAAATTTTATTAATTTAGAGAGATATTAATATATCGATAAATAAATAATTTATTAATTAAAAAAACATTTCTCAATTCAGCAAATTGTTTTCGACACTGCAAAATTCGCTCAAATGATGAAGCAGCCTCAAGGGACTTAAGTGAGACAACTTTTGAAGAAGGCTTACATGAACTTGAGAATATGATCAACGATATTGGCTATCGCAATAAAATGGACGCCAATAACTTGTTAGATTATCCAGGCGAAAATGACGAATGTTTACAAGTTCAAAGTTTAGAGAAAATTGTGGCTAATATTGTTGAAAGTTCTACTAATGATGAAGTTGAAGATGATTCAACACCACTTGAACTAGTCATGCGAATGGAAACATTGAATGTGGCAACAACTTTTCACAACTTTTTATTGCAGTTGGAGACCTCAACGCCGAAATTTGTGGGTGCAATTAGAAAAGTTAGAGATAAAATTGAATTAGATATGAATTTTAAAAAGAAACGGATTACAATAGATTCATATTTTGGCAAGTTACCAAAGTAGTAATTGTAATATTTATGAATTATTAATTTATAGTTTTAATGGGACCTTTATATTTATAACGGGGATCTCCAAAAAATTATTATATTATTATCTTATCGAATTTGATGATTTTTTACATTGGCCCAAGTCGGGACCGGAGAAATTTATTATTTAATAGAATTTATTAATTTAAAGAGTATTAATTTATAGATGTCTTACTGTAGTTTCATCAAAATATATAACTGAATTTATGTATAAGATTTAATTATTAATGATAACACATTTCTTCAATAATTATTAATGATAACTTCGTTAAGTGAAATTATATAAAAAATTGACCCATTATATATATTGAACATTCCTACTTTTTGAACTCACAGCTTAGGAGAAGGAGAAAGAGTTCAATTGGGTAGCTTACCACTACAGAGGAATTTTGTTGACGACTAATTATGTACCTATGACTTAACATAAATAGGTTCATTATTTTAGTCGAAGTAAACATGTAATTTTATAAAGAAAAAATCAGTCTATTTGAAAAGTAAATATATTTTTTTATAAATAACATATTAGATATTTATTAAAATTTTACGAAAAATACACGTATCAAAATATTATAAATAATGATATATTTAGTACAAAAGAATTAAATTTTTGAGTCGCAAGTTAAAAAAATAGTCAAAAATTTTTAATTACTGATAAAAATTAAAAAAAAAATTATTAAGATTTCTCGTGAAAAAAACGGCTATAAGGCGTTTTGGCGTCTTGTTAGAGCTAAGATCACGAAAAGTTACATAGATTTAAAAAAAAAAATTCACTTTAATCGGATACTTTAGACTATGAAATCAGTAATCCTTGTGCTTTTATTCTCTTATAGTTTGGTCTTAGAGATTTGAGAGAGAGAAATCTTTCTCAAATTCTGGCGTTTTCGCATTTTGGATGGAAATCGCATGCTTTCAAATTAGGCTTTCTTTGGTGTTCTTATTTTAAAAAGTGAGTTTAGGATTTAGGGTTTAAGGTTAAGGATTGTAATTAGGGTTTAAGGAATTAAAGATAAGGTGTATTTTTTTAGAGTTTAAGGTTTAAAATATAAAAATTAGGGTTAGAGTTTAGAATTTAATTTTTAACTGTTTTCTTAGTGTGTGGATAGAAAGGGCATAGTTAGAGAACAGAGGATTTTTATTCTCATATTTTACCGTAAAAACTAGCATGATTACCTCAATAATCTTCAATATATCTTATTTCCTAATTATATGCTATTTTATCCCTTTTTTGAATATGAGAGAAAATTCTCTCTTACAATTGCCAATTACCTTTGTTTTACTTTTTTGCCTTCTCAATTTTTCAGGACTTTGCCTTGATTAATCTGGATTGATTCACGTCGCACATCTGATTTTAGTGAGTGAGCCTCCCAACAAAAATTTTTTGCATACACAAAATTTAGAATTTGAGATCTTTTTAAGCAATCACAAGCCGCTTACCACTTAGACAACTTATTGGTCAAATTACCTTTGTTTTTATGCCACCATTCAAATTACATCATTTTTAATGATTAGTTTTTAAAATTAAAGTTTAATTCATCCAATCTTTCAAGTAGAGAGGCAATTGGTTTTTGAATTATTGTACAGGTTTTTTTAAGCATTTAAGCCATAAATTTCTTCGATATTTGATTAGTAGGTATAAGACTATAAATTAAGGAATAAGAAGAAAAACAAAATATTGTAAACAGTGTGGTCCCCCTGATGTTGGGTGTCGCCTGTCGTGATCTTAGGTAGGGGATAGGACAGAGCTACAGCTGTGACGTTGACCCCACTTCTACTCCACCAATCTTCTTTGGAATTACGTCATCTATCTTCCAACCTGTTTTTCTTTTGTTTCACACCTTACAAAAACTTTGAATATTCTTTTTAATTATTTTTTAATAATTTTATTCATGATTTTTTATTTAATCTTACGGTTTGTGATCCGAGACTTACTTTATGATAATAAAATTGAGAGAGAAAAAAAAATGAGATGTGCGGTGGATGGGAGAAAACGATACAAACCTGAAAACACATATATTGAATATGTATAGAACTATGTTTCTTCTATTTTGACGTTGATTAAAAAGTAAAAAAAAAAAAATCTAATATAAGGTTTACCAAAACAGAATAGGGTCTTTAGCCACACAAACTCGTCCTATTATATATTTTTAGTCCTATATTCTATTTTTATCATCTATTCGTGATTTTTTATATTTTAATGTTCGTGATTATTATATATATGACTATCATATAATGTTTTCACCTCAAAGAAATACGGTTATTTTTCTTTTCATTTAATATAATCACATATGTTTTTGTCTATTTTACAATCTGAAAGTAATACTATTTAAGTCGGGATGAAATTCAGATAAAATCTTTTGATCATATGTTCAATAAGATTTTAAAGTTCTAAAATGCATTTCATCGTACGTGCAAAAGGGTTGGATCCACCCCGGTCTATTGATCAAGTTATGTTCAATAAGATTTAGGGCTTGGCAAAAATAATGATATGGTTTAATATATAAATCGGTATCTTAATTTAGCAACATTTTTAAATTTTTATTTAATTTTTCAGATAAATTGATACATGAATTTAAAAATATTCTTAAATGATTTTTACCGGGAAAAGATTTTCAAGTTGATACATTGTTAATTTAGCATTGCAATGACAAATTAAATTATTGAAATGATATTATTCTGTCAAAATATTGTATTATTCTAAGTCACGTGTCACAATCAGATTGATTATTTAAACGTCCAAATTAATAATATAATTTAATAATATCTTTAGATATTGATATTTTTTTCTAATTTTTCATGAAGGAAGTTGATGCTATCAAATAAGAAAAACTATATTTTGCATAATTTTCCATAAATGAGACATTACTTGTGAAGTTTGATATATAAAATCTTAGTAATTAATTAAAGTGAATATACATCCTTGCTTCTATTTTTTTTTTTTGCATAAATACATCCTTGCTTCTAATCCAAACATTTGCACCAAAAGAAGGAAAACAAGCTAACATTTTCCCCCATGTTTTTATTGCTTGAAATAAACTCTATTTATTTATATATTAAAATCCCCAAACTGAGTAGGACCCAGTGCCTAAAATTGTTCTAAAGATGGGCCTACCGCCAACATCAAAGATTTTCTCTCCCGATATAACCCCCACCACCGCCCTTTCACCCATTTGTAAAATAATAACCTTTTGAAAGTATTATTATTTTGGATAAACTATTTCAGTGACCACCTAACTATGAGTTACAACCTGTTTTGACCATCCAACTAAAAAAATTTAAAATTCGATTATTTAACTATTTAAATAGACATATTTTGACCACAGACCGTTAAAATTTAACAGAAAAGTGATGTGGCTGTTAAAGCAAAATGTGTATAATTACACATTTAGTCCTTATTAGTTACCTATTATACCAATTTAGTCTTGAATTTAATTTAAATCAATAAATTTAGTAAATCAACCCGGTGACAACCGTGTCAATTTAGTCTTGAATTTAATTTAAATAAATAAAATTAGTAAATCAACCCGGTGACAACACGTGTCACCACCTGGTAAAAAGAAAATTAAAATTTCAATCTTTGTTTGATATGGAGTTTGATCCCATGACATCATAGGTAAAAACACATACCTTTACCACCACACTAACTCACTCTTCGTGGAATAGATTACACTATCTTGTATTTGTCTACTTTTGAATGGAGGTCCTGTCATAAGTTTTACCAGAAGCTACAATAACCGGGTCCATCATAAGCTCCAACGAAAGGGGACAAAGGAAATGTGGAGGTATTGGAATGCCACTTGTCGGTTCAAAGCACTCAATTTTAAGCATACAATCACGTATATGAGAGATGAGGTTCTCAATTTTAAGCACTCCTAAATTTTTAACCACACCAATCAACTTGTTATTTTTTTTTAAGTCGAATAACTATTCTGTAACTTTTTCATAATCAAGGGCTCGACAAAAAAGTACTCTATAGTCGAGGAATTATTTATGTAGTTTACCTAATTATTTAATATACCAGTAGTGGTAAAAAAAGTTTTTACAAAAGAATTAAATTTAAGACTAAATATTTATTTTAGGATTTAGGGGTTTAGAGTTAATGAATATAATATAAGATTTATGAGGTTAGGGTTTATGGTAGTAAGATTAGGAATTTAGATTGTAACCCTAATTCATAAACCTTAAATTCTAACCATAAATCTTAACTTTTAAACCTCATAACTCTAAACTCTTAAACTCTACACCCTAAACTAAATCTATAACTCTTAAATTTAATCCGCTTGTAAAACCTTTTTTACCACCACAATAATTACTCTTATTTTTGATGTTCCACAATAATTATTCATAAAAAAACATATTCATCTTCAAATTAATAATATATTTTACATGTAAAACTAACAATAGCAGCTTTCAGAATCGATTTGTTCGAAAAATTAGCCCATAAATTTAGGGGTATTTAAAAAATATTATAAAATGATCATTAAATTATATTAAAATAGCACAAAATAATCATTAAATTTATTGAATTATTAAAAATGATCATTAATTTTTTTAATATTTATCAATAATTTATAACGTGCAATGAATCAATGACCATTTTGTAATAATTCGAGAAGTTTAATGGTTGTTTTATAACTTCAGAAGGTTTAGTAGCTAAAACGATCGTTTTAACATAGTTTATTGACCATTTATGTAAGTTTACCCAAAATTTTATAACAAATTTTGATTAATTCGAAAGCCGATCGAATTAATCAAAAAAAATTAATTCAATTAAAAAATTTTAAAATAATTTTAGTTCAGTTTACCTGTTAATAAGAAGAAAAAAATCGGTTGTACACCCCCTACATTAATTCACAAACGTCTTTTCGGCCTTAATTACTCAGAAATCATATAGACTTGTGAGCACTGTGACTCCAATATTATTTTAAGAATACCCATTTTAAAAACTATTTTTATTTATACCTCTTAATTGAAAAAAGTATTTCATATTTGAGAGTATACTATTAACATTATTTTAAAAAATATTAATTAAATTTAAAGAGTACCATAAAAGCGAGAAATTATATCATAGATCTGGCTCGTCAAATCATTCATGGTCCCAACCAATAAAAAGTATTTATTTTATTATTTTTCCATGTCATTTTTTACCAAGTGAATATTCACTCAGATTTAATGTAAATTAAATTAAAAAACATTTTTTTACTAATTGTAGGTTCACTTGGTAAAAAAATGACATGAAACAAATTAACGAAATGAATACTTTTTATTGATTAGGACATTAGATGACATAGCGAGCCAGACCTAGTATATAATTTCTACATAAAAGCATTCCTTAACAAAACTAGGAGAATATAAGTAGATAAAATCGATCCTTCCGTTTGATTCAGTTTTGGATAATTTAGTTTGTTTTTATCATATAGTTAGTTTTGTTGGCTGATTATAATTTTTAAAAGCGAATCAATTGTAAAATTGACATATAAAATATATATTTTTTGAATAAAGCGATGAACTCCCTCAACATCATCCACATTTTTAGAAACCACAGCTTCCACTTACCGATTCACAACCCACGCCTTGGTCTCAAACTTACTAAAAAGCAATAACTCAACAACAACAACAAATTAACATACAAACTGGGTTAGCAAAAGAAATGGTCCAAGTGGCTCGAGTATGTTTCCCTCACTTAAAATCTCTTTTTCCGATGTAATAGAAGCAATGAGATTCTACTCAACATGCTTCAAGCAATACACACACGATCAACAACATACACCAAGCATACTTGATAAACAAGCAACATGCTCACATGGCAAGCAACCACCGTGCAGTTACAACACAAGAATTAAACTTACCTCACTTACCTGCCCAAGGTCTCGGAAACCTTAGGCTCTGATACCAACAAATGTCGAACAAAAAGGAGACCTTTCGTTGCCCTTGCCACCCACAAGCTACTGATCTGCATTGTCGAACAAAAAGGAGCGTAAGCATAAAAGCTTAGTGAGGGTAAGCTCGTAAAACAAACCTCGACAATGCAGGGTCCAAGCACGAGCAATACAACCAAGGTAGAATACATGAGTTCTTACCTCCAAACCACAAGAGCCAAAAATATAAAAGATGCATGAACATAGTATCAATGCCATGCCATGCTCAACGAGTCCATAACCACACATATGAAAAACACATATATTCAAAATATGAGTAACATAAACCACAATCCGTATTGGCACCTTGCTATGACTCGAATACGCGGATAACCGTTGGAACTCACATCCAACAACACAACTATTACCTGACGGTGGGATTACACTCATCACCGTTCACGCGGAGAGGATTCCACTCATCCTCACGCCTTGATTCATGCAGAGGGGATTTCACTCATCCTCACGCTTGTCGATGGGATTCCACTCATCACTAACTAATATATATAAGAAGATTTCCGAGCGAACTCGTACTCCATCTTGATGACTACCATCATCAAGACCACGCACGCATTTTGACTCACGTGTGCACACTAAACATCTTAATGATCGATCATTGCACCCAAGCATACTAGTGCCAATACTTCACATTTCATTAATCTTTCCCAATATCATTTCATAACAACTTACGTTCTTAGCACGTACTCACCATGACTTACCGTCATGCACAAACCACATTCCATGCCTAGCATGTACTCACCATAATCCTCGAATCATGCAACCACCTCATAACATCATTTCACATGTCAACACCACATGTATATCATTAACACAAATATCATATCATATTTCATACATATGTATATCCCCATCATATTTATCATCAACACGCATATAACAATGCATCAAGCCATGCCTCAACATACATGTACAACAACATATACATAACCACCATAACATGATTAAACATGAGGCATAAATCAACACTTTAAAGATCAACCAAGGTCTCTAACTAAAGCTTGGGATTAGGCTACCACTCTAATCTCATCTCTAGGTGGGTCTACCAATCCCAACCTAGTCCACATGCTTGAACCAATTGCTCAAAACCATTTAAAACATTTTAACCACTCACCGACAATTCCAAGCTCAACCATACTAGTCGGTCAAGCTTCCAACGATTCCAGATTTGTTCCCGAGGCTTCACCAACACAAAATCCCGCTTTTAATCACCTCAACACAATCAAAACAACCTCAAATCAATTCACCAATTAATGTAGCAAACCCGAAACACTAATCAAGCACAAAACACATGATTTTCAAGCCAAGAACAACCCCAAAACACCAAACCCGAGCAGCCATGAAAAACAGTCCAAAACTCAAGATTTCAACCTCTTTAACACACTTAAATGCTTCCAAAACAATCCCTAACCAACATACAACCAATAGCCATCAATTTCCAACATTAATCACACCCAAAATCAACATTTAAACCCTTCAAAAACCCCATTAAAACCCAAATTCGGGAATCATTGTAAAACTTTTTAAAAATCACATATGTTGGACCTTATGGTTCCTAAACAACTTATACAACCTCAACAAAACGAAAGCTTAAGTTAAAGACAATAAAGATGGCATTTTTAATCAAAAATCTCAAAACCCCAAAATACAAAAACCATGAGCTTTATGAAAAATAATAGTACTAGCTTGTAGAGGAAAGAGAGGACAAGTCAAAAGTGGTTTTACCTTTCAAAAATCATCAAAGATGAGGAAGAATGGTGATGGAATAGTGAACACAAGGGAGATGTTGTTCTTGTCGTGAAAATGGGGAGAATGGGTGGGAAAGAAGATGAGTTAAATGGGTGTTTTAAAATAAAGGGTTTTTATTTTGAAAGTCTCATTATTTACAAGAATGCTATTAATGAGATGGCCATCCTCCACTATTCCAAATTCCATGGAATTTTGGGTTCTAATTTAATTTAAAATTGGATGCAACATAATAAGTGGATTTTTAAAACAAAAAGGGAGACCCAAAACATTATTTTATTATTATTTTCACCCGACCCCCAAACTCGGGTGTTACAACTCTCCCCCACTTAAGGAAATTTCGTCCCCGAAATTTATCAAACAGGAAGAGCCACGGAATCTGCCCCTCCACACATCCTTTTCACTACAACATACATACTAACTGATAAGTATTTATTTTGGTTATGTTTTTAGTCCTTATTTTGATCGAATATATGTTTGAAGGACTTAATTGGGCTGTTTTTATGTTGTTCTCGTGCAGGTTACGTAATGCTGGAAATAAGTTGGAATGCTGTAGAAAATATTGAAGTCGTGGGCAGATTCATGGGCATGAACCAGGGCATGAATGCTGACTGGGCGCCACGTCAGCACCTTCTAGAAGATGACGTCAGCAACGCAGATAACTTACCAGTCCACTTATCAGATAGCTTATCATCCGGATTTTTATTTTAAAATTCAAAACTTGGATATTTATCTTATGTAATTTAATTTAAATTTAGGATCTATCATCTTAGGTTTTTAAGGTTTTCAACTACTATAAATACCCCACTTTGGGGGTGAATTAAATCATCATTTATTCCATTGTTCTCTTCTTCGTTGAGTTTAATAAAAGCTCTTTGTTTTCTCCATTTCCATATTTTCTCCATTTTTGTCTTTATTTAATTAAGTATGTTTTTTCACCAACCATGCTTAACTAAATTCCCTTTAGCCAAAAGCAACGCCAAACCCGACAAACCTCGTGAGATTAGGAAAATACTTCAATCCTTCAACAACTCCTTTTTAGATTCTCTTTAAAATTGATTAGGCAATCGGCCTAATCTTTAGGCATCGCAATTGTTTCATTCCGAGAGCACACATCGGGTTGAAGTAGTTTAGATCTATCGTTGGGGACGAGGGAAAGCTTGTAGCCAATTCAACTCCCTAAGAACAAACTTAGTGGCGGTCTACTAAGGGGAATCAAAATCGGAAACAATTCTCATTGAGACGATTATCCGAGCATGGGCTTCTCCAGCACTAACTCAGATTTGAGTTAGCATCGATTGTCGTAGCTAATTCACTAAAGTTTGACTTCAAGGATTGCCTTGGGAGTCGAATTTACCAACGAGAACTAAGTTGCAAGGGTTGGGCCTTGTAGACTGTAACCTGCAGGAAAGCCGAAGAAAAAACAACTTCAGTGATCGAAGATGTCGTGGCAAAGCGTGGCTTGAGGCTATTTTAATCTATAATTCATTTTCAATATTTATTTTTACGTTCTTATTTTTTTTCTCATTCAAATCACTTCTCTAAAATCCCCCCTTTATTTTCTACAGGTTATTGGTCTAAATCAGAACGAAAGGTGTTAGAGTTCCTATTCCCTGTGGATCGAGCCTTACTCTCGCTATATTATTTTAAATCTTATTTATTTGAGTTTAAGGTTTTATTTTTGACACTATACGACGCGTGTCACTAACCAACTCAATAGACTTACCACACAACATTAGATATCTGATGCTAAGATCTCAACTGGTTCTCCACCGCATGTCAATTTTAAACTCAACTCAATCTCTTCGCAAACATAGCACGGGACAATTCTGACTCACACTTCCGAATCATAGATACACAGAACACATCACAAAACCCCTTTCTAACTTTGGTGGTAACCGCAACAGATAAACAACAAAACTAGCCCGATTCACAAACTCATATGGTACTGTCTGAACACTTGACCGATAACTTTTTCTGACTGACCATCTGACTTCAACAGGTAACTAAGCATTATGCAGATGTCCTAAAAAATCTAGCTGAAATCTCGAATCTCTACTGGCCACTATCGATTTCAATACACTGTACAACTCACACTCTTGCTAAGGCACAACTCCGCCATCTTACACACGGTACAAGTAACGTGAACATGTATAAAATGAGTACACTCAGAGCAACTATCATTGTTTACTTAGCTAAGTTCTCCCGGAGGAAATCAAAGGCGAACCAGACACAAGGTCTCTCGAATCTATTACCCACTTTCATTAAGAATCTTCCACATATGTAACAAACTAGAATAAAACTGATGCTCGATCTTGACACGCTGGCAAACTTTACACTTACTCTCATACTGAACCACATCATCCATCAACTCAATTCAGAAGTATTCATCTTCAACCCGCAATACGTCTCCATACTACTCAGATGCAATACAATGAACTGTCGTGTGCTTCGTCCAAAACAATACGTCTCAGAACACTATGTCATTCGGCACAACTATACTGTCTCTGAAATGCAAACTTTATCATCTCTGAAACTGTATTCTGAAGGTCTTCCTTCTTCTATGTCTTGCACGTGAGGTGCCAAGAACCTGTCTTGCAAATGTTTCTTTTTAGGTATTCTGACTCAATGTAGGCTTAACATGAAACTCGGCCACAAACTACTATTAGTTGATAAACTGAATCCGACAGATATAGCTCGCAACTCAAATATAGCTCGGCAAAAACAACTCGAAGCATTGGTTACTACGTTGACTCTCTTCGGATGTTAGTCAGTCTTGAGATTACGGTCTTCAAGCAATTCTAACAACTTATATTGTTCAAGTTTTGACCCTTCCTAAGTCGTCTAATATTTCAAGTTCTGATGATAAGTGTACATATACTATGTATTTCTTACTATACATGATTTGTCTTTAAGTCTTCGAAGCAATTACAATTGTAATTAACTCTATGTCTTGTGTCGGATTATTCTTTCCAAGGTCTTTCAACTATCTCAATGAGTAAGCCACAATCTTCTGTCTTGCATAAGCACACAACCTAACCCTACATGTAACGCATCACTATGGTTCACAAATTCTTTCTCTGGTATTGGCTGGATCAAGGTCGAAGCTCTCTTCAAAGTTTCTTTTGGTTTCTCAAGGGCTCGTTGTCCCGCATCTGACCACACAACTGAACATTCTTCTGTAGCAATCTGTCAAAGGAGCAGCTATCTTTGAATGACTATTTACAATTCCCCGATAGTAACAATGTTAGACCTAGGAACTAAAGATACTTGTCACAGTCTTCAATTTCTTCCAACTCACATCTTCTTTTGCCTACTTGGAATTTACTCTAATACACTCGACTGATCTACATGTCCTAGGAGAACATCTTCCTCGACTCGGAGTTCATGTTTGCTCAACTTGGCATTCCACTGATTCTCTAATAGGATCTACAACACTAATTCCAAAGCTTGTGATGGTCTTCCTCGGCACGTGAATATACCCATGTATCATCTATGAGAACTACTACAAACTGATCAAGGAACTCAAGAAATATTCTGCTCAACATCTCTATAAAAGTGACTAACACACTAGTCAAACAAAACGACATAACCCAGAACTCAAAGCGATCACATCTTGCCCCGAAAGCTGTCTTCGGTACATCAACTTCTCTCACTTTCAACTGGTAACAACTGGATCTCAAATTAATCTTCGAAAAGACTGGAGCACACCCCAACTGATCAACAATTTTCTGACACTCAGAAATGGATACTAATCATTTACCGGCAAATTTTTTTTCCAACTGTATGTAATCTAAACACATTCTCGTATTGTCTTCTCTCTTCTTCATAATTTGCACTGTCATACCCTAAAATGGTGTACTAGGCCTAATGAATCTAAGGTCTAACAAATCTCGTAGTTGCTTCTTCAACACTCTCAATTATTTCGGGAACCATAAGATACAGAGAAATCAAAGCATGAGCAAAATCGAAGGCGGTATCAATAACAAACTCTTCTTCCCTATCGAGGGACAAATTGGGCAAATCATGCAAACACTTCTAGGAATATCACAAACTATTCTAACATTCTGCGGTCTAATCTTCATTCAAAAATCAAATCCGTCACATTTGCGAGGCAAGCCTGTCAACTAAACTCAATCAATCTTTGACCTCTAAAGCTGGATCAACATTCGATAAGAAGTTCACATCTTCACCTACCACTACAGTCTCACAGAAATCTGCAACTTCAAGGAAACTTCCTCTCTGTCACAAAGTATACCCTAGCTTTGCGCTCTACAAGCCAAACCATGCCAAATGTTACATCGAAACCGTAAAAGACAATTACTTCACATCTACGGGAATCACATAACTCTGAACCATTAACAAACATCTTCCGCACATCTTTCTGACCACCACTATCTCACCAAAAGGTCTAGTCACATGCGTCCCTACGTCTAAGGTCTCATCGGGTATATCAAATTTCTTTGCATGCTCACACGAAAAGGACGAATCCGCAGAAATTGCAACTTCACACGTACACAACTGATAGTCTTCGGTTCTCTTGTTTTCAGGCTGGCCCTTCAACATAACCTAACTCTTCAAAACCGTTCTTAGAGTAATCTCGAAACTTCAAAATGCAGTTCTGATCACACACAGACAATCATTCTTGAACTTGTTCTATAACATCGATCTTGACGACTCGAAACATCCCACTACCAAACAATCTAGAGTTAGAGCTCAAGACTTCCTTCTCGGCTCCACTATATCGGAAGCGACTTCATCTCTCCTTCTTGCTGGAAGACAACTCAGACACACACTGGCCCGATCGCACAAATCGATTCCCACTCACGGATACTGACCGGCTGTCTTGTGTTAAAACCCTAGGCTGAACCCCGTCGACCACCCACTAACATTTCTGAATTTCAGATTACTCACATGAGACCCTTACCTTGATCTCACCAAAAGAACTAAGATACTCATACCTACCTCTAACACTTCACCGGGCACATTCAACTTTGCATGCTTGCTAACAATATACGGAAGTACGGATTCAGAATCGATCAGAAGAGACAAACTCAAAACTGTACCAAGGTCTTATTTACTATAACCTCGATACCACTCTTACTCCCACTCATGGATCTTCATTTCTTTTCACCAACTAATACCAGAATCGGTCTCATCGTCCCTCACCAACAAGAATTCAGCCCACATACACACTGACTCAAAGAAACCAATTGTATCTCAACTCCGGTACAACCATACTCCCCTAACTAAAGTGATGAACTCCCTCAACATCATCCACATTTTCAGAAACCACAGCTTCTACTTACCGATTCACGGCCCACGCCTTGGCCTCAAACTTACTAAAAAGTAATAACTCAACAACAACAACAAATTAACATACAAATTGGGTTAGCAAAGGAAAGGGTCCAAGTGGCTCAAGTATGTTTCCCTCACTTAAAATCTCTTTTTCCGATGTAATAAAAGCAATGGGATTCTACTCAACATGATTCAAGCAATACACACACACGATCAACAACATACACCAAGCATACTTGATAAACAAGCAACATGCTCACATGGCAAGAAACCACCGTGCAATTACAACACAAGAATTAAACTTACCTCACTTACCTGCCCAAGGTCTCGGAAACCTTAGGCTCTGATACCAACAAATGTAACCCCCTCGTCCCGGTCTGGTCGACTGA
Source organism: Hibiscus tridactylites (assembly GCA_958450335.1). Classification (NCBI taxonomy): domain Eukaryota; kingdom Viridiplantae; phylum Streptophyta; class Magnoliopsida; order Malvales; family Malvaceae; genus Hibiscus; species Hibiscus tridactylites. The sequence goes on from OY288280.1 coordinate 41,593,814, forward strand.
CCGATCCGAGTAGGCTACACGGGGAAAACTGATGCGAAACCCGTTAAGGTCCCACCTCGGTTAGCGACCCTAGAAAACTTTTTCGTTTATTATAGTCTTATCTAGATGCTTTTATTAAACCTATGTGTGAAACGACAGCGAAAACAAGGCTCACGAGAAGCCTAACAACAAACAAGGCCTAAGCCCAACCCTTGGGACCCATTAGAGATGTCAAACAGCCCATTTTTAGGCCTGTGTTTCGAAATAGACGACACCCGTTTCAAAACACGAGCTTCAGTTTAAAAAGCAAGACACCCGTACCGAAACGCTTCCACCCCGTTTCGGAACAGGGTCACGTTTTGCCTAGGCGTTTCTATACCCGTTTCGAAACATGCGTTTACAGTGGCCAAAGCGTTTCGAAGCCTGTTTCGAAATAAGGGCTCACAGTGGCTAAACCGTACCGAAACGTGTTCCGATACGGGGGACCCTGGAACCACACCCGTTCCGAAACGGCCCAACTCGTTTCGAAACACCTGCAGCCTGCAGTTTTCCAAAATCAGTTTTACACATCTCTAAACGATCCCAAACACCCTAAACGACCCCAAGAAGCATACACAACATACAAACACACTCTAGAGATATACACCCTACAACAACCATGCTCAAGATACACAAGATATAAGATAGTCATCAAAACACAAGATCATACATTCACCACAAGGAAGCATACATAGCTTTTAAGGTTACATGCCTTAGCCAACAAAACATATAAGCATTCAAGACATGCAACATAAACAAGGTTTACAATTCAAACAAAGCATCCAAAAGCCAAACTAATTCAACATACATCAAAGCTCAAATCAACAACACCTATCCCATTGCTTGACCATTACATTCTACAATTTAAAGTTCATACTTGAGCTAACCAAAAGCGACACTTGGAGACCTTTCCTTGCCCTTGCCACCCACAAGCTACTGATCTACATTGTTGAACAAAAAGGAGCGTAAGCATAAAAGCTTAGTGAGGGTAAGCTCGTAAAACAAACCTCGACAATGCAGGGTCCAAGCACGAGCAACACAACCAAGGTAGAATACATGAGTTCTTACCTCCAAACCACAAGAGCCAAAAATATAAAAGATACATGAACATAGTATCAATGTCATGCCATGCTCAACGAGTCCATAACCACACATATGGAAAACACATATATTCAACATATGAGTAACATAAACCACAATCCGTATTGGCACCTAGCTATGACTCGAATACGCGGATAATCGTTGGAACTCACATGCAACAACACAACCATTACCTGACGGTGGGATTACACTCATCACCGTTCACGCGGTGGGGATTCCACTCATTCTCACGCCTCGTTTCACGCGGAGGTGATTCCACTCATCCTCACGCCCGTCGATGGGATTCCACTCATCACCGACTAATATATATAAGAAGATTTTCGGGCGAACCCGTACTCCATCTTGATGACTACCATCATCAAGACCACGCGCGCATTTTGACTCACGTGTGCACACTAAACATCCTAATGATCGATCATTGCACCCAAGCATACTAGTGCCAATACTACACATTTCATTATTCTTTCATAATATCATTTCATAACAACTTTCGTGCTTAGCACGTACTCACCATGACTTACTGTCATGCACAAACCACATTTCATGCCTAGCATGTACTCACCATGATCCTCGGATCATGCAACCACCTCATAACATCATTTCATATGTCAACACCACATGTATATCATTAACACAAATATCACATCATATTTCATATATATGTATATCCCCATTATATTTATCATCAACACGCATATAACAATGCATCAAGCCATGCCTCAACATACATGTACAACAACATATACATAACCACCATAACACGATTAAACATGAGGCATAAATCAACACTTTAAAGATCAGCCAAGGTCTCTAACTAAAGCTTGGGATTAGGCTACCACTCTAATCCCAACTCTAGGTGGGTCTACCAATCCCAACCTAGTCCACATGCTTTAACCAATTGCTCAAAACCATTTAAAACATTTTAACCACTCACCGACAATTCCAAGCTCAACCATACTAGCCGATCAAGCTTCCAACGATTCCGGATTTGTTCCCGAGGCTTCACCAACACAAAATCATGCTTCTAATCACCTCAACACAATCAAAACAACCTCAAATCAATTCACCAATTAATGTAGCAAACCCGAAACACTAATCAAGCACAAAACACATGATTTTCAAGCCAAGAACAACCCCAAAACACCAAACCCGAGCAGCCATGAAAAACAGTCCAAAACTCAAGGTTTCAACCTCTTTAACACACTTAAATGCTTCCAAAACAATCCCTAACCAACATACAACCAATAGGCCTCAATTTCCAACATTAATCACACCCAAAATCAACCTTTAAACCCTTAAAAAACCTCATTAAAACCCAAATTCGGGAATCATTGTAAAACTCTTTAAAAATCACATATGTTGGACATTATGGTTCCTAAACAACTTATACAACTTCAACAAAACAAAAGCTTAAGTTAAAGACAATAAAGATGGCATTTTTAATCAAAAATCTCAAAACCCCAAAATACAAAAACCATGAGCTTTATGAAAAATAATAGTACTAGCTTGTAGAGGAAAGAGAGGACAAGTCAAAAGTGGTTTTACCTTTCAAAAATTACCAAAGATGAGGAAGAATGGTGATGGAATAGTGAACACAAGGGAGATGTTGTTCTTGTCGTGAAAATGGGGAGAATGGGTGGGAAAGAAGATGAGTTAAATAGGTGTTTTAAAATAAAAGGGTTTTTATTTTGAAAGTCTCATTATTTACAAGAATGCCATTAATGAGATGGCCATCCTCCACTATTCCAAATTCCATGGAATTTTGGATTCTAATTTAATTTAAAATTGGATCCAACATAATAAATGGATTTTTAAAACAAAAAGGGAGACCTGAAACATTATTTTATTATTATTATTATTTTCACCCGACCCCCAAACCCGGGTGTTACACCCTATCAAACATCTTCTCAATGTTCTCTTCCAGATCCATCTTGAAGTTTTCATATGCTAAGATGAGGAGCCCGATCTTGGTTTTCTTTACTTTATTCGTCCCCTCGTATGTAACTTCAAGCTTGTCCCATGCCTCCTTGGCACTCTCACAAGAAGACATCTTCTCATAGATGTTTGGGCCAAATGCACAAAATAGGATGTGCAAGGCTTTGCAATTAAGCTCCATCTTCTTGCGGTCGTCGGCACTCCATTCCGCCTTGCTTCCTTGTGGCTCGAACGGAACATCTTCTACTATATCCCATAGCTTGTAGTCCTTGGGGTTTATGAAGAACTTCATCATTGTCTTCCAATGGGCATAGTGTATTCCGTCAAAAAAGGGCGGTTTGTCGATGGATTGCGCCATTGAGCCGGTTGAGTGAAATGATGATCGAGCTTGCCGGATCTTCTCAATAGGATGTTAATCCTCTTCGATTGAGCCAAACTCTGATACCAATTGTTGGGTTTTTCGGTGCTCGATTCCTTCAACCGTTCTTGCTCGCCAAGTGGTGGAGAAGTGGAATTTTGGGTGTAAGAGGTGTGGAAGCTAAAATGAATAAAGACAAGATGATTTATAGTGGTTCAACCTTCTAAACAAGGTCTACATCCACTACCTTAGCTTCCCACTAAGGATTTCTAATCAATCCACTATTGATTCGTCCCCTTTTCTAGGCTTAGGAGGAAACCCTTACAAACTGATCAAGCTTTCTACCCAAAGCCTTGATCAAACCCTCTTTACAAAGAGAAAATAATAAGAAAACTCAAATCCCTCCAATAGGTATTTGTTTGCACAATTAAGCTCTCACCCAATCCTAAATTGACACATAAGCACTAAGACAATTTCTTGACCATATGTTGTGTTACAATTGAAGCATTAACCATTACTAGATGCTTGGAGGTCCCTTTTATACTCCTTATTGAGTCTGTAGCCGTTACTAGCCGTTGGGGTTGAATTGAAGCCGTTGGAGACTTAATTTCCCACCAAAAATGCAGTTTTGCAGTTCCCCATTTCGAAACACTCTTGAAATAGAAAGAGCCGTTGCATTCTAATGCAACACTCGTATCGAAACGCCCTTGGCCGTATCAAAACGCCCATATCGAAACACTTGTTCCCGTATCGAAACGCTCTGCAATTAAAAGGTAGTTGGGAAATAGCCGTTGGGGGTTTATGACCGTTGAGGTTAATGCCACGTAGGCATATCGAAACGGTAGAGGCCGTATCGAAACGCTAGGCAAAATTCTCATCCAGTAAAGCCCGTTTCGAAACACGTTTTGAAACGTTTTGCCACTGTAAAGACCCGTATCGAAACACCTGGATGGTTTTGTTGGATTTGGCTTTGAAAACACTTAAACTCTTTTGAAATATTCTCTAAACATAATTTCAAGTTGTTTGGACTTTAGAAATGGTTTTGAATTCTTTTTAACTTTGTCCAAAACATTTTTCAATTATTATATCAAAACACTAGTTCTACAATCCGGCTACCTAAGAACCGGACACGTCTCTAGTTAGGCACTTTCGAAACCGCCCGAGGAAGCAGCCTTGGCTTATGACAAAACGGCCTATAAACTAAGAGGTAACTCGAGACTCAACTTCCCTAACCTTCGCCACCACAACTCTCACATCGACAGCGAGTTTGGTGATTACAATCCCTTGCAGTCCTCTGTCGATGCTAAGCTTGAAGCCATTTGTGAAAGCTTGGAATAAGACCGAAAGTAGGGGAAGAACAAGAACAAAAGCAAGAACAGCAAGGTTGAAGAAAAGACAGTGAAGTTGGAGAACTCATCTTCATCTTTGGCTTTGGTCCCGACAGAGAATGAGGTGTTGGTAGCAGAATCTTTACCTTTATCGGATCTTACATTCTCAGATTTCAACGAACCGTTGTAGCCTGAAATTGCTTCTCCTTCGGAAACTCTTATGTTGTCGAAATTCCCTTCGTATGAGATTGATTGGGATTCTATTTCCTAAAACGTTCATTTTTTCCTTTTGTATTTGTATTTGTGTAAGCTCACTGCAATGGAGTTTTTGGCAGTTGCAGTGGCATGTTATGGTTAGGGTTCTTAGTTTTAATTTGTAAGAAAATTTCCATGGTTGTCTGCTCGTTTTTTTAAGTGCTGAACCAAGGGAGAGATTTGTTAGTGTTAATGTTTATAGCTCTTGTAATTTAATCTATTAATGATATTTTATTATTTTTAAATATGACGTGGAATAAGGTGGAATTATTTTTTAAATATTAGGTGGAAAACGGGGTGGGGATGTGGCATACCCAGTCAGATTTCTATTAGGGGTTTGCGGGGTTTAACGCCCCAGTTACCGTTTTGTTTCAAAATTTAAAGTTTAATTGCTACTTCGTGATATTTGAAAGCTTGGTTACTATTTTATTTTTTCACCAAAGTTCAGTGACCGTCTATGTACTTTACCCTAATAATTATATTATATTTAGAGTATAATTGCTAGATATCTAATCTATTTTTCGACTAATCTAAATTCGTGTATTGTAGAGATTAGGATGATTATCTCAACTCAATTTACTCTTTGAATAATGCTAAGATTTGACTCATGTATATTGTTTAAGAGACGTATCATCCTACGATACTAGAATAACTGATAGTACTAGTTGGTATAAATATATTATATTATTGTTATATATATTGCATATTACAATTAAGTTAGTTAATCGACGGACTTTAGTCAATTCGTTCATGTCGATTTAAACCACAAAATCTATTGCATTCTAACTTAACCAATAAATGGTATACATTTCAGGATAAAATTATATAGTTGACATATTAAATATACTGTTTTCGTTAAAAAAATTATGAAATTATTATTATTTCTCATTTGATGAAACGGTTATTTTCATCCAATCAGACGTCAGTGTCCTAATCCAAGCCTTTCTGGTGGCTAGTCCACTCCTATTAAACAGTAATAAAAGAATATTATTGAATAATTACTACTTAAATTGAGGGTGGGGGGAATAAAGGCTTTAAACACAAGATGACATTTTCTGTAAAAAAAAAAAACACAAGATGACCTTTTAACTTAGTAAGTTTGATCAAATTGACCTATAAATTCCTTTCGAGTCAAATAGGCCCATGAACTTCCCACGTTTAGTCAAATTGATACCTAACCTTAACAATTTTGGTCAATTTAGCCTTTGAACTTTTGTAAGTGACTCATAAGTCTAGGAACCAATTTGAACATCCAAAATAGTTCAAGGACCAATTTGATTAAACTTGTCAATTTTAGGGCAATTTTAGATTAAAAACCCTTTTTTAATTATTATTTGGGATTATGGCTCCCAAAAAATAATATTTGGCAAAATGACCCCCAAACTTGCCACGTCGGTGGACCTCGCGTTGTGTAGGATGCGAGGTCAGATATCGTGTTCTACACAACGCGATTTCAGTCTACGTGGCCTTGTTGTTTGTGTTAACGGTTTTACAGTACCTCGCGTTCTCCACAAGAATTTGAAAAGACGGTTGAATATATCGCACAGACCTCGCGTTCTGCAGGGCGCGAGTTCTGTGCATTTTTGGGCTGAAGAACAAGGGAAAACAAGTGTGGGTAGGCCTGTTCGAGCCCAATTTCGAGCGTGTAAATCGTATATTTTTAGCGATCATCGAGTTTGGGGTCGTAGTATTGGAAATTGTTTATCATATGATACCAACATGGTTAATTTCCGTCCATTCTACAATGGTTTAAAATGGCTTCGAAAACCCTATGCTATCATCCTTTTTTGAATGAAGTTGCATTTGAACAAATGTCGATAGGCATGTTCGAGCAGAATTTCATACGTAGAAATTTTAAATTTTTAGGTAACATCGAGTTTAGGGTTGTAGTACTGGAAATTCTCTATCGTATAACACTGACACGGTCAATTTTCGTCCATTGTACACTGACTTAAAGTTGCTTCGAAAACACTATCATAACATATTTTTTTGAATGATTGAAAATATAAGATGACGTACTGTATAAATCGAAGTAGACTGACTTTATTGATTCGATTGTCATGGGCGAACTCGCATATACAAATTAAAAATAATTAATTAAGACGAGGGGTTGAGCGATTAGGACACTTATGAGCTGTGTGTCCAGGATTTCGACATATAGTACAATACTTCTTTTGTCCGGTTTTCTCTCGATGTTCAACCATATCCTCGACACAGTATATTCTTGTAGAACGTGGACGTCCTTTGGCTCGTATTAGTGCTAGATCTGGGCGTATGATCGGTTTAGTGTCCACAGCATTCGGATCAACCTCATTTCCGATTAGAAGAAACTATTTTTCGTAAACCTTAAACATCGTTTTGAGTAAGTATACCGGATCAACCAGATGCATGTATTGTATCTGTTGGTTAGTGCAAGCAGCAATGGTGTGTGCGCACGGGTATTTGAATGTTTGGAAAATTCCGCACTCGCAGGTTCTATCCCTCAGGTTTACCACGTAAGCGTTGTGCTGAATGCCTTCCAACTGCCTGGAAAATTCTGCAACATGAAACATGTGTCCTTCTCGCGAGAAGAGAGTTGCTTGCATCTGTCTTGATTGGCCCAATTGAGTATGCAGTTTTGTGCAGAAATTCGGATGGACTTTGTGTCCACCTCCCATGTACTCAGTTGCTTGCCTTCCCAAGGTTGCAAAAAGGGTAGCCAAACGATAATAGGTCGCTTTGACAATGGAAGTGATAGGCAATTGTCGCACTCCCTTCAGTGATGAGTTTACTGCCTCAGCCAAGTTCGCTGTTATATGACCATAACGTTTACCCTCGTTATACGATCGAAGCCATTTTTCCTTTGGGATTTTTTCAAGGTATTCTGCGCCTTTTTTGTTTCTCGCTCTCAGTTCCTCGAGCAGGTCAGCCACCTCTTGTTTGTAGTGCGAGTTGCCTACGGGATGACAGTTAAATAGTTATGGGCGAAAAACACATGCAAAAAGGTTGTAAATCAAAGGGAGTAAGAAATAATATAATAAATGAAAATGACATAAAGGACGTACCCATATCGAGAACCATTTGACGTTCATCACGGTTCTTGTATTGCAGCAGGTAGTTTGCAGCTATGTGTCGCAAGCAAAAACGATGGTGAATGTATGGAGGCTTCCAATAGTTACCCAAATTTTCTATCGCCCACAACAGCGTTGTGCCTCTGTCAGAAATAACACACACCCCTTCATACCTTCTTCGTATTATAGGATCAAGGACATATTTTCGTAGGTTCTGAAGGAAGAACTTCCAAGACTCCAAATCCTCCTTCGGGACGATTGCGAATGCAACAGGAACGCATTTGCGATTGTCGTCCTGTGCTATAGCTAGAAGTAGGGTCTGTGTATATCTTCCATACAACCATGTGCCGTCGATTTGGACCATTGGTTTTCAGTGCTTGAATGCGTTGATGCACTGGGGGAAAGTCCAAAATAACCGCTGGAATTGAGAAACACCTTGGACGACACGATCATTTTCGTATGCCAGAACCATATCAAGTTTGACAACCATTCTGGGGATGTGTTTCTGCAGGAGATTAAGCCACGGGCGCAACTCTTTGTAAGATTCCTCCCATCGGCCGTACATTTCCTCTTTGGCCCGCTTCCTTTCATACCATGCTTTGGAATATTGCGGACGGTAGCCGGTGACAGCTAGAGCTGCAGCCTGACATGTGGGGATCGACACAGTGGGATTTGTTTTCACCAGTGTCGAAAAGATGTCCGCGAGGTACTTTGCATCCAGGTTCTTGTGATCCTGGTTGAGGCTAGGAGCGGTGCATGTATGGGGCCCCTCAAGTTTTGTTATTTTCCAACGGTCGCCTGCCCTCTTCAACTGTGATATACGGATTTTCCATTTACAGCCTTGATCCTTTTGGACGTAGTGAGCCTTGTAGTATCTGGCTTAGGTTTTCTTCACCGTCGTCTCAACATTATGACGAAGGTTGTACTACTTAACTGCCGCCACTACAATTTCCTTTTTCAAGAACGCCATACCAATTATCAGTTCACCATCAAAATGGTTGACTCGGCCATCTATTGTGTTACCATGCGGAAAATCAGGGACGTCCATTGCATCCATATCAACCGTTGTGAAGTGGGATGGTGGCTGGAACATAGAGAAATCGGTGTTGCATCTACAGGAAAGTTGGTGGCAGTCGGTTCTTCGTCCAAATCTGGTGGTGGAACGGTAGTGTCTTCCGGTAGAACTGTCAAGTCTTCTAGTTCGAGATAGAATGGCCCCAGCTCATCTCCGTCGGGCTCGGGTTCTCTAATGGTTCTTCGTCAGAAGCATCCTTCGGGAGCTGGAATAGTAGAGCTTCGTCGATCACTACCCTTGGAGGCGAGGATGGGGGTCGATGAGCGGGAGACCTCTCACGAGATCGCTCACGAACCGCATTTCCAAGACCAAAATCAAGATCACCATAAGAAGAATGTATTCCCATAGATGGTTGAACGTACTCCGTGCTAGGGACATACGTTGAGTGTCGTCCATATGAGGAATCATGGTCGTACATAGCGTAAGAAGACGACGCTCCTTCACCTCCAAAAGAAGAATGTCTCCTCATAGATGGTTGACCATAGTCGGTGCCAGGGACATATATTGAGTGCCGGCCATATGATGCTTCATGGTCGTGCGCAACGTAAGGAGCTGACGTTCCCTCCCCCCAAAACTATAAGGATTGTATGGATTGTATGGATTGTACGATGCATTTGTTGGTGCATCGAATTCATCGTTTGGGGGTTGGTTTAGGTCGAACCCGATACTAGCTACGCACGACTGCCTTGGAGGAGCAAATGACGATGCACCAAACTCATTGTCTTGGCACAGTAGGTTAAAATCATGTCGTAGACTTGCGGTCGGGCTATCAACGTTGGCATTCGGATCGAAGTCGAAATTCGCCCGGCCCCAGCTTGGTATTTGGATAACTGGATTAGACTCGGAGAACGATGCATACAGCTCGAGGGGCGTTCCAATTGAATAGTCGAAGTGGGTTTCCATCATCATGTCCACATCAGCATTTTCCGCAATTTGGCATACAGAGTACCTTAAAGGGTCTATATATGTTGGCACCCGATACTTCACGTCGGACAAACGGTGGTTATCGAAATGAGGGACTTTTGCCTCCAGTTCCTTTACCAACTTCTTGAACGATAATCTCCTCGGAAGCTTTAGCGTTACCGGATCTTCGCAGTGAAAAACGATGCCGAGTTCGGTACCCTCGAATATCTGCCCATCGTAGTAAACTAGCGTAGTAACGCCTCGTCTGGCCATTTGAATATTTTCTGAAAGACTTCTGAATTTTTTATACTTGGAAAATTCTAGGAATTGTTTGGCAATTGAAACATATATTTTCGTTTTATGGTTCTGCTTCATATATAGGCAAATTATTGCCACTTGAAATCCCGGAGAATCTGGTTGTGTAAGGCAAATAATGGTTACGAGAGGTAACTTTGCTTGTCCATTTCCTAAAACCGATAAGCAGGTAAATAATGAACAAGTCAGGAATAATGGTGCCCGGGAGGCAGTCCCCTAACTTTGGACAAGTAAGGGATAGAGTTGATGGGTGGCAGGTTTAAGTGACCTCGCGTTCTACACAACGCGATAACCAGTACCTCGCGTTCTATACAACGCGAGGTCTTATAAATATCGCGTTATGTAGAACGCGGGGTCACTTTAATTGCTTTGTCTCAGATATTCTGTCAGAAGTTATAATACCCGTACTGTTTACTCTTTGTTTGTTTGTGTAATTGAGAACATGTTCGAATAATTGAGACAATTATAGTCTGGTAATGTAATTGAATACTACAAGTGCTGCATAACGTGAGGTCACTTTAAAAGCAGCGAGGTCTTCTATAAATTGGAAGTTCTGCCCCCAATATCAACCACAGAACGCGAGTTCTTTAGCCTTTTTACAACAAATTATCGACAACTTTTATATTTCGTTCGATATAATGGAGCCCTTACTACGCAACGAAGCGACTCACTACAGTCAATATTGACGAAACGGTCCAGAGGTATTATTTTTTCCCTATTAATTTCTAAAAAAATTATTTAATTAAATTTTTTATTTTACTAACTATTTTATTTTATTTTTTTGAAGGGATACGAATGTAATTTACAATGTTACCTTAACCGTATCAACACCCCACTCGTTGATGTTGTTATGGAGTGGATTCAGCGCGCCGGCTTTGGCTACATAGCACGATATATAGAGGGTGAAGGTAAAACCATCGTTGATCAGCGCGTTGATAGAACGATGGAGACCCGAGACGCACACGTTTCATCTTCCATTTGGCGAGGCAACAATCACGTTGGAGGATGTTGCCTACATTCTAGGGTTGCCTACAAACGACATCGTAATTACGGGTGTAGCGTTGGCAGATTGGCCAACTCTATTTGCTGAACAAATGGGCGTGATGCCCCCTGAGGACGTGTGAGACGGAGGAAAAATCGATCTATCATATTTGGAGGCTCACTTTGGAACCCCTCCCCCCAATGCGGATGTAGTTGCACTTCAGGTATTTTTTTCTATTTAAAAATTAGGATGCCATTATTAAATATTTAGTATACTTTTATTAGATTTATGATAAAATTAAATATATTTATTTGAACATTACGATGGTTTATGAAATTTTTAGAATGACTTCATTAAATATTTAGGATCATTTTAATAAATTTAGGATGCAATTACAAATCATTACTAGAAAATTAGGATGCTTTTATTAAATATTTATGATGACTTTATTAAATATTTAGGTTGCCTACATTAAATATTTAGGATGAAGTTACAAATATTTATTTGCAAATTAGGATTAAGTTACTAATTTCTTTGGATGCCTTTATTAAATTTAAGATGAACTTACAATTTTTTAATTAGGATGTCTTTATTAAATCTTTATTTTCACAGCGGTGTGCGCGTGCCCACATCTTGTGCATTATTGGCGGGATATTAATGCCAGACAAATCCCGCACAAAGGTGCACGTGATGTGGCTTCGTCATCTTACAGATTTAAATGAGTCTGGAAGAAAATCTTGGGGATCAGCTGTCTTGTCGTTTCTTATCAGAGACCTCTGCAGAAACGTTGACGCCTCCAGATCATCGATGGGAGGATGTTGTTTATTCTTACAGGCTTGGGTTTGGTTTCGGATGCCTACTTTGAGACCACAGCTTAGACATCCAACCGCTATGTTATTTCCGCTTCTACGGAGGTACTACGTAATCTACTATATTTTTTATTTTTATAATATTTTATTTAACGATTTTTTCATTATTTATAGGTGGACCAGCACACTGACCCACACCGGCTTGCCAAACTCCCAGAAAGAATTCAGGCATGCTTTCGATGGCTTGAAGGAGCACGAGGTAATTCGAAAATTAATTTGAATTTTTTCATATTTTTTTCCAATAATATTTCATATAACCATTTCAAACGGTTTCATTCTTTTTAGTTCGTGTGGAGTTCCTACGATTCAGAGAAGATTCGGCAGATTACTCCACCAGATATTCTGCGAGACCGAGACCTCTGGATTTCCGTCGTGCCGCTGCTCAACTACGAAATTTGCGTGTGGCATTCTACGGATAGGGTTCTCTGACAGTTCGGGTACTTCTAAAATGTTCCAGCCCCTCCGCAAAATATGGACCGCTTCCACAATCTTACGCGCTAGGGGAAGACGGAGATTGACTGGTCCGAGCACCACGCTCCCTGGATAGCGATTTGGGGTGACCGATTTGGCCGACGCCCACTGCTTCTCCAACAAATTATGGAAGGGGCTGATTCGGTCGCTTTCAATTATGACCAGTGGTATAGGCTCAATGGGATGTCGCATATCCTTACTCAGGCCGAGCGCGATGCAGAGCTTCCCCAACAACCCCAAAACCGCCACGCGGCACCCGTCAAGCGACCCAGAGCCAGAGCCAGAGGCAGTCGACGCAGCGCGGTCCGAGACCACGATATGACACTGCAGGGGCATCATCTTCTGCCGCACCATTTTATGCTTATAGCGGTCCATCGAGTTTCTAACAGACGATGCCTCCACCCCAATTCGGCTCCTCTGATGCCTATCGTCCCCATATGCCCACGACTGACCTTCAGCTTATCGATTATCCATAGCTGCACTCTCAGTATGAGTTTCCCATTGTGGAGAGTACGCCGATCGGTAGCTTGTTTTACTCCCCGCCTGGGTCCAGCACAGATCCGCATATCGCGCACGATGGTCAGGATGATGGGGAACAGGGACCACCTGACGATGGACGGAGGTATCCGGCTCGTGAGCGTCATCCACCCGACTGCGGAACTGGTGGACATAGGCATTTTTAGTCTTTTCTTTTACTGATTTGTACTTATGTTTTTAATATTTATATAAAATACATTTGATTTTTATAATGCCGCATTATAATTTTGTTTACATATTATAATTAAACTTTATAATGTTTATTTAATTTCAGTTTTTAATAAATTTTATGGGATTACTAAACCGAAAATCGACATTTGTTGAAATGCAACTTCATTCAAAATAAGATAATAGCATAGGGTTTTTGAAGCCATTTTAAACCATTGTAGAATGGACGGAAGTTAACAATGTTGGTATTATACGATAGACAATTTCCAGTACTACGACCCCAAACTCGATCATCGCTAAAAATATACGATTTACACGCCCGAAATTAGGCTCGAACATGCCTACCCACACTTTTTTTCCCTTGTTATTCAACCCAGAATTGCACAGAACTCGCGTCCTGCAGAAGATGATGCCCCAAACTCGATCATCGCTATGTTATTTCCGCTTCTACGGAGGTACTACGTAATCTACTATATTTTTTATTTTTAAAATATTTTATTTAACGATTTTTTTCATTATTTATAGGTGGACCAGCACACTGACCCACACCGGCCTGCCAAACTCCCAGAAAGAATTCAGGCATGCTTTCGATGGCTTGAAGGAGCACGAGGTAATTCGAAAATTAATTTGAATTTTTTCATATTTTTTCCAATAATATTTCATATAACCGTTTCAAACGCTTTTATTCTTTTTAGTTCGTGTGGAGGCCCTACGATTCAGAGGAGATTCGGCAGATTACTCAACCAGATATTCTGCGGGACTGAGACCTCTGGATTTCCGTCGTTCCGCTACTCAACTACGAAATTTGCGTGTGCCATTCTACGGATAGGGTTCTCTGACAGTTCTGGTACTTCTAAAATGTTCCAGCCCCTCCGTAAAATATGGACCGCTTCCACAATCTTACGCGCCAGGGGAAGACGGAGGTTGACTGGTCCGAGCACCACGCTCCCTGGATAGCGATTTGGGGTGACCGATTTGGCCGACGCCAACTGCTTCTCCAACAAATTATGGAAGGGGCTGATTCGGTCGCTTTCAATTATGACCAGTGGTATAGGCTCAATGGGATGCCGCATATCCTTACTCAAACCGAGCGCGATGTAGGGCTTCCCCAACAACCCAAAACCGCCCACGCAGCACCCCCAGAGCCAGAGGCAGTCGACGCAGCGCGGTCCGAGACCACGATATGACACTGCATGGGCATCATCTTCTGCCGCACCATTTCATGCTTATAGCGGTCCATCGAGTTTCCAGCAGACGATGCCTCCACCCCAGTTCGGCTCCTCTGATGCCTATCGTCCCCATATGCCCACGACTGACCTTCAGCTTATCGATTATCCACAGCTGCACTCTCAGTATGAGTTTCCCATTGTGGAGAGTACGCCGATCGGTAGCTTGTTTTACTCCCCGCCTGGGCCCAGCACAGATCCGCATATCGCGCATGATGGTCAGGATGATGGGGAACAGGGACCACCTGACGATGGACGGAGGTATCCGGCTCGTGAGCGTCATCCACCCGACTGCGGAACGGGTGGACATAGGCATTTTTAGTCTTTTCTTTTACTGATTTGTACTTATGTTTTTAATATTTATATAAAACACATTTGATTTTTATAATGCCGCATTATAATTTTGTTTACATATTATAATTAAACTTTATAATGTTTATTTAATTTCAGTTTTTAATAAATTTTATGGGATTACTAAACCGAAAATCGACATTTGTTGAAATGCAACTTCATTCAAAATAAGATAATATCATAGGGTTTTCGAAGCCATTTTAAACCATTATAGAATGGACGGAAATTAACAATGTTGGTATTATACGATAGACAATTTCCAGTACTACGACCCCAAACTCGATCATCGCTAAAAATATACGATTTACACGCCCGAAATTGGGCTCGAACATGCCTACCCACACTTTTTTCCCTTGTTATTCAACCCAGAATTGCACAGAACTCGCATCCTGCAGAAGATGATGCCCCAAACTCGATCATCGCTATGTTATTTCCGCTTCTACGGAGGTACTACGTAATCTACTATATTTTTTATTTTTAAAATATTTTATTTAATGATTTTTTTCATTATTTATAGGTGGACCAGCACACTGACCCACACCGGCCTGCCAAACTCCCAGAAAGAATTCAGGCATGCTTTCGATGGCTTGAAGGAGCACGAGGTAATTCGAAAATTAATTTGAATTTTTTCATATTTTTTTCCAATAATATTTCATATAACCGTTTCAAACGTTTTCATTCTTTTTAGTTCGTGTGGAGGCCCTACGATTCAGAGGAGATTCGGCAGATTACTCAACCAGATATTCTGCGAGACTGAGACCTCTGGATTTCTGTCGTTCCGCTACTCAACTACGAAATTTGCGTGTGCCATTCTACGGATAGGGTTCTCTGACAGTTCGGGTACTTCTACAATGTTCCAGCCCCTCCGTAAAATATGGACCGCTTCCACAATCTTACGCGCCAGGGGAAGACGGAGGTTGACTGGTCCGAGCACCACGCTCCCTGGATAGCGATTTGGGGTGACCGATTTGGCCGACGCCAACTGCTTCTCCAACAAATTATGGAAGGGGCTGATTCGGTCGCTTTCAATTATGACCAGTGGTATAGGCTCAATGGGATGCCGCATATCCTTACTCAAACCGAGCGCGATGTAGGGCTTCCCCAACAACCCCAAAACCGCCCACGCAGCACCCCCAGAGCCAGAGGCAGTCGACGCAGCGCGGTCCGAGACCACGATATGACACTGCATGGGCATCATCTTCTGCAACTTCATTCAAAATAAGGACGGAAATTATAATTTTGTTTACATATTATAATTAAACTTTATAATGTTTATTTAATTTCAGTTTTTAATAAATTTTATGGGATTACTAAACCGAAAATCGACATTTGTTGAAATGCAACTTCATTCAAAATAAGATAATATCATAGGGTTTTCGAAGCCATTTTAAACCATTGTAGAATGGACGGAAATTAACAATGTTGGTATCATACGATAGACAATTTCCAGTACTACGACCCCAAACTCGATCATCGCTAAAAATATACGATTTACACGCCCGAAATTGGGCTCGAACATGCCTACCCACACTTTTTTCCCTTGTTCTTCAGCCCAGAATTGCACAGAAATCGCGTCCTGCAGAACGCGAGGTCTGTGCGATATATTCAGACGCCGTTTCAAATTCTCGTGGACCTCGCGTTCTATAGAACGCGAGGTACTGTAAAACCGTTAACACAAACAACAAGGCCACGTAGACGAAAATCGCGTTGTGCAGAACGCAATATCCTACCTCGCGTCCTACACAACGCGATGTCCACCAACGTGGCAAGTTTAGGGTCATTTTGCCAAATAATATTTTTTGGGAGCCATTATCCCAAATAATAATTAAAAAAGGATTTTTAAACTAAAATTACCCAATTTTAGGGGCTAAATTGTGTCTAAAAAAGTTTAGAGGTTAATTTGAACATACAATGTGACTTACTAATGCACCCAACACTTATTGGTTCAGTATATAATTTTAAAAATGTGTCTTAATTAAAATTTTATATGAACCATTACAAAATACAATAATATTTAAACTTGACATATTTAAAATGATAAATGAATTTATCAGATACTTATTTAATTTACAAATAAATTGTATAAAGAAAAAATACAATAAATAATATTCATAAACAAGTGATATTATAATAAAAAAACGAGCACCAGACAGCCAAACTAGGCAGAACAGTGACAAGTGACAGCTCAACCCTCAGCCGCTTTCTTAAATAACAAAACAAAAATGAAGTTAATTACAAAGTTTGCTTTATTGTTTGTCTTTGCTTCCCCCACCCCTCCCCATCTCTCTCTCTCTCTTATTTCTATTATTAATTTTCTCTTATAATGGATGATTAATCTGTACTTTCCAAATAATGGCTTAATTAATACGTGTAATTATTTCTCTCTTTTTCTTAGGCAATTTTAGAAAGAAATAAATTATTTTCTTGTTTATAGGCAATTGTACAATATTGTAAAAATTGTCACAAATGGTATTTTTTTTCCTAATGGGTCAATATTATATTAGAGGTGAAAAGTTTTAATTTCACATCCGGTGTTTAAATATTATCACATATTTTTAATCTTAAGTCTTAATACTAAACTTTACTAATATTATTCATAAATTTTAGAAAAGGGGCGGAATTAGAAATCTATAAAGAGAGACCAAAAAAATTAAAAAATAATAGAAATTTTTAAAGGGGGTAAAAATGAAATTAAAATTTTTGAGGGGGTCATATTAAGATTTTATAAACTTTGAAGGAATTATAGAGGTAATTTTACCTTTTTTCTAAAAAAATCTATACTATACCTATTGAAAAAAAAAATTGGCGGGGATCAAACCCCCTTAGTTCTGCCCCTGCCTTAGATATCATGTATCAACCATAAACCCTAAATTTTATGTATCAACCATTCAACTTTACTTGTAGAATCTTTTTCGTTTATTAAAATATCCACTGTAGCGAGTTCTGCGACTAATCATTGCGTGACTCATATATGAATAAAAGTTTATCATAATTTTTTAAGTCTCTCTATATTTAAAGCGAGAATTGAATCTTCGATCACCGGTTAATATAGGAGACAGTTGCTTGTAAAGTTTTATTGAACTATATTGAGAGTGAATGAAAGAATTTCATTCCCTAATTTGTTTATCAAACAAATAATAATAATAATAATAATAATAATAATAATAATAATAATAATAATAATAATAATAATAATAATAATAATAATAACTTTCTTTAAACCAAATGTTCAAATACAAACACTTTGAACTAGCATTTTATGTTGGTGTAATGTGAAATAAACACAATTTAAGCCGCAATTTCAGTGTTAATTTTTTTCCTTTCGAAATTTTAATTTTAAATAAAAAATTTAAATTTTTGGTGTCAGGTTAGTTGTAGAGGATGTTATAGTTTGAAGTTAAAGAAATGAATTATATATTTCTTAGCATTTTTATTGGGATATTGAATTCATAAATGAAAGGGAATTAGTAATAGCATGCGTAATTTATATAATGATAAATAAAGGCTGAAATATGTACATTTGGTACATGAACCATGCATCTTTTTTCAAGTTAATGCTTACACAAATTTTTCCCTTTTAAATTGGTATTTAAATTAGATATATTCTCATAAGTTGACGCCTAATAATTTTTGCTCCCAAATTAGTATATAAACTAGGTATATTCTCTCAAGTTGGTACTAAAACTTATACATTCTATCAAGTTGGTCCTAATTTGAAACAATTCAATAAATTTAACTATATATATTTAAAAATTCTATCAATTTACTCTTTGTTATTCACTTAAATTGTTTGTTCTTCTCCTAGATATGTTATATTACTTTCTTGGTATAATAAAAATTCAAAAGTAGCTTTGTTGATTTATGGTAGAATTCAGTTATGCAACTGTTGTTTTGATCCGAGAGACTTGCATGGTTTGACAACATCACAAAAAATGATGGAATTGATGAAATTTTTAAATATGAATAGTTAAGTTTATTGAATTTTTTAAATTATGACTAAATTGATTGAATGTATAAGTTTTGTGGAATAAAACTATTAATAAAAGTACAAAAATAGTGGATGAAATTAAAGTTTGGGTACCAATGTGAGAGTAAAAACTCTTTAGGTACCAATTTGGGAGCGGAAATTTTTTAAGTACCAATTTAGAATAAAGTGTCTAATTTATATACCAAATGTATATTTAAACCATAAATAAAAGTGGGACTTAAAGGGGAAACCCACTAAAAAATGGGGAAAAGTTATTCTTCCAATTTATGTCTTTAACTGTTAACTCATACACATGGTACTTATACTTATCAAAATTAATCAACAATATCCTCAAATTTGCATTACATATACATGCATTATTACCATGTACTTGTAAAAATTAATAAAAAAAACCCCGCAAATTTGTTATTGAAAAAAATATACTCAAATTTGTATTATATATAAAAGGTATTTTATTTTTCAAATTGCAACCTAAACTGTATAGCAATAGCTACCACACAAATCATCTTAAAGTTTTCAAAGATTTTCTTCTTGTCACACAACCAATGCTTGATCAACATGCAGTTATTAAAGGAATAGAAGGAGTTGTTCTTCCAATTTTTTTGGTATATTGGTTTTTAAGTAATTTTTATTTTTTAATTTAAATACTAATTAAATAAAATTTACGTCCTTCTAAAATTTTATATTTTAATAGTCAATAAATCTTTATTGTTTTAATATAAAATATTTGATCATAACTTCATTCCTGATGACTTAAAACATCATAATACATTTAATTCAATTAAAGATTATGTTTATATTCCTTTATGCAGTAAAAAAAGATGGTTGCAGATTGTCGTAATCTTTGAGGTAGGTTGTATGGTGCATAAAATATTTGCTAGTAGAATATAATAGAAGAATAAAATTATGATTAATAAGCTTGAATTAGATGAGCTAATCAAATTCTATTATGAAAAATTCAAAGGTTGATTAATAATTACTTATTTCACCAAACTCCAATCAATCCCCACTTTGCTTATTTGCTCAAATACAAGAATAAATTAAAATAAAAGTAAAACAAATTAAAAACACTTAAAATTTATTTATTTATTGTCTTCTTAATTTTTAGGCCAACAAATAAAAAAATAAATTGTCAACAATAGAAACAGCTTTATCTATCGGCTAATTCTTTCTTCTCCCAAATAATAATGATTCCCTTCCCTTTCATCTTTTTGTCTGATAAAAACTCTGTTCTCAAAGACTTGAAAACCAAACAAAAAAAAGCTTTGAAAATTCCCCCACAAATATATAAATACATGCTTTTCTTTTTGACATATATGTGTATTGATTGATTGTTTTCATGCTTTTGCTGCTGCTTTCCCTGTGCATGTAAAAGTAGAAAAACCCTGCAACATATACCAGAAGCGAGGGTGGTGCAGAAAGTCTTGTGACTCAGATCCCAATATATTATACACCATCAACGAGAGAAGGCGAAAAATAAACTGCCTTGTTTTGTTATTTTCCTTCTCTTTCTTCCATTAATTCACTCTCCAGTCTCAAGCACAAGGGGTTTTTCTTTCTTCCCCTGTGGTTCTTTGCATATCATATATACTACACCAAAGCCCTTTCCTTTTCTTGTCCTCATTACACTTTGCCTTCAAAGAAAATGCAAGAACCGGCTGGGTTAGGCATGATGAGCAGTGGTGGAAGCGATGCAATTGGGGGGTTAAGCGGCGGCGAAGTGTCTGTTTCCGGCGATCAGAACCGTCAGCTCAAGGCTGAGATAGCTACGCATCCGCTTTACGAGCAGCTGTTAGCGGCTCATGTGTCTTGTCTCCGTGTTGCTACACCGATTGACCAGTTGTCTTTGATTGATGCGCAGTTAGCACAGTCTCATAGCCTTTTGAGATCGTATGCCTCACAGCACCAACAACAGGGCCACTCTCTATCGCCCCATGAAAGACAAGAGCTCGACAACTTCTTGGTCAGTTCATCTCTTCTTCTTCTTCTTCTTCTTCTTCTTGTTTTGTCTTTTGTTTGTCTTGAAGAAAACATGGGAAAGTGGGTTTTGTTGTTTATGGTGTGTTTTTAATCTTATTTTTTTATTTTGGACATGTTCCGGTGCAGGCACAATATTTGATACTGTTGTGTACTTTCAAAGAACAGCTTCAACAACATGTCAGAGTCCATGCCGTTGAAGCTGTCATGGCTTGCCGTGAAATTGAAAATAACTTACAAGCTCTCACCGGTTTGTCCCCTCTTTCTTTCTCTTTCTTCTTCCTTTCAAACCATTAAACATATAATTAGATGGTTAATTAAGATTTCTAACTGTAGCATATTCTATTAACAAGTGCATAGGATTATTATATAAATGAAAACCACATCTGCATCGTTATCTGGTTTTCTGATAGAATTATACACTTTTTTCATAATGTTATTCGTTTGTTTGAAGATATTTAATAATGTAGTCTCGCTCTTCATCTCTGGTTGGTTTGGTGTCTTGATCTGGTTGGTAGGCAGGCATGAAAGGATAAGGATTGATAATATTTGGGTTAATTTCTTGCAAGCTTAAGAGTCCGTGCCAGCAAGTGGGTGCCGTAGGACCTACAAATAAAAATCATACTCCATACTAGCTTATATATATAGGTAGGTAGGTAGGGTGGCTTTGGAATAGTTAGTTTTGAGGAAGAAGATGGCACTCTCACCCCTCGGCCCTCACTACAACCCTGTCCAAAATTAGGTTACTTATTGAGTGAGTTGACCACGAGCTAAAAAATAATTAGTTTAACTCAAAAATTATTCAATTTGTGGTTGACTTGATACTCTATAAGCTCGACTTAAAAATGATCATTAAACTCGCCAGAATTTTTACATTATTTGTTTAATATATATAAAAGCTAATAATATTATACAGAGTTTGATGTAAACATAAATTAACAATTTTAATAAAAAAGTTCAAAAATAGTGTCAAAGAATTCTAAAACTTAAACTCCAAAGTAATGATCTATAAATACACCAAATTAACATATTATATAAAAATATTAACTAGTTGCTTGCGAATTTATTGAGTCGAGTTGTTTCTCATTCAACTCGACTCGTTAAAGTCTTGAGTCGAGCTCGAATTCAAGTTAAATAAACTCAAACTATACATTAATTAAATTTTAATCGAATCTAATTAAAACTACTCGTTAGATGCTCAACTCAATCAATACCTCTACTTCTAAGGGTTCCATTAGAATATTTGGATTCTAATGTTCCTTTTATTCCAATCATAATAAATTATATATATATATATATTAGTGGCTAAATCTGCATAGGTTAATGCAATAATATTCGTGTCATTCACAATTTGGTGCTAAAACCCTGTCAGAGAAAAGTAGGCAGTTTGTAGTATGGCAGTATCTTTCATTGTTCTAGGGTTTGGAAAGCTTTGAGAATATCAGTCACACAGTTTGGCAGTCATGCCTATACCTTTCTGACATACAATTTTAATGGCGACAACATTTATATATCAGTCGTTGACCTTGACGACGACTGCACCCTACCCAACTCTAAAAACCTACCACGTTACCTTAATGAATACCAATATCCTGAGGAAATACCCACGAGTATTCTGGTTTTGCCATTGCAGGTAATACCCATCATCTATAATAAAAGTTAGGGTAATCTAACGGGATGACTACTCAATTATTGAGTAGGATCTATTTTGACCACTAAATTATAAATTTTAAAATTTGACCATTCAACTATTTAAATGGTCCTATTTTAACCATCAACCGTTAAAATCTAACGGAGATGTGACGTGCCAATTAAAGTAAATTTGTATAATTATACATTTGGTCCCTATTAATTACACATTTTGTAATTCAAAAAAATATTCAAACCACTTCCATCCTGCATTTCTCAATCTTCAACACCATTTCTCACTCAAGTTTTTTCTTCTCCTTCGAGCTCCTTCTCTAATGGTTTTTCTTTGCCTGAAATAAGTTTACAATTTGAAGACCAACAACAATAGCTACCCAATATTCGTCATTATGGACCCTAATTAGATCATACATCAATCTTTAATTTTCATTTTAGATATAAGAATGCAAATAAAAAGAAATGGGTCGATAATAATTTTGATTTGTGTGAGGATTTGTATCAAATGTATATTGAAGATGAAGAAATCGATGAAATTGGTTCTACAAAAAGAAGATATTTGAGATGGTTTTGATGAAAAGAAAAGAGGATATCAGATGAAGAAAACTATTGGTTGGTGGTTTTGATTTTTGCAAAGCAAAATCTAGAGCAAGTAACAATGAGTTTTTATAAAATGGGTGTTTACGAATTAGACAAGGTGAAAAGATGAGATTTTGAGGAAATAAGGCAATATAGATTGGGGCAAATAAGGGGAAAATGAGGTTCACAAATTGAAGTACTATTTTGAATGCTTTTGGGTCCATTTTAAGAAAATTAAAGTGACTAAAAGAATAAGAACGTTCGGTGCTCATCGCCGGAGAAGAAGCCATTTGATATTGCGATTTGAAGGTGCAAAAGTCTGTGGTCGCGATGCAAACAAAATAGTGTGCGATTGGGTTCGTGGGTTGTAAGGTCTAAATAATGCGATAAAGAGTCGACGAAGAGTGTGCAATCGATGTAGAGAGGCGACGACGACGACTGAGTAAAGAGACGACGACCATAGCCGAGTAAACGGGCGGCAACAACACTATAGAATGAATGTTGGGGAAGACGGAGTGTGAAATAAAAATAATAAAATATTTAAAGAAAAATAATTTTTAATTTGATTCCACGTGTCGGTCATTGATCGGTCATTATTTTTTAAAATATTTTTTGAAATTAATATTTAAATAAACCATAAGGATTAAATTAAAAAAATAATAAAACATTGAGGACTGCTCTTGCTATAATATGTAACTAACATGGACTAAATGTGCAACTATACAAATTTACTTTAACTGCCACGTCACCTCTCCGTTAAATTTTAACGATTGGTGGTCAAAATAGGTCTAATTAAATAGTTAGGTGGTCGAATTTTAAATTTTTATAGTTCGATGGTCAAAATAGGTCAAACCCAATAATTAAGTGGCCACTTGAGTAGTTTACCCTAAAAGTTATGTAACTGATGCTGATATCATGGCATGTTTGTAGAATTGAAAACATTGGTGGAAAATACATGTACATATATCAACATGGTAGTCCTAAGCGTTCGGATCATGTTGTGACGTGACATGTACCATGATTTTGATAAAGTGTAATTTGATCATATCATCTAGTAATAGGGACATCACGTTACGTGTGGGATCTAATCTCACCCTAGCTATTCTATGTGGTTAATGTAAAAGGTCTAGTCTTTTTTATACAAGTGGGGCACCCGTCCCCTTCAATTTGAATATACGTGAAAAGGTCTGTGTTTCTGATAAGATGAAATGTGTTCACACATTGTATATATGACAAAGGTGATATATATATATATATATATTAAAAAGTAGAGGTATAAATATAAATTATTATTTTATACGTTGGCTGTGAAAAATAAAGTTTTCATAAACGAAATTATTTAAGAATTTATAGTTTTAGTTTAAGATTTAAGAGTAGGAATTTAGGTCGTAGATTTTAAAACTTAAGGTTTAGGAATAGTTTTAAAAATTTAAGATTATAAATTTAAATTTTAAATTAAAAATAGAAATATTTGTGTACTTTTTTTACGCTAATAATGTATCAGATATTGACCCTATAAATAATATAGGTAAGTTTTCATCGAGTAGGCTCATGATGTAAAATATATATTATAAATGATAAGTATTGGTTATTGAATGGGGGAAAACTTTTCTAGACAAATACCCACTTATATTTGTTAAAATTATTTGAATCTTTTGCATTCATCAAAGTATAGATATGGATTTGCAATATACTTATATTGTAAATAGCGTAAATAAAATCTTTAAAAATTATATGAAATTCAGGGATTCATTTGGTTTTTGAAAATAAGTTTTAAAAAAATAAATTTTAATTTTTGAAAATTTAAAAATATTTTTTTAAAAATAAAAATCTTTTTTAATAATAGAAAAAATATTTTTTTATAATAGAAACATGTGTCATAAAATAAAACGTATACTTTATAAGATTTAACGTGTCACATTTGGTATTTAAAAATTGCTGTAAAAAGTGACAATATTTTTGTATTTATATGATTTTGAATCATGATCAATTCCTTATTTAATTTTTAAGATAAAAATTCTTATTTTCATATTTTTTAATTTTGTGCGGGTAAAATCTTAGTTTGATCGGTGGTTGCTATTGCAACATGCAGAGGAACTGAGCTTATGGCCTATGGGTGGGCTGGGGTGATGTCCGGATAACTTAGCCATGATTTATTTATTTTTTAATTTTACAAAACAATTTTAAAGAAAACAATGTAAAAATATTTTATTGTTTTCTATAACTAATTTTTAATTATTTTTATTTTAAAATTCATTTAATATTTAGAATTTCTTGGCAAAAACAACAATAATAGTATTATGCATTGGAATAGTCTGTAATTATGTAATAGAGGGAGGCCCAACCAAAATGTCTTTTTAACTATAAGACAGATTATCCCAACAAAAACTAAGGCTCAGCTTTCTGGCCCAAACACAACTTTGATTCTGGCCGAAAAACAAACAAATTCTTATACTATGTGAAATTTAAAATTGGGTGATGGTCCAAATAGTTTGTGTTATTAATTTGCAGGGGTGAGCTTGGGTGAAGGTACAGGTGCAACAATGTCGGACGATGAGGATGAGCTGCAAATGGACTTCTGTTTGGACCAATCTGGCTCTGATGGGCATGATGTAATGGGTTTTGGTCCCCTACTCCCCACTGAATCTGAACGGTCTTTAATGGAGAGGGTCCGTCAGGAGCTGAAGATCGAACTGAAACAGGTGTTGCATTGCCCAAATGTGCATGCATTTTCTTTCTTAAATTACAGGTGTTGCATTGGCCAAATGTGCATGCATTTTCTTTCTTAAATTACAGGTGTTGCATTGCCCAAATGTGCATGCATTTTCTTTCTTAAATTACAGGTGTTGCATTGGCCAAATGTGCATGCATTTTCTTTCTTAAATTACAGGTGTTGCATTGCCCAAATGTGCATGCATTTTCTTTCTTAAATTACAGGTGTTGCATTGGCCAAATGTGCATGCATTTTCTTTCTTAAATTACAGGTGTTGCGTAAGATCGAACCGCCTAATCCTTGTATGTCTGTTACAGGGTTTCAAATCAAGAATTGAGGACGTGAGGGAGGAAATCTTACGCAAAAGAAGGGCAGGAAAATTACCCGGCGACACAACTACGGTGCTCAAGAACTGGTGGCAGCAGCACTCAAAGTGGCCTTACCCAACTGTAAGCATCTAATGTTCATATCATTAATTTGGAGCATATCAATCAATCATTTGATTTCCCTGGACGTTCAGGAAGATGACAAGGCGAAGCTTGTGGAGGAGACTGGGTTGCAGCTGAAGCAGATCAACAACTGGTTCATCAACCAAAGGAAGCGCAATTGGCATACCAATTCTCAATCTCTCACTTCCTTAAAGTCCAAGAGGAAAAGGTAGCCTTATTGACTGCTGTTGATATAGCTGCCTGCCTTGGCTTGGCTAACATATTGTCAAGCTATCTGGGGGAGGGGGAGATTAGGTTGTAATAGATCCACTTTTATGTGTGTTGTAGATTCAACTTCCTAACAAAAACGAAACGTGTTTCCTTTTTTAGATGCCTCTAATGTTTTCATTATATTAGCTGAGATGCGAGACATTCCCAACCGGAACACAGACAAATGCATTCAATGTTTGCTTGCATTGCAGACCAAGTTTCTTCATAGGGTGGCAACTTCAAATTTGATAAAATCATTACCTTTCTCCAACCAAAATGATGCGGTGACACTTTTTGCAATGGAGCTTAACTCGCGACATCTTAAGTTTTTTCAAATATAGAGTATGGTGATAATGTATATTTTGCTTTCAAAGAGATAATAGCGTTAGAATTTTAGAGAGTACATCTTAAGTAATCGGATGAGTTTCAGGTCGGGTTATGTTAGGTCGGATCAAATCGAATACATGTCATTTTAGGTTGATTTGATGTTTCGACTCGGGTCGGGTGTGGGTCAATTTCAAGTCGAGCTCATTTTAGGTCATGTTCATTTTAGGTCGGGTTCATTTCAAGTCAGGTTCATTTCAGGTCGGGTTAAAACGGTTCGGGTCCGAATCAGGTAATTGACGGGTTAATTCGGGCTCGGGTGAACTTTAGGTCGGGTAATTTTAGGCCGGTTTCATTTCAGGTCAGGTTAATTCATGTTTCGAATTCGTATTGAGTTTGAGTTTGGTACAAATAGTCAATAGACTTTGAGTTGGGTCATTTCGAGTGAATTATTTAACACCTTTCACGAACACGAATCACATTAAAAATAAATATTAGGGACTAGGATGAACAAAAATATCATCATATTTAAAATATTAGATTAAATTACAAAAATTAGAAATAAATAAGGGTCAATTTTGGCTAAAAATAAAATATTAGGGACTAGAGTGAACAAAAATAGCATCATATTAAAAATATTTTACTAAATATAAAATAAAAGGGGTAATTTTTGTTAAAAATAAAATTTTAGGGACTAATATGAACTAAATTTTATGTACAAAAATATTATTGGACTAAATTGCCAAAATATAAATAAATATGGAGCAATTTTGACTAAAAATTAAATTATATGGAGTAGACTAAATAAAAATATTATTTGAATAAATTACCAAAAATAGAAATATATATGCGTCAATTTTGGCTAAAAATAAAGTTTTAGAGAACATAAATATAATGAACAAAAATATCATCATATTAAAAACATTGGACTAGATTATAAAAATTTAAAATAAATAGGGGTCAATTATAGTTAAAAAGTTAGAGACTAATATGAACAAAGATAAAACTGTAACACCCCAATTTTGGGCTTAGAAGTTTAGGGTCTGAACCGGACCAGTCTGTTTTTCGGTTCGAATATAAAAGGAGGTTTTAGGGAAAGCCTAGTTCGGGATGCTTTAAAAATATGGAAAAATATCTAAAAATCTTCTTTTAATATATATAAGAGTGGTGAAATCAATTTTACAAAATAAGGTTTGAAAATACTACATTTCGGAGTAGTGACTAAAATGCGATTTTTGAAAAGTTCAGTGGTGACTGTTTTGTAAGGATTGAAAATTTGAATCTTTAAGGAGCTAATTACCCAAAAATGATTTCTCCAGATTTTTCCTTAATTTGAGTGAATTAATTAATGTTTTAACTAATTAAAAGAGAAGAGAAACTACCTTTTGGAAAAATCATAACTACCTTTTTCTAAAATTTTCTCATTTCTTTTTTCTCTCAAAATTCCATCATCCAAACACTTTTCTCCAGCAACTTTTGCATTGATCTTCACTTCCATTGATGAGATCTCTATCATCAATTAGTTCCTAATCAATCTTGCATCAAATTCTTTTGATTTCCTCATTGGATTTTCAAAAAAATTGACTCAAATCAAGGAGAAATCACCATTTAGAGGTAAGATTGTTCTTCTTCTCTAAATACTCAGTTCTTTGCTGAAATTTCTAAGTTATCAATCCTTAATTTAAGTTTTATAAATGGTTTTAATGATAGGAACTTAATTTTGGCTTAAAACTCAAGATTTGGAAGAAATCTTGAAGAATTTCGTTGTGATTGTTTGGGCTCTGTTTTGAGATGATTCTTAAATGTATTTTGGATGTCTAATGATGTGTAAATGAGGTTTTATCAATGCAATCCCGAATAGGTTGTATTTCCTAAGTTTTTGCTTATGAAAATGGTGGTTTTTGAGGTGATCTTGGTGTTCTGTTATAGCTAGAGGTATAAGGACGAGTTTATGTTTATTTTGGATGTTGATTGATGTTTAGAAATGGTTAGAAGTGATGGATCTTGGCTGGGTTAAGTTTTGGAAGAGTTTGGAGGTGATTTCAGTTGTGTTTGGTAGCCGAAATGTTGGCTTTAGGAAGAGCATCGAGTTTAAGTGTGTTGGCTGAAGATTTCAATGCATAATGATGCATTGATCCTCTGCTTTGATGTGTTTAAAACAGGGGAGACATCTTCAGACACTTGTGGAGTTAATCCGGAGGCTTGATCGACAAGCTTGCGAAACGGAATTGGTGAGTGGAGTTTGGTTTCCAGCTTTGGAACAATTATTTGAATGTTTTGGGAGCTTAGTTTAAGTCTAAGCAACTTAACTAAGCTCAAGTGTAAGTTTTCGGAAAAACTCCCTTGGATGAGCCATAAAGTGGTTTGATGCATTGATTATGATTTGCATGTTTAAATTCTGTTTTCAAAGCATGTTTTAGCATGGTTAATGCTGGTTTTGAAAGCCATATAGTGAAGAATGCTCAAGGTAAGAGATCCTTGGTTTAACATATTGTTAATATGGTTTTGATGCATAGTGATGCATGATGTTTAATGGCTTTGATTAATGCTTTAAAACAGTGAATTGTTGATGGTAAATGATGTATATTGGCAAGTGATGTAATGGTTTTAAAGTACTTGAATCGGATATAGTTAGCCGGCTATAGGATTGGGTGCACCGTGAATAAAGTCGCCTTGGATGTTGAGGGGTTGTGATTGTACAGTACACTCCATCCAAGTACACTAACGAGTAAGGTAAGATCACAACGATGGTTAAAAGTCCGTGTGTGAATCTTGTGTTATGTGTCCCGTGTTCTCGTTAGTAGAATTATACAACTACTGATGAGTGATGTTGAGGGATTGTGATTGTACCGTTAAACTCCATCACGTGTGTTGAGGGGTTGTGATTGTACCGGTAAACTCCACCTTGTGTTGTTCGGTAGTGTGTATGAAGCGTATGGGACAACACTTGTAATTCACGTATCCGATTGTATTTTGAGTTGAAAATGGTTATGAGATATCACTTGAAAGCCAATATGATGAGATGGTTATAATGAAGCATGAAATGCTTGTTATGTATGCAAGGTTGCATGAAAAAGGTTTGAGCATGTGTTTAGAAAGCTTTGTTGAAAGTGTTTTCTAAAATGCATTATTGTGTTGTTTCCTTTAGAGCATGTCTCACTAAGCAATTGTGCTTAAGCTCTCTCTCATGAACCAATAATGCATATAATTGAAGTTTAAAAGGGCAACAAGGAGGCAAGAGTGTCCAAGGGAACTAAGCTCATGTATGGTGATGCTTTCATACACTATTAGTTTTGGTAATTTGGCAATGGGAACTTAAGATGTGTTGAACTCCCTAGTTTGTGGCATGTTGCTTTTAATGGTTTGAGATTGTAAATGGCCTTTTAATGCTTGTTTTGGAGATTGGTTGATTGCTTGGTTTGGATAATAGGATGCATGCCTATAGACATGTGAAACTTCATGTTTAATGTTATAAATGTGTTTAGGGGTTACAATCTTATGCCATGTGTGAATGATGACTTGTTGGTATGATTAGAGGGTCATTAAGAAGTGTTTGATTGGGTTTATGCATGAAAAACCAGCAAAATCTGCAGCTTCTGGGCAAACCGTATCGATACACTCGTTGGCGTTTCGAAACGGGGGCCTATAATGGCCTTAGTGTTTTGAAACGGCTGGTGACTGTTTCGAACGGTTTGGCCACTGGAAGGCCCTGTTTCAGAACAAGTCCCAAAACGAACCCGTGTTTCGGAACGGTCAACACCGTTTCGAAACAGGTGACCGTTGGGCACTGATTTGAATGGTGTTGAGGTTTGCAAGCTTTACGTTTTGGTCCCGAATGTTGTAATTGCAATTGCATGAGTTTGAGATGTCCGATTAAGGTGAAATTTGACAGGGAAGCATGTAATGTGACTAATTTAATATTGGTAACTTAAAAATTAGTTAAGACCTTCAAATTTCCAGAATTTATATTTTGGTCCCTAATATTTGTATTTTGTGCAATTGAGTCCCTTATTTGAATCTGATCGCTGTGCTTTATATGTATATGTTTCTCAAGCGTTCGCTTAGGGTTAACATGCATCTAGACGTGATTAAAAAGAAAAAAAGGGATCATTAATCAAGGTTGACTTTGATTTTCCCCGTGTAATCTCCGTAGTTCGGGTCAACCGTCTAGGCCGGGCTAAGGGGGTTACAAAAACCCTAAACCCCAAAGATCAACCCCTAAATCTTACAATCACTAATAATTAAAGTGCAAGCATAATCGCCTAATCCCTAAACTAATCTAATAACCCAAAACATTCAACTTGAACCATATACCCCTAAACCCCAAACCTCAACCCCTAAATCTTACAAACACTAATAATTAAAGTGCAAGCCTAATCCTCTAATCCATAAACTAATCCCATAACCCCACACACTCAACTTAAAACTTATAACCCTTACACCCTGAACCTTACCCTAAATCTTACAAACACTAATAATTAAAGTGTAAGCCTATTCTCTTAATCCCTAAACTCATTCCATAACTCCGGACACTCAACTTAAAACGTATAACCCCTACACTCTGAACCTCAACCCTTAAATCTTACAAACACTAATAATTAAAGTGCAAGCCTAATCCTTAAACTAATCACATAACCCCAAACATACAACTTGAAACCTATAACCCATACACCCCAAACATCAATCTCTAAATCTTACAAATATTAATAATTAAAGTGCAAGCCTAATCCACGATTCAGTGGCATACAACCTCATATGCGTCCAACCTTTATAGACTCAGCTGGCACACTAATACCTCTACACTCACAAACGACATATCCACCGAGAGGTAGCACACCTTTGACATCTTTATGTACACCTCAAATGTGTATAGGTCGTTTGTCCATCCACCCAATAGTCCGGAAAAAGCTTATTATCCAATTCCTCCAACAGCACAACAACCCAGTGGAGAAAATTCGTCTTGAATATTGGATGGTATTTGATTTTAAGTTTCTAATTTTTACTTCAAGTGTTTGAACATATCAGAATTTTGAAATTAAGGAATGTTGAATTTGGATCTTAACAGGTTACATAGAGGAGTAAAACCTCAAATGCTAACCCTTACTAGTAACAATAAAGTAATAATTAATTTAAAATCGAGACTAAAATGAGTCAAAATAAAATTTAAAGGCAAAAATTAGGACCTAAACGTAAAGTACCAAACTATGGAAGGACTAAAGCAATGTTTTTTTCCTAAACTTAAAAAATTGGCAGACACTTTCCCACCCAAATCCAAATTGCTCCCACTGCTTCAATTAAAAAGAATTTTAAAAATTCTTTTTCTAATTAGTTTTTGGAAAGATAAGTGCATTTCATTAAACATAAAAGAAAGATAACAAAGGACCAAGATGGTGCACGGTAACAAAAAGACCCAAACAACCAATGTACCATATCCGTAAAACACAAACAAAGAACCCCGTAAGTGAAGCAAGGCAAGCCTTAGCAAAGGGGTAGAAAAACCAAACACACTTTCATAGAAACAACAACAAAACCCTAAACAAGAGAAAGACTGCAAACGACCAAAAGAAAGACAAGACAACACTGGAAGCAAAGTAAAAAACAAACACAAATAAAACGAAGAGCAAACAGGATAACATAACCAGTTCTTGATCATCGGCCAACTTCTTAGAGAGCTTCAGGGACGAAGATGTGTAACCCCATCGTCCCAGTCTAGGCGACAGACCGGTCCGAACAGGTTACACGGGGAAAATCGAAGTGAAACCCGTTAAGGTTCCACTCCGATTAGAAACCCTAGAAAATTTCTTTAAAATTATCTTGTCTAAATGTATAATTTAGTCCGAAGTGTAAAAACGACAGCAGAAAACGATAACGAGACAATACAAGCGGGACGTAAAGTAACTTAAATTTACCGAGTGACATATTAATCTGATTTCATGCTTAACGACCCAAACTAAACATAAACAATGCATATAAACTTAACAAGGAATCATACAACCAACGGGACTAAAACATGACATCCGAGAACCTTTGAAGATGCTAAAAAGCCCAAATA
Organism: Hibiscus tridactylites; assembly: GCA_958450335.1. Taxonomy (NCBI): domain Eukaryota; kingdom Viridiplantae; phylum Streptophyta; class Magnoliopsida; order Malvales; family Malvaceae; genus Hibiscus; species Hibiscus tridactylites. The sequence continues at coordinate 41,626,731 of OY288280.1, forward strand.
CAAGCCTGCGTTTCAAAACAGGCTTGCTCGTTTGGATATGCGGGCTCCAGTTCAAAAGTTAGACCAGGCCGTACCGATACGGTCCATTCCGTTCCGGTACGGGGGTCTTCAGTAACAAAACATTCTGGAACAAGTTCTGAAACGGGCACTTCTAAAGGCAAACCGTATCAAAACACGTACCGAAACTGGCACTCACAGTGTCAAATCGTATCGAAACGACACCACCTCTATTCCGATACGAGTATCCCTGGAGCTACACCCATTCCGAAACAACCACGGTCGTTTCGAAACGCCTGCACTCTGTGTGACCCTGAAAACAATTTTCTACATCACCAGAGTTTCCCAAACATGCCCCAAAACCACAAGAATCAAGAAACAACAACCATTCACATAATCTAGAGGCATTTCATCCTACTACAAATATGATCAAACATTTACACATGCATAACAAGGCCAGTTCATTCATAGGAACATGCATCCACATAAACATAGCATAAAAAGGTTTACATGCTTTCAAAGCAACACATAAGCAGTCATAAAACATGGTTATAAGCCTTTAATACAAACACTTAGGCATCAACATAAACATGGTTTACAAGCCTCAACACAAAAGCATTAACAACATAAAGCCAACACATATGAGTCAAGATACACGCTCCTACAACACGTAGCATCCCCATTGCTAAACTACTACATTATTTACTAAAACCATACTTGAGCAACCACAAACGCGCTTGGATGCCCTTTCCTTGCTTCTTGCTAACTCCACACTAGTGATATGCATTGCCGAAAATGAGAGCGTAAGGTAGAAGCTTAGTGAGGGAGCTCTAAAACAAAACAACGACAATGCAGGGTTCAAAGCATGATATCCTTAAGACATTCACAAGGCATACATTTACGCTAACATAGCAACATAGCCAAACGTTAAGAGAATGCATGAACATGGCATCTTACCACATGTTATGCTAAACAAAGATATAACAAATATCTTACACAACAACCACACATGAACAAGTATATTCTCAACTATATACTACTCGGATATGCGGATAACTTCCGTTGGGGTTTTCGCCCCAACGTACTCAACAACAATATTAACTTCCGGTGGAATTAAACTCATCACTGTTTTCACTCATGGATGGGATTACACTCATCATCACATGCTAACATTTTCTGGTGGAATATTATCTCACCGTACTCCACTTTGATGACTACACGTCACCAAGGCCACACACGAATTTGACTCTTACCGTGTGCACACTCATCCTAATGATCGAGCATTTATATCCGGTAATTATAACTAGTGCCAACATACTAAACAAGTCTCACCATGATTACACAATCATGCAACACAACATATCGTCACCATTAACAACATCAATATATATATACATCAATATGCATAAACGAACACATACTACACAAGGCCACAATTATGCACATAAAGCAAGAACTCATAAAGGCAAACAAGAGATTAAGCTACCAACTTAATCCCCACCTTGGATAGGCCTACCAAGCACAATCCAACACCTCAACTACACACTTGAACCAATTTAAAACCATTTTAAATAATCCACTCACCAAACTCCCTTAAGCAAACCGAGAAAGCCGATCAAGCCTCCAAACTTCCCGGAATCGAGCCCGAAGCTTCTCCAACGATTTCCCTTGATTCTCATCAATCAAAAACAACATATTACTACACAAATCATCCACAACCCACTGCCACAAATCAGTTTACAAACACGAGATTGTTTCTCTACATTTCCAAGCCAAAACTAACACAAAATCCCCATTTTCTAACTTACATTCTACCCAGCAGAAACCCATTGATCTCCACACCCAAATCATCATTAAACACCTTCAAAACAACCATCAAGCATCACTATATCATCAGCCCAACTCTCCTATACCAAACTACCTCAAAACCCCAAAATTTCAACCCTTTAAAATACCCACAAAAACCTATTTCGGGATTTTCATCAAAACACCACCATTTTCACATATAATACATTTAAGAGCAAGATTAAAACACCTATTAACTTTACAAATCAAAACCCACATGAAAACACATTAAAGCTTCTTCCTTTTCTTAAAACTTGTAAACTTGAAAAACCTCAAAGATGGTGTTTATGAGAAACTAAAACCATGGAAACGTTCGGAATAAAGAGGAGAAGTCAAAACGATTTTACCTTGAAGAGAGCTCTTGAAATGGTGAAGGAAGTTGATGGAATAGTGTTTTGGGTTGAAGGGGGGTTTAGTGTCGTGACTTTTTAATTTGAAAAGGGGAGGAAGAAGATGACTAGTAGAAAGCCCCCTTTTTACTTGTCTTGCTTTTCCCATTTAGAAAATTACACATTTGCCCTTAATGATATCTCAAGCCTCTTTTAATTAAAACCCAACCCAATTTAATTTTAAAACGAGCCCACGACTTGAACCCGATTCACGCACTCAACTCCCGACCCCTAAACCCGGGTGTTACAACTCTCCCTTAGTTAAGGAATTTCGTCCTCGAAATTACCTGATTGAAAGAGATACGGAAACTACCTCTCCATATCCTCCTTTCTCTCCCAAGTGGCCTCGTCCACACCTCGACGTTGCCACCTCACTTTGACCAACTCAGTCGATCTACCACGTAACACTTTGATTTCTGAGGCTAAGATCTCAACTGGTTCCTCATCAAACGTCAAATCCGGATTCAACTCAATCTCTTCCACCGACATAACATGCGACGGATCTGATATATACTTACGAAGCATCAAAACATGGAACCCGTTGTGAATCTTCTCTAACTCGGATGACAAACGTAACTGATAAGCAACCAGACCGATTCGCTTCACAATCTCATACGGCCCAATGTACCTCGGACTCAATTTCCCCTTTCTGCCAAACCTCATAACCTTCTTCCACGGAGAGACTTTCAAGAAGACTATATCTCCCATGGAATACTCAACTTCTTTCCTCTTCAAATTGGCATAGGATTTCTGCCTATCTGAAGCTACCTTCAAACGATCACAAATTAACTTCACCTTATCGGTAGTCCCCTTAAGCAAATCTGGCATCGATAACAACTTCTGACTTGCTTCGGCCCAACAAATCGGAGTTCTACATTTTCTACCATACAATACCTCATACGGAGCCATCTGAATGCTCGACTGAAAACTGTTATTGTAAACGAACTCGACTAACGACAAGTGTTTCTCCAAAGTACCCTGAAAATCAATAATGCAACAACGCAACATGTCCTCTAAAATATGTATAACCCTCTCTGACTGGCCATCTGACTAAGGATGATACGACGTGCTGAAGTTCAATCGGGTACCCAAAGCTGTATGCAAACACTCCCCAAATCTAGCTGTGAATCTCGGATCTCTGTCAAATGCAATCGACTTCGACACACCATGCAGTCTCACAATCTCACCGATGTACTGTAACGCCCCGGTTTTGGGCTTAGAAGTTTTGGGCTTGGACCGGTTCGGTCAAAGTGCTGTTCGAATATAAAAAGGTGAAATTAGGAAAACCTAGTTCGGGTTGCATTAAAAATATGGAAAAATGTTCTAAAATCCTATTTTATTATATATAAGAGTGTGGTGAAATCAATTTTACAAAATGAGGTTTGGAAGGGTGACATTTTGGGCTAGTGACCAAAATGTAATTTTTGAAAACTGTGAGACTGTTTTAAAAAGGATTGAAACTTTGAATCTTTAAGGAGCTATTTACCCAAAAGGGAGTTTCTCCAGATTTTTCTGAAATATATATGATTAATTAAAGGTTTTTAAATAAAACAAAAGTGGAGGGAAGATATTTTTGGGCCATAACTAACTTTTCTCTCAAATCTTCCATTTCTATTTTCTCTCATTTTCTCTCAAACCAAACACCTTTTCTCCAGAGAATTTCTTTTTGATTTTGATGTCCAAACATGAGATTTTAATTCTCTTTTGATTGCTAATCATCTTCTCATCAAAACCTCACCATTTGCTAATTGGATTTTCAAGATTTTGGTTCTAAAAAGGGAGAAAACTCAAGTTTGGAGGTAAGAACGTCCTTCTCCTCTAAACTCTTAGTTCTTTACTGAAATTTCTAAGTTCTCAATCCTTAATTTGTGTTTTATAAAAGGTTTTATGGATGTGATCTTGATTTTGGCTTTGAAATGCAAGTTTTGGTTGATTTTTGATAATTTTCGTATGATCTGTTAAAGCAGTGATTTGAGGTGTATTTTTGATGTTAAATGAATGTTAAATTGATAAGGAATTGAGTTTTAATCAATGCAATCCCGGATAGGTTGAATTTCCTAAGTTTAGCTTGTGTTCTTGGTTGTTTTTGGAGTGATCTTGTGGATCTGTTATAGCTGGAGGTATAAGGATGATGTTAGATCCTTTTTGGATGTTAAATGATGTTTAAAGATGTTTAGATTTGATGAATCTTGGCTGGGTAATGTTGTGGAGTTGTTTGGATGCATTTTCGGTGGTGTTTGGTAGCCGAAAATGGAGTGTGGATGAGAGCAGCGGGTTTAGGTGCTTTCATTGAAGCTATTAATGCATGATGATGCATTAATCCTCTGCTTTGATGTGTTTAAAATAAGGGAGTCATCTTTGGATCCAAGTGGTGGTGATCCGGAAGCTTGATTTGTGTTTCGGCAAGAGGCGAAACGGAATCGGTGAGTGGAATTTGGTTTTCGGCTTTGAAACCAATGTTTAGAAGGTTTGGGAGCTTAGTCTAAGTCTAAACAACTTTGCTAAGCTCAAGAGTAAGTTTTCGGAAAAACTCTCTTGTTGAGGAACCATGAGATGGTTGGGTGCAATGTGATTGTTTGCATGTTTTAAATTCTGTTTTGAAAGCATGTTTTAGCATGATTATTGCTGATTTTATAAGCCATGTGTTGAAGGAAGCTCAAGGTAAGAGTTCCTTGTTTTTGAACATTGTTTTAATGTGGTTTGATGCTTAAAGATGCATGATGTTTATGGCTTGGTTAAATGCTTTAAAACAGTGGATTATTGATGATAACGATACATATTGGCAAGTGATGGTTAAGGTCACAAAGGTGGTTAAAAGTCCTTGTGTGAGCCTTGTTTATTTAAGAACATCAAGGTGTTTAAAAGTCCTTGGATGGTTCTTGGTTAAGATCACAAAGGTGGTTAAAAGTCCTTGTGTGAATCTTGTGAATTTTAAGAACAACATGGTGTTTAAAAGTCCATGGTTGGTTCTTGGTTAAGGCTCAAGGTGGTTAAAATTCCTTGTGGAAGCCTTCTATATTTAAGAACATCAAGGTGGTTAAAAGTCCTTGGATGATTCTTGTTAAGGACACAAAGGTGTTTAAAAGTCCTTGTGTGGTCCTTGCCATGGTGTTTAAAAGTCCATGGGGTTAAGGACACAATGGTGTTTAAAAGTCCATGTGTGGTCCTTGGAAAGTATAAGATCACAATGGTGTTTAAAAGTCCATGTGTGGATCTTATGTGAAATGTATCACTTGTTGCCAATATGATATGAAATGAAATGGAAGCATGTATTGCTTGTTTTAAATGTTTTTGAGCATGTGCATATGATGATTGGATCAAGGTTTATAAATGTGTTTTGTAAATGCATTATTGTGTGGTTTTTAATGAGCATTCCTCACTAAGCTTTTGCTTACGCTCTCTCTTTTCTTAAACCAATAATCCAGAGCATTAAAGTGCATTAAGGGCAGCAAGGTGGACAAGAATCCAAGTGGTGAACAAAGCTCATGTATGGTGAAGACTTCTTAAACACTATTAGCTTTTGGCATTTGGCAATGGGGGACCTAGGTTGTTGTTTTGGGAGATGTTTTGAACTCCCTAGGTTGGATTAATCTTGTTGTTAATGTTGGTATTTGTAATTGTCCTTAAGGTGATGGTTTTGGTAAATTGATGCTTGAATGGTTTGCTTAGTAGGAAGCATGCCTATAGATTTGGAGTTTTCCATAATTGATGCCATGTTGATGTTTGGTTGATGCAATTATGTTCCTTGTATGTTGAATAACTTGCTGGTATAATTTGGTTGCATTTGGAGCATGTTTGGTAGGTCAATTGAGTGTTTAAACAGCAACTTTTCTGCAATCTGAGCAGGCCGTATCGGAACGGGAGCTACCGTTTCGGAACGGGGGCCCTGTATTGGCCCAGGCGTTCGAAACGGAAGGTACCGTTCCGAAACAGAAATGCCTCTGCCAGGCCTCGTTTCGGAACACGTTGCGGAACGGTCCCGCGTTTCGAAACAGGTTCTCCCTGTTTCGGAACACCTGACCGTTGGGGGCTGACATGGGCAGTTATATGTTTTGAAATGTTTGCATTTTGGTCCTGAAACATGTTTATGCAATTGTATGAGTTTGAGAAGTCCGTTTGAGCTGAAACTTGACAGTGAAGCATGAAAGATGATTAATTTCAAGATGGTAACTTTAATTTGGATTAAGTCCTTATAATTATCAGAATTTACAAATTGGTCCCTAAAGTCTTAATTTGTGCAATTGAGTACCTGAATGTTCTCTGATGTTTATGATCTTTGAGTATGCTGTTTGTACGATCATATCTAGGGATAATGTGCATCTAGACAAGTTTAAAAAGAAAGAAAATGGTCGTCAAACAAGGTTGACTTTCGGGTTGACTTTGGTTTTCCCCGTGTGATCTTCTTAATTCGGGTCGATCGTCTAGGCCGGGTTAAGGGGGTTACATGTACAAATCGGCCAACCTATCTAAGGAGTAAGTCGTATTAACAGCTAAAAAGTGAGCACAGTTTTTGAAACGGTCAACTATAACTCACATTGAGTTCTTCTTCGTAGGAGTCATAGGCAAACCCGAAATGAAATCTATGATGATATTTTCCCACTTCCATTCCGGAATCCTCAACGGTTGCAGCAAACCTGATGGAACATGATGTTCTGCCTCCACTCTCTGACATACCATACACTTACTCACGAAGTCGCTACGTCTTTCTTCAAACCAACCCATTAGTATTCATTCTTCAAATCACGATACATCTTTGTACTATCGGGATGCATAGCAAACGGGCTACTGTGTGCTTCGGTCAAGATAGTACGTCTCAAATCACTGTCATCCGACACAACTATTTTATTTCTGAAACACAAGACCCCATCAACACTGAAATTGTAGTCCGATGGTCTACCCTCGGCTATATCTTGCACGTGAGGTGCCAAAGATCTATCTAACAACTGTTTTTCTCTAATCAACTGACCTAAAGTAGGTCTAAACTGAAGCTCGACCACTAAACCACAATCATCGGACAAGCTCAAACTAGAAAACATGACTCTCAACTCAACGGCTACCTTTCTACTCAAGGAATCTGCTAGTACATTGGCTTTACCCGGATGGTACTCAGTCGTTAGATCATAGTCCTTGACAACTCTAGCCACCTACGCTGTCTAAGTTTCAACTCTCGTTGTGTCATTATATACTTCAGGCTCTTGTGATCTGTATACACTGTGCATTTCTCACCATACAAGTAATGTCTCCAAATCTTCAAGGCAAACACAACTGCGGCTAGCTCTATGTCGTGTGTCAGATAATTACGCTCATGAGTCTTCAACTGTCTCGAGGCATAAGCTACAACTCTTCCGTCTTGTATGAGCACACAACCTAAGCCTAATGTGAAGCATCATTGTAGATCACATAATCTTTCCCCGACTCTGGCTGAATCAAAATCAGTGCATTGGTCAAAGCTTCTTTTAGTTTCTCAAAGGCTTACTGTCTCGCATCTGACCACTCAAACTGAACATTCTTCTGAAGCAATTTTGTCAAATGAGCGGCTATCTTCGAGAAACCATCCACAAACCTCCTATAATAACCTGCTAAGCCTAGGAAACTACGAATCTCTGTCACATACATTGGTTGCTTCCACTCAACAATAGCTTCTATCTTCTTCAGATCGACTCTAATCCCCTCGACTGACACTACGTATCCTAGAAAGATTACTTCTCTGATCCAGAACTCACACTTACTCAACTTAGCGTACAACTGGTTGTCTAGCAAAGTCTTTAATACTAACCTCAAATGCCGGCCATGATCTTCCTCGGTACGTGAATACACCAAAATATCATCTATGAAAACAACCACAAACTAATCTAAGTACTGATGGAAAATTATATTCATCATGTCCATGAAAGCAGCCGGTGCATTTGTCAACCCAAACGGCATAACTAAGAACTCGTAGTGACCATATCTAGTCCTAAAAGCTGTCTTCGGTACATCAACCTCTTTTACCTTCAACTGGTAATACCCAAATCTCAAGTCTATCTTCGAAAAGACTGATGTCCCTCTCAACTGATCAAACAAATCATCGATACGCGGCAAGGGATACTCTTTTTTCACAGTCAACTGATTCAACTGTCTATAATCAATTCACATTCTCATACTACCATATTTCTTCTTTAAAAACAACACCGGAGCACCCCAAGGCGAAGAACTCGGACAGATAAAACCTCTATCTGACAACTCTTATAACAGAGTCTTCAACTCTTTCAGTTCTTTCGGTGCCATACGGTATGGAGCAATCGAAACAGGAGCAGAATCTGAATATATCTCTATAGCAAACTTTACCTCTCTATCAGGCGGTAAACCAGACAATTCTTCCGGAAACACACTTGGAAAATCACACACTGTCCTGATATCTCGTGGTCTAATTTCATTCATGTTTGGATTCATTATGTAGGCCAAGTATGCCTCACAACCCAAATCAACTAATCTCTAAGCCTCAAAGGCTGAAACAACATTCAACAAGAATTTCACATTCTCACCTACTACCACAATCTCATAGTCATCCGCAAGCTTCAAGAAAACTCTCTTTGTTTCGAAATCTATCCTAGCTCTATGTTCTGTAAGCCAGCCCATACCCAAAATTACATCGAAGCCATAAAACTGTAACACCCGAGTTTAGGGGTTAGGTGAAAATAATATTTTAATATTATTTGGGCTCGATTTTATACTCTAAATAATATTTCGAGTTTTGTTTTCAAAATTAATTAATTTGGGTTGACCATGTTTTAAGATTAAAATCCCAAATAGCCATGGATGGTGTGCCCTTGTGAATATCCCATTTCATTAAGGGCAATGTGGTCTTTTAGCCTTTAAATTTAAACAAACAATTAAAAATACCCATTTTCTCACCATCTTCTACTATTCATCTTCTTCCTCTCTAACGTGAAAAAGGGTTCCCCTCTCCAATCTACTATTTCATTCAAAAGCTCTCTCATTTCAACTCCATTTTGAAAGGTAATGATATTTTGACTTCCCCTCATCTCCCCCTCCATGAAAGTACCTTTTATTTTCATTTTCATGAAGGTTTTAGAAAATGGAATTTTTGAAGGTTTGGATTAAAAATAGAAACTTTATGATGATAAGTGAAGTGTTTTGATTTAATGTGTTTAGTTATGGTGTATAGAGGTCAAATGGTATATCATATGTGAATTCCAAATGATTTTGGGCAATTTTCGGAATTGGGTTTCAAGGGGGGTTTTTTAGAGGGTTTTAAGGTGGTTTTTGGGGTGATTTAATGTTGGTTTTTGGGGGCTGGTGGTAGTATGATATATGAGGGTCACTTTGGGTGTATTTGATGGTTGTTTGGATGCTTGAAATGGAAGATTTCAGTTGGTTTTAGGGGCTGCTCGGGAATTCTGTTTTGGGCTTGTTTTTTAGTGTTGGGTGCTTGAAAATGTTGATCCGGGTTAGTTTCGATGATGAGATATTGATTGTGAATGTTTTGTTTGTGTTTGAGATTGATTAAATTGAGTTTGGGCATCGGTGAAGCATCGGAAGTGAATCCGGGAATTTGAAGACGGTCGATTGCTTGGTCTTTGAGCTTGGAGCTTAGGTGTGTGGTTAATTGTTTTAAATGATTTTAAAATGGTTGGTTCGAGTATATGGACTAGGTTGGGCTTGGTATACCCACCTAGAGTTAGGATTAGGGTGGTAGCCTAATCCTAAGCTTGATCTAGAGCTTTTGGATGAACTCATTTATGTGGTTGTGTATGTCTCGTATGAAATGTGATATGAATGCTTATGTATATTGTATTATACATGTGAGATGAGATATGACTTGTGATGCTTGAGACATGCATGATGATGGTTGTTGGTGAGTACGTGCTAAGCACGGAATTGATTGAAATGAGTAATGTGAAATGAGTAAATGTTGGCACTAGTATACTTGAATACAAATGATCGATCATTAGGATGTTAGTGTGTACACATGAGTCAAAAGTCGCGCGTGGCCTTGGTGGCTTTGAGTCACCAAGGAGGAGTATGGGTTCGCCCGGAAATTGTATTTAAATATAGTCGGTGATGAGTGGAATCCCATCGACGGGGCATGAGGATGAGTGGAATCCCCTCCACGAGACCGGTGATGAGTGTAATCCTACCGTGAGGTAATGTGGTTGTTGGATGTGAGTTCCAACGTGTTTATCCGCGTATTCGGGTCATAGCTAGGTGCCAATGTTAAGTGACAAGTGTATTATTGTGTTGAGATTTATGATCTTTAAATTGGATGTTAAATGCGAATACATGTATTGTGGATTTGAGCTCATGATCATGGCATATATGTTGAATAGTGCTCATGCATCTTTATCTTGTGGCTTTTGTGGATCCTTGGTAAACATGTGTTTTACCTTGGATAGATCGTGCTCGGACCCTGCAATGTTGAGGTTTGTTTTTAAGAGCTTACCCTCACTAAGCATCATTGCTTACACTCTCTTTGTTCAACATTGCAGATCCTTAGTTCGCGGGTTGCTCGAGCAAGTGGAGGGCCTCCAAGTGTGATTGTTAGCCTTGAGTACTTCAAGTATGAGTTTTTAATGTTGAACATGTAATAGTCTAAGCAATGGGACATGTGTTATTTTGATGGCTATGTTGTGGTCGATGTTGCTTGGGAGCATGTTAGACTCCTCGTATGTGTTGGTTATTTTGACTTGGGATGTATGCCTTGCTTGATACCCTGTTAGCATGTTGCTATTTTGAAGTTGTCTAAGTGTTGACCTTTGAATGCTTAATGCCTTAAATGAATTGTATGTATGCATGACTTGTGTTGTTGTGCCTTGGTGTTTAGTTCGTTTTGTTGATGTTGAAGCATGCTTGTATGTTGGGTTGCCTTAAGTTTCATTGCTAGTGTGTCGTTATAGGTTGTGGAGGCGTTTTAGGGCACCCTTGTGCCTTAAGACAGCCAAAACGAATCTGCAGACAGGGGGCGTTTCGAAACGGGCCACCCTGTTTCGATACGGTCCCTTTGCATTTGGCCTGCCGTTTCGAAACGGATAGGGGTCGTTTCAGAACATTTTTGGTACTGGAATTTTGAGAAATTGGCGAGATAAAGGCGTTCCGAAACGGGCCTTTGATGTTTCGAAACGGTCAAATCTCATTGACCACGAGAAGTTGACCATTAGGGTCGTTTCGATACGGGTCACCCCTGTTCTGAAACGGTCTCCCTATGGTTGACCCTGGCCTGTTGACTAAGTCAAGGCGTATCGGAACACCCTAAGGGCGTTTCGATACGGCCTGCTGTAAAGGGGTAAAATGAGCTGTTTAATGTATCGTCTGATTGGTCGTTGTCAATTTGTTTGTATTTTCCGCTGTTGTGCTTCACATAGGATTTAATTATGCCTAAAGACAAGATAAAGTTAAAAGGAAATTTTCTGGGTCGTTAATCGAGGGGGAACCTTAACGGGTTTCGCTTCGATTTTCCCCGTGTGGCCCACTCGGATCGGTCATCCGACCAGACCGGGACGAGGGGGTTACACTTGTTGGTATCAGAGCCTAAGGTTACCGAGACCTTGGGCAGGTAAGTGAGGCAAGTTCAAGTTTTTGATTGATATGCACGGTGTTTGCTTGCCTTGTAAGAATGGTTGCTTGTTTGACAAGTATGATTGACTGTTTATTCAAAAGTATGTGTGTGTGAGTCCCATTGCTACTATTACATTGGAAAAATGATTTTTAAATGAGGGAACGTACTTGAACACTTGGAAGCCTTGCCTTGCTAACCCAGCTTGTATGTTTTGTTGTTGTGGTTGTAGTTGATATCTGTGAGAGCGATGTCTAGACCAAAAGGTAGGCCGAGGGTGGTTCGTGAGGAACCACGGGTTGCGGCTCCTGTTGTGTCGGCAGTTGGTGTGGAGGCTCACATAGAAGGGCTGGTGGCCGCGGGAGTTGGCGCTCCACCACCACCTCCACCACCACCACCTCCTCCACCTAGAGTTGGGGGCGAGGATGGAGCCGGAGGAGATGGACCTCAAGGTGGCCAAGGTCCAGCTGGAATTGATATGACTCCGCTAGTGCAAGTGATAGCGGGAGCATTTCAGGCCGCAGTTGCGGGAGCTCAGGCTGCAGCTCAGCCTAGGTGTGACGATGCTAGTCTACCTTTGGAGAGGCTCCGTAGCTTGGGGGCCGAGGAGTTTAGGGGATCTACTCCGGAGAGGTCGGAGTTATGGTTGGAGAAGACAGTTCGTATCTTGGCTCAGATGGGTTGTGCGGGCGCACGTAGATTGGGTTGTGTGATCTCGTTGCTTCAGGGTGATGCCTACACCTGGTGGGTCACCATTACTACTGGGGTTCCAGAGGCAGAGATAGATTGGGATTTCTTTGAGTCCGCTTTCAGGAAGAGGTACTTGGGACTGAGCTACCTAGACGAGAAGAAGCACGAGTTTATGGCCCTTACTCAGGGAGAGGCTTCTGTGACCGATTATGAGATCCGCTTTGTTCGCTTGAGTCAGTATGCTCCAGAGTTGGTTCCTACTAAAGTGGAACGCTGTAACCGTTTCCGCTACGGATTGAGTGAAGAAGTCAAGAGGTACACGTTAGCTTCTGACTACTCAGACTTTGATGTATTGGTCGCGAGGGCCAAGGATTTAGAGCATAGTTTGGGTTCGACCAAACGATCTGGTGGTTCCAGTTCTGGTAAGAGGCATAACCACTTTGATGGTAGAGATGGCAAGAGGCACAGGGGTGGCGGACATCAATTTGACCATAGACGTGGCGGTGGCCACCATGGTAGGGGCCATCAAGGCCATAGAAGAGGAGGGCGTTTGCCCGAGTGTACCCGATGTGGGAGACAGCACGCTGGTGAGTGTTGGGGTAACTTCCATGCTTGTTGGAACTGTGGTTCGAGGGACCACTTTAGGAGGGATTGTCCGCATCAGGCGGCTTAGGCACCGAACATTGCTCAGGCTCCTGCGAGAGCGAATGATTTTCAGAGAGGCCGTGGGCGCGGTCGTGGCTACTTCCAGCCTAGGGCTGATGCACCTAGGGTAGATGCTCAGAGGAACCTTGCTCATGTTGTGGCTGTGCAGCCAGAGGCGGGAGGACCATCGAGAGTTTATGCTCAAAGAGAGGCCGGGAACGACACCGATGTGATAGCAGGTAATTTTGAGTTACAGTCTATGTCTTTGCTTTCTTTGGTTGATTCGGGTTCTACGCATTCCTACATTTTGAGTGAGCATGCGCGGAAATTAGACATACCTGTTGAGATTTTAGATGTAGGTATGCATGTTACTAGTTCTTTTGGTGAGACAGTTGTGGTTAGACGTATGTATAGGAGATGTCCACTGAAGATTCAGGGTCATGTGTTCTCAGTTGATATGATGGAAATTCCTTTCTATGGTTTTGATATTATTTTGGGTATGGACTGGTTGGTTGAGCATCGGGCTAGTATGGATTTTGAGACAAAGAGAATTTCTTTGAAGCTTTTTGATGACTACGAGGTAGTAGTAGTAGGCGAGAACATTAAGTTCTTGTCTAATGTGGTGTCAGCTTTAGAGGCTCATAGGTTGATGGACTCTGGATGTGGGGCTTATTTAGCTTATGTTATGAATCCGGATATGAGTGAAGCTAGACCAAAAGATATCAGAACAGTGTGTGACTTTCCGGATGTGTTTCCTGAAGAGTTGTCGGGTTTGCCTCCTGACAGAGATGTTGAGTTTGTGATTGAGACAGTTTCAGGATCTAATCCAGTTTCGATAGCTCTGTATCGTATGGCTCCGAAAGAGTTGAAAGAATTGAAGAGTCAGTTGCAAGAATTATTAGACCGTGGTTTCATTAGGCCTAGTAGTTCTCCGTGGGGTGCTCCCGTGTTGTTTGTGAAAAAGAAAGATGGTAGCATGCGCATGTGTATTGACTATAGGCAATTGAATCAGTTGACTGTGAAGAACAAGTATCCGTTGCCTCGTATAGATGATTTGTTTGATCAGTTGAGAGGTGCTTCAGTGTTCTCAAAGATAGATTTGAGATCCGGGTATTATCAGTTGAAGGTAAAGGAGGGTTATGTTCCGAAGACAGCTTTTAGGACTAGATATGGTCACTATGAGTTTCTTGTGATGTCATTTGGGCTCACGAATGCACCAGCAGCATTCATGGACATGATGAACAGAATTTTTAGAGACTATCTAGACCGTTTTGTAGTTGTTTTCATTGATGATATACTTGTGTACTCGAAGACAGAAGAAGAGCATGATGAGCACTTGAGATTTGTTTTACAGAGATTGTTGAGCAATCAGTTGTATGCGAAGCTTAGTAAATGTGAGTTCTGGATCCGAGAGGTTGTATTTCTTGGCCATGTTGTTTCGACCGAAGGCATCCGAGTTGATCCTTCGAAGATTGAGGCTATTGTTGAGTGGAAACAACCTAAGTCCGTGACCGAGATTAGGAGTTTCCTAGGATTAGCCGCTTACTATAGGAGATTTGTTGATGGTTTCTCTAGAGTAGCTGCTCCTTTGACTTAATTGTTGCAAAAAGAAGTCAAGTTTGAATGGTCAGATGCAAGACAGAAGGCCTTTGAGAAATTGAAAGAAGCTTTGACGAATGCTCCAGTGTTAGTGCAACATGTTTCCGGTAAGGAGTTTGTGATTTACAGTGATGCTTCCTACATAGGCTTAGGATGTGTTTTGATGCAAGAGAGAAGAGTTGTTGCTTACGCCTCTAGACAGTTGAAGATCCATGAGAAGAACTATCCTACTCATGATATAGAGCTAGCCACAGTTGTGTTTGCATTGAAGATTTGGCGTCATTACTTGTATGGTGAGAAGTGTATTGTTTACACCGATCACAAGAGCTTGAAGTATCTGATGACACAGAAAGAGTTGAACTTGAGACAGAGAAGATGGTTAGAGTTGCTAAAAGATTATGATTTGACCATTGAGTACCATCCGGGTAAAGCAAATGTAGTAGCCGATGCTTTGAGTAGAAAAGTGGTTGTTGAGTTGAGAGATATGTTTGCTAGATTGAGTGTGTCCGATGATGGTGGTTTGATCACAGAGTTGCAAGTGAAGCCTTCTTTGATTCAGTTGATTAGAGAGAAGCAGTTGCAAGATGCGAGTTTAGTTCCTCATGTTCAGGACATAGCCGAAGGAAGACCAACCGAGTATAGTTTCAGTGGTGAGAACTTGTTGTGCTTTAGAGATAGAATTGTTGTACCAGAAGATGTTGAGTTGAGACGTCAGATTCTGAATGAAGCACATTCGAGTCCCTTTTCTATGCATCCGGGTAGTACCAAAATGTAACGAGATTTGAAGAATGATTACTTTTGGGTTGGTTTGAAGCGAGATGTAGCCGAGTATGTGAGTCGTTGTATGGTTTGTCAGAGAGTGAAGGTAGAACATCAGGTTCCTTCAGGTTTGCTACAGCCTCTGAAGATTCCGGAATGGAAATGGGAGAGGATCACCATGGATTTTGTGTCGGGGTTGCCCTTGTCTCCTTCGAAGAAGAACTCCGTTTGGGTGATTGTTGATAGGTTCACTAAGTGTGCTCACTTCTTAGCAGTGAACACTACGGATTCCTTAGACAAGTTGGCAAACTTGTACATTCGTGAGATTGTGAGACTTCATGGAGTCCCGAAGTCTATTGTTTCAGATAGGGATCCTAGATTTACTTCGAGGTTCTGGGGTTGCTTGCATAGTGCTTTAGGTAGCCGGTTGCATTTAAGCACATCTTATCATCCGCAGTCCGATGGGCAGTCAGAGCGAGTGATACAGATTCTTGAGGATATGATTCGTTGTTGTGTGATTGACTTCCAGGGTTCTTGGGAGAAGCACTTACCGTTGATTGAGTTTGCTTACAACAACAGTTATCAGTCTAGTATTCAGATGCCACCTTATGAGGCTTTGTATGGTAGACGATGTAGGACTCCGATTTGTTGGGCCAAGATAGGTCAGAGATTGTTACCTATGCCAAACTTGCTTAAAGGGACTACCAAAAAAGTGAAGTTGATTTGTGACCGTTTGAAAGCAGCTTCCGATCGTCAGAAGTCTTATGCAGATTTGAAGAGGAAAGAGATTGAGTACTCAGTGGGTGAGAAAGTGTTTCTGAAAGTATCTCCGTGGAAGAAGGTAATGAGATTTGGCCGGAAGGGCAAGTTGAGTCCGAGGTTCGTTGGTCCGTATGAGATAGTTGAGCGGATTGGGCATGTAGCTTATCGTTTGAGGTTACCTTCCGAGTTAGAGAAGATCCATGATGTCTTTCATGTGTCTATGCTTAGGAGATATAGATCGGATCCTTCTCATGTGATGCCCGTTGAGGAGATAGAGTTAAATCCGGATTTGTCCTATAATGAGGAGCCCGTTGAGATACTTGCTTCTGATAGCAAGGTATTGCGTGGCAAGACCATAGAGTTGATCAAAGTGTTGTGGAGACATAGAGGTGTGGAAGAGGCCACGTGGGAGAGAAAAGCGGATATGGTTGAGCAGTTTCCGTATTTGTTTCCACCAGGTAATTTCGGGGACGAAATTCCTTAAGTGGGGGAGAGTTGTAACACCCGGGTTTAGGGGTTAGGTGAAAATAATATTTTAATATTATTTGGGCTCGGTTTTATACTCTAAATAATATTTCAAGTTTTGTTTTCAAAATTAATTAATTTGGGTTGACCATGTTTTAAGATTAAAATCCCAAATAGCCATGGATGGTGTGCCCTTGTGAATATCACATTTCATTAAGGGCAACGTGGTCTTTTAACCTTTAAATTTAAACAAACAATTAAAAATACCCATTTTCTCACCATCTTCTACTATTCACCTTCTTCCTCTCTAACGTAAAAAAGGGTTCCCCTCTCCAATCTACTATTTCATTCAAAAGCTCCCTCATTTCAACTCCATTTTGAAAGGTCATATTTTTGACTTCCCCTCATCTCCCCCTCCATGAAAGTACCTTTTATTTTCATTTTCATGAAGGTTTTAGAAAATGGAATTTTTGAAGGTTTGGATTAAAAATAGAAACTTTATGATGTTAAGTGAAGTGTTTTGATTTAATGTGTTTAGTTATGGTGTATAGAGGTCAAATGGTATATCATATGTGAATTTCAAATGATTTTGGGCAATTTTCGGAATTGGGTTTCAAGGGGGTTTTTGGAGGGTTTTAAAGTGGTTTTTGGGGGCTGGTGGTAGTATGATATATGAGGGTCACTTTGGGTGTATTTGATGGTTGTTTGGATGCTTGAAATGGAATGTTTTAGTGGGTTTTAGGGGCTGCTCGGGAATTCTGTTTTGGGCTTGTTTTTTAGTGTTGAATGCTTGAAAATGTTGATCCGGGTTAGTTTCGATGGTGAGATATTGATTGTGAATGTTTTGTTTGTGTTTGAGATTGATTAGAATCGAGTTTGGGCATCGGTGAAGCATCAGAAGTGAATCCGGGAATTCGAAGACGGTCGCTTGCTTGGTCTTTGAGCTTGGAGCTTAGGTTAGTGGTTAATTGTTTTAAATGGTTTTAAAATGGTTGGTTCGAGTATATGGACTAGGTTGGGCTTGGTAGACCCACCTAGAGTTAGGATTAAGGTGGTAGCCTAATCCTAAGCTTGATCTAGAGCTTTTGGATGAACTCATTTATGTGGTTGTGTATGTCTCGTATGAAATGTGATATGAATGCTTATGTATATTGTATTATACATGTGAGATGAGATATGACTTGTGATGCTTGAGACATGCATGATGATGGTTGTTGGTGAGTACGTGCTAAGCACGGAATTGATTGAAATGAGTAATGTGAAATGAGTAAATGTTGGCACTAGTATACTTGAATACAAATGATCGATCATTAGGATGTTAGTATGAGTCAAAAGTCGCGCGTGGCCTTGGTGGCATTGAGTCACCAAGGAGGAGTACGGGTTCGCTCGGAAATTGTATTTATATATAGTCGGTGATGAGTGGAATCCCATCGATGGGGCGTGAGGATGAGTGGAATCCCCTCCGCGAGACCGGTGATGAGTGTAATCCCACCGTGAGGTACTGTGGTTGTTGGATGTGAGTTCCAACGTGTTTATCCGCGTATTCGGGTCATAGCTAGGTGCCAATGTTGAGTGACAAGTGTATCATTGTGTTGAGATTTATGATCTTTAAATTGGATGTTAAATGCGAATACATGTATTGTGGATTTGAGCTCATGATCATGACATATATGTTGAATAGTGCTCATGCATCTTTATCTTGTGGCTTTTGTGGATCCTTGGTAAACATGTGTTTTACCTTGGCTAGATCGTGCTCGGACCCTGCAATGTTGAGGTTTGTTTTTAAGAGCTTACCCTCACTAAGCATCATTGCTTACGCTTTCTTTGTTCAACATTGCAAATCCTTAGTTCACGGGTTGCTCGAGCAAGTGGAGGGCCTCCAAGTGTGATTGTTAGCCTTGAGTACTTCAAGTATGAGTTTTTAATGTTGAACATGTAATAGTCTAAGCAATGGGACATGTGTTATTTTGATGGATATGTTGTGGTTGATGTTGCTTGGGAGCATGTTAGACTCCTCGTATGTGTTGGTTATTTTGACTTGGGATGTATGCCTTGCTTGATACCCTGTTAGCATGTTGCTATTTTGAAGTTGTCTAAGTGTTGACCTTTGAATGCTTAATGCCTTAAATGAATTGTATGTATGCATGACTTGTGTTGTTGTGCCTTGGCGTTTAGTTTGTTTTGTTGATGTTGAAGCATGCTTGTATGTTGGGTTGCCTTAAGTTTCATTGCTAGTGTGTCGTTATAGGTTGTGGAGGCGTTTTGGGGCACCCTTGTGCCTTAAGACAGCAAAAACGAATCTGCATACATGGGGCGTTTTGAAATGGGCCACCTTGTTTCGATACGGTCCCTTTGCATTTGGCCTGCCGTTTCGAAACGGATAGGGGTCGTTTCGGAACATTTTTGGTACTGGAATTTTGAGAAATTGGCGAGATAAAGGCGTTCCGAAACGGGCCTTTGATGTTTCGAAACGGTCAAATCTCGTTGACCACGAGAAGTTGACCGTTAGGGTCGTTTCGATACGGGTCACCCCTGTTCCGAAACAGTCTCCCTATGGTTGACCCTGGCCTGTTGACTAAGTCAAGGCGTATCGGAACACCCTAAGGGCGTTTCGATACGGCCTGTTGTAAAGGGGTAAAATGAGCTGTTTAATGTATCGTCTGATTGGTCGTTGTCAATTTGTTTGTATTTTCCGCCGTTGTGCTTCACATAGGATTTAATTATGCCTATAGACAAGATAAAGTTAAAAGGAAATTTTCTGGGTCGTTAACCGAGGGGGAACCTTAACGGGTTTCGCTTCGGTTTTCCCCGTGTGGCCCACTCGGATCGGTCATCCGACAAGACCGGGACGAGGGGGTTACAAAAACGATAACTCTATCATGTCTATTGGAAACACATGCCCCTGAACCATTAACATGCACCTTCTGTACATCTTCCTAACCACTACCGTATCCCCGAAGGAACTAGTAACACTAACACCTACCTCTAGTACCTTACAAGGTATATTCAACATCTTTGCATGCTCACTCAAAATGTATGAATGCGTAGACCCGGAGTCAATCAAGGAAAGCAAACTTAGAGACTGTATCGAGAAATTACCTGCAATCACATCTGTGTCGTTCTGTCCTTCTCGCTGAGCATAAACTCTGGCCTAACTTCCGCCCTCTGGCTGAACCTCAACTACATGTGCTATGTTCATTTGGCCATCATTTCTTGGCTGAAAGTTACCTCGACCGCGCCCACTGCCTCTCGGATAATCAATAGCTCTACCAGGAGCCTGAACCTGAACTGGTGCATACCCAACCTGATGTGGACAATCACGCCTAAGGTGATCTCTAGCTCCACAGTTCCAACACGAATGAAAGTTTCCCCAACACTCTCCGGTGTGATGCCTCCCGCATCTAGTACACTCGGGCAACCGCCCACCAGCTCTTTGTCCCTGATGGCCTCTCCCGTGGTTACCACAACCACGTCTATGATCAAAATGATGCCTATTGTCCTGGTGTCACTTGGCATCACCTCTATCAAAGTCGTCAGTCCCCTTCCCTGAACTAGAACCACCTGAACGTTTGGTCAGACCCAAACTGTGCTCTATGTCCTTGGCCCTAGCGACCAAGACATCAAAGTTTGTGTAGTCCATAGCCAACGTGTACCTCTTTACCTCCTCACTCAACCTGTAACGGAAACGGTCGCAACGTTCCCTCTCAGTAGGAACTAGCTCGGACGCATACTGACTCAATCTGACAAACCGTATCTCATACTCGGTCACTGTCATGTTCCTCTAAAGCAAAGCCATGAACTTTCTCTTATTCTCATCAAGATAATGGGGACCCAAATACTTCTTGCAGAAAGCAGACTCAAAGAAATCCCACGTGATCTCTGCATCTGGCATGCCCATAGTGATGGTGACCCACCAAGTGTAGGCATCACCCTGAAGCAGAGAAACAACACACCCAAGTCTACTTGCTCCAGTACAACCCATCTGAGACAAGATACGAACAGTCTTGTCAAACCAAGCTTTTGATCTCTCGGGTGCCAACCCTCGGAATTCTTCACCTCCCAAATTGCGAAGCCTCTCAAGTGGCAAACCGGTGCCCTCACCCTGAGGTTGTGCCACTGCCTGTCTCCTAGCCACAACTGCTTGGAAAGCCCCGGCTATCGCATGAACTAACGGAGCTAAATCTATACCGGCCGAACCTTGGCCAACCTGGGGTCCTACGCCCTCGGCTCTCGCCTCACCTCCCTCTTGGCGAAGAGGAGAAGGAGGAGGTGGAGGAGCCTCCTCCTAAACAACCGGCTCAACTTTTGGAGCTGCTGCCCGTGGTTCCGGATGAACCATCCTAGCTGCCTCTAGGTCTCATCTTACGGCTAGCAAGATATCAACTACAAACAAACACACAAGGATTAAGTTAGCAAAGGCAAGGGTCCAACGTGCTCAAGTATTCCTTTACAAAATATTTTCAAATAAGTAATAGTAGCAATGGGAACTCGACACTACGCCTCAACGCAACAACCATACTAACACAAGCTTTCAAACACCGAGCAAGCAAGCAAACAAATAGCATACATAGCAAATCATTAACCATACAACATACACCTCAAACTTACCTCACTTACCTTCCCGAGGTCGCAGAAACCTCAGGCTCTGATACCAACAAATGTAACCCCCTCGTCCCGGTCTAGGCGACAGACCGGTCCGAGCAGGTTACACGAAGAAAACCGAAGCGAAACCCGTTAAGGTTCCACTCCGATTAGAAACCCTAGAAAATTTCTTTAAAATTATCTTGTCTAAATGTATCATTTAGTCCTAAGTGTAAAAACAACAGCGGAAAACGATAACGGGACAATGCAAGCAGGACGTAAGGTAACTTAAATTTACCGAGTGACATATTAGTCCGATTTCATGCTTAACGACCCAAACTAAACATAAACGATGCATATAAACTTAACAAGGAAGCATACAACCAACGAGACTAAAACATGACATCCGAGAACCTTTGAAGATGCTAAAAAGCCCAAATACAAGCCTGCATTTCGAAACAGGCTTGCTCGTTTCGATATGCGGGCTCCAGTTCAAAAGCTAGACCAGGCCGTACCGATATGGTCCACTCCGTTCCGGTACGGGGGTCTTCAGTAACAAAACATTCTGGAACAAGTTCTGAAACGGGCAGTTCCAGAGGCAAACCGTATCAAAACGCGTACCGAAACTGGCACTCACAGTGTCAAATCGTATCGAAACGGCACCACCCATGTTCCGATATGAGTATTTCTGGAGCTACACCCGTTCTGAAACAACCACGAGCGTTTCGAAACGCCTGCACTCTGTGTGACCCTGAAAACAGTTTTCTCCATCTCCAAACTTTCCCAAACATGCCCTAAAACCACAAGAATCAAGAAACAACAATCATTCACATAATCTAGAGGCATTTCATCCTACTACAAATATGATCAAACATATACACATGCATAACAAGGCCATTTCATTCATGGGAACATGCATCCACATAAACATAACATAACAAGGTTTACATGCTTTCAAAGCAACACATAAGCAGTCATAAAACATGGTTATAAACCTTCAATACAAACACTTAGGCATCAACATAAACAAGGTTTACAAGCCTCAACACAAAAGCATTAACAACATAAAGCCAACACATAGGAGTCTAGATACACGCTCTTACAACACGTAGCATCCCCACTGCTAAACTACTACATTATTTACTAAAACCATACTTGAGCAACCAAAAACGCGTTTGGATGCCCTTTCCTTGCTTCTTGCTAACTCCACACTAGTGATCTACATTGCCGAAAACGAGAGCGTAAACTAGAAGCTTAGTGAGGGAGCTCTAAAACAAAACAACGACAATGCAGGGTTCAAAGCATGATATCCTTAAGACATTCACAAGGCATACATTTACGCTAACATAGCAACATAGCCAAACGTTAAGAGAATGCATGAACATGGCATCTTACCTCATGTTATGCTAAACAAAGATATAACAAATATCTTACACAACAACCACACATGAACAACTATATTCTGAACTATATACTACTCGGATATGCGGATAACTTTCGTTGGGGTTTTTGCCCCAACGTACTCAACAACAATATTACCTTCCGGTGGGATTACATTCATCACCGTTTTCACTCATGGATGGGATTACACTCATCATCACATGCTAACATTTTCCGGTGGAATATTACCTCACCGTACTCCTCCTTGATGACTACACGTCACCAAGTCCAGGCGCGAATTTGACTCTTACCGTGTGCACACTCATCCTAATGATCAATCATTTATATCCGATAATTATAACTAGTGCAAACATACTAAACAAGTCTCACTATGATTACACAATCATGCAACACAACATATCGTCACCAATAACAACATCAATATATATATATATATATATATATATACATCAATATGCATAAACGAACACATACTACACAAGGCCACAATTATGCACATAAAGCAAGAACTCATAAAGGCAAACAAGAGATTAAGCTACCAACTTAATCCCCACCTTGGATTGGCCTACCAAGCACAATCCAACACCTCAACTACACACTTGAACCAATTTAAAACCATTTTAAATAATCCACTCACCAAACTACCTTAAGCAAACCGAGAAAGCCGATCAAGCCTCCAAACTTCCCGGAATCGAGCCCGAAGCTTCTCCAACGATTTCCCTTGATTCTCATCAATCAAAAACAACATATTACTACACAAATCATCCACAACCCACTGCCACAAATCAGTTTACAAACACGAGATTATTTCTCTACATTTCCAAGCCAAAACTAACACAAAATCCCCATTTTCTAACTTACATTCTACCCAGCAGAAACCCATTGATCTCCACACCCAAATCATCATTAAACACCTTCAAAACAACCATCAAGCATCACTATATCATTAGCCCAACTCTCCTACACAAAACTACCTCAAAACCCCAAATTTTTCAACCCTTTAAAATACCCACAAAAACCCATTTCGGGATTTTCATCAAAACACCACCATTTTCACATATAATACATTTAAGAGCAAGATTAAAACACCTATTAACTTTACAAATCAAAACCCACATGAAAACTTCTTCCTTTTCTTAAAACTTGAAAACTTGAAAAACCTCAAAGATGGTGTTTATGAGAAACTAAAACCATGGAAACATTCAGAATAAAGAGGAGAAGTCAAAAACGATTTTACCTTGAAGATAGCTCTTGAAATGGTGAAGGAAGTTGATGGAATAATGTTTTGGGTTGAAGGGGTTTAGTGTCGTGACTTTTTAATTTGAAAAGGAGAGGAAGAAGATGACTAGTAGAAAGCCCCCTTTTTACTTGTCTTGCTTTTTCCCATTTAGAAAATTACATATTTGCCCTTAATGATATCTCAAGCCTCTTTTAATTAAAACTCAACCCAATTTAATTTTAAAACGAGCCCACGACTCGAACCCGATTCACACACTCAACTCCCGACCCCTAAACCAGGTGTTACAAGATGGGTCTCCATATACTGTAAATATAAGGACCTAGTCATAAAAGTGAAACGATGGAACAAAGCTGAACACTCGTTTAACCTTGATTCAAACACGAGATTAACATCCAAACATAACATGACACAACGCCTCCAAACCAAGTTTAGGACTTTCAAGCATCCTTGGATAATAAAAAAAGTCGAAGAACCAACGTTGAGGAGGGAGAACTGTCTAAGCAAGGAAGGAAAAGATAAGTCGATAGCAGCCCCCGATCCTTCCCCAAATCGTTGGCAACACAACCAAAGGCAATCATCCCTCATGCGGATAACATTTTAGAATGACATCCACAAAAAGCTTGAACTTAGAGTCCTCCAGGCACTTAACTTCATCAACTTCAGACAAGAAGGATGACACAGAGGATTCAAAGGTAGGGATGGTGGAGACACGCTTGTCGTAAGGATCTCGTCCAAACTCAATGATCCCAACCTCCTTATGAGAGATTTGATCCATATCTAAGAAATCTTTTTCTTGTGTATCTTTTAAATAAAACCCAGTCTAGGGCTGTAAATGAGACGAGACAAATCGTGAGCTATTCAAGCTCGACTCGATCAAAGCTTGACTCGATTGGACTCGACTCGAGCTCTAACTCAGCTCGAGTTCTTGACGAGCCGAGCCGAGCTACTTGATACCCAACTCGAAAAGCTCACGAGCTACTCGAAAATATAATATACTATTTTTTATAATTTAAAATATAAATTCTTAAACTTAAAACCCTAAATATAAGTATTAAACCTTAAAATTTAAATCCTAAATTCTAAACCCAACAACCTAAATCTTTAAACCCTAAACTAACACTCTAAACCCTAAAATTAACAAGCTTGAGTTTACACAACTTATGTATCAAAGTTTTTTCTTCATAAGACTTTAAATGAGACGTGACAGATGAAGAGTTACTCGAGTCCAATGCAGTCAAATATCGGTTAACACTTGACTCGTTTGGACTCGAATCAAGCTCGAACTTGACTCGAGTTCTAAACGAGCCGAGTCAAGCTCAGATTTATCATGCTCGTTAGAAATTACTCAAGCTCAAACTTGACTCGATTCATAGACACCTTCAAGAATTTGGTTTCTCAACTCTCTTTTTTCAGGGATGGAGAAGGATATTAACCTCGAATTCACGTTTCCTTTTCTTTATGAAGGAAATGTCCATTTTAGCAAAACTGTCGATAAGAGGAATTTCCTTCCAATTATGAGAGAGAGGACGGGGGACAGATGGAGAACTCCATTTGGAGATAAACTCTAGCTTATCTTTTAGGTGAAGATCAATGACGGAGAAGGTACTACTTGCACAAGGGATTAGGCTCAAACCTGTAATACTTTTGAGGGGACTGACCTTCCATAGGAAACAGACAAGCCGCCGACAAAGTGCTTTGAGAGGGTCTAGCCAAATCTGCAGTGCTATGGATTATGGAAGATTTGTCTAAGAACCTTGTAGTCACTGACATTGCTTGTTCCAATAAATTGGGAAGAGGGACACAAGACTCGGGAAATGCTTCCTCTACATGCTTATCTACGCTCCTTCCATCTTTGAGTGTTGGAGTTGGACTCGGGAAATGCTTCTTCCCTGCTGGTGCTCTCAGCCACGGGCTCGTTTGAATTTGTCCTCCTTGAACGAGCAGAGTGACCAAGATGGCCGCATGAATAGCAGAATACCGGTAGCATCTCATATTTAAACCCAACCGTAATGTGGTTATTCTCAGCTCTTTTAAGGTTGAAACCAGTTTTCAAAGGGCAACTCTTCGCTGCTTGATGGGATCCGAGACTGACGTCGGAGAAGTTGAAGAGTGTGGATATGAAGGTTGTAATGAGAAAGGAAACAATTCGTATCGAAATTGATTCAAAGGGTAAGGAGATTATAGCTAATTTTTATGAGCAGATGACAGATTTCTTATTTGGAATACACTGAAAGAGTCTCAAAAAATTACAATCTTCACCATTTGGGGTTGATCACACACTGTACTTCTTTGTTATGTAAAAAACGAGGATTCAAGTGTGTATAATGGAAAAGCGTATACATCAAACATCTCTTTCTTTCTTCGTTTTGTTTCCTAGTGTACCTTAGAGATGTTTAGATGAATCGTGTAGTTATTAGAAACATTTGAATTAAATTTTTTACTTTAAGTCATTACCAAGTTACAATATATACTTGTTATTATTATTATTAACATTATTTAATTTTCAAATTGTAATTATTTGAATTATTTGAATTATTAATTTTTGGTACCCAATCAAATAAAAAAAATTATATTTGTTATATTTGGGAGGGAATCATAATTCTTTTGGGTAGGAATCCTGGGAAAATTTCCATCTTTTTTTAAAAAATTAAGATTTAAATTTTCGACGGAATAAATGTAATTTCTCGAAAATTTAAAAATTCATATTTTGAAGGGATTGAAAAGAAAGGCTAGGAATTTTGGGAAAATTTTCCCTCTTAAAAAATTAAAATTTTCGACGGAATAGATGTAATTTCTTAGAAATTAAAAAATTCTCACGAAATAGATGTAATCTCTCGAAAATTAAAAATGTTTTGACGTAATACATGTAATCCGTTAGTAACATAAAATATGATATTTTATACATATTATTTTTCAACGAATTTTAAATGTTTTGTTAGTAATTTATTTATTTCATGAGGGAATAATGGAATCCGTCAAGAACATAAAACATGATATTTTATATAAAAAAAGTTTTCGATAGATTTTAAATGTTTCGTTAGTAAATTACTGACGGATTTTCGTCACAAAACTTTTGATGGACTACTTTATTTCCTCGAAAATCTTAACTTCGACCAGTATTTCTTTAACCCCTCTCTTCCCTCGAAAATTCCATTATTAAGACGAAATTCCTTTAGAAATTACACATTTTTTTGTTGTGTGTTTCTATATTTAATAGTTTATATTTTTCAATACTTTAAATTGGTTATATATATACACTAATTCTTATATATAATTTAATAAATTAACGGTCAATAATTAAATTATTTATTAAAAAGATTTTAAATATAAAAATTAATAATTAATAATTTAAATGGTGAAAAATTAGTTTCTCACATTATAATATAATAAATTTATAGTTTTTCAAATACTTCATTTTCTCTTAAAAATCATCAAATCAATGACTTCCTCAATTACAGGCCAGGTAAATATCAAGTCAGGTCAATATCAGTTCAGGTCAACAACAAGTCGAGTTCAAAACAAGTCGGGTTTAAAACATGTCAAGTTCAAAACAAGTCGGGTAAAATTAGATATCGGATCGTTTCAGTCGAGTCATATCGGTTATTTGCTAGGTTAGTCTCAGGTGCAGATCGGTTTCGGGTCCACAATAACAAGTTCAATTCGGGTTCAGGTCGTTCTCGATCAGATGCAAGTCAGGTTCGGTTACTACAATATTGGGTCCAACTCGGGTTCAGGTCCACAACAATCGATTACAGATCGGTTTCGGGTCATTGTGTCCTCGGGTCAAAACAAGTTCTGATCCGAGCAGGTTTCAGTCGAGTTTTCAAGTCGGGTTAGTTTTTTATATACCTAGTTCTAGCCTCCTAAGATTAGATGTATATAGTTCAGACAATTAGTAATAAGAAACCGACTTTGACTAATTTTTATTATAACGGTAACTCATACCTCCAATCCCCATAAATTAAACCCCTAAACTTTTTAATTTTTTTAAATATTCCACTTCATACCGCGGTCAACGGCACTATTTTCAATTTATTTCTTTCATTTTTATTTTTATTTTTTTAAGCTTCAATAAATGATTTTTTCAATTCAACATAAATTTAAAAGTGCAATTTTATGTATTGAAAAAGATATGTTAGAGCAAACTAATTATGAGAATATTATAGGTGAGTTTGGTTCTCAAAATATTAGAAGTCATTTCAAATGATTTTTTTATACTTCAATTTCTTTGATGTGCAGTTACAGATGAAATATATTTTTAGATTATAACTAAACAAAGGCTTCATTTTTACGATTTGTTCAATGCATCAAAAATGTTAGCAACGACATATATATATATATATATATATTTTAAACCGTTAGATGGGTAAAATAGATAGTTAAAATTAATTAATTACTTTTTCTCTAAATGATATTTTTCACGTAACCCACTTTAATTTTAACTATCCATTTTTCTTATAAAAAATTAAAAGATTAAAATTCTTACAATATGTCAAATTCGGTGCAGGCATGTAGGCATTTCATATTTTGAAATTTCCGTGTCAAATTCACGCGTGCATATTCTAGCGACATTCACAAAAGCCTCGGATTTAAACGTTTGAGAATGCAGGCTACGATTTCCGATGAAAAGTCACATGAGTAAACAGAGGTTTGTGCAAATTTATAGTATGATAACGGGTTATTATAAAATTTTAAGGCTGGGTGGTCTACCCTGAATTTTTCTAAATTTATATATTTAATTTTAATTTTTGTAAATTTTATGAATTAGTCCTTAAATTTTATGACTTATGTCTAGGGGTGAGCAAAACTCGACTCGACTCGAAAAAACCGAATAACTCGACTTGACTCGACTCGAAATTTCATAAACTCGAATAACTCGAAAAAATTTCAAATAAAGTTTGAGTTGTGAAATGGAAATTCGAATAACTCGAAATTTTTAGTAATTAGTGGATTTATTTTTAAGTTCGAGGCGAGTCCCTCTATTTTTTATGATATATAAAAATATGAAGAAATATTGTCACATGTGAAAATATATATATATATATATATATATGTGCATATCTTATATGATTAGAGAAATGAGTTTAAATTGGAATCAAACCCTACTATAACATGATAAATAATTACAATTAAATTTTTATAGAAACTCGAAAACTCGACTCGAATCGAAAAAATTTCAAATAAAGTTTGAGTGATAAAATATGACTCGTCAACTCGAATAACTCGAAATTTTTTGACTCGACTCGACTCGATCGAACGTTCACCCCTACTTGTGTCCACCCTGAAATTTTGAGATTTTTATGATTTGTGCCCACATTCAAAAATATTTTGACATGGACTCACCCTAAAAAAATTTCTGGATCCTCCACTAAAAGTAGGTGCCTAAATTATATTTCTTCTAAACCTTAGATGTCTGAACTATTTTTTTTTGGTAAAAATAGTCGTATAATATTTCATTTTGTTAATTTTAGGTATTTGGTAGTTAAGTGCCGTTAACAAAATTCTTTAACCAATCAAGATATGGAACGTGGTATGTTTATTTTATTTTTTAAAATTAAAAAAACGTAAAACAATTTTTTACTTAAAATTTTCAAATTTTCAAAATATCTCGAAATTCCCCAAAATTTATGAAAGAGTCCATAAATCCCCAAAATGTCCCAAACCCTAAACCTCCTCTTCTTTCACCGCCGATCGTCGTGCCTGAGCCCACCCCTTTGGTCGTCGGACCTAGCCGACCATTTCCCCAACATAGTGTCACTAAAAAAGATTGAACGACGTGCCAGTCAAATGCCGATTTCACGTTCGTTGTTCGACATTCGGCTAACATGTCGTTCGTCGTTTTTCGACGACGCCATGTTAGGAGAAATGATCGACTATGTTTGATGACTAAGGGGTGAGCTTAAGCGTGACGATTGACGGTGGAAACGATGACGATTTGGGATTTGAGATATTTTAGAAATTTAGGGACTGTTTTGTAAAATTTTGGAAATTTCAAGATTTTTAGAAAAATTGAAAATTTTGTATTTCTTTTCTTCACGAAATAAAAAAGTTAAAATTATTGTCAAGTGTCGAGCATTAATTTGGATAACATAATTTTTAAACACGCCATAACTACTAAACCCCTGAAATCGTAACGGTATAAACGTCAGACACATTTTTTAAACATCTTATAACGACTGTCGAAAAATTTGTTCCCAATTATTTAGCACTTATTTTTATATTAAGCCTACGATAATTAATAAGCATTATCTTAGATGATAATGTATAGATCCTTCCTTTCTGAAACTTTAGCCTATTGTTACTCTAAAATTTCAAAATTATCAAACTTAAAATATTGACAACTTATTTTGTACCAAAATTTTAGTTCTATTTATAATATTTTTACAAAAACATCTAATGTTTTTCTTTGCCGAATTATGATTTCATTCTATATATCAAAATTTAATTCTTTTATTTTAATTTAAAATGTTTTGACTTTTTCTCCACTCATTTTGAAATTTCTCCTCGAATTAGCTTTAAAATTGAAACTAGCTTTATAGTTTAGTGAAAGATTGTTGGAATTTTCTGGCGAAGAAGACGTTTTATCTTCTTTTATATTCAGATGTAATTCTGTGATATGAGCTATTTACAATAAATTTTGGGATTGAGAGAAGTGAAAATGAGAATGGAGGGAAGAAATACTTAAGTTGGAGGAGAGAATAAATTCGGAAAGTGAATTGAATATGCTTGAGGAATTTTCTGAAGGAAAAAGAAAAAAACTTTATTTGTTTTCAATAATAGATCACGTGATGTAAGATGATGTATAATAATAGGTTCTTTTCCGACGACTATTGCGGTAGTATATCAGTAGGCAATAGCATCCAATTAGACCCAAATCGACAAGGTCGTGCAAAAGTAGACTATTTCCACCGTTGGTTGGTTATGCCACATTGAAAAAGTTGTTTACCTTCTCCATTGCTTTACCCGGTTGACGCCCATTTTGGTTAAAAACAAACACTATTTTTTAGGGTAAACTGCACCCATGACCACTAACTAAATTATGGGATAATTTTTATTTTGACCATCAATTTTTTAATTTTTTCAATCAAACCACTTAATTATTTAATGAGTAATCTAGAGACAATTTTTTTAGCTTAAATCTCACAACAACGGAAAACACTCTATTTATGCAAATATAAACTAATGTTAATACCATCTTACAATTCATGGAGTTAAATATCAAATCTGATTGCTATTAGTTTATTTTTTATTTTGTCCTTTTATAGATGACACATCTGACATGGAACACTTTTATAGAAGTCATGATTGTGGCGTGCTTTCCAGAAACGCGGCTGACATAGTCCTCTTTTACCTTATGAGACACAAATGAGTGTTATTTTATTAAATAATTTTTGGCTTAAATTGGCCCTCAACAGTAAATTAAAAAACCAATTAAGCCCTTATGAAAAATTTTTATCCAATTGAGCCTTCAAAATTTAAATTACGATCAATCAAGCCCTCAAAATTTAAATTGCGATCAATTTAACCCTTCCGTAACGTTGACCGTTAACTAAGAAATAGTCATTAAGATGGTGACACGTGGCACACTATGGAAGTGCAACATCATAAAAACCGTAAAAATCATTTAAAAATTTGAAAAATATAAAAATATATATTTAAAATTAAAAAAATTAAAAAAAAATCTAGAAAAATATATAAAATTATAAAAACAATTAAAATTAAAAAAAATATAAAGAAAATTTGAAAAATATTTAAATTTGTAAAAAAATATTAAAAAAATTTCTTACTTAAAATAAAAAAATAAAAAAATAATTTTAATGTTATGAATATTTATCTATGTGGATGTCTATCATGATTAGAACTTTATCAAAGGAGTTTGATTTATTTATTATTAGGAATATTATCTCTATGAATTAGAGTTTAATGTATTATGTACTTCTTATGCCTATAAATAGATGATTCATTGAAGGCATTGTATAGAAGTCTATATTTGAGAATAATACAAATCTTCTTCTTTCTCTCATCTCTTTGTTCTTCTTATTCTTGTTCTTTATTTTATTCATAACATGTTATCAGCACGAGTTCGCTCAGAAGATTTTGGTTAAAGATCAAGTGTATCTTCCCTTTAATTTGACGCGTAAACATGAATTTGGTGAGAATCATTGGTGTTTTTATAATCATTCTAAATATAAAGGAAGTATATTATGATTCATCGTTTCGTTTATATATTTCATGATTTAAGGTTTATTTTTTTGTGTTAGTATATTATGATTTTTTTTGTATAGTTATGATTGTATATATAATCGAATTTGGTATGATTATATGTTATCATTTGATTAAAACCTATATATAATGTATTAGTTATTAGTAATGTTGACAAATAAATAAATAATTTTAAGTTTCATGCCTGTATCTATTTATTTATTTATTTATGAAATGATTAGATTTGTTATAAAAATAACATACAATTATATCAAATGTCTATTTATTATTGACAATGCCAACATTTTCTTATGAAAAAGAAGTGATGTGTTTTTGGTTGTTTAATGATTGACGTTTATAGTTTGTAACTTAAAGTTGTGTTACATGGTAACATATTATTTTATATTTGTGCATTATTAGAGATGCGATCATTAAGTAGTAATATTATTAATTTGTTTAATTTGATTTATATCTCATTTTATGCTTGGTTTATAATTAGGGATTTCAATTCGTAAAAAGTGGTCCAATTTCATACTTTAATTGATTAAGACAGATATAGATTTTAACAGATCTAGCCAAACAAATTTTGAACACATTTATTTTTGTTGGTTAAATCATTTTTTTCTTGTTTCTTATAATTAAAGATCAAATTTTATTTATGTTATTCTATGGATAAAAGTTGGTATTTTTAACCGTGTTTTTAGTTTTACATGTATTTAAATGGCTTGGAAAGAGATGTGATATAAAGAGACTATGAGAAGCTATCTCGATCATATGCTATGTCTCCATTGTCCACAAGAGGAAAATCAATATCGGTAAATTTTGGTTTTATTTTTTTATATTATCATTTTAAAGTGCGATAAATCATGATGATTTTGAATTTACAAGAAGATTATTATAAAGTCTATATTTGCTCGAAAGTAATATTTCTTCTTCGTCGAAAAACTCGACCATAGACTTCTCCCAATTTCAAGTTACGAAAATTCGTCTTGATCCAAAAAGTTTTATGTGAGGCATTCCCTAAAGTGAATGCAAAGCATGATGTTTATTCCATGCGATTATCAATGATGGGGCATTCCCTGAAGTGAATGCAAGCATGAAGTTTATTCCATGCGATTATTGGAACTGTTTCATTCCCTGAAGTGAATGCAAACATGATGTTTAAAGAACCCTGTGGACAGGTTTAACAATGCCGCGTACGAGGATTAAATCTTTGTTCTCTGTGATAAGGATATGTAAAAAAGTTTCAAATGCCCACTAGCTCTACTCCATTCCCTGAAGTGAATGTGAGATTATATTATGGAAGAAATAAAAACCACATTAGAAGTTGTGGTCGTGATCGAGGCTATGAATATAGACATGAAAAATATGATCATTTTAAGAATACTTCTACCCACTGGTAGTGAGGTAATAAGGATGACAAGAGTGATAAAGATCATTCTATTGAAGTAAAACTCTTCTTATTACCAATGCGATGTTATAAACTATTGGTCTCGTACGTGTTGTACGTTGAAAAATTAAGAATCATTGAATGATAAAGGAAAGAAAATAGAAGTAAATTTTGTTTGCGAAACATGAAGAAGATGATACTGATCCAAATTTATTTGGACATTGTTGGTCCAACTCTTTTGGACGTTGTTGATTTTCTTATAACCCTCGAAAGAAATAAATCATCTTCTAATTATTCTCATAACTTTGAAGAGAATTATTTATTTATTTTTATTTATTTTACTTTACGTTTATTTATTTTACACACATTAATTATTTACGTTTTATATTTATATTTATATATTATGATATTTATTTATTTTGTTTAACACGATTACTTGTCAAATACAATCTATGGTGATGATTTATGCTCAACATAAGCATAAGATATATTTTCCCATTTAAATGCAAGGGAATAATGTGAGTACTATATCTCAAAGTACTGAAAATATTGATGCTCTAGAAGAACAATAAATTCTTGAGAGAAAGCACATTATGAAAAGTGCAGAATTGCGAATATTACAATAATTACCGCTAATGGTAATAATATCGTCACCACTATAAGTGGAAATTTTAAGAGAGCAATATGAGTTTACAAAATATCCCCTACATTCACCACCGTTTTTGCTTGTGGCACATAGCCGCAAACTACCTGCAGCAATTCAAGAACCGTGATGAACGTGAAATGGTGCTCACAATGGGTACGTCCTTTATGTCATTTTCATTTACTATATTACTTGTTGCTCACTTTCATTTACGACCTTTTTGCATTTGTTTTTCGCCCATAACTATTCAACTGTCATCCCGTAGGTAACTCGCACTACAAACAAGAGGTGGATGACCTGCTCGAGGAACTGAGAGCGAGAAACAAACATGGCGCAAAATACCTTGAAAAAATCCCAAGGGAAAAATGGCTTCGATCGTATGACGAGGGTAAACGCTATGGTCACATGACAACGAACTTGGCTGAGGCAGTGAACTCATCACTGAAGGGAGTGCGGCAGTTGCCTATCACTTCCATTGTCAAAGCGACCTATTATCGTTTGGCTACCCTTTTTGCAACCTTGGAAAGGCAAGCAACTGAGTACATGGCAGGTGGACACATAGTCCATCCGGATTTCCGCACAAAACTTCATACTCAATTGGGCCAATCAAGACATATGACTCCAAATCTCTTCTCGCGAGAAGGACACAAGTTTCGTGTTTCAGAATTTTCCAGGCGGTTGGAAGGCATTCAGCACAACGCGTACGTGGTAAATCTGAGGGAAAGAACCTACGAGTGCAGAATTTTCCAAACATTCAAATATCCGTGCGCACACGCCATTGCTGCTTGCACAAACCAATAGATACAATACATGCATATGGTTGATCCGATATACTTACTCAAAATGGTGTTTAAGGTTTACGAAAAAGAGTTTCCTCCAATAGGAAATGAGGTTGATCCGAATGCCTTGGACACTAAACCGGCCATACGCCCAGATCTAGCACTACTAAGAGCCAAAGGACGTCCACGGTCTAAAAGAATACACTGTGTCGAGGATATGGTCGAACATCGAGAAAAAATCAGACAAAGGAAGCATTGTACTGTATGCCTAAATCCTGGACACACAAAGCCTACGTGTCCTAATCGCTCAGCCCCTCGTCTTAATTAATTATTTGTAATTTGTATATGCGAGTTCGCCCATAACAATCGAATCAATAAAGTCAGTCTAATTCGATTTATATAGTAGGTCGTCTTATATTTCCAATCATTCAAAAAATATGTTA
Source organism: Hibiscus tridactylites (assembly GCA_958450335.1). Lineage (NCBI taxonomy): Eukaryota > Viridiplantae > Streptophyta > Magnoliopsida > Malvales > Malvaceae > Hibiscus > Hibiscus tridactylites. Next base: position 41,662,114 of record OY288280.1, read on the forward strand.
TGATAGCATTTTCGAAGCGACTTTAAGTCAGTGTAGAATGGACGAAAATTAACCGTGTTAGTGTCATACGATAGAGAATTTCCAGTACTACGACCCCAAACTCGATGTTAGCTAAAAATTTACAATTTATACGTATGAAATTCTGCTCGAACATGCCTATCGACATTTGTTCAAAGGAAACTTCATTCAAAAAAGGATGATAGCATAGGGTTTTGGAAGCCATTTTAAACCAGTGTAGAATGAACGGAAATTAACCGTGTTGGTGTCATACGATAGAGAATTTCCAGTACTACGACCCCAAACTCGATGTTCGCTAAAAATATACGATTTACACGCCCGAATTTGGGCTCGAACAGGCCTACCCACGCTTGTTTTTCCTAGTTCTTCAGCCCAGTTTTGCACAGAACTCGCGTCCTGCAGAACGCGAGGTCTGCGCGATATATTCAGCCGCCCTTTCAAATTCTCGGGGACCTCGCGTTCTGCAGAATGCGATATTCTGTAAAATCGTTAACCCAAACAACGAGGCCACGTAGACTGAACTCGCATTATGCAGAACGCGATGTCAAACCTCGCTTCCTACATAACGCGAGGTTATCCGACATGGCAAGTTTGGGGGTCATTTTCCCAAATAATAGTTGGAGGGAGCCAAAACCCTATATATTTATTTAAAAGGGGTTTTTTCCCCAAAATTGCCCAGATTTTCAGTTTTCTTTTCTATTTTGACCCTGCTAGGGGTTCAATGAGCTCGAACCAGCAATCCAGAACTTGCTCCGTTTTCCTCCACGCATCGTTTACCAGATTATCTGACACGATTACTAAGTCACCATGCCAGAGGCTAATGCAACACTTAAACCCATCCACTACCAAAGCTTGCTAGACCATCTCCAAATCATGTATTTTTCCTGCTAAGCACCTCTTTATCCAAACCACATCTGCTTTCGGTAATGCAACATGCACCACACGTTTCTCAGCATCCCCATATACTTTTTTTAGTCATCAGCCATAACAATATTAACCATTTCTTCTGGACCAGACAAGCTCCCCATTTTTTTATCTCCTTCCTGAGTATATCCTTACCCTTCCCATAGCCTCTTCCGATTTACCATCCAAAAAAGCTTCCTTATAGGACCTCTTGTCTCTCAGCCTGGTATTTTGAACGCCCACAGTTGCAACATGCGACATCACAACTTTTCTTTTATTAACATCCTGCGTCTTTGGCCTATTCCTATTAAGATATTTGGCTTCCGAGACGACAATAACCATCCATCCATCGATTATTTCTTTTGTTCATAGCGTTTAACATATTGGCCTTTGATTTAAACCTAACGAAGGCAAAAGTGGATTTCTGTAGCCTTCGCTTTCGGTTCCAGTAAGCTACATATACATCACTAATCTCCCCATAGACGTTGAATGCCTCCCAAAGCGAAAACCTATGGATCCACTTGCTAATTCTATCTACGAATACAGTGAAGGTTTGGCTCGCCTTGCTTTGAACATAAGCTTTTCCGTCTCTTCCTTGCTTGCCGATGTTATCTCTTCCAGGGTTACCGGGGACTGCTCTCTAATGATTGCCGTGGACTGTTCTCTGATGGATACTATGGACAACTCTTCCTTGCTTGTCGACGTTTACTCTTCCTTGCTGTTTCATTTTGAGGTTTTCTTAAAGCCCAAATTCAATCCTATTCAATGCCATTGTTAGTTCTTTGAAATTAAAACCCATAGTTTTTTTTCCTGGGTTTGGTTTTGTTTCACAGGTACAACAAACAATTCCACTATGTGATTTGAGGGGTTGTGAACGGAAACAAAGGTGATAAGAATCGAAAATTTTACAACACTATGTTGGTGTGGTCAATTAGTATTTCTTTCAGATTTGTAAAATAGAATATCTCTGGGCATATTAATAGTAAATCAAATTTTTATGTTTATTGTTCTTAGTGATTTGCCATTAAAAGAATATATCAAAGAATATTAATTACTAGGGATGTAAAAATAGGTAATCGGATGAGTTTCAGGTCCGGTAAAATTGGGTACAAGTCATTTTAGGTCATTTTTCTGTTTTGATTCGACTCGGGTCGGGTGCGGTTCCATTTCAGGTCAGGTCCATTTCAGATCGGATCCATTTCAGGTCGGGTCAAAATGGGTCAGGTCCGAAGCAGATAATTGACAGGTTAATTCGGGTTCGGATACACTTTAGGTCGGGTTCATTTGAGGTTGAGTCTATTTCAGGTCGGGTCTGTTTTAGGTCGGGTCCATTTCAGGTCGGGTCTATTTCAGGTCGGGTTCATTTCAGGTCAGGTCTATTTCAGGTCAGGTCTGTTTCAGGTCGGGTCCATTTCAGGTCGGGTCTATTTCAGGTCGGGTTCATTTCAAGTCAGGTTCATTTCAGGTCAGGTGCATTTCAGGTCGGGTAATTTAGGTCGGGGTATTTTTGGGATTAGAATTTGTATCAAGTTTGAGTTCGGTACAACCGTATAAGTAGTCGATAGACTTTAGGTTGGCCTTCGTCAATCGTCATTGATTTGGAGTTAATTATTTAAAGTCATAACAAATTAAAATTATAAAACATTGGAGTAATTAAAAAAATAATGAAAATTGGTCAATTTGGACTGAAAAGGGGTCAATTTGGATTAAAAATAAAGTTTCAAGAATTATAATGAACAAAAATATCAAATTAAAATTATAAAACATTAGACAAATTTAAAAGAAAACAATGAAAAGGGGTCAACTTAGAATAAAAATAAAGTTTTGGGGACTATAATGAACAAAAATATCAAATTAAAAGTATAAAAATTAGAGTAATTAAAAAAGGGTTAACTACTGGGATGGTCACTTATGTTTTCCTCCAGTATAGAGTTGATCACCGATTTTAAAAAATGACCAGTAAGGTCACTTACGTTTTCAGGGTGTAAACTTTTGGTCACTCAGTCGTTTGTTGCCGTTAAACTTAAACGAAAAGCTGATCTGGCGTAATAAAAAAGGATAAATTACCTAGATAGTCCCTAAACTATTACTTCACTTTCATTTTAACCACCGAAATAAATACAATTTGTATAATATTACATTTAATTCTCCATATTTACAATTTTTTTATTTGTATAATATACCATTTTTGCGCTTCTATTTACGTTTTTGAGGAACTTGCTTCAATTTCTTCTCCCGATTTGATTTCTTTTGCCTACCGACTCTCGAACCTTGTCAAGGATGAGTGATGAAGCACTTATCGTTGAAGACAAAGGAAGAGCAGGTGAGGTGTCAACACTTTTGAACTAAAATTTTGGAAATATGGCATAAGTTTTTGTCAGCTGCATTCATTTATAACGTTTATGCACTGATATTAACTCATCATGACCATATTTGGTTAGGATATGGTAAACACATTGCGCATGACTTTTTTTTCCTTTTGAAAAAGAAAAAACTTGATTTTAAATTCATCTGGTAGCTGGTATGCTGTTTAGTTATTAAACATCATTCTTAAAATTTATGAGAAGGGATTTTTTGTTGAATGCATCTTGGTGGTTAGTGGTGTCAATGTTTGATGCTGAGGAAAGATTGGCTAGAGAAGGGGTTATCAAGCCCCCTGTGGTAATTTTTTCGTCCTCTGTTTTGCATTTTCTTATGGATACTCTCTTTCTCTCTTTTATATTTTTGAAGTTTACCTTTCAATTTTCTTCTTATTTTCATTGAACCTTTGTTGAAACAACCACGAGAAAGTATTGGTTTCTCTAAGACTGATAATGTGAAAAATGTTGGTAACTTGAGAACCAATTTTGAGTGTCTACAGGCTCTAAAGGAGGATCCAGAGGCACTTAGGTTTGTTTCCATTATCACAAAATTGCATGTTAGGTAATTTTGATTTTCAGTTCTCATATTTTATTAGGCTCTGAATTTCAGTTCGCTTATTCCCCATTTTGAGTGACGGTAAAGTTGGAGAGGTGTCACCAGACATGTTTAAGACTGCTTCAAATATGATCAGCAAGATGTCACCTGAAAAGCAACAAAGAATGGTTCCATTGTCTTCTTCATTTCAGGGGGAAAACCCTTATACCGGTGGATTTGGACCTGGCTCCGTTCCTCCAAATGTGACACCTGACATGCTTAAAACTGCAACTGATATGATGACCAAGATGCCTCCACAAGAGCTTCAGAAAATGCTTGAAATGGCATCTTCTTTGAAAGGGAAAGACTCTATTCCCACAACAATAGAGGAGAAGAAATAAAAAAATTGTAAATATGGAGAATTAAATGTAAAATTATACAAATTGTTTTTATTTTGGTGGTTAAAATAGAAGTGAAGAAATAGTTTAGGGACTATTTAAGTAATTTATCATTTTTATTGTGCCAGATCAGCCTCTCGTTTAAGTTTAACCGCAACAAACGGCTGAGTGACCAAAAGTTTACACCCCGAAAACGTATGTGATCTTACTGGTCATTTTTGAAAATCGGTGACCAATTCTGTACTAGGAGGAAACATAAGTGACCATCCCAGTAGTTAACCCTTAAAAAATAATAAGTAGAGGTCAATTTAGAATAAAAATAAAGTTTTAGGGTCTAGAATAAACAAAATTTCAACTTAAAATTATAAAACATGATGAATTAATATATATATATATATATATATATATATATATATATATATATGGGTCAATATGGAATTAAAATAAAGTTAAGGGGCTAGAATGAAGAAAATATCAAATTAAAATAATAAAACATTGGACAAATTAAAAAAATAATTGTGGGTCAATTTGGAATAAAAATAAAGTTTTATGGTCTAGAATGATGAAAATATCAAATTAAAATTATAAAACATTGGACGAATTAAAATAACAATGAATATGGGTCAATTTGGAATTGAAAAAAGTTAAGGGACTAGAATGAACAAAGTACCAAATTAAAATTATAAAATATCGGACGAATTAAAAAAACAATAAATAGGGGTCAATTTGGAATTAAACTAAAGTTTAGGGGACTAGAATGAACAAAATAAAAAATTAAAATTATAAAACATCAGACTAATTAAAAAAAAAGAAAAAGTGGTCAATTTGAAATACAAATAAAGTTTAGGGACTAGAATGAACTAAATGTCAAAGTAAAATTATATATTATTGGACTGATTAAAAAAACAATTATTAGGGGTCAATTTGGAATAGAAATGAAGATTTAAGGGCTATAATGAACAGAAATATCAAATTAAAATTATAAAACATTGGATGATTCAGGGTTTATGGTTTAAAATTTAAAGGGTTTAAGGTTTAGGGAAATTTCATTAATGGTTTAGGGTTCATACATTGATAGATAATTACATACTTACATACATACATACTTATATGCATTATGATTAAGGGTTTAGGGTTTATGGGGTATGGTTTATAGAAAATTTATTAAAGGTCCATGGTTCATACATTGATAGGTACATATATATACTTACATACATTAGGGTTTAGGATTTAAGGGTTTAGGGTAAAGGGAAAATTCATTAAGGGTTTAGGGTTCATACATTGATAGGTACATACATATATACTTACATAGATTAGGGTTTAGGGTTTAAGGGTTTATGTTTATGCTTTAAGGGTTTAGAGAAAATTCATTAAGGGTTTAAGGTTCAGACATTGATAGGTACATAATACATTAGGGTTTAAGGGTTTATGGTTCAGGGAAACTCATTAAGGGTTTAGGGTTCATACATTGATAGGTATATATATACATACTTATATACATTAGGGTTTAGGGTTTATAGTGTATGGTTTAGGATTTAATAGCTTAGGGTTTAGGGAAAATTCATTAAGGGTTTAGGGTTTATACATTGATAGACACACACACATATACATACATTAGGGTTTAGAGGTTAGAGTTTATGGTTTAGAGGTTTAGGTTGAGGATTTAAGGGTTTAATGTTTAGGGTTTAGGGAAAATTCATTAAGGGTTTAGGGTTTAGACATTGATAGGTACATACATACATAATTACATACATTAAGGTTTAAGGTTTAGGGGGTTTAGGTTTAGGGTTATATAACCCCCTCGTCCCGGGCTAGACGACAGACCAGTCCGAGCAGGTTACACGAGGAAAAACGAAGTGAAACCCGTTAAGGCTCCACTTCGATTAACAACCCTAGAAATTTTTTCATTTAAACTATCTTATGTAAGTATTATGTTTAGCCCTATGCGTGAAAACGACAACGGAAAGCGATATAGAATACATCCAAACATATATAAGGTAACTTTAAATTTACCAAGTGACATATTAGTCCGATTACTTGCATTCGTAACCAATACCATTCATAAACGATGCACACGAGGCTCACCAGAAAGCTTACGACAAACGGGACTAAAGCCCAACATCCGAGAACCCTTAAAGATGCCAAAAAGCCCAATTTACATGCATGCGTTTCGAAACAGGCTTACCCGTTTCGATACGCGGGCTCCAGTTTTAAAAGCTAGACCAGGCCGTACCGATACGGTCCATTCCGTTCCGGTACGGGGGTCTCCAGTGTTGAAACGTTTCGGAACAGGTTCCGAAATGGGCACTTATAGAGGCAAACCGTATCGAAACGCGTACCGAAACGGGGGCTCACACTGTCAAATCGTATCGAAACGGCACAACCCCCGTTCCGATACGAGTATCCATGGAGCTACACCCGTTCTGAAAGAAGCACGAGCGTTTCGAAACGCCTGCACTCTGTGTGACCCCGAAAGCAGTTTTCTACATCTCCAAGTGTTCCCAAACATACCCCAAAACAACAAGAATCATGAAACAACAAACATACACTTAATCTAGAGGCATTTCATCCTACCACAAGCATGATCAACCATAAAGCATACATAACAAGGCCATTCATTCAAGAAACATACATCCACATCACATAGCATAAAACATGGTTATAAGCCTTCAATGGAAACACTAAGACATCACATCAACATGGTTTACAAGTCCACACCACAAAAGCATTAACAAAATAAGAGTCTAACACATTCTCCTATAACACGTAGCATCTCCATTGCTAAACTACTACATTATTCCATAAAACCATACTTGAGCAACCACCACAGGCTTGGATGCCCTTTCCTTGCTCCTTGCTAACTCCACACTAATGGTCTGCATTGCCGAAAACGAGAGCATAAGCTAGAAGCTTAGTGAGAGAGCTCAAAAACAAAACAACGACAATGCAGGGTTCAAAGCATGATATCCTTAAGACATTCACAAGGCTTATATATACGCTAACATAGCAACATAGCCGAACGTTGCGAGAATGCATGAACATGTCATCTTACCTCATGTTATGCTAAACAAAGATATAACAAATATCTTACACAACAACCACATACGAACTAGTATATTGGCAACTATATAGCTTACTCGGATATGCGGATAACTTCCGTTTGGATTTTCGCCCCAACGTACTCAACAACCATATTACCTTCCAGTGGGATTACACTCATCACCGTTCCTTTCATGGATGGGATTACACTCATCATCATAGGCTAACATTTTCCGGTGGAATATTACCTCACCATACTCCTCCTTGATGACTACACGTCACCAAGGCCAGCCGTGAATTTGACTCTTACCGTGTACGCATTCATCCTAATGATCGATCATTTATACCTGGTAATTATAACTAGTGCCAACATACTAACAAGTCTCACCATGATTTCACAATCATGCACACAACATATCATCACCATAAACATCATCAATATATATATATATATATATATCAACATGCATAAATGAACACATACTACACAAGACCACAATTATGCACATTAAGCAAGAACTCATAAAGTCAACCAAGAGATTAAGCTACTAACTTAATCTCCACACTAGATTGGCCTACCAAGCACAATCTAACACTTCAACCACACACTTGAACCAATTTAAAATCATTTGAATAATCCACTCACCGAACACTCTTATAGCAAACCGAGAAAGCCGATCAAGCCTCCAAAATTCGTGGAATCGAGCTCGAAGCTTCTCCAACGATTTCCCTTGATTCTAATAAAAAACATCATATTACTACACAAATTATCCACAAAACCATTGTCACAAATCAGATTACAACACAAGGACATATCTCTACATTTCCAAGCCATGTACTTACCTAAAATTCTCATTTTCGGACTCACACTCAACCCAACAGAAATCCATCAATCCTAACACTCAAATCATCATTAAACACCTTTAGAACAACCCTCAAGCATTACTATATCATCAGCCCCACTCTCCTACACCAACCTACCTCAAAAACCCAAGTTTTTAACCCTTTAAAACACCCACAAAAACCCATTTCGAGATTTTCATCAAAACCTCACCATTTTGAGATATAATATACTTAAGGGCAAGATTAAAACATATATTAACTTTGCAAATTAAAACCCACATAAAAACCTATCAAAGCTTCCTTCTTTTTCTTGAATTTTGAAAACTTGAAGAAATATAAAAATGGTGTTTATGAGAATCTAAAACCATGGAAATGTTAAGAACGATGAGGAGAAGTCAAAAATGCTCTTACCTTGTTGGAAGCACTTGAAAACGTGAAGAAATTTGATGGAATAGTAACTTGGGGTTTGGGGAGGTTTTAGTGTCGTGAAAAAGCTTAAGGGAGAAGATGATGAAGACATTTTCAAAGCCCATTTTCTCATCTTTTTCCCTTATTTTGAAAATTACCTTTTTGCCCTTAATGAAAAGTCATGACCCCTTTTAATTAAAACCAAACCCAAATTAAATTAAAACGAGCCCACGAATCGTACCTGATTCACACACTCAACTCCCGGCCCCTAAACCCGGGTGTTACAACTCTCCCCCACTTAATGAATTTCATCCTCGAAATTACCTGACTGAAAGAGATACAGAAATTGCCTCTCCATATCCTCATTCCTCTCCCAAGTTGCCTCGTCCACACCTCAACGTTGCCACCTCACTTTGACCAACTCAATCGATCTACCATGCAACACTTTGTTGTGTGAGGCTAAGATCTCAACGAGTTCCTCATCATACGTCAAATTCGGATTCAACACAATCTCTTCGACATGCATAACATGCGACGAATCTGATCTATACTGACGAAACATCAAAACATGGAACACATTGTGAATCTTCTCTAACTCGGATGGCAACTGTAACTGATAAGCAACCGAACCGATTCGCTTCACAATCTCATACGGCCCAATGTACCTCGGACTTAATTTCCCTTTTCTGCCAAACCTCATAACTTTCTTCCACGGAGAGACTTTCAAGAACACTCTATCTCCCACAGCATACTCAACTTCTTTCCTCTTCAAATCGGCATATGACTTCTGCCTATTCGAAGCTGCCTTCAAACGATCACAAATTAACTTCACCTTATCGGTAGTCCCCTTAAGCAAATCCGGCATTGGTAACAACTTCTGACCTATTTCGGCCCAACAAACCGGAGTTCTACATTTTCTACCATACAATGCCTCATACGGAGCCATCTGAATGCTCGACTGAAAACTGTTATTGTACGCGAACTTGACTAACGGCAAGTGTTTCTCCCAAGTACCATGAAAATCAATAATGCAACAACGCAACATGTCCTCTAAAATCTATATAACCCTCTCTGACTGACCATCTGACTGAGGATAATACGACGTACTGAAATTCAATCGGGTACCCAAAGCAGTATGCAAACACTCCTAAAATCTGGCTGTAAATCTCGGATCTGTGTGAGTCACAATCGACTTCGGTACACCATGCAATCTCACAATCTCGCTGATGTACAAATCGACCAACTTATCCAAGGAGTAAGTCGTATTAACAGCTAAAAAGTGAGCACACTTCGTGAAACAGTCAACTATAACCCAAACTGAGTTCTTCTTCAAAGGAGTCAAAGGCAAACCTGAAACGAAGTCCATGTTGATATTTTCCCACTTCCATTCCGGAATCCTCAACGGTTGCAACAAACCTGATGGAACCTGATGTTCTGCCTTCACTCTCTGACATACTATACACTTACTCACGAAATTTGCTATGTCACTTTTCAAACCAACCTATTAGTATTCATTCATCAAATCACGATACATCTTTATACTACCGGGATGCATAGCAATCGGGCTACTGTATGCTTCGGTCAAGATAGTACGTCTCAAATCACTGTCATCCGGCACAACTATTCTATCTCTGAAACACAAGACCCCATCAACACTGAAACTATAGTCCGATGGTCTACCCTCGGCTACATCTTGCACGTGAGGTGCCAAAGATCTATCTAAGAGCTGTTTCTCTCTAATCAACTGTCCTAAGGTAGGTCTAACATGAAGCTCGGCCACTAGACCACCGTCACTGGACAAACTCAAACTAGCAAACATGGCTCTCAACTCAACGGCTACCTTCCTACTCAAGGCATCTACCACTACATTGGCTTTACCGGGATGGCACTCAATCGTGAGATCATAGTCTTTAAGCAACTCTAGCCACCTACATTGTCTAAGGTTCAACTCTCTTTGAGTCATTAAATACTTCAGACTCTTGTGATCCGTATACACTGTGCATTTCTCACCATACAAATAATGTCTCCAAATATTCAAGGCAAACACAATTGCGGCTAGCTCTATGTCATGTGTCGGATAATTGCGCTCGTGAGTCTTCAACTGTCTCAAGGCATAAGTCACCACTCTTTCGTCTTACATGAGTACACAACCTAATCCTACATATGAAGCATCACTGTAGATCACATAATCTTTCCCCGACTCTGGCTGAATCAAAATCAGTGCATTGGTCAAAGCTTCTTTCAGTTTCTCAAAGGCTTGTTGTCTCGCATCTGACCACTCAAACTGAACGTTCTTCTGAAGCAATTTTGTCAAAGGAGCGGCTATCTTCGAGAATCCATCCACAAACCTCCTATAGTACCCCGCTAAGCCTAGGAAACTACGAATCTCTGTCACAGACTTTGGTTGCTTCCACTCAACAATGGCTACTATCTTCTTCGGATCAACTCTAATCCCCTTGGCTGACACTACATATCTTAAAAAGACTACTTCTCGGATCCAAAAGTCACACTTGCTCAACTTAGCGTACAACTGGTTGTCTAGAAAAGTCTGCAATACGAACCTCAAATGTCTCTCATGATCTTCCTCGGTACGCGAATACACCAAAATGTCATCTACAAAAACAACCACAAACTGATCTAAGTACTGATGGAAGATTCTATTCATCATGTCCATGAAAGCAGCCGGTGCATTTGTCAACCCAAACGACATAACTAAGAATTTGTAGTGACCATATCTAGTCCTAAAAGTTGTCTTCGGTACATCAACCTCTTTTACCTTCAAATGGTAATAATCGGATCTCAAATCAATCTTCGAAAAGACTGATTCCCCTCTCAACTGATCAAACAAATCATCGATATGCGGCAAGGGATACTTGTTTTTCACTGTCAACTGATTCAACTGTCTATAATCAATGCACATTCTCACACTATCGTCTTTTTTCTTCTTCACAAACAATACCGGAGCACCCCAAGGCGAAGAACTCAGACGGATAAAACCTCTATCTGACAACTCTTGTAACTGAGTCTTCAACTCTTTCAGTTCTTTCGGTGCCATACGGTACGAAGCAATCGAAACATGAGCAGAATCTGAGTACGTTTCTATAGCAAACTCTACCTCTCGGTCAGTCGGTAAACCGGGCAACTCTTCCAGAAACACACTCGGAAAATCACACAATGTTCTGATATCCTGAGGCCTAACTTCATTCATGTTCGAATTCATCACATAGGCTAAGTATGTCTCACAACCCAACTCAACTAACCTTTGAGCCTCTAAGGCTGAAACAACATTCGATAAGAATTTCACATTCTCACCTACTACCACAATCTCATAGTCATCTGCAAGCTTCTAGAAAACTCTCTTAGTTTCAAAATCTATCCTAGCTCTATGTTCTGTAAGCCAATTCATACCCAAAATCACATCGAAGCCATAAAAAGGTAACTCCATCATGTCCACTAGAAATATATGACCCTGAACCACTAACGAACACCTTCTGTACATCTTCCTAACATCTACCGTATCCCCGAAGGAACTAGTAACACTAACACCTACCTCTAATACCTCGTGTTGAGTGTGTAAAAGTTCTATTATTTACACCCTTTTTAACCCATATTTCTGCTGCATTCAAGCATCATTGCATTGCATTTAGGATAGTTTTCAATTAAATATCACAATTATATAAAAGGCACGGATTCTACTAAAAGATGGTGTATTTTGCAGGTAGCTGCCTTGGTTGACGATGAAGGCAGGCTAAGGGCAGATAAGCAGGAAGGCTGAACTGAACAAGCAGCTGAAGAAGACGAACTTGTCATGGACCCGTCACGACAGCATGGTGACAGCAGATTATTGAAGAGGAAAAATGAAGTGGACATTGATAGATAGAGAAAAATCTGCTCGTCTGTCGTGTGGCAGCCAAATAATTTTCCAAGCCCCGGATCAAAAGATATGTCAAGCCAAAGCTCAAAGGAGAGGGAATCCCTAAAAACAAGGATGCGGCTAGAAAGTAGGATACTTTAGAGATTTAATCTTTATTAGAATCTTACTTTTAATTAAAGTTGTAATCCTTGTTACCTTAGATAACTTGAGCCCAAAGCTTATATAAAGGGCATAGATTAAACCTAGGGCATAGCCGACTACCCCAAAACCGAAACCAAAACCCTGCCGTCCACCCGTCACCGACATGTTCTAAATTCCCCTTAGGGTCACGGGTTGTTTTGTAAAGTAGTTGCAAGGGTTGCTTTGTTTTAGGATTTTTCAAGTTCAATAAAATAAACTTCAAGTTCTTTTATCTTGGTTTTAACATCTTGCAAGAGCATCGGGAGAGCATTGTAAGGTTATCTATTTACTTAGCATCGGGAGAGTTAAGTATACAAAAGAGATAGAAGCGAGTTCTCTAGTTTATAGTTGAACCATCTCGTGCTTAGGGATAAGGCGAGGTTAAGTGGCTAAGGAAGAATTCATACACATCGGTGTTCATCCTTCGATTCACGCCGGGAGGTATCATCAAAGACGTGTTCATCGACAGACTTGTGCCTAGGGATAGGGCAAGGCAGATCTGGGATTCTTGCCAAGCTTGAAGTACTGAGTTAGTGTCTGCTGCCGCGACAACTAACGGACAGACGCCGCGACAGGTGCTGTCGGCGACGGGAGCGACGACAGAACTGGAGATCCTAAGCAATTCAATACCTGCACTACCGAGCAATTCAATACCGGCCCATTCTCTCTATCTTGATTTTTCAATCCTTTTATTTACGCTTTACTTTATTATTCGTGACAACTCTCTAAAATATTTCCTTTACTTCGTGCAGTAAATCAAGGTGAAGTCATTAGCCCAATCCCTGTGGAGACGATATCCGATACTTCGTATCACTTTACTACTTGCGTCGTGTACACTTGCACTACAATTGCGATAGTCTATTTTACACGCAACAAGTTTTTGGCGCCATTTCCGGGGATTGGCAACATAACTACATCTTTATTTTATTGCACTTTTTGTTTTTATTTTTTATTTTTGTTTTTCGTTTTTCGTTTTTCTTTAAATTTTTATTTTGTGTTTTAAACTCTTGCTTTTCACAAGGTTCTCTTGTTTATGCGCAGATCGAAAAGAGGCGAAGATCCTGAGTATAAGTTAGATCCGGAAATCGAACGATCATTCAATCTCAAGAAACAAATTCGCCATCTTTTAGACAGGAATGAATACCTTGAAGAACAGCTTGAGCAAATGGCCCGTAACCAGCCTACTGGAGGAGACATACCGCCTGTCGGCGATCCGCCTGGGGCAGGTGGACGACGGTCATGTCGTGACTACATGCTGAATGACCATGTAGAGCTGGAGACCACGCTTCCGGATATTGATGTTGATAACTTTGAACTTAAACCTGTCATGTTTAGTATGATCAACAACGCCGGACAGTTTAGTGGTTCTGCGACAGAAGATGCTAGGGAGCATCTCAAAACGTTCCAGGAGATCTGTGGTTCGTTTAGGCTACCAGGAGTTAGTCCGGAGATATTGAGGCTTCGGTTATTCCCTCATTCATTAAGGAATAGAGCTAAAACTTGGTGGAATAAACTTACACCGGGTTCTATTATGACTTGGGCAGATCTAACTCGTGAATTCTTATCTCGTTTTAATCCTTCACATTTATCTGAGCGATTACGTAACGAAATTGCTACTTTTAAACAGGAAGATGACGAGCCGATGCACGAGGCCTGGGACAGATTTACTACTCTTCTACGGAACTGCCCAATGCATGGATTCCCCGTCTGGAATCAGGTAACTAAGTTTTATAATGCTGCTAACTTACAAACTCGCATTCGCATTGATTCTGCAGCAAATGGACTGTTATTGGATAAAGATCCAGACGAGGCATTACAAGTTCTGAAGAATCTAGCTAAGAATGAGGAGCAGTTTCCGACAGCTAGAAGAGGGGGTAAACGGGTACTTGCTGTCAAAGACTATGAGGCTGACAGCACTATGAAATCACAGGTAGCATTCCTCACTAAAGCCATGAAACACTTATTGAGTGAAGAGGAAGTACGAGGGTTTGCTGTCGAGGAAATTTGTGCCACTTGTGAGGGAAATCATAGTAGGGATGAGTGCCCTATAAACATAGAAGAAGGGAAATATGTTGGAAATTACAAGCCAAATTATAATGCCAACAATTACAACCCTAATTGGAGAAAGGATCCCAAATTTTCCTGGAGTAATCCTAACAATGCCCTGAATCCGCAAGCATATAATCAGAATCAGGGGGTCCTAGATTGTTGACGCGACAGCAACTGCAGCCGCAGAACCTGCCGCAGAACCTGCCGCCTCAACAACAACAGCAGCCACCACCTGCCACGAGTAGTGTATTGGAGCAGACTTTGGCTACCTTTATGTCTCAGACTGGCACATATATGGAAAATATTAATCAGTTTGTCAAAAAGACGGAAAATTTTATGGACGAGACTAAGATGAGAATGACAAACCATGAGGCCACCTTGAAATCTCTAGAGACACAAATGGGTCAGGTGTCGCAGCATATTAAACCGAGGCAGAATGGAGGTTTCCCTAGCAATACTGAAAATGCTAGACCACCCCCACATGAGCAATGTAAGGCAATTACTACTAGGAGTGGGAAAAAGCTACCGGGGTCGGAAAAAGAAGTTGATACAGAAAAGGACCCTGCTTTGAACAAACCTGCCGAGGAAGCTGCCCCGACAGGTGACAAACAGACTGTTGCCGATGATCCTGTCACGACAGCAGAAGCGACAAAGGAGAAAAAGGAAGATCATCGTCCTCAGATTCGCATGCAGTGGGAAGGACGCATTGCTGATTATCGTCCTCCACCACCTTTCCCTCAACGGATACAACAAGCTAAGAATGAATCTCAACTCAAAAAAATTTATGATATTTTTAAACAGGTTCATATTAACATACCGTTGTTAGATGCTGTTAGGGAGATGCCCGGTTATGCTAAATTTCTCAAGGATGTCATGTCTAAAAAATCTAAACTTGGGGAATTTGAAACGGTAAGGATGCAAGAGGGTTGCATGAGTATTCTTCATCGACAACCACCCCAGAAAAAGAAGGATCCAGGGAGCTTCCTCATACCTTGCGTAATCGGTGACAAATTTGTGGGTAAGGCACTTTGTGATCTTGGTGCTAGTGTTAATCTAATGCCCAAATCTGTTTTTCAGAAACTAGGTATTGGCAAGGCGCGGCCCACGACAGTTACCCTACAGCTAGCCGACCGCTCTTACGTTCACCCCGAGGGAAAAATTGAAGATATTTTGGTAAGAGTGGATAAGCTTATTTTTCCTGCTGACTTTCTTATTTTAGATTGTGAGGCAGATGAGAATGCACCAGTCATCCTCGGACGACCTTTCTTAGCCACGGGAAGATCGTTGATTGATGTGGAGAAGGGAGAACTCACCATGCGCGTGAACGATCAAGAAATTAAGTTGAATGTTCTCCAAGCAATGAAACATGCCGATGTGGACGAGGAATGCAAAGCCATCATCGAGGTGACCTTTGATTACCCCTGCATCAGGTCGGGCTGCCGGGATATTAAATTTGGTCACTGCTGCGACAGCCATCTACCAACCTGTCACGACAGTGACGACGACAGCAACGACGACAGCAACGACGACAGTGACCCCTCTAAATCCGATACATCTGATACTGAAGGTCATGAGGAGGTAAACTGGTTAGACCATCGTCCAGGTAAGTTATTCGAACCCTTAAATTACACTTCGGATAACCATTTAATCCAAAAGCCCTCCACTGTTGAACCACCTGTCTTAGAACTTAAGCCCCTGCCAGGGCAGCTTAAATATGCTTATCTTGGTTGTGATAACACACTGCCCGTAATCATCTCTGCTAAGCTGCCGCAGGAACAGGAACGACAGCTGATCGACATGTTGAGGCAGCATAAAAGGGCGATAGGATGGACGATAGCAGACATCCAGGGCATTAGTCCGGCAATCTGTATGCACAAAATCCTCCTAGAGGAAGATCATAAGCCGACTATTGATGCCCAAAGGCGGTTAAACCTTGCAATGAAGGAGGTAGTGCGTAAAGAAATAATTAAATGGTTAGATGCTGGTATTATTTACGCCATCTCCGACAGCAAATGGGTAAGCCCGGTGCAATGTGTTCCCAAGAAAGGAGGCATGACTGTAATAACCAACGAAAACAACGAGTTAATCCCAACCAGGACTGTGACCGGTTGGAGGGTTTGTATGGACTATCGGAAGCTTAACAAAGCTACCCGAAAGGACCACTTTCCTTTACCCTTTATTGATCAAATGCTTGATAGATTAGCGGGTAAACCTTACTATTGTTTTCTTGATGGTTATTCAGGATATAATCAAATTGCTATTGCACCGGAGGACCAAGAGAAAACGACTTTCACATGCCCCTACGGTACGTATGCATTTAGGAGGATGCCATTTGGACTCTGTAACGCACCTGCCACCTTCCAAAGGTGCATGATGGCTATATTCTCGGACATGGTTGAGGACTTCCTAGAAATTTTTATGGATGATTTTTCTATCTTTGGAGACGATTTTGAGAGTTGTCTAGGCAATTTACAAAAGGTGCTCGAAAGATGCGAAAAAGCTAACTTGGTTTTAAATTGGGAAAAATGCCACTTTATGGTGGATGAAGGGATAGTCTTAGGCCATAAGATTAGCTGCCGTGGGATAGAAGTCGACAGGGCAAAAATAGAAGTCATAGAGAAGCTGCCGCCGCCAACAACAGTCAAGGGCATTAGGAGTTTTTTAGGGCATGCTGGTTTTTATAGGAGATTTATTGCCAATTTCTCAAAAATCACGAAACCCCTATGTCATCTCCTAGAGCAGAACCGACCCTTTGACTTTAATGAAGAATGTACTGAAGCATTCAAGGTTCTGAAGGAAAAGTTAGTGACAGCCCCCATAGTACAGCCACCAGACTGGACGCAACCGTTTGAAATTATGTGTGATACTAGTGACTATGCTGTCGGGGCAGCACTTGGGCAGCGCAAGGACAGGCTATTTCATGTCATATATTATGCCAGCAAAACATTGAATGATGCCCAAGTGAATTATACCACCACGGAAAAGGAGCTGTTAGCTGTGGTGTTTTCCATCGACAAGTTTCGTTCTTACATACTTGGAACGAAGGTTATAATACACACCGACCACTCTGCCCTCAAGTATCTATTTGCAAAAAAAGATGCAAAACCTAGGTTGATACGATGGATATTACTATTACAAGAGTTCGACCTTGAGATAAAAGATAAAAAGGGGACAGAAAATCAGGTGGCAGATCACTTGTCGAGGTTGGAAACGGGACAGAGTCTACCGCCAGATGAGACACACATATTGGAGACCTTCCCAGATGAGCAGCTCTTTGCTGCCGCACTAGCTGTCGCGACAGCCATGGCGGCAGGTAAGTCTTCTAACCTTCCCTGGTATGCTGATTTCGTTAATTTTATAGTTAGCGGAATATTACCTTCTGATCTTACTTACCAAGCCAGGAAGAGGTTTCAAAATGATGTTAAACATTATTATTGGGACGAACCTCTTCTTTTCAAAATGTGCGCAGATCAGGTTATAAGGAGGTGCATACCACAAGAAGAACAAGAAGACATTCTCCATCACTGTCATGCTTCACAATATGGAGGACACTTAGGAGGCAATAAAACTGCTGCCAAGGTGCTGCAGTCAGGGTTCTACTGGCCGACACTGTATAAGGACGGACAGGAATTTTATAAAAACTGTGACAGGTGCCAGCGGACAGGTAACATCTCGAGGAGAAACGAGATGCCACTGCAGAATATTTTAGAAGTCGAAATCTTCGACGTTTGGGGGATTGATTTTATGGGACCTTTTCCATCTTCTTGTGGAAATCTTTACATCCTCCTAGCAGTGGATTATGTCTCCAAGTGGGTAGAAGCAATCGCAACTCAACGGAATGATGCCAAAACAGTCCAAAAGTTTTTGCACAAAAACATCTTTTCTAGATTCGGCATCTCTAGAGCGATTATCAGTGATGAAGGGAGACATTTTGACAACAAGGTAATTGCTGCCGCCTTGAGAAAATATGGTGTCAAGCACAGGATCGCGACAACATACCACCCACAGACCAATGGACAGGCTGAGATATCCAATAGGGAAGTGAAGAACATTCTTGAAAAAATGGTTAAACCAACTAGGAAAGATTGGTCTTTGCTTCTGAATGATGCATTATGGGCATACAGAACAGCCTTCAAGACTCCATTGGGCATGTCTCCATACCGTTTGATTTATGGGAAAACCTGTCATCTGCCTGTCGAGATAGAACACAAGGCATATTGGGCGATCAAGGCAGTAAACATGGACTTGGACAAGGCAGGCCAGAAAAGGCTGTTAGATTTGAATGAGATCGATGAAATACGGACAATGGCCTACGACAATGCAAGGATTTACAAGGAAAAAACTAAAAAGTGGCATGACAAGAAGTTGCTGCCACGACAGTTCTGCCCAGGGCAGCTTGTGTTGTTGTTCAATTCTAGATTGAAACTCTTTCCAGGGAAGCTCAAATCTAGATGGTCTGGCCCATTCCAAGTAGTTCAAGTTTTTCCCCATGGTGCCATTACAATTCAATCACTAAAGGACGGGCACCAATTCAAAGTCAATGGACAACGCCTCAAGCACTATCAAGGGACTGAAGCCCCAGGAATACAGGAAGTGGTTACTTTAGGTGATGCCCCACAAGGCATCCCTAATTTAACCTAATTCTTTTATTTTTATTTTTATTATTATTAATATTATTTATTAGGAATTAGATTTATTTTAATAATGTTTTGTTTTTAATTTCAGTTTTTAGGAAATAAAGGAGGCAAGTGAGAAAGAAGAAGTGGCCCAAGCCCACCGCCCATCCATCAGCCCAAATAAAGTCCATTTATAATAACCTGTCGTTTCGGCTGCCGGCGCAGACGGAGTTGACAGGCTGTCAACAGACGCACAGCAGACGAAGAATCGTGCGGCAGACGCAGCATTAATGTCCGTCAGACGTGTCAGACGCAACATTCAATCTGCCGCTCCGTTATTCCCGCCTGCCGTTGCGGCATTAAATGGGCTGCCCCCGACAGCTATATAACCCCTTCTCCTTTTCATTTTTCATCACTTCAGATTTTCTCTCTTGCTATTCTCTTCTAGTTTGATCTCTTTTCTTTCATTTTCAGCCCTTGCAACCAAATATGTCTTCACGACAAACCCGACAGAACGCTGCTGCCGCTTCCTCTTCCGCAGCAGCATCCCCGTTCGCTAACAAGGAACTGTGGGAGGAGCGCAGTTTCATCTACAACAGAGATGCCCCTCTGTTTGGACTCCGGCCATTCATCATGCAGGCCATAACAGCTCAATTGTGGGAAGACTTCGCCGAGCAGCCGGCAGAACTTAACGACACCCTAGTAAGGGAGTTTTATGCGGCGATCGAGAGCAAGACGGCGACATCTGTCACCGTCCGAGGAGTGACAGTCCCTTTTACCGCCAGCAGCATCAACCATGTCTTCGGCCTCTTCTTCGGCCCCAACGATGATGCCCATCAACAGTTTTGGGACACCCTCGACGCTGCCGGCCATGATGCTGTCATGAGGGAGTTGACAGAAGCGGGAACGACGTGGAGCACAAGTAAAAAGAACCCTCATTCTGTCAATAGGGAGCAGCTCCTACCTGAGGCAAAGTTATGGAACGCTTTTATCAAAAAGCGTATCCTGCCCTCGTCCCACCATACGACAGTCAACAGGCAGAGACTGGCCCTCATCCACTCTATCATGCACAACAGGCCCATCAATGTGGGCAGGTACATGAGGGACAGCATTCTAGATTGCGCCTTCCGCTCGGACTCACGACTCTGCCTGCCCTGCACCATAACCGCCCTCTGCCGATGCGCTGCCGTACCGGAGGAAGCCTCAGACAACATCAAGAAGGGCAGCGGCTGGACAGACAACAACATCTCCAGCCTCATGGAGCTAGTAGTCGTATCGCCCCTCAACGCCTTCGATCCCAACGCCCCTCCTGCTGAGTCTGATGATGAGCCTGCCACTGAGCCTGCCACCGAACCTGCCCCAGAAGCTGCCACCAACACCGCACCGGCAGATCAGAACGCCCACATCCTTGCTGCCGTCCTGCGGATCGAGGAACGCCAGATGGGCTTAATGACATTCATCCGAGACTTCTCCAATGCCACGGTAAACTTCATTACCAATACTTTGAATTTTTCGGATGTCTCTTTCCCCACCTTCCCCGCCCATTATTTCAACATCCCATCCCCTACTCCCACACCACCTGTCTCTCCCCATGGAGAATCTGCCTCCTCCATACCTTCCCCGACGGCAGCCGGCAGCCCACCGGCAGACACCTCCCCTCGAGGAACAAAGCGAGCTGCCACTGACGACAGCCCCCTTGTCCGGAGGAATTTGGACAGCGCCTTCACACGGGTGAAGCGTATCAAGCATGTGGCAGACAAGAGAAAGCTGTCCAAGGCCATCATGTCCACCAGTTGGGACAGCGGCAGCAGCAGTTCTGATGTCAGGCTAGTGGAGCCAACTGCCCTTCCACCTGCTGACGACCCTGTCCCACAACCGGAGGAAGATCCTACCCCTCAACAGGCTAACGAAGCTGTCGATCAACCTGCTCCGGAACCTGCCCAGCCACCTCCTCAACGCAGACGCTACCATCAGATCCGCGTCAGCAGCAGCAGCGAGGACAGCGCATAAAATTTAAGTTTTTATTTTTTTTTCTCCTCTTATTGCTGCCTGCCCTTATATAATTGTGATATACTTTTTTTTTTCTTGTTTTTCTTTATCTGTTTTTATGTTATTTTGCATTGAGGGCAATGCAACCCTTGAGTTTGGGGGTGGCAACCCTCCATATTTAATGGCATCTTTAGCACATCTTTTGTTTAACTGTTGTGTCTTTTTATTTGCCTTTATCCTTAAAAAAAAATCAGAAAATTAAACTGTTGGCTTAAAACTGTGAAGTTAGCTTACCTGTCATGACGGCTCTGTCGTGGCAGCATCTTTAGGACAGGTTAAGGAAAAGTTTAGAGCCTTTCTATAGTTCTGAAAACTTAAACACTTTTGTGACTGTTATATTGCTTAGATTTCTTTTAGCCAAACTAGAATAGGATGCTTAGAACTTGAATAGCCCCTAGAGGTGCCTAACACTGGCTCTAGGAAAGAAGTTTAGTAAAAGAAAATCAAAAACCTAGAGGTGCCCGAAACCGGCTCTAGGAAGCTAACTAGAGGTGCCCAAAAACTGGCTCTAGAAAATTTCAGCTTGAATAGAGAAGAAAAAGAAGCATGAAAATGTGCCTTCTAAAAAATAAACTTTGGCATAAAAATTCGAGTTAAGAAGTTGAATATTCTAGTGAAACTAAGAGAGTCTTAGCATATAACTGCTCACAAGCATGCACACACTGCACGAGAACTATAGGGAGATTCCGGACAGATCCTAGCCTTTCCGACAGGTTGCTGCCGCCATAGAGAATGAGCGACGGGTAAGGGACAGTTCACTGTTTGAAGGCCAACACAAAAATTTTCATTTTTCTTTAGGTTTAATTGCTTGAGGGCAAGCAAAGACTTGAGTTTGGGGGTGTGTTGAGTGTGTAAAAGTTCTATTATTTACACCTTTTTTAACCCATATTTCTGCTGCATTCAAGCATCATTGCATTGCATTTAGGATAGTTTTCAATTAAATATCACAATTATATAAAAGGCACGGATTCTACTAAAAGATGGTGTATTTTGCAGGTAGCTGCCTTGGTTGACGATGAAGGCAGGCTAAGGGCAGATAAGCAGGAAGGCTGAACTGAACAAGCAGCTGAAGAAGACGAACCTGTCATGGACCCGTCACGACAGCATGGTGACAGCAGATTATTGAAGAGGAAAAATGAAGTGGACATCGATAGATAGAGAAAAATCTGCTCGTCTGTCGTGTGGCAGCCAAATAATTTTCCAAGTCCCGGATCAAAAGATATGTCAAGCCAAAGCTCAAAGGAGAGGGAATCCCTAAAAACAAGGATGCGGCTAGAAAGTAGGATACTTTAGAGATTTAATCTTTATTAGAATCTTACTTTTAATTAAAGTTGTAATCCTTGTTACCTTAGATAACTTGAGCCCAAAGCTTATATAAAGGGCATAGATTAAACCTAGGGCATAGCCGACTACCCCAGAACCGAAACCAAAACCCTGCCGTCCACCCGTCACCGACATGTTCTAAATTCCCCTTAGGGTCACGGGTTGTTTTGTAAAGTAGTTGCAAGGGTTGCTTTGTTTTAGGATTTTTCAAGTTCAATAAAATAAACTTCAAGTTCTTTTATCTTGGTTTTAACATCTTGCAAGAGCATCGGGAGAGCATTGTAAGGTTATCTATTTACTTAGCATCGGGAGAGTTAAGTATACGAAAGAGATAGAAGCGAGTTCTCTAGTTTATAGTTGAACCATCTCGTGCTTAGGGATAAGGCGAGGTTAAGTGGCTAAGGAAGAATTCATACACATCGGTGTTCATCCTTCGATTCACGCCGGGAGGTATCATCAAAGACGTGTTCATCGACAGACTTGTGCCTAGGGATAGGGCAAGGCAGATCTGGGATTCTTGCCAAGCTTGAAGTACTGAGTTAGTGTCTGCTGCCGCGACAACTAACGGACAGACGCCGCGACAGGTGCTGTCGGCGACGGGAGCGACGACAGAATTGGAGATCCTAAGCAATTCAATACCTGCACTACCGAGCAATTCAATACCGGCCCATTCTCTCTATCTTGATTTTTCAATCCTTTTATTTACGCTTTACTTTATTATTCGTGACAACTCTCTAAAATATTTCCTTTACTTCGTGCAGTAAATCAAGGTGAAGTCATTAGCCCAATCCCTGTGGAGACGATATCCGATACTTCGTATCACTTTACTACTTGTGTCGTGTACACTTGCACTACAATTGCGATAGTCTATTTTACACGCAACACCTCACAAGGTAAATTCAACATCTTTGCATGCTCACTCAAAATGTTTGAATGCGTAGACCCGAAGCCAATCATGGATAGCAACCTTAGAGGCTGTATCGAGAAATTACCTGCAATCACATCCGTGTCATTCTGTCCCTCTCGCTGAGCATAAACTCTAGCCTGACCTCCACCCTCTGGTTGAACTGCAACTACATGTGCTACATTCCTCTGGCCATCGTTCCTTGGTTGAAAGTTACCTCGACCGTGCCTACGGCCTCTCGGATAATCAATAGCTCTAGCAATAGCTTGAACCTGAACCGGTGCATACCCAGCCTGATGTGGACAATCACGCCTAAGGTGATCTCTAGCCCCATAATTCCAACACGAATGAAAGTTTCGCCAACACTCTCTAGTGTGATACCTCCCGCATCTAGTACACTCGGGAAAAGGCCCACCAACTCTCTGGCCCTGATGGCCTCTACCGTGGTTACCACCACCACGTCTGTGATCAAAATGATGCCTATTGTCACGGTGCCTCTTGGCATCATCTCTATCAAAGTCGCCAGACCTCTTCCCAGAACTAGAACCACCTGAACGTTTAGTCAGGCCCAAACTGTGATCTATTTCCTTGGCCCTAGCGACCAAGACATCAAAGTCCTTGTAGTCCGTAGCCAAAGTGTACCTCTTCACCTCCTCACTCAACCCATAACGGAAACGGTCACAACGTTCCTTCTCAGTAGGAACTAGCTCGGACGCATACTGACTCAATCTGACAAACCATATCTCATACTCGGTCATTTTCATGTTACCCTGAAGCAATGCCATGAACTCTCTCTTCTTCTCATCAAGATAACGGGGACCCAAATACTTCTTGCGGAAAGCAGACTCAAAGAACTCCCAAGTAATCTCGGCATCTGGCATGCCTGTAGTAATGGTGACCCACCAAGTGTAGGCATCACTCTGAAGCAGAGAAACAACACACCCCAGTCTGCGTGCTCTAGTGCAATCCATTTGAGACAAGATACGAACAGTCTTATCAAACCAAGCCTTTGATCTCTTGGGTACCAATCCTCGGAACTCTTCACCTCCAAACTGCGAAGCCTCTCAAGTGGCAACCCGGTGCCCTCACCCTGAGGTTGTGCCACTGTCTGACCCCCAACCACAGCTTCTTGAAAAGGCCCAGCTATAGCCTGAACCAACAGAGCCAAATCTATACCGGTCGGACCTTGACCAACCTGAGGTCCTACACCCTCAGCTCTCTCCTCACCTCTCGCTTGAAGAGGAGGAGAAGGAGGAGGTGGAGGAGCCTCCACCTCGAAAACCGGCTCAACTTCCGGAGCTGCTGCCCGTGGTTTCGGATGAACCATCCTAGGCCTGCCTCTAGGTCTTGTAACCCCCTTAGCCCGGCCCAGACGGTTGACCCGAACTACGAAGATTACACGGGGAAAACCAAAGTCAACCCGAAAGTCAACCTTGATTAACAACCCTTTTTTCTTTTTTAATCTTGTCTAAATGCTTATTAAACCTAAGCACACTCTTGAGAAAAGCATACTTGAGAATCACAGCAATCGGAACACAACCAGGGACTCAATTGCTCAAGATACAAATTTAGGGACCAAAATGTAAATTCTGGAAAGATGAGAGACTTAACCAAATTCAAGGTTACTAATATTAAATTAATCATATTACATGCTTTCCTGTCAAATTTCTCCTTTAACAGACATTCCGAACTCAAGCAATTGCATTTACAAAATTCAGGACCAAAACGTAAAACATGCAAACCATGCACCATTCAAATCAGTGCCCAACGGTCAAGTGTTTCGGAACGGGGGTTGACCGTTCCGAAACACGGGACTGTTTTGAAACCCATTCCGAAACAGGGCTTGGCAGTAGCAAAAGTGTTTCAGAACGGCCTGTACCCGTTTCGATACACAAGGGCCATTACAAGCCCCTGTTTCGAAACAGTAGTGCCCGTTCCGATACAGGCTGCCCAGAAAATGCAGAATTATCTGGTTTAACATACATTCGACCAATCAAACACATCCATATGACCTCCTAATCATGTCAACAAGTCATCATACAATAAAGGAACATATTTGCATCAACAAAACATGTTCATGGCATCAATTAGGGAAAACCTCAATCTATAGGCATGCAACCTATTACTCAAAACCAACCCAACATCAAACCAACAAAGCAAAAACCAAAATGGCCAATTACATATCCAAAACATCATAGGCATCATGCCAAACTTAGGGAGTCCAAAATATCTCCCAAAACCACAACCTAGGTTCCCATTGCCAAATATCAAATCCAATAATGTTGTAAAATAGTCACCGTACATGAGCTTAGTCCTTCCCTTGGATTCTTAGCCTCCTTGCTGCCCTCAAACACTTCAATTATCTGCATTATTGATTCAAGAGAGAGAGCGTAAGCACAAATGCTTAGTGAGGCATGCTCTAAAGAAACAACACAATAATGCATTTCATAAAACACCTTTCAAAGGCCTTTAAACTCATAAATGTCATTTCTCATGCAACAATGCATACACAACAAGCATCTCATGCTTCATTAACATCAACATGTCATATTGGCTTTCAAGTGATACCATAACCATTTTTCAAGACAAGAACACAATCGGATACACGGATTACAAGCGTTGTCCCATACGCTTCATACACACTACCAAACACTCAAGGTAGAGTTTACTGGTACAATCACAACCCCTCAACACCCGTGATGGAGTTTAACGGTACAATCACAACCCCTCCACATCACTCATTGGTAGTTGTATAACATCACTAACGAGAACACGGGACCATAACACAAGATCCTCACATGGCATTTTAACCACCATTATGATCTTAGACATCTCGTTAGTGTACTTGGATGGAGTTTACGGTACTATTACAACCCCTCAACATCCAAGGCGACTTTATTCACGGTGCACCCAATCCTATAGCCGGCTAACTATATTCGATTCAAGTACTTTAAAACCAATACATCACTTGCCAATATACATCAATTATCATCAACAATCCACTGTTTTAAAGCATCTAAATAAAAGCCATTTAGCAACATGCATCACTATGCATCAATCCACATTTTTAGCAAATCAAACCAAGGATCTCTTACCTCGAGCATCCTTCAACATATGGCTTTCATAACCAGCATTAACCATGCTAAACATGCTTTCAAAAACAAAATTTAAACATGCAATTATCAACAAATGCATTGAACCAATCCATGGCTCATCCAATAGAGTTTTTCCGAAAACTTAGACATCACTTCTAAACATGCTTAGACATCAATTAACATCCAAAAAGAACATAATCACGTCCTTATACCTCCAGCTATAACAGAACACCAAAATCACCCCAAAAACCACCATTTTCACAAGTAAAAACTTAGGAAAATCAACCTATTCGGGATTGCATTGATTAAACCTCCATTTCACATCATTTAAACATCCAAAATACACTAAAAAGACATCTCAAAATAGAGCCGAAGCATCCAATACGAATTTCTTCAAAATTAAATCCAAATCTTGAATTTTAAGCCAAAATCAAGATCACAACCTTAAAACCTTTAATAAAACTCAATTTAAGGATTGAGAACTTGAGAATTTCAGTAAAGAACTGAGTATTTAGAGGAGAAGAACGTTCATACCTCTAAATGTAGATTTCTCCTTGTTTAGAACCAAAATCCTTGAAAATTCAATAAGCAAATGAAGAGGATTTGATGTAGAAATGATTAGGAATCATTTGGGGATTGAAATCTCATCATTTGGTGTGAAAATAAAAAGAAAAGCTGCTATGGAAATGTGTTTAGCTGAGGGAATTTTGAGCGAAAATAAAATGGGTAAATTTTAGCAAAAGTTAGTTATGAAACTAAAATATGGTTTTTCCCTCTTTTCTTTTTATTAATTAAACATTAAATGAGTCATTAAAATTAAGAAAAATCTGGAGAAATCCCTCCTTGGGTAAATTAGCTCCTTAAATATTCAAAGTTTCAATCCTTTCAAAACAATCACAAACTTTTCAAAAATTACATTTTAGTCACTAATTCGAAATGTCATACTTCCAAGCCTTATTTTGAAAAATTGATTTCACCACTCTCTTATATATATTAAAAGAGGATTTTTAGATATTTTTCCATATTTTTAATGCATCCCGAACTAGGCTTTCCCTAAAACCACCTTTTATATTCGAACCGAAAATCAGACCGGTCCTGTTCAGACCCTAAACTTCCAAGCCCAAAATTGGGGTGTTACATGTCCCATCTTACAACTAGCAAGATAACAACTACAAACAAACAAACAAACACACAAGGATTAAGTTAGAAAAGGCAAGGGTCCAACGTGCTCAAGTATTCCTTTACTCAAAATCTTTTCAAATAAGTAATAGTAGCAATGGGAACTCGACACTACGCCTCAACGCAACAACCATACTACTACACGAACAACAAGAATACATAGCAAAACATTCACTGTACATCATACACCGAGATATCGCAACATATCACTTCAATCTTACCTTACTTACCTTCCCGAGGTCGCGGAAACCTCAAGCTCTGATACCAACAAATGTAACCCCCTCGTCCCGGGCTAGACGACAGACCGGTTTGAGCATGT
The DNA here is from genome assembly GCA_958450335.1 of Hibiscus tridactylites. NCBI lineage: Eukaryota > Viridiplantae > Streptophyta > Magnoliopsida > Malvales > Malvaceae > Hibiscus > Hibiscus tridactylites. The sequence goes on from OY288280.1 coordinate 41,690,206, forward strand.
TATACGGGGAAAACCGAAGTGAAACCCATTAAGGCTCCACTTCGATTAACAACCTTAGAAAAAATTTCATTTAAATTATCTTATCTAAATATTATGTTTAGCCCTATGCGTGAAAACGACAATGTAAAGCGATATAGAATACATCCAAACAGATATAAGTTAACTTTAAATTTACCAAGTGACATATTAGTCCGATTGCTTGCATTCGTAACCAAAACAATTCATAAACGATGCACACGAGGCTCACCAGAAAGCTTACGACCAACGGGACTAAAGCCGAACATCCGAGAACCCTTAAAGATGCCAAAATGCCCAATTTATAGGCCTGAGTTTCGAAACAGGCTTGCCCGTTTCGATACGTGGGCTCAAGTTTAAAAGCCAGACCAGGTCGTACCGATACGGTCCACTCCGTTCCGGTACGGGGGTCTCCAGTGTTGAAACGTTCTAGAACAGGTTCCGAAACGGGCACTCACAGAGGCAAACCGTATCGAAACGCGTACCGAAACGGGGGCTCACAGTGTCAAATCGTATCGAAACGGCACCACCCCCGTTCCGATACGAGTATCCATAGAGCTACACTCGTTCCGAAACAACCACAAGCGTTTCGAAATGTCTGCACTCTGTGTGATCCCGAAAGCAGTTTTCTGCATCTCCAAGTGTTCCCAAACATACCTCAAAACAACAAGAATCATGAAACAACAAACATACACTTAATCTAGAGGCATTTCATCCTACCACAAGCATGATAAACCATAAAGCATACATAACAAGGCCATTCATTCAAGAAACATACATCCACATCACATAGCATAAAACATGGTTATAAGCTTTCAATGCAAACACTGAGACATCACGTCAACATGGTTTACAAGTCCACAACACAAAAGCATTAACAAAATAGAAGTCTAACACATGCCCCTATAACACGTAGCATCCCCATTGCTAAACTACTACACTATTCCATAAAACCATACTTGTGCAACCACCACACGCTTGGATGCTCTTTCCTTGCTCCTTGCTAACTCCACACTAATGGTCTGCATTGCCGAAAACGAGAGCGTAAGCTAGAAGCTTAGTGAGGGAGCTCAAAAACAAAACAACGACAATACAGGGTTCAAAGCATGATATCCTTAAGACATTCACAAGGCATACATATACGCTAACATAGCAACATAGCCGAACGTTACGAGAATGCATGAACATGGCATCTTACCTCATGTTATGCTAAACAAAGATATAACAAATATCTTACACAACAACCACATATGAACTAGTATATTGGCAACTATATAGCTTACTCGGATATGCAGATAACTTTCGTTGGGATTTTCGCGCCAACATACTCAACAATCATATTACCTTCCGGTGGGATTACACTCATCACCTTTCCTTTCATGGATGGGATTACACTCATCATCGCATGCTAACATTTTCCGGTGGAATATTACCTCACCGTACTCCTCCTTGATGAATACACGTCACCAAGGCCACGCGCGAATTTGACTTTTACCGTGTGCACACTCATCCTAATGATCGATCATTTATACCTAGTAATTATAACTAGTGCCAACATACTAACAAGTCTCATCATGATTTCACAATCATGCGTACAACATATCATCACCATAAACATCATCAATATATATATATATATATATATATATATATATATATATATATATATATAAACATGCATAAACGAACACATACTACACAAGACCACAATTATGCACATTAAGCAAGAACTCATAAAGTCAACCAAGAGATTAAGCTACCAACTTAATCTCCACACTAGATTGGCCTACCAAGCACAATATAACACTTCAACCACACACTTGAACCAATTTAAAACCATTTGTATTATCTACTCACCGAACACTCTTATAGCAAACCGAGAAAGCCGATCAACCCTCCAAAATTCCCGGAATCAAGCCCGAAGCTTCTCCAACGATTTCCATTGATTCTAATCAATAAAAAACAACATATTACTACACAAATCATCCACAAAACCACTGTCACAAATCAGATTACAATACAAGGCCATATCTCTACATTTCCAAGCCATGAACTAACCCAAATTCTCATTTTCGGACTCACACTCAACACAGCAGAAATCCATCAATCCTAACACTCAAATCATCATGAAACACGTTCAGAACAACCCTCAAGCTTTACTATATCATCAGCCCCACTCTCCTACACCAACCTACCTCAAAAACCCAAGTTTTTAACCCTTTAAAACACCCACAAAAACCCATTTCAGGATTTTCATCAAAACCCCACCATTTTGAGATATAATATACTTAAGGGCAAGATTAAAACATATATTAACTTTGCAAATCAAAACCCACATAAAAACCTATCAAAGCTTCCTCCTTTTTCTTGAATTTTGAAAACTTGAAAAACTATAAAAATGGTGTTTATGAGAATCTAAAACCATGGAAATGTTAAGAACGGTGAGGAGAAGTCAAAAACGCTATTACCTTGTTGAAAGCACTTGAAAACGTGAAGAAATTTGATGGAACAGTAACTTGGGGTTTGGGGAGGTTTTAGTGTCGTGAAAAAGCTTAAAGAAGAAGATGATGAAGACATTTCAAAAGTCCTTTTTACTCATCTTTTCCCTTATTTTTAAAAATACCTTTTTTCCTTTAATGAAAAATCATGGCACTTTTTAATTAAAACCAAGCCCAAATTAAATTAAAACGAGCCCACGACTCATACCCGATTCATAGACTCAACTCCCGACCCTTAAACTTGGGTGTTACAACTCTCCCCCACTTAAGGAATTTCATCCTCGAAATTGCCTGACTGAAAGAGATATGGAAATTGCATCTCCATATCCTCATTCCTCTCCCAAGTGCCTCATACGGAGTCATTTGAATGCTCGACTAAAAATTGTTATTGTACGCGAACTCGACTAATAGAAAGTGTTTCTCCCAAGTACCCTGAAAATCAATAATGCAACAACGCAACATGTCTTCTAAAATTTGTATAACCCGCTCTGACTGACCATCTGACTGAGGATGATACGACGTACTGAAATTCAATCGGGTACCCAAAGCAGTATGCAAACACTCCCAAAATTTGGCTGTAAATATCAGATCTTTGTCAGACACAATCGACTTTAGTACACCATGCAATCTCAAAATCTTGCTGATATACAAATCGACCAACTTATCTAAGGAGTAAGTCGTATTAACAGCTAAAAAGTGAGCACACTTAGTGAAACGGTCAACTATAACCCAAATTGAGTTCTTCTTCGAAGGAGTCAAATGCAAACCTGAAACGAAGTCCATGGTGATATTTCCCACTTCCATTCTGGAATACTCAACGGTTGCAACAAACCTGATGGAACGTGATGTTATGCATTCACTCTCTGACATACCATACACTTACTCACGAAATTTGCTACGTCTCTCTTCAAACCAACCCAATAGTATTCATTCTTCAAATCACGGTACATCTTTGTACTACCGGGATGCATAGCAAACGGGCTACTGTGTGCTTCGGTCAATATAGTACGTCTCAAATCACTGTCATCCGGCACAACTATTCTATCTCTGAAACACAAGACCCCATCAACACTGAAACCATAGTACGATGGTCTACCCTCGGCTACATCTTGCACGTGAGGTGCCAAAGATTTATCTAAGAGTTGTTTCTCTCTAATCAACTGGCCTAAGGTAGATCTAACCTGAAGCTCGGCCACTAGACCACCGCCACCGGACAAACTCAAACTAGCAAACATGGCTCTCAACTCAACGACAACCTTCCTACTCAAGGCATCTGCCACTACATTGGCTTTACTCGGATTGTACTCAATCGCGAGATCATAATCTTTAAGCAACTCTAGCCACCTACGATGTCTAAGGTTCAACTCTTTTTGTGTCATTAAATACTTTAGACTCTTGTGATCCGTATACACTGTGCATTTCTCACCATACAAATAATGTCTCCAAATCTTCAAGGCAAACACAACTGCGGCTAGCTCTATGTCATGTGTCAGATTATTTCGCTCGTAAGTCTTCAACTATCTCGAGGCATAAGCCACCACTCTTCCGTCTTGCATGAGTACACAACCTAATCCTACATATGAAGCATCACTGTAGATCACATAATCTTTCCCCGACTCTAGCTGAATCAAAATCGGTGCATTGGTCAAATCTTCTTTCAGTTTCTCAAAGGCTTGATGTCTCGCATCTGACCACTCAAACTGAACGTTCTTCTGAAGCAATTTTGTCAAAAGAGCGGCTATCTTCGAGAATCCATCCACAAACCTCCTATAGTACACCGCTAAGCCTAGGAAACTACGAATCTCTGTCACAGACTTTGGTTGCTTCCACTCAACAATGTCTTCTATCTTCTTCGGATCAACTCAAATCCCCTCGGGTGACACTACATGTCCTTGAAAGACTACTTCTCGGATCCAGAACTCACACGTACTCAACTTAGCGTACAATTGGTTGTCTAGCAAAGTCTGCAATACTAACCTCAAATGTTTGTCAAGATCTTCCTCGGTACACGAATACACCAAAATGCATCTATGAAAACAACCAAAAACTGATCTAAGTACTGATGCAAGATTCTATTCATCATGTTCATGAAAGCAGCCGATGCATTTGTCAACCCAAACGGCATAACTAAGAACTCGTAGTGACCATATCTAGTCCTAAAAGCTTTCTTCGGTACATCAACCTCTTTTACCTTCAACTGGTAATAACCGGATCTCAAATCAATCTTCGAAAAGACTGATGCCCCTTTCAAATGATCAAACAAATCATCGATACGCGGTAAGGGATACTTTTTTTCACTATCAACTGATTCAACTGTCTATAATCAATGCACATTCTCATACTACCGTCTTTCTTCTTCACAAACAATACCGGAGCGCCCCAAGACGAAGAACTCGAACGGATAAAACCTCTATCTGACAACACTTGTAACTGTGTCTTCAACTGTTTCAGTTCTTTCGGTGCCATACGGTACGGAGCAATCGAAACAACAACAGAATCTGAGTACGTCTCTATAGCAAACTCTACCTCTCGGTCAGACGGTAAACCAAACAACTCTTCCTGAAACCCACTCGAAAAATCACACACTGTTCTGATATCATGAGGCCTAACTTCATTCATGTTCGGATTCATCACATAGGCTAAGTATGCCTCACAACCCAACTCAACTAACCTCTGAGCCTATAAGGCTGAATAAATATTCGATAATAATTTCACATTCTAACCTACCTACCTACCTACCTACCTACCTACCTACATACATACATACATACATACATACATACATACATACATACATACATACATACATACATACATACATACATACATACATACATACATACATACATACATACATACATACCTACATACATACATACATACATACATACATACCTACCTACCTACATACCTACCTACCTACATACATACATACATACATACATACATACATACATACATACACACCTACATACATACATACATACATACATACATACATACATACATACATACCTACCTACCTACATACATACATACATACATACCTACCTACCTACCTACCTACCTACATACATACATACATACATACATACCTACCTACCTACCTACCTACATACATACATACATACATACATACATACATACATACATACATACATACATACATACATACATACATACATACATACATACATACATACATACATACATACATACATACATACATACATACATACATACATACATACATACATACATACATACATACATACATACATACATACATACATACATACATACATACATACATACATACATACATACATACATACATACATACATACATACATACATACATACATACATACATACATACATACATACATACATACATACATACATACATACATACATACATACATACATACATACATACATACATACATACATACATACATACATACATACATACATACATACATACATACATACATACATACATACATACATACATACATACATACATACATACATACATACATACATACATACATACATACATACATACATACATACATACATACATACATACATACATACATACATACATACATACATACATACATACATACATACATACATACATACATACATACATACATACATACATACATACATACATACATACATACATACATACATACATACATACATACATACATACATACATACATACATACATACATACATACATACATACATACATACATACATACATACATACATACATACATACATACATACATACATACATACATACATACATACATACATACATACATACATACATACATACATACATACATACATACATACATACATACATACATACATACATACATACATACATACATACATACATACATACATACATACATACATACATACATACATACATACATACATACATACATACATACATACATACATACATACATACATACATACATACATACATACATACATACATACATACATACATACATACATACATACATACATACATACATACATACATACATACATACATACATACATACATACATACATACATACATACATACATACATACATACATACATACATACATACATACATACATACATACATACATACATACATACATACATACATACATACATACATACATACATACATACATACATACATACATACATACATACATACATACATACATACATACATACATACATACATACATACATACATACATACATACATACATACATACATACATACATACATACATACATACATACATACATACATACATACATACATACATACATACATACATACATACATACATACATACATACATACATACATACATACATACATACATACATACATACATACATACATACATACATACATACATACATACATACATACATACATACATACATACATACATACATACATACATACATACATACATACATACATACATACATACATACATACATACATACATACATACATACATACATACATACATACATACATACATACATACATACATACATACATACATACATACATACATACATACATACATACATACATACATACATACATACATACATACATACATACATACATACATACATACATACATACATACATACATACATACATACATACATACATACATACATACATACATACATACATACATACATACATACATACATACATAACCCTTGCGTCTCGGTTCGGACGCTTGACCGATCCGAGTGAGCTACACGGGGATAACCAAGGCGAAATCTGTTAAGGCTCCACTTCGGTTACCGACTCAAGGAAAACTTTTCATTAAATATTATCTTTTCTAGATGAGATATTAAACCCTATGTGAGAAAAGTAGCAGTGGAAGAAACATTGAGGTAAACGACCAACAACCTAATTAAATCAGCCCATTGTAATCTTATACAGCAAGCCGTATCGGAACGCCCATAGGGTGTTTCGGTACGTCTTGACTAGGCCAACTGGCCAAAGTCAACCCGAAGAGACTGTTTCGAAACAGGGGTGACCCGTATCGAAATGCCTTCAACGGTCAAATTCTAGTGGTCAACGATAAGAAGGTCGTTCCAAAACACTAAAGCCCGTTTTGATACTTCATTTTATCGTCAAATTTTCAGATTTCTAGTAGCAAAATCGTATCTAAACGGCCCCTAGCGTTCCGAAACGCCTGGCCTAAAACAAAGAGACCGTACCGAAATGGGACTAGCCATTTCGAAACGCCTTCTGTCTACAGATTGGTTTTTAGCACAAGGCTGGCCCAAAACACAACTAAAACCTCACACAACACACAAGCAACGACTCTAAGGCAAAACCAAACATCTACAAGCATGCTTGACACTCCAAACATAAAGAACCATACATTTAAAGGAATCAACAACATTCAACACATGCTTCATACATAACAATTAAGATTCATGCTTCAACAAACGTACACATAGGCATCCAAAAAGGCACAAGGCCAACATATGTGATAAGCAACTTAAACATAGTTTACAATCAACGGCAACCCTGACACAAAATCCATGGTGATCCTCTCCTATTTCCATTCCGGAATCTTCAAAGGTTGTAACAAACCTGAAGGAACCTGATGTTCTTCCTTCACTCTCTCACAAACTATACAACGGCTCACATACTCGGCTACATCCTTTTTCAAACCAACCCATAAATAGTCATTCTTCAAATCTCGGTACATCATAGTACTACCCGGATGCATAGAAAAAGGGCTCGAATGTGCTTCACTCAAAATCAGACGTCTCAACTCAACATCTTCAGGTACTACAACTTTATCTCTGAAACACAACACATTCTCACCACTGAAACTATACTCGGTCGGTCTACCTTCGGCTATGTCCTGAACATGCGGAACTAAAGACACATCTTGCAACTGTTTCTCTCTGATAAACTGAATCAAAAAAAGCTTTACTTGCAACTCTGTAATCAAACCACCATCACCGGATCACAAATTCTTTACCTGAAACTGGTTGCACTAACACTAGAGCATTCGTCAAAGCTTCTTTCAATTTCTCAAAAGCCTTTTGTCTCGCATCTGACCACTCGAACTTCACTCCCTTTTGCAACAATTTAGTCAACGGAGCAGCTACTCTAGAGAAACCATCAACGAATCTCCTATAGTAACCGGCTAGTCCTAGGAAACTCCTAATCTCAGTCATTGACTTAGGTTGTTTCCACTCAACAATAGCCTCAATCTTAGTCGGATCAACACGAATAGCTTCAGCTGATACTACATGTCCAAGAAACACAACCTCTCGAATCCAGAACTCACACTTACTAAGCTTCGCATACAACTGATTACTCATCAATCTCTGCAAAACAAGTCTCAAGTGCTCATCATGCTCTTCTTCCGATCTCGAGTATACAAGGATATCATCTAAGAAAACAACTACAAAACGGTCTAGATAGTCTCTGAAAACTCTGTTCATCATATTCATGAATGCTGCAGGTGCATTCGTGAGCCCAAACGACATCACAAGGAACTCATAGTGACCATATCTAGTTCTAAAAGCTATCTTCGGAACATCACACTCTTTTACCTTCAACTGATAGTACCATGATCTCAAATCTATCTTCGAGAACACTGACGCACTCCTCAACTGGTCAAACATATCATCTATACGAGGCAACGGATACTTGTTCTTTACGGTCAACTGATTCAATTGCCTGTAGTCAATACACATTCGCATGTTGCCATCTTTCTTCTTTACAAACAACACATGAGCACCCTCAAGGCGAACTACTCGGCCTAATGAAACCACGGTCTAACAACTCCTGAAACTGACTTTTCAATTCTTTCAACTCTTTCGGAGCCATACGATACGGAGCTATAGAAACTGGAGTAGACCCTGAAATAGTCTCAACCACAAACTGGAGTAGACCCGGAGCTATAGGAGGCAACCTTGGTAACTCTTCTGGAAACACATCCAGAAAATCACAAATTGTTCTGATGTCCTTCGGCCTGACCTCACTCATATTCGGATTCATCACATATGCTAAGTAAGCCCCACAACCGGAATCCATCAACCTATGAGCCTCTAAAGCTGACACAACATTCGACAAGAACTTAATGTTCTCGCCAACTACTACTACCTCGTATTCATCAGAAAGCTTCAAAGAAATTATCTTCGTCTCAAAGTCTACACTAGCTCTGTGCTCAACTAACCAGTTCATACCCAAAATAATGTCAAACCCATAGAATGGAAGCTCCATCATATCAACGGGAAACACATGACCCTGAATCTTCAGCGGACACCTCCTATACATTCGTCTAACTACAATTGTCTCACCAAAGGAACTAGTCACATGCATACCTACATCTAAGATCTCAACAGGTATGTCTAACTTCTTTTCATGCTCACTCAAAATGTAGGAATGCGTAGAACCTGAATCAACTAAGGAAAGCAAAGACATAGACTGTAACTCAAAATTACCTGCTATCACATCTGTGTCATTCCCGGCCTCTCTCTGAGCGTAGACTCTAGCCGGTCCACCGGCCTCTGGCTGTACGGCTACAACATGAGCAAGGTTCCTCTGTGCCTCTATCCTAGGTGAATCAGCCCTAGGCTGGAAGTAGCCACGACCGCGCCCACGGCCACTCTGATAATCAATGGCCCTCGCAGGAGCCTGAGCAAGATTCGGTGCTTGTGCCGCCTGATGCGGAAACTCCCTCCTAAAGTGGTCCCTTGAACCATAGTTCCAACAAGCATGAGAGTTACCCCAATACTCTCCATAATGTTGTCTCCCACAACGTGTGCAATCGGGCAAGCACCCTCCAGCTCTATGGCCCTGGTGGCCTCTACCATGGTGGCCACCGCCACGCCTATGGTCAAACTGATGTCCGCCACCCCTATGCCTCTTGGCATCACCACGGTCAAAGTTATTATGTCTCTTTCCAGAACTAGATCCTCCTGAACGCTTGGTCAGCCCCAAGCTATGCTCAATGTCCTTGGCTCTAGCAACCAAGACATCAAAATCTGAATAATCTGAAGCTAAAGTATACCTCTTAACTTCCTCATGAAGCCCATATCTGAATCGGTTACAACGGTCCCTCTTAGTAGGAACCAACTCTAGAGCATACTGACTCAAACGAACAAAATGGATCTTGTAGTCAGTCACTGAAGCATCTCCCTGAACAAGAGCCATGAACTCTCGTTTCTTCTCATCAAGATACCTCGGCCCCAAGTACCTCTTCCGGAAAGCAGACTCAAAGAAATCCCATCCAATCTCAGCCTCAGGAACCCCAGTAGTAATGGTGACCCACCAGGTGTAGGCATCACCCTGTAGCAACGAAATCACACAGCCCAACATGCGAGCACCCACACAACCCATCTGAGCTAAGATGCGGACTGTCTTCTCCAACCATAACTCGGATCTCTCAGGTGTAGACCCTCTGAACTCGTCTACTCCTAGGCTACGGAGCCTCTCTAACGGTAAACTAGTATCATCACCTCTAGGCTGAGCTGCAGCCTGAGCTCCGGCAACTGCGGCCTGAAATGCTCCCGCTATAGCTTGTACAAGCGGAGCCATATCTATTCCCGCAGGACCTTGGCCACCGTGACCAACCTGGGGTCCTGCTCCCTCAACTCCAGCCTCGCCTCCCGCTTCCGGCTGAGGAGGTGGTGGTGGAGGAGCTCACACTCCAATAGCAGGCTCTACCATATGAGCCTCTACTCCAGCCACCAGCTCATCAACATGAGCCGCAACACGTGGTTCCTGACAAACCACCCTAGGTCTACCTCTAGGCCTCGACATGCGTGCTTACAGATAACAACTACAACAACAACAAAGCACAAAAATAGGGTTAGCAAGGGGAAGGGTCCAAGTGGCTCAAGTATGTTCCCTCACTTAAAAATCCTTTTTTTTCCGATATAATGGTAGCAATAGGACTCAACACAACATGCTTCAAACAAAACAACATACATACACGCTCAAACAAGCATACAACAAGGCATACTTGATAAACAAGCAAACACCGTGCAATTTCAATACAAGAACATAACTTACCTCACTTACCTGCCTAAGGTCTCGGAAACCTTAGGCTCTGATACCAACAAGTGTAACCCCCTCGTCCCGATCCAGACGCTTGATCGATCCGAGTGAGCTACACGGGGATAACCGAGGCAAAACCCGTTAAGGCTCCACTTCGGTTACCGACGCAAGGAAAACTTTTCATTAAATATTATCTTTTCTAGATGAGATATTAAACCCTATGTGGGAAAAGCAACAGCGGAAGAAACATTGAGGCAAACGACCAACAACCCAATTAAATCAGCCCATTTTAATCTTATACAGCAGGCCGTATCGGAACGCCCATAGGGTGTTTCGATACGCCTTGACTAGGTCAACTGGCCAAAGTCAACCCGAAGAGACCGTTTCGAAACATGGGTGACCAGTATCGAAACGCCCTCAACGGTCAACTTCTCGTGGTCAACGATACGAAGGTCGTTCCAAAACACTAAAGCATGTTTCGATACTTTATTTTATTGTCAAATTCTCAGATTTCCAGTGGCAAAATTGTACCGAAACGTCCCCTAGCGTACCGAAATGCCTGGCCCGAAACAAAGGGATCGTACCGAAACGGGACTAACTGTTTCGAAACGCCCTTTGTCTGCAGATTGGTTTTAGCTGGTTTTTAACACAAGGCTAGCCTAAAATACAACTAAAACCTCACACAACACACAAGCAACGACTCTAAGGCAAAACCAAACATCTACAAGCATTCTTGACACTCCAAACATAAAGAACCATACATTTAAAGGAATCAACAACATTCAACACATGCTTCATACATAACAATTAAGATTCATGCTTCAACAAACGTACACTTAGGCATCCAAAAAGACACAAGGCCAACATACATGATAAGCAACTTAAACATGGTTTACAATCCAAACGTGGCATCAACAAGCCACACCAACAACATCATAAAGGGAGTCTATCATGCTTCTAAAACCAAACATCCATATACGTCCAAAAGCTCAAGACAACAAATACATATCTCATTGCTTGACTATTACACCTTAAAACTTAAATGTCCATACTTGAAAGTTAAGATAGCACCACAAAGCACACTTGGAGGCCCCTTCTTGCACTAGCAACCCACGAGCTACGGATCTGCATTGTCGAACAAAAGAGAGCATAAACATAAAGCTTAATGAGGGTAAGCTCATTAAAACAAACCTCGACAATGCAGGGTCCAAGCACGAGCACAACCAAGGTAGGATGCATGATCTTACCTTCGAACCACAAGAGCCAAAATACACATGATGCATGAACATATATATTCAATATTATGCCATGCTCAACAAGTCCATAACCACATCATATGTAATCACATATATAAATCCATATTGGCAACACATCTCAAATCATATTGGCACCTAGCTATGACTCGAATACGCGGATAACACGTTGGAACTCACATCCAACACAACCATTACCTTACGGTAGGATTACACTCATCACTATTCACGCGAAGGGGATTCCACTCATCCTCACGCCCCGTCGATGGGATTACACTCGTCATAGACTAACATATATATAAGAAGGTTTTCCGGGCGAACCTGTACTCCATCTTGATGACTACCATCACCAAGACCACGCGCGCATTTGACTCACATGTGCACACTAAACATCCTAATGATCGATCATTGTACCCAAGCGTACTAGTGCCAATACTAAACACAATCCACAATATCATTTTATAACAACTTCCGTGCTTAGCACGTACTCACCATGATCACCATCATGTACAATCCACATGCATATCACAATGCATCACAACTATGCCTCAACATACATGTATAACACAACATACATATCCATATTAACCGCAAATAAACATAAGGCATAAACAACAATTATAGTTCAACCAAAGTCTCTAACTAAAGTTTGGGATTAGGCTACCAATCTAATCCCAACTCTAGGTGGGTCTACCAAGCCCAACCTAGTCCACATGCTTGAACCAATACTGAAAAACCATTTAAAAACATTTAACCACTCATCGACTATTCCAAGCTCAACACACTAGCCGATCAAGCTTCCAACGATTCCGGATTCGTTCCCGATGCTTCACCAACACAATTTCTTGCTTCTAATCAACTCAACACAATCAAAATAACCTCAAATCAGTTCACATATCAATGTAGCAAACCCGGAACATTAATCAAGCATAAAACACAAGATTTTCAAGCCAAGAATAACCCAAAAACTTCGAACTCGAGCAGCCATGAAACCCAGTCCAAAACTCATTATTTTAACCTTTTTAACACACTTAAATTCTCCCAAAACAACCCCTAACTATTACACTAACATCAACCCTTAATTTTCAACATCAAACACACCCAAAACTAACCTTTAAACCCTTCAAAATCCCTCTAAAACCCAAATCCGATAATCATTGTAAAACTCTTTAAAATTCACATATGTTGGACCTTATGGGTTGTAAACAACTTATCTAACAATAAATAATCGAGAGCTTTGTTAGAAATTTATAAAGCTTCAACCTTTGACAAATTCTTTGAAAACCCCAAAATATAAAATACATGGTTTTAATGAAAACTAATGGTACCAAAATGAAGAGAAAGATAAGGCCAAGTCAAAAATGCAATTACCTTTTGAAAATCACCAACAAGGAGCAAAGGATGTAATGGAATAGTAAAAATGGTGAAGAGAGCTCTTTTGGTCGTTGAGTTTGAAATGAGAGGGAGGAAGAAGATGAGCACGTGTCTCCTTCTTTTGTTTTTGTTTTAATTTATCAAAGATATCATATTTACTATTATGCCATTAATGAAATGGCTAAAAACTCCCATCTCCTAAAGTCCATAGAATTTAAACTTAGAAGATAGGCCCAACATAGTACGTACATATAATTAATATAACATATAATATATATATATATTAAAACTTATAATATAACATATAATTAATATACATATATATATATTAAAACTTATAAGTTATATAATGTATATATTATATATAATATAATAATTAATAATAAATAATAATTATAAATTAATAATTTATTATAATAATATTTTAATAGTTTTGGCGGGAATTCTACCACCCATTCATTTTAGATGGACTAAATATTTTGTAGCCCTTTAAATTTTAGAAGTTTTTCATTTAAGTCCTTTAAGTTTTAGTTCAATTCAATTGAGTCCTTAAAACTTTATTTTTAGTCCAAATTGACTATTATTTATTATTTTTTGTTCATTATAGTCCTTAAAACTTTGGTTTTATTCGAAATTGACCCTATTTCAAGTTTTTAATTTACTTTATTATTTTAGATATGAATCATTTATGATATGTTTGTTCATTTCTAGTGCCAAATTTTTATTTTTAATGTGATTCCATGAAAGGCGTTAAATAATTAACTCGAAATAAATATCGGCTACTTGTACAATTGTACCGAACACAAAAATAATACAAATCTAAAACCCGAATTAAGCCGACCTGAAATGAAACGACCTGAAATTACCCGACCTGAAGTCTACCCGAGCCCGAATTATCCTGCCAATTACCTGGTTCAGACCCGATCTATTTGAACCGGACTTGAAATAAACCTGGCCTGAAATGGACCCGACCTGAAATGGTCCCAAATTGAAATAGACTCGACCTGCAATGGACCCGACCTGCTACTAACTTGCACCCGACCTGAAATGGTCCCAAACTGAAATAGACTCGACCTGAAATGGACCCGACCTGCTACTAACTTGCACCCGACCCGAGTCGAGTCCAAAAATTTTTTTTACCTGAATTGACATGTATCTGATTTGACCCGACATGAAACCCATCCGATTTTTTTTTACAACCCTAGAGGGTACAATAATAAAAGAAAAGTACAGTAGTACCCTGTCTAGTCTGCGTAGCAATGTGAAGCGCAGTGGTGCATCACATGGCATGGGCAGGGCGAAGTACTTGCTTGGTTTTTTCTTATGTTATGTATCATGGATTTGTTTATGATATTTAGATTTTTAGTGTTTCTATTTTTAAAGGAATATTAATATTAAAGTTATTGTTGATGTTTAATTTTAAAGGAAGTTGAAGGATTTTAGATTCGATTTCTCAAGTTCGAAATATTTTTCTGTAAAACGGACATTAAATTTGCATTACTGAGACAAAAAAGGAGCAAAAATAAAATTTTGGGTTATAACGATTGTCGAAGATAGCGGTCGATGGTGATCGGCGACAATGGTAAGAGACGGCCAACGGTGGGTGACTTTTGTTGGATCCAAACGTCAAAATGATACTTTATCTAAAGTTTAAGGGTCAAATTGATATTTTATCTAAAGTTTAAGGATAAAATTAGTAATCATCTAAATTTTAGGGATCAAATTAAAAATTAACTTCATTTATTAACATATCACACCATCAAACTAACAACATTTAATGCTACAGTAACATAAACACTATAAACGATAACTTAAGTGACCAAAACATTAAAAAAGGATAATATAAGGGACCATCATGTTATTTTTTAAAACTCGGTGAGTGAAAGTAAAACTTACGAAACTAAAGTGACTACATAGTTACTGATATTTTCTACATAGATTTTATTGTGTTTGTTATTGATATTTTCTACATAGTTGCCTGCATTTATGGGGATTGCTTGTTGGTTCGCATAGTGTCCCATGTTCACATTTGAGGACATTTCAATTTACATGAGGGTGGGACGTGTGAAGGTGTTAGTGGTGATGGTGATTATTTATGGGGAAATCACATTATAAATAGGATTTATATCTAATACATTAGCGGTAGAAATTTTTAGTATTAAGGGACTTAATTTAGGGTGTGGGGTTTATGGGTTTAGGTAATGGTTATAATTTAGGGGTTAGGCATAAGATTTAGGGTTTAGATGTTAGGATTTAAGTTTTGAGGTAATAAGTTAAGGATTTAGGTTTTAACCTATAAACCTTAAATTCTAACCATAAACCCTAAATTTTATTTACACCCACTAAACTTAAACCCCTAAACCCTACACCCTAAACTAAATCCTTAAACCCTAAAGCTAAGGTACTGGTAGAAAATTTTAATTTCCACCGCTAATGTATCAAATAAATATCCTTATAAATATCATCTAAACTAGAGGTTTCTAAGTACCAAACCACCCCCTCAAGTAATTCCATTTCAAGAAATTATATATTATCTAACGAGATTTTGATAGATTTCGAAAATTTTGTTTGTATCATTGAGCTAAATTCGACGTCTCGGGGTGGTATAACAACATCTGGATTTGTTGGCAGTTCGGTTCAGATAATAATTTTTTGTATTTATTTTGATCTTCTATTGTTTTAATATTTAATTATGCTTACTTTTGGTATTAGAGTATGATTTATCTCTGTTCTGTCTGTATAAAAAAGTTTGTTAATTTTCTGAAATGACGATGTCACGTTCCTTTGAATTATTTTTAAAATTTGTTTTGAGAATTTTTGTTGAAAATTTTTGGATAAATCATTTGATTCTATTAAAGTGAAATCTCTAAAATTAAAATAATTTTGTGGAAAATTTTAAAAATTTGTTATTTGAATATTTTATGTCTTTGAAGTAAATGGTTGCATGTGAATTATTTGGTTATTAGTTATATATGTTTCTAAGCAGCGGCGGATCCACTCTTGGCAAGGGGTGGCCACATGATTACCATGAAATTTGAATTTTTTTATTAAGTATTTATTTTATTGAATGTGCCTGTGTAACACCCCTACCCGGTTCAAAAGTTAAACTAGTTTAAGATGTGTTACCAAATAAACATTCAAGCAAACATAAGTCAACATAACACTTTTTGATCTAAACATGGCATCAGAATCATGGCAAATTTAAAACTTTTTTAACTATTTAATAGATCAACCTTCAATAACATTACATGTACAACCAATTATGCATTCACTATACAATCCACCACAAAATGTTAGCTCTTAACATGCATCTTATTAATACTCTAGTTATCAAAGCTAGCTATATATCTATTCCTCAATCCCTTAGAATTTATCTTTAATCATAAACTTTAATGTTCTTAAACATATTATCAACTTTATGATCTTCTTAACCATTTAAGGCTCATAGATCATTACTTCACTCTTAGTATTTTTTTTTGCATTTAAAGTTATAATTTATTAAAACATCCTTATCAAAATAGTTTAGGGGTCTATTAAACTAACTAGGTACCAATATCTAAAAGTTTTGAAGTCCTAATATTCATATCATATAGCTTCAATTATTATTATCAAGATTGAATAGTCATGCACTAGGAGTTCATATTCTTTTTAAAGCATTACAAGACAACTTTTTATCCATATCCCAATTATTTCTCTCAAGAAAATACGTGTACTTATATTTTAACCAATCTTGGTTAAACCCTAAGGTTCCTTACTGTAGATTTTGTATTCACATAAAAAATCATAAGGGTTTCACATGTTTAATCTATGGTCTCAATTACTAGGTTACATTCATATAATAAACATCACTTCTTAAATATTCAAGGCATAGGTGTACATCCATAACCTAGCCATACACTTACATTCATTCATTTAGAGCATGGCATCATCTGTCACTTATTAATCAATATCTCATATATAATCACCCAATTACAATAACTTAAACCATAAGCATTCATGCATTCATACACACAAGGTTTCCTAACTCATTCAACATAAATAACCAATAATGCATCTCTTTTCTTAGCATTAAGCATAATGGGCTCACTTATGATCTCTATAGTTTATTCACCCTTTTCTCTTTACTTTCTGAAGTTAAAGTTCATACACACATATTTCAGGTCATTAGTACACAATCACTTATCATATCAATCAACCATATCACACACAAGCATTAAAATATTAAAATCTTTGTACCTTCTTCATAAGGTACTATAAACATGACTTGAATGCACAAATATGTTAACTAACCAAATAGTTAACATAAACCTTAATCATGCATTGCCACTCTAGAAATTTAAAAAAATTACTACTAATCACATACTCAAATATTAGGTCTTCTGTGACTTGCTCCCGAAAATTGACACGATCATCGATTCACTTAGTAGCTACCTGAAAGATCAATTATTCAAACACAAGTAAGTTCAAAAGAACTTAGTGAGGCAACTAAACCAATCCAACATACAATGATACAAGAAGATGCATTTGCATTACAAGGTCCTTATAATTTAGTTTTGATCAATTTCTTTCATTTAGTCAAATTTCACTCTACTTACACTTTCTTTAGATTATTTCATATTAAATTTACCAAGAACTATATAGATTAAGGTTTCAACTCATGTCTTTCATGCTTCACCTAACAGTTCACATTTTTATCATGCAAAAATAGTGTACTTATATTACAAAACAATCCACATTTTAGCTTGCAAAATAGTTCACTTGTATTACAAACCACTCTACATTTTAGCTTACAGAATAGTCCACATTTTAGCTTGCAAAACAGTCCACCTGTATTACAAACCAGTCCACATTTTAGCTTGCAAAATATTCCACTTTTTAGCTTGCAAATCGGTCCACATTTTAGCTTGCAAAACAGTCCACTTTTTAGCTTGCAAAATAGTCCACTTATATTACAAAACAATCCACATTTTAGCTTGCAAAACAGTCCACAAATTGATTATATCAAGCAATGTAACCAAAATTCAAGTTTCAAGCACAGACTTTATATGATCCCAGTTGAGAATTCCGAATCATATATGTTGTTGCCCGATCGTGATTCGAGTAAGAGCTTGAATGTCGTTTGTCGTGGCAATTTAGTTGTCGTGGCAAGTTGGATATGAAGTTGTTGTGGCAAATTAGTTGCCGAGACAACTGGGTTTATGATGTGAAAGGATAGTGTTGAAAATTACGGTAGAAAGATGTAACCCATGTGTCCTGGTCTAGACGCTTGACCGGTCCGAGTGGGTCACACGGGGAAAACCGAAGCGAAACCCTTAAGGTTCACCTTCGGTTAGCAACCCTAAAAATTTTTCTTTCATTTTAATCTTGTCTATAGGCATGTTAAATCTTAAGTGACCACGACAGCGGAAAACATCGATAAAAGAACACGTTCGAATCTCAAACCATACATTAAACTGTCCATTTTTAACTTCCAGGGCAGGCCGTATCGATACACCAATCAAGGGTATCGATACTCTTTGACCAGGTCAACTCAAGCAGTCAACTCAGAGAAGACCGTATCGATACAGCCCTAGAGCGTATCGATACGCCCTTCTCGGTCAACAACTCGAGGTCAATGAGGTAGGACCGTACTGATACGCTTCAACCCCGTACCGATACGCCCTAAACTTACCAACTCCTCATAATTCTAGAGAGTCAGGAGGGTATCGATACACCCCTGTGTATCGATACGCCTAGCCCAAATCTGAATTCCAGTGAGTTGAGACCGTATCGATACACCCCCGTGTATCGATACGCCCAGCCAAAACTGAGTCCTATAAGCAAGACCATATCGATACAACTCTTAGGCGTACCGATATGTCATGCTCTGCAATTCCCCATTTTCAGCACAAACACACAAGATTTACACTCTAGATGCATAAAAAGACCTTCCTAGCCACATACGAACGTACATACAACATTTACAAACCAAGATCTAGTCATACAAGGCACCCAACCTGTACATACATCATTCAACAAGGAATCATGCGTTTGATCAAAGGATAGCATACAAGCATTTAAGGTCTCATACATCAACATTCAAACACAAAGGCAACCTAAAAAAGGCACATGGCCAACATACATGGTAAGCAACATAAACATGGTTTTACAATTCACACATGGCACCAACAAGCCACACAAAACAACATAGCAATGAGTCTAAGCATGCTCCTAAACAACCAACAAAGCACACATCCCATTACTTAACTATTACATGTCCAACACATTAAAACTCATACTTGATAAACTCAAGGTCAACAACCACACTTGGAGGCCCTCCACTTGCGTTAGCAACCCACGAACTAAGGATCTGCAATGTCGAACAAAGAGAGCATAAGCAATAAAGCTTAGTGAGGGTAAGCTCTTTAAAAACAAACCTCGACATTGTAGGGTCCAAGCACGATCTCAACCAAGGCAAATGCATGACCTTACCTCCGGTTCTCAAGAGCCAAAATGTCAATGATGCATGAACAAATATCTAATAAGATATCAAGCTCATTTCCATAACATATGTAAACACATATAATCATCCCAATCACATTCCACATCACATTGATACACATATCAATTTATATTGGCACCTAGCTATGACCCGAATACGCGGATAAACACGTTGGAACTCACATCCAACAACAACTTTACCTCACGATGGGATTACACTCATCACCGGTCTCGCGGAGGGGATTCCACCCATCCTCACGCCCCGTCGATGGGATTCCACTCATCATCGACTAATATATATATATATATATATATATATAACAATTTCCGGGCGAACTCGTACTCCTCCTTGGTGACTCAACTCCACCAAGGCCACGCGAGAATTTGACCCATGTGTGCACACTAACATCCTAATGATCGATCATTTGTACTCAAGCATACTAGTGCCAACATTTAACTCAATCCACATTATCAATTACAACCAATTCCGTGCTTAGCACGAACTCACCATGATCACAATCATGAACAATCCACATGCATATCACAATGCATCACAACCATGCCTAATCACACATGTATAACACATTATACATAAATCATCATATCATAAACATTACGAGGCATAAACATCAATTACAAGTTCAACCAATGTCTCTAGTTTAAGCTTAGGATTAGGCTACCACCCTAATCCTAAGCTTAGGAAATGTGCTCAAAACCATGTAAAATTCATATATGTTGAACCATTTAACTCCTAGACTTCATATCTAACCTCATTAAATCGAAATTTTAAGTTTAACAACATAAAGCTATCATTTTTAACTAAATCCTCTAAAAACTCAAATTTCCAAAACCTTGATGAAAATGAAAACTACTTGTACTTTTGAAGAGAGGAAGTTGAGGACAAGTCAAAAATGATATTACCTTTCAAAACCGAGTTGAAATGAGGGAGCAAAGTGATGGAATAGTGATTGGGTAGGGAGAGCTCTTCTTCACGTTGGTTTTTTATTTTGAGAAGAAGATGAATAGTGAAATCATTTGGTAAAAAGGGGTTTTAAATTGAAAGTTTGAATATTTACAATATTGCCATTAATGAATGACTATTCCCTTTTTCCTTTAAAATCCACCCAAGTTGAATTTCATTTCAATCCAATCATAAAAAAGTTTGTTTTTGAAACCCGAGGCCCAAAGGATTATTTTAATTATAAAACCGAACCCGAAATAATATTAAAATATTATTTTCACCTGACCCCTAAACCCGGGTGTTACAACTCTCTCCCACTTAAGGAAATTTTGTCCCCGAAATTACCTGATGGAAACAAGTACGGGAACTGCTCAAGCATATCAGATTTCCTCTCCCACGTGGCCTCTTCCACACCTCTATGTCTCCACGACACCTTGACCAACTCTATGGTCTTGCCACGCAAGACTTTGCTATCAGAAGCAAGTATCTCTATAGGCTCTTCATTATAAGACAAATCCAGATTCAACTTTATCTCCTCGACAGGCATAACATGATAAGGATCTTATCTATATCTCTTAAGCATCGACACATGAAAGACATCATGGATCTTCTCTAACTCATAAGGCAATCTCAAACGGTAAGCTACAGGCCCAATCCGCTCAACTATCTCATACGGACCAATGAATCTCGGACTCAACTTGCCCTTCCGGCCAAATCTCATCACCTTCTTCCACGGAGATACTTTCAGAAACACTTTCTCACTCACGGTGAACTCAATTTCTTTCCTCTTCAAATCTGCATAAGACTTCTGACGATCGGAAGCTGCTTTCAAGCGGTCACAAATCAACTTCACTTTGTCGATAGTCCGCTTAAGCAAATCCGGCATAGGTAATAATATATGTCCTGTTTTAGCCCAACAAATCGGAGTCCTACATCGTCTACCATAAAAAGCCTCATAGGGAGCCATCTGAATACTAGACTGATAACTGTTGTTGTAAGCAAACTCAACTAAAGGTAAGTGCTTCTCCCAAGAACCCTAGAAGTCAATCACATAACAACGAAGCATATCCTCTAAAATCTGTATTACTCGCTCTGACTACCCATCGGACTGCGGATGATAAGACGTACTGAAATGCAAACGGCTACCTAGAGCACTATGCAAGCAACCCCAGAACCTCGAAGTAAATCTAGGATCTCTATCTAAAACAATAGACTTCGGAACTCTATGAAATCTCACAATCTCACGGATGTACAAGTTTGCCAACTTGTCTAAGGAATCTGTAGTGTTCACTGCTAAGAAGTGAGCACACTTAGTGAACGTATCAACAATCACCCATACAAAATTCTTCTTCGAATGAGACAGCGGTAACCCCGACACAAAGTCCATGGTGATCCTCTCCCATTTCCATTCCGGAATCTTCAAAGGCACCGGCTACCACATTTTCCTTACCCGGATGGTATTCAATGGTCAAATCATAATCTTTTAACAACTCAAGCCACCTTCTCTGTATCAAGTTCAACTCTCTTTGTGTCATCAAATACTTCAAGCTCTTATGATCGGGGTAAACTATATACTTCTCACCATACAAATACTGACGCCAAATCTTCAATGCAAATACAACCGCGGCTAACTCTATATTGTGAGTAGGAAAGTTCTTCTCATGAACCTTCAACTGTCTAGAAGCATAGGCAACAACCCTCTTTTCTTGCATCAAAACACATCTTAAACTTATGTAGGAAGCATCACTAAAAATTACAAATTCTTTACTTGAAACAGGTTGCACTAACACTGGAGCATTTGTCAAAGCTTCTTTCAATTTCTCAAAAGCCTTCTGTCTTACATCTGACCATTCAAACTTGACTCCTTTTTGCAACAATTTGGTCAAAGGAGTAGCTACCCTAGAGAAACCATCAACAAATCTCCTATAGTAACCGGCTAATCCTAGGAAACTTCTAATCTCAGTCACAGACTTAGGTTGTTTCCACTCAACAATAGCCTCAATCTTCGATGGATCAACACGGATACCTTCGGCCGAAACAACATGGCCAAGAAATACAACCTCTCGAATCCAAAACTCACATTTACTAAGCTTTGCATACAAATGATTGCTCAACAATCACTGTAACACAAATCTCAAGTGCTCATCATGCTCTTCTTCTGTATTTGAGTACACAAGTATGTCATCAATGAAAACAACTACAAAACGGTCTAGATAGTCTCTAAAAATTCTGTTCATCATGTCCATGAATGTTGCAGGTGCATTCGTGAGGCCAAACGGCATCACAAGGAACTCATAGTGACCATATCTAGTCCTAAAAACTGTCTTTGGGACATCACACTCTTTCACTTTAAACTGGTAGTACCCGGATCTCAAATCTATCTTCAAGAACACTAAAGCACCCCTCAACTGATCAAACAAATCATCTATGCGAGGCAACGAATACTTGTTCTTCACAGTCAACTGATTCAACTGCCTGTAGTCAATACACATATGCATACTGTCATCTTTCTTCTTTACAAACAAAACAGGAGCACCCCAAGGAGAACTACTAGGCCTAATGAAACCACAGTCTAACAATTCTTGCAGCTGACTCTTTAATTCTTTCAACTCTTTCGGAGCCATACGATACGGAGCTATCGACACTGGATTAGACCCTGAAACAGTCTCAATCACAAACTCAACATCTCTGTCAGGAGGCAAACCTGGCAACTCTTTAAGAAACACATCCTGAAAGTCACAAACTGTTCTAATATCCTTCGGTCTAGCCTCACTCATATTCGGATTCATAACATAAGCTAGGTAAGCCCCACATCCGGAATCCATCAACCTATGAGCCTCTAAATTTAACACAACATTAGACAAGAACTTAATGTTCTCGCCTACTACTACCACCTCGTAGTCATTAGAAAGTTTCAAGGAAATCCTCTTCGTCTCAAAATCCACACTAGCTCGGTGCTCAACTAACCAGTCCATACCCAGAATGATATCAAAACCATAAAAAGGAAGTTCCATCATATCAACAGAGAACACATGACCTTGAATCTTCAGTAGGCATCTCCTATACATACGTCTAACCACAACTGTCTCACCAAAAGAACTAGTCA
Organism: Hibiscus tridactylites; assembly: GCA_958450335.1. Lineage (NCBI taxonomy): Eukaryota > Viridiplantae > Streptophyta > Magnoliopsida > Malvales > Malvaceae > Hibiscus > Hibiscus tridactylites. The sequence continues at coordinate 41,715,004 of OY288280.1, forward strand.
CATGCATACCTACATCTAGGATCTCAACAGGTATATCTAACTTACGTGCATGCTCACTTAAAATGTAGGAATGGGTAGAACCCGAATCAACCAAAGAAAGTAAAGACATAGACTGTAACTCAAAATTACCTGCTATCACATCAGTGTCGTTCCCAGCCTCTCTCTAAGCATAAACTCTCGCTGGTCCTCCTAACTCAGGCTGCACTGCCACAACATGAGCAAGGTTCCTCTGAGCATCTACCCTAGGTGCATCAGCCCTAGGCTGGAAGTAGCCACGACCGTGCCCACGGCCTCTCTGAAAATCCGTAACTCGCGCTGGAGCCTGAGCTATGTTCGGTGCTTGTGCCGCCTGATGCGGGTACTCCCTCCTAAAGTGGTCCCTCGAGCCACAGTTCCAACAAGCATTGAAGTTACCTCAACACTCACCACTGTGTTGTCTCCCACAACGCGGACACTCGGGCAAACGCCCTCCACCTCTATGGCCCTGATGGCCCCCTACCATGGTGGCCACCGCCACGTCTATGGTCAAACTGTTGTCCGCCACCTCAATGCCTCTTGGCATCTCTACTGTCAAAGTTGTTATGCCTCTTACTAGAATGAGAACCTCCTAAACGCTTGGCCAGCCCCAAGCTGTGCTCAATGTCCTTGGCTCTAGCAACCAAGACATCAAAGTCTGAATAATCTGAAGCTAAGGTGTACCTCTTAACTTCCTCATGAAGCCCATATCTAAAACGATCACATCGGGACCTCTCAGTAGGCACTAACTCTGGAGCATACTAACTCAAACGAACAAAACGAATCTCATAGTCCGTCACAGAAGCATCTCCCTAAACAAGGGCCATAAACTCTCGCTTCTTCTCATCAAGGTACCTCAGACCCAAGTATCTCTTTCTGAAAGCAGACTCAAAGAAATCCCAATCTCTCTCGGCCTCTGGAACTCCGATAGTAATGGTGACCCAACAGGTGTAGGCATCACCCTGAAGCAAAGAGATCACGCAGCCCAATCTACGCGCACCCACACAACCCATCTAAGCTAAGATGCGGACGGTCTTCTCTAACCACAACTCAGACCTCTCCAGTGTAGATCCTCTGAACTCTTCAGCTCCCAAGCTACGGAGCCTCTCCAATGGTAAACTAGCATTATCACACCTAGGCTGAGCTGCAGCCTGAGCTCCCCCAACTGCGGCCTGAAATGATCCCGCTATTGCTTGCACTAGCAGAGTCATATCAATTCCGGCCGGACCTTGGCCACCCTGGCCACCCTGAGGTCCCTCTCCTTCAGCTTCATCCTCGCCTCCAACTCCAGGCGGAGGTGGTGGTGGTGGTGGAGGAGCTCCCACTCCAGCAGCAGGCTCCAATACGTGAGCCTCAACTCCAGCCACCGGCTCAACAAGAGCCGCAACACGTGGTTCCTGACGAAGCACCCTCGGCCTACCTCTCGGCCTAGACATCGCTCGCAAACAATAACTACAACCACAACAAACATACAAAATTGGGTTAGCAAGGCAAGGCTTCCAAGTGCTCAAGTATGTTCCCTCACTTTAAAATCCTTTTTCCAATGTAATAGTAGCAATGGGACTCTAAACATCATGCCCTTGAAACAAAACAACAAGCATACTTATCACACAAGCAATCATGCTTACAAGGCAAGCAAACACCGTGCATATCAATCATAAAACACGACGTACCTCACTTACCTGCCCAAGGTCTCGGTAACCTTAGGCTCTGATACCAACAAGTGTAACCCCCTCGTCCCGGTCCGGACGCTTGACCGGTCCGAGTGGGTCACACGGGGAAAAACGAAGCGAAACCCGTTAAGGTTCCCCCTCGGTTAGCAACCCTAAAAATTTTCTTTCATTTTAATCTTGTCTATAGGCATGTTAAATCCAAAGTGACCACGACAGCGGAAAACATCGATAAAAGAACACGTTCAAACCTCAAACCAAACATTAAAATGTCCACTTTTAACTTCCAGGGCAGGCCGTATCGATACACCAATCAAGGGTATCGATACTCTTTGACAAGGTCAACTCAAGTAGTCAACTCAGAGAAGACCGTATCGATACAACCCTTGAGCGTATTGATACGCCCTTCTCGGTCAACAACTCGATGTCAGAGAGGTAGGACCGTACCGATACGCTTCGACCCCGTACCGATACGCCCTAAACTTACCAACTCCTAAGAATTCTAGAGAGTCAGGAGGGTATCGATACACCCTAGTGTATCGATACGCCCAGCCCAAATCTGAATTCCAGTGAGTTGAGACTGTATCAATACACCCCCGCGTATCGATACGGCCAGCGAAAACTGAGTCCTGTAGGCAAGACCGTATCGATACAGCCCTTAGGCGTACCGATATGCCCTGCTCTGCAATTCCCCATTTTCAGCACAAACACACAAGATTTACACTCTAGATGCATAAAAAGACCTCTCTAGCCACATACGAACGTACATACAACATTTACAAACCAAGATCTAGTCATACAAGGCACCCAACATGTACATACATCATTCAACAAGGAATCATGCGTTTGATCAAAGGATAGCATACAAGCATTTAAGGTCTCATACGTCAACATTCAAACACAAAGGCAACCTAAAAAAGGCACATGGCCAACATACATGGTAAGCAACATAAACATGGTTTTACAGTCCACACATGGCACCAACAAGCCACACAAAACAACATAGCAAGGAGTCTAAGCATGCTCTTAAACAACCAACAAAGCACACATCCCATTACTTAACTATTACCTGTCCAAAACATTAAAACTTATACTTGATAAACTCAAGGTCAACAACCACACTTGGAAGCCCTCCACTTGCGCTAGCAACCCACGAACTAAGGATCTGCAATGTCGAACAAAGAGAGCGTAAGCAATAAAGCTTAGTGAGGGTAAGCTCTTTAAAAACAAACCTCGACATTGCAAGGTCCAAGCACGATCTCAACCAAGGCAAATGCATGACCTTACCTCCGGTTCTCAAGAGCCAAAATGTCAATGATGCATGAACAAATATCTAATAAGATATCAAGCTCATTTCCATAACATATGTAAACACATATAATCATCCCAATCACATTCCACATCACATTGATACACATATCAATTTATATTGGCACCTAGCTATGATCCGAATACGCGGATAAACACGTTGGAACTCACATCCAACAACAACTTTACCTCACGGTGGGATTACACTCATCACCGGTCTCGCGGAGGGGATTCCACCCATCCTCACGCCCCGTCGATGGGATTCCACTCATTATCGACTAATATATTTATAACAATTTCTGGACGAACCCGTACTCTTCCTTGGTGACTCAATGCCACCAAGGCCACGCGCGAATTTGACCCATGTGTGCACACTAACATCCTAATGATCGATCATTTGTACTCAAGCATACTAGTGCCAACATTTAACTCAATCCACATTATCAATTACAACGAATTTCGTGCTTAGCACGAACTCACGGTGATCACAATCATGAACAATCAACATGCATATCACAATGCATCACAACCATGCCTAATCACACATGTATAACACATTATACATAAATCATCATATCATAAACATTACGAGGCATAAACATCAATTACAAGTTCAACCAATGTCTCTAGTTTAAGCTTAGGATTAGGCTACCACCCTAATCCTAACTCTAAGTGGGTCTACCAAGCCCGACCTAGTCCACATGCTCAAACCAAACACTTATAAAACACTTTGAAAACATTAACCACTCACCTTCACTTCCAAGCTCAATTACCAAGCAAGCAACCACCTTCAAGTTTCCGGATTCGCTCCTGATGCTTCACCGATGCCAAACCTCGATTCTAATCAATTCCAGACACAAACAAAACACCCACAATCAATAACTAATCGTCGGAAAAAACCCGGATTAACATTTCCAAGCAATCAACACCCAAAATCATGCCTAAAATAGAATTCCCGAGCAGCCCACAAAACCCACTGAAATCTTCCATTTCAAGCATCCAAACAATCATCAAACACACCCAAAGTGACCCTCATATATCATACTAACACCAACCCTCAAAATCCGACATAAAACAACCCCAAAAACACATCCAAAACCCTTCAAAAAACCCCTCTAAACCCAATTTCGGAATTGTGCTCAAAACTATGTAAAATTCATATATGTTGAACCATTTAACTCCTAGACTTCATATCTAACCTCATTAAATCGAAATTTTAAGTTTAACAACATAAAGCTATCATTTTTAACTAAATCCTCTAAAAACTCAAATTTCCAAAACCTGTATGAAAATGAAAACTACTTGTACTTTTGAAGAGAGGAAGTTGAGGACAAGTCAAAAATGATATTACCTTTCAAAACCGAGTTGAAATAAGGGAGCAAAGTGATGGAATAGTGATTGGGTAGGGAGAGCTCTTCTTCACGTTGGTTTTTTATTTTGAGAATAAGATGAATATTGAAATCATTTGGTAAAAAGGGGTTTTAAATTGAAAGTTTGAATATTTACAATATTGCCATTAATGAATGGCTATTCCCTTTTTCCTTTAAAATCCACCCAAGATGAATTTCATTTCAATTTAGTCCAATCATAAAAAAGTTTGTTTTAGAAACCTGAGGCCCAAAAGATTATTTTAATTATAAAACTGAACCCGATATAATATTAAAATATTATTTTCACTCGACCCCTAAACCCGGGTGTTACAAAGGAAATATGTATATGGAAGAGAGTGGTGGTGGTGGAAAAAGAAGATAGTTTGGTTTCGAAACGAAGGAAGAACTAACACTATAACGAGTTAGGAACCAACAATATAAAGTGATAGAATCGAAGTGATAGAGGGTGGAACGTGACCCACTAGCTATAGAAGAGGTAGGAACCAACGCTATAAACAAATGAATGGATGAATACCACAAGACTAACTTGAAGCCGATAAAGTTCTTCAAAAGAACAAGATTGAAAGCAACCTTTCAAAGAGTTTTAATATAAACCACAAGGTGTGTACAAATGATCCTAAGGTGCCTATTTATAGTATTTCTAGGTAGCATATGGAAAGTCATACAAAGATGAAACATTCTCATCATTTCAGAAATAAAATGCACTTGAATGCTTAGCCTTTTCATCTTCAAAGGTGGCCAAATATCATAGATCATTTGGGAATGAATCTAGACAATTTGAAGCCGAATATGGCCTTAATTTTGTCCAATGGATGAAGGACTCTTGGGCTGCCTTGTCTTGCTTTTCTATGAAAAGAAAGGGAGATGAATGTAGACACCCTTGCCGTCCACTAGAAGGTGACTCTTCCAATTCCATGTTGATCTTCATCACTTGATTATCTTAATAAGTGAATTAAATCAACCTTCATTGCTTGCTCTCTTGAAGAATTTGAACAACCACTTGAATTGGATAATAAAAATCAGCTTTGAATGCCTTAAATAGGTGAATGAAGAAGATCTTCAATGACTTGTCTCTTAGATGAAGTTGAAAAGACTTCTTCTTGGTTCAAGATTCATCCACATGTCCATGCACCTAGTCACAAAGATAGACCTTATTCAAACTTTAAATAAAAACATGCATGAATGAACTACTTCCTTAAATGAACTCTAAGGATAAATGCAATGTTTGATTTAATGAACAACATGTTTATTGAATGCATTGAGTATTTATGCAAACTTTATTTTTTTGTGCAAATTCATGAATAAGTAAAATAAATTATTCCTCCCTTGTTGTTAGTCTTTCTCCTTCTCGTTCCAAGCTTGTCATAAATAAACTTTCCATGTTTGCTCGAAACTTCTTGGCCCTTGCACATGTAATGGGCCCACTTGGGTATTCTTTCAGGTCTTTGCTGCTAGGAATCACATCAGTCCCTCCCTCTTTAAGGTGATTTGTCCTTAAATCGTCATCGACATCATAAGGGGATAAATCAGCAACAATGAAGGTAGCGCTAACATTAAACTTTCATGGGAGATCCAATTGATATGCGTTATCATTGATCCTCTTGACTACTTGAAATGGTGCATCTCCCTGAGGCATCAATTTGGACCTGTGTTGGGCCGAAAACCTTTCTTTTCTTATGTGCAACCACACCCAATCTGCCGACTCAAAGGTAACTTGTTTACGACCCTTGTTCGTTAGCTACTCGTATTGCTTGGTTCGCTTCTCAATGTTCTCTCGCACTTGTTGATGGAGCTTTTTAACAAACTCATCCTTTTTGTGTCCATCTTTATTCACGATTAGTTCCATGGGTAATGGTAATAAATCCAATGAAGTTAATGGATTGAATCAATACACTACTTTAAAGGGTGTGTGTCCCGTAGTGGTATGAATCGAGCGATTGTATGCGAAATCCACATGTAGTAACCTCTCCTCCCATGTTTTCAAATTCTTCCGAATAATGGTCCGAAGCAGCATGGACAATACTCGGTTCACCACTTCTGTTTGACCATCCGTTTGAGGATGACAAGTGGTGGAGAATAACAGCCTTATACCGATCTTACTCCACAATGTTCTTGAGAAATGGCTTAGGAACTTAATGTCCTTATCAGATACAATGGTCCTCGAAATGCCATGAAGTCTCATAATTTCCCTGAAAAATAAAGTATCAACATATGAAGCATCATTAGTTTTATTACAAGGAATAAAGTGGGCCATTTTAGAAAATTGGTCCACCACTACAAAGATGAAATCCTTATTATTATTTGTATGGTGTGGCCCTAGTACAAAATCCATAGAAATGTCCATCCATGGTGCTTCCGGAATGGGTAGCGGTGTGTAAAGCCCATATGTCATGGCTTTCGACTTGGCCTTCCTACAAGTGATACAATGTTCACATAACCTCTCCACATCTCGCTTCATTTTAGGCCAATATAGGTGTTCTTGAAGTATGCCTAACGTCTTAGCAATCCCAAAATGTCCCATTAAGCCCCCTCCATGGGCTTCTTACGCAAGTAACTCACGGTGCAACCTTGTGGGATGCATAACCTTCCTTCCTTGAATAGGAACCCATCATTCCTATAGTATTTGTCAAACGTTCCCTTCTCGCATGCCTTATAAATCTCTCCAAAATCAAGATCATAATCATATAATTCTTTAAGATATGTAAATCCCAACAATTTAGAGTCCAAAGTGTTTAGAAGAGTATACCTTCGTGACAAAGCATCGGCAACTATATTCTCCTTACCTTTCTTGTACTTGATCACATATGGGAAAGTTTCAAGAAACTCCACCCATTTTGCATGCCTTTTGTTGAGCTTATGTTGCCCCCGGATGTGCTTTTAATGCCTCATAGTCCGTGTGAATTATGAAGTCCTTGGGCCAAAGGTAGTGTTGCCATGTTTCCATAGCTCGAACAAGAGCATACATCTCATTGTCATAAGTGGGATAGTTAAGCATAGCTCCACTCAACTTCTCGCTAAAATAGGCTATAGGACGTCCACCTTTAGATCATATCGCTCCAATTTCTACACTTGATGCATCACATTCAATTTCAAAGGTTTTGTTAAAATTAGGTAGGGTGAGAAAAGGTGCATGAATTAAACACTCTTTAATGAAATTAAAGGATTTCTCTTGATCTTCCCCCCAAATGAAGTTAGAATTCTTCTTGATAACACTAATCAATGAGGCGGCTATAGTGCTGACGTTGGGAACGAATCTCCGATAAAAGCTTGCGAGTCCATGAAAGCTCCTTATTTGAGGATTGTTTGCTGGTCGTGGCCACTCTTCAATAGCTTTAACCTTCTCTTTGTCAACCTCCAAGCCTTCGGAACTCTCAACAAAACCCAAAAACACAACTTTTTCATAACAAAAAGTACATTTTTGCAAGTTAGCGAACAATTTCTCCTTCCTTAAAACAGTCAAGACTGACCTCAAATGTTGAACATGTTCTCCCATTGATTTACTATAGATTAGTATATCATCAAAGTAAACCACGCAGAACTACCCAAAATGGTCTAAGAACATGATTCATTAACCTCATAAAAGTATTCGGTGCATTAGTTAAGCCAAAGGGCATAATCAACAAATCATAAAGGTCTTGTTTAGTCTTGAATGTTGTTTTCCACTCATCACCTTCCCGCATCCTTATTTGGTGGTAACCACTTTTAAGATCAATCTTTGAAAAGAGGTTAGAACCACTAAACTCATCTAACATATCATCTAAACGGGGAATATGGTGATGATATTTTACCGTAATCTTGTTTACCGCCCAACAGTCCACACACATACGCCAAGTTCCATCCTTCTTTGGCACAAGTAAGACCGACACAACACATGGGCTAAGATTCTCCCTCATGTAGCCTTTTGCCATTAACTCGGATACTTGCCTTTGCAACTCCTTAGTTTTTTAGGGGTCGCTTCGGTAAGCTGGTTGGTTTGGAATGACTACACCGGGTACAAAATTAATTTGATGTTCTATGCCACGAATAGGTGGCAGCCCACTCGGAATTTCCTCCAAAAATAAATCATCAAATTCCTGCAATAAAGAAACAACAAAAGAGGCCAAATCTTGATTAAGGTGGTTAGTGTTTAAGAAAATTTCCTTATAGATAAGCACAAGTACTTCCTTTCCCATCAATAAACAATTTCTGATTTCTTTCTCTCTCGCAAATATGTTCACTTTTTTTCTCTCTTCTTTTTCACTCTTTTGATTTTCTCTCAGATGATACCTCACTCTCTTTTACTTTTCTCTCAATATTTTTGTCACTCTCTTTGGCTTTTTCGAAGCTTTCTCTCAAATGTATCTGATCTTTGTGAACTTACTTTGGTGAAAACGGGGCTACGGTAATCTTCTTGGCTTCATAGATGAGAGTATATCGATTGATATAACCATCATGCGTTGTCAACAAGCTGCACCGAACAACCTATGACGTCGATGTCCTTGGACCTCACTTGGACTATGCTAGGCATATTATTAATAATCACAATGGGTTTTTTATTTGTTTTATTCATCGTACAACTAACACTGCAGCTCACACTTTTGTTAATTGGGACTTGCGGGAATGTAGGTTCGTTTTCATCGACTCGGTTTGTCCTGAGATCATCTCACCTATTGTACAAACCTATTTATCGGATCCTTAATATCAATGCATTTTGGGTACTCTTTTTCCCCATAGTTGCCAAATTGGGCTTCGGCCTTTTGCTAGTTTTAGATGGGGTTTTGAATTTTGAATGAGTTTCGTATTCTTTCAAAAAAAAATTGAGTCATGCATGTAATTGGGCATTGTAGTGGTTTGGGTAGCCATGTTGGGTTTAATATGTAATGAGTTGGTGTTGTAATAAAAATGGGTATTTTGTTTTGGGTATAGAATTTTGGATTTTTTTAAATTTAATTGGTTTTATTTAATGTCTGAAATCCAGATAAAATGAGTATCTACATAGACGTCGATCTTCTTCTGAGGGTAGCATTAGGGTTTCCTTTGGTCCTAATAAAATTACATTTTGACTCTTACTCAATTTTATAATCTAATTTCACCCTAAAGATATTTTTTAACTTCTTCCTCGACTCAGTATTAACTACATGAGGGAGAGATGATCTAGAAATTAATGGTGATAAATTTGAAATAATTTATAAAACTTATCTTTAACATGTGCTATTTCCATATTATTTGCACATAGAAGTAGCTATACATCCAGGGCCGGCCCTGGGCCGGGGCAGAAGGGGCACCCGCCCAGGGCCCATAAGTTTAAAAAAATCTTAGTATAATATATTTTTTTATTTTTGATAATAAATTAAAAAAACTGTATAAGTAAAAGGATGGGGCCCATAAATTTATTAACATATTAATTGACATTATAGATTTTTATAATAACGGTAATAATAATTTTAATTCCCACGAAAAACTCATTAAATATATCTTTCCAAAAATTTAAATGAAAATCCAACTAAATTTTTAAACTACCGTCTTTTCAAACTCTCACCACCATCAATTTACCATATTTCCAGATTTTCCATATTAATGGAGAATTTTTTAACGTCAGTTTTTTTTTTCTTTAATGCTCATTGGGTGGAGAAAATTCAAGTATAATAATCCTACATTTCTTATTTTTTCTTCTATATTTTGCAACTCATCTGAAAATTATTATTCACTTTTCAATTTTTCATATTTCTCACAAACACAAAATTACAATTACTTATCATCAATCGTGGTGTTTGGATCCTATTGAAACTTGTTCTTAAAATTTTTGGTAAGATCATGTTTCTATTTTTTTTCTTCTTATTTTTATATATTTCTAAATTATAGTTAAGATTGTTCTTTTATTTTTGTTTAATAAGCTTGAATCTTTTAATATTTGGTAGTTTTTTAAGATGTGATTTAAATGTTTATTATCTTTTTCATATGTTTACATGTACTATTGTTTTAAAGTTTAATTAGGCGGTGTTGCGGATTTAGTATATAAATATTTCGATCGAGGATCTTCTCATTTCACAGGTGCTATTGTTATAAGTATTTGTATGCTTAAATATATATTTTTGATATTTTTAAGATCGTAATGAATTATTATTTGTTTAATTGAATTAATAGAACTTTTATATTATATATTTCTTTAAAAAAATTAAATTAGGGGCCTATTTTTTTATTTCGCTCCGAGCCAAAAAATAGTCAGGACCGGCCTTGTATACATCAAGCATGGCAGAACTCATTTGTTTGTTATTTGTTTCATTTTATAACCACATAAAAGAACTTAACCAAACGGAAACAGACAGGAAGACAAGTCATATGGAAAGCTGCACGTGGAAATTAATTATATAAAGTGGCAAATTTCATTAAATTACAAATATAATTTACAATTATAATTATAAGTAATATCTATAAATAAATTGCAAATAAAATAATCGTTATCGACTAATAATTAGAGTCAAATTTGGGTGTTTAAGGAGAAGAAAAGGAGACTCTAAAAGAAGGAATTGGATGCTTTTAGTGGGTCTGAACTCATGACTTAAGAAAATGTAGGAACAAAGATGAGCTTTGCTTAGTAATAAAACATATTTGAACATAAAATCAAGAGCTAATCATATGGTTTGGTAGCAATTATGTCAAAACTTATAAGATCCACACTTTTGCTTGTTATATCAAAACCAAACTTATTGTTAAACTTGGTCTTCAATACTACCATTTATTTGCTTGTTATTTGTTCCTTCATCTAATTCAACGCGTCAACAATATAATATCCACTTATTGGAATTGTTGTTGTTAGCATAATATATCCCGATTGATGAGTTGGAAGTAGAGATTTGGTTGATTTATCGGTTGATACCTAAATCGTTATTCTAAACTCATAAATTGGAGGATATTGTAGGGATGTCCATGAGTCGGATTGTATTCCATAAAGACAGAGAAAAAGCGTGTTATAAAAGTAAAAAATTTTATTGAAAAAATTAAAAAAAATATTAAATTCGATAATCGACAACCAATACTAATACAACTAGCCTAATATCGGCTAAGGATTGCAAAGAAAAGGAAAAGTTATTAGGGTTAGGTTAAAATTTACTTATTTATTGAGTAATAAGTTTTTTTTATGAAATTGGTATAATTGCATGGATGTATTTATGGCAAATTTTGGGGGGAAAGTCAATAACTGAAAAGTCATAAACTCATTATTTAAAAAGATTTAGGCAAAAAAAATATTAAGAAGATTTTAAAGGATAATTTAAAAATAATAGAAAGTAGAAGTCGTAGCAAAATTCTAATTGAAAGAAAATAAAGACAAATATAAAATATCAAAAAAGACGTCAGAGGATAATTTAAAAATAAGGTGGCTGAAAAGTCTTATTCAAATATCATAATTTGTAACTTTGAATCAGTTAAAAAAATGATTTGCAGAAATAAGCATTTGAAATTCAGGATAGTAGGTAATGCAATCAAGCAACGAAATTGATATAAAAATCCGCAAATGTATAGCTCTACTCCACAATTCTGACATCGCTAGGAAACATGCAAAAAAATGTATAAATTAACTCGTGATATTTGACCAGGAGTGTAGGTGTGCGGCCGCCGAAGGAATTTAAAATCATTAAAAATCAGATGAGAATATAAATTATTACAAATCATATTTAAAAATTAACTCGTGATTTTAAAATGTCAAATAACTAAAGTCGGTGATCAGATGTGAATTTAAAATCATTAAAAAATCTAATATTTTTAAATAAAAGTTAAATGGAGTTGGTTCAAGTGGTAAGTACTAAGTAGTTTATTATTGCATAAGCATGTTTCGAGTTCGAAGCTTTGTGTATGCAGAAAATAATTGTTGGTAGACTCGCCCACCGAAACTAGTTGTACAACGCGCTTCGGTTTGGTAGGGAATTTTTTTTTTATTCTAATATTATTCAAAGATATATGTTAGTAAGAATTTATTTATTGACTAACTGATTTTTAAATTTAGAAACATAAATTAATTTAGAGTGATGTAGTAGTGGTAATCGACTGTAAACATTCAATATATGGAACAAGGCCAACATTGTGGTATTATAAATCATTGCCACTTGTTTGGAACCCTCAGTGTTTGAACTCAAATTTTTCTTGGTTTTCCTCAGAAAGCAACAAAATGTTGGAAATAGCTTACAGCTGGTTTTCACGGTTGTTGAATGGTAGCAGCCAGTTCCCAGCAGCTTTCTCATTTGTGATTGCCATTTTGGGAATCTGGGTCTGGTGTGTATGGAGGAGGAAAGCAAGGGCTCCGCCTCCATTACCGCCCGGTCCCCGTGGGCTGCCAATTGTGGGATATCTTCCATTTCTTGGATTTGATAATCTCCATCTGGTGTTCACAGACTTGGCTGCAGCTTACGGTCCTATCTACAAGCTTTGGCTTGGAAACAAACTAACCATAGTAGTTAGCTCTCCATCTCTTGTAAAAGAAGTGGTTCGCGACCATGATGTAGCATTTTCTGAGCGAGAAGCTCCCATTGCCGCACAGGTTATTACCTTCGGCTCCAACGATATTGCATTCGACTCTTACAGCAATCCCAGTTGGAAAAGCAAGCGCAAAATTCTTGCAACCGATATGCTCAGCAATGCCAATCTTAATGCTTGTTATGGTCTGCGGCGAGAACAAGTGATGAAAACGGTTAGGGATGTGTATAAAAACGTTGGGAAGCCATTTGATTTCGGGGAATTGGCATATTTAACTGCAATGAATGCGACCATCAGCATGATGTGGGGAGGCAAACTCCGAGGACAAGAAGGGGCTGCAATTCAGGGTCACTTCAAACATCTTTCTTCCGAATTAATGGTATTATTGGGAAAACCCAATATTTCTGATATTTTCCCCTCCATTGCACGGTTTGACATTCAAGGCATTGAAAGGGGAATGAAGAAAATCCGTGATTCCTTCAATCAACTTTTGGATTCTGTAATTGAACTGCGATTGAACGCTGCCACTGAGAAGCAAAAGGTTGACGGAAACGGAATGAGTGAACAAAAATCAGACTTCTTACAGTTTCTGTTGGATTTATACAAGGAGAGCGACGATAGCACATCATCACTTACAATGAATCAAATCAAGGGTATTCTCATGGTAAGATTTTCACACTTTCTTTCTTGACTTTTTAGTATCTAATCTAATATTTGTTAAATTAGGACACTCTGGTGGGTGGAACGGATACTAATTCAACAACGACGGAGTGGGCTATGGCAGAGCTTATGCAACATCCAGAAATAATGGAGAAAGTGAAGAAAGAATTAGGAGATGTTGTTGGCCTAGACAAGGCCGTTGAAGAGTTTCACTTGCCTAATTTAAGTTACCTAAATGCAGTGATAAAAGAGAGTCTCCGGCTGCATCCACCCCTACCCCTTCTTGTTCCGCGTTGTTGTGGCCAATCACTCAATCTCGGTGGCTATACCATACCAAAGGGAAGCAGGCTCTTCCTAAATATGTGGTCCATTCACATAGACCCCAATATTTGGGACAATCCTTGGGAGTTTCGACCCGAGAGGTTCTTGGGAGACCCTCACAAATTTGATTTTCATGGAAATGATTTCCGGTATTTGCCATTTGGGTCTGGAAGAAGAAAGTGTCCCGGTCTTTCCCTTGGAGAAAAGCTGATGTCTTTGATATTGGCCTCATTGCTGCATTCATTTGAGTGGAAATTACCAGAGGGAACAGAGCTTGAGCTGTCCAGCAAATTTGGAATTGTTGTGAAGAAAAAGACCCCTTTACGCCTTATTCCCATGCCCAGGTTGACTAATCCTCAGCTCTACAAGGACTAAACTGTTATATGTAATCATTACTGTATCTATACAAGGTTCAAGCAATGGTGCCATGTTTTGTAATCGAATAAAGGAGCCATCTATGTAATATTTTCGTCTAAATTTTATGGATCAAATTACGTTCAAAATAAAATAACAATTTAAATTCATTTAGTTTTTTACTTCTAAAAAAATTAAGTTATATCCATTTATTCGGTTACTTTGTTGACTTGATCCCCTTACACACATATTTTAAAATTTAATTGAAAATTTATAACCTATACCAATAAGAGTTTGTGTGACAAAAGAAAGATTTGTAACAACGTAAACTTGACTCGAAATATCTGGTGAATTCAAAGAGTCATATCCGAATTTTGAAATTAATATAAGAGTTAAGACTTAATAAAATCATCTTTAAAACAATTATATTACGAAAATTTAATATCAGTTTTAGACCCAAAGCACGAAATATATGATGCTATGGTATATTTTTTTCTAAATACAAATAAGTACAGTGCACTAAAACTCTTGAACCGATGCTGATGCTCTGACAAGGCTCAAACCATACTAACCTGCGTGAAAGATGAAATTCGAACAATTAACTCTACGATCTCAGTAATACACAAGTGATCATAGGTGAAGTGTTTACAAATTTGTATTCAAATCTATTAGTCTTGTGTTTTAATCTCAAATAATAATATTCAATAGTTTTAGATAAAATATTATATACAATAATGAAAATACATAAACACCATTAAAATAAGGATAAATTACATTGGTGGTTCCCATACTTGTAGAGCGCTTTTAACGCGGTCACCCAATTTTTTAAACTTTTATTGTAGTCAGTCAACTTTAAAATCGCTTTCAGTATGATTACTGTCGTCCCCTGTCGTTAACGGAAACTGATGTGGCATGATCACCTGTAATTTTTCTCAATAAAATAATGCCAACCTTTTTTTGCATTTCCAAGTAATTTTTTTATAAAAAATTGCCTTAATTAAATAAAACGTTGTCGTATTGAATACCTTAAGCCTTGGATGATTCTACTATAAACGTCATGTACCGCTATGTATTATTAATCATGTGTACCGCTATATACCATTAACTATTTTAATTACTTTTGAAATCAAAGGGACTTAAAGCGTTATTATCCCATTTTAGAATAAAATCTAAAAACAATTTTTATATTATTTTTTGGGTAAAATACACAAATGGTAACTTAATTTTGGTAAATTATTCAATTTGACAACTAAACTTTCAATTCTTTCAATGTTACCATTAAACTTTTAGTTTTGCTCTAAATTGGTCACTTACCCGTTAACACCCGTTAAAAGATGATGTGATAGTTAAGGTATTTTGTATAGTAAAATATTTAGTCATCTACATTTACACATTCAAACAATTTAGTCCTAATTCGAAAAAATAATAAATTTAACCCTCATTATTTCAATTTGGGACTATTTTAATTAAAATAATTTAACCTTAAACTCTAAACACTTAAACACATGAACTATAAACCCTAAACCCCTAAAGCAAATTAATGTGTGCGAAACTTATTAAAAGAATTCTAAAACAAAATTAACTAGTGGAATATGATTTTCAAATAATTTTACAATGTGAACGAACAAATAAATCTTTACGTGGTAATTTAACATATCTCATAGTGTTGGCTCTCTAGGTGGTTGGTAGCGGTGTTTGTGCCTTGGCTGTTCCCTGCCCCCGCTAACCGCTGGTGCTCAACTATTAGTTTTGGTTCTGCATTTGCGTTGGATATTTGGTTAAATGATTCTTACTTCTTGGTAGTGCTTTTTCTATGTTTTACATAAATGGGGAAGGTTCTATTCTTGTATTGATTATGGTTAAAGTGTACCTAGTAAAATTTTATGTTCGAGTTTGATTGAAGTTTAATATATAATAGTTTTGGGTACTATTGTCCATCTTTTGTTGTCCGATTCTTGTGTTGGAGACGAAGGAGTTTTATTGAGACCCTTTCTTATCTTTTAAAATAAAATACTCGGCGAACCGTACGCCCTTTAGAGTATGCTTTAAGAGAAAAATAAATTTTTTTAATAAGTAAATAACATAAGCGGAAGGAAAAATTCTCTGGATGAACCATAGTCGGTTTCTTCACCCACTGTCCTGATTACTAACCATAAGAACTATAAAAGTTCTTCGGTTGTAATTCATTATCAAGGCGATTACAAAAAACTCCATATTATTGATCAAAATAAGAAAAAATAAGTACACCTTAAAACTTTTGAGCTATCAACCATTTTCTCACAACCCCGTTTTCATAATTAGGTGAAATTTTAAGTTCAATTAGAAAGCTTGATTCATATTAAGCTTAATACATATCGTATGGAGTTAAATAAACTAAATTATGGTTTAGGGGTTTATGATTTTGATTTTAGGTTTTTAGTTTTAGGGTTAAATTATTTTTAATTAAAATAAGGTGAAATTGAAATAATGTGTAAATAATAAGGTTAAATTTATTATTTTTTTCGAATTAGGATAAAATTGTTTTAATGTGAAAATGTAGAGAAAAAATGTGTTATTATACAAAATATTTTAACTTTCACGTCACCCTTTGAATGGTTGTTAAAGGGTTAGTGACCAATTTGAAACAAAACTAAAAGTTTAATGGTAACATTGAAGCAATTGAAAGTTTAGTCATAAAATTGAATAATTTACCAAAGTTTAGTTACCATTTGTGTACTTTACACAAAAAGAAAATATTGAAAAAATAATATAAAAATTATTTTTAGACTTTATTCTAAAAAGGGATAATAACACTTTTGATCCTCATGATTTCAAAAGTAATTAAAATAGTTAATGGTACATAGCAATACATATGATTAGTAGTACATTACGATACATGTCGTTTATTGTAGAATCATCCCTAAATCTTAAAGAAAAATAAATCTTTGCTCAATAAGTGTTATTGATCGAATTAAAGAAAAAAGAGAGAATTTTCAATATCCTTAGAAAATATGGAGAACAAATGCTTCACATTAGGGATTGGTTGGCTGATTTAGTGGTTGATTAGCAAGAAATTTCGAATTAGCAATGAACAGTAGCTTAGTATTCTTATTTGTTTAAATTGATTTCTTTGAAGTGTGAAACCCATATCATTTGTATATTATGAAGAGTGATAGTAAGTTTAAATTGATTTCTTTGAAGAAACCCATATCATTTTGTATATTACGAAGAGTGATAGTAAGTTTAAATTGATTTCTTTGAAGTGTAAAGCTCTTATAGAAAAAATAAATCTTTGTTTAGTATGGTTATGCTCTTCATAATCCTTCAAACTAATTTAAATTCATAATCTTCCAAAGTTTTGCAAACTGATTTCGTGCTTTTTTCCCGCATGAATTATGTTTCAATCGATTAAAATCCATATAATTTTGTATCGGGTTCCTCTATTTTACCGAGATTCCGCTAAAGTATGTTGAGATTGCACTGGATTTTTCCATTGCAGATAATGATGAAACAGAGAGAAGTTAAATCAAATGGTTGTAGGATTTCATTTAATTTTATAATAAATAGGATTAGAGATTATTTTAAAATATTAACTCATGAGGAATGAGAAAAAAGTTAGAAATATTTTATTGAGAGAAAATACAGGTGACCACGTCACATCAACTTTCGTTAATGGCAAGTGATGATAGTAGACCTGGCAAACTTGACCCGAAACCCGAATCGAAACCCGATTTTGACCCGAACATGATGATTCGAAGTTGACCCGAAACCCGAACCGAATCGAACCGAATCGAAATTTTTTGTTGAACCGAAATGGACCCGAACCGAAATAGACCCGAACCGAATAGACCCGAACCGAATGGACCCGAACCGAATGCTACCCGAACCGAAAGCTGAACCGAATATCAACCCGATTTTAACCCGATTTTAACCCGATTTTGACCCAATTTTAACCCGAATATCTATTGTTAACAATATAATAAATAATAAAATGAAGTATAGAAATTTGAGATCTTGGTGACCAATTTTATAATTTCATCATAAAATATAGCATAAAATTGAAATTGTAGACTAAATTGACAATTTGAAAGTGGAGAAATTTGAGAGTCCAATGATCAATTTTGTAATTATACCATATAAATAAATAGGGGTCAATTTTGGCTAAAAATTAAATCTTTGAAATTAAAATGAACGAAAATATCAATATATTAAATTAATAGACTAAATTATAAAGATTAGTCAATTTCAACTAAAAGTAAATTTTTAGAGACTAAATATCACTACGGGGAGGGGATTTCTATATCCGAAGTCTAAACCGTGGGAATACTTGTGACTAAATTAAATTAAACTAAAACTTAAAGTTGACTAAAATGTAACATTTTAAATGCAACATGACCTAAAAAGTAATTAATCTCTAGCTTAAAAAATTGGTGGCTTATTTCCCTCCAAAATTTTGTCTTTTCTCTTTCTATTTTTTCCAATTGTCTTTTTTTTTTCAATCTAGCTTAAAAAATTGGTGGCTTATTTCCCTCCAAAATTTTGTTTTTCCCTCTCTATTTTTACCAATTGTCTTTCTATTTTTCTTGATTTAATTGAGTTTCAATTTAGATTAATTTAATTGAGTTTCAATTTAGATTAATTTAATTGAAATTTCACATTTAGTTTTAAAATTATTTTAATTATGTCCGTAATTTATGCTTTTAGATTTTAGTTAGTTCAATTAGATCCTAAGTTTAATAAATTAATTCATTTCAGACATTACTATTATTATTATTATTATTATTATTATTATTATTATTATTATTATTATTATTATTATTATTATTATTATTATAAACTTTGATTCAATATAATTATACAAAAAAATTATATGGATACATGAAGCTTTGATTTAAATATTTAATCAAATTCAAATGCATAGATTGACAAGTTGAATCAGAATTAATCTCATACACCAATAACTCTAAACTAAACCATAAATACTAAACCTCAAACCTTTAACCCAACTCAAATCAAATTGACCAGAAATTTTAAATGTTGACCTGACCCGAAATTGACCCGATTTTAACCCGAACCGAAAGCGACCCGAACGACCCGATTTTGACCCGAACCGAAAGCGACCGATCCGATATTGACCCGACCCGAAAACAACCGATCCGATTTTGACCCGATCCAATACCCGAATCGAATCCGACTCATCACAGACCCGAATTAGACCCGAACCCGAACCGAACCGACCCGAACCGAATCTAAACCGATTCTAGATAGACCCGAAATGACCCGAACCGAAACGAACCGACCCGAACCGAATGACCCGATTGCCACCTCTAGATGATAGTGATTATATTGAAAGTAATTTAAAAGTTGAGCGATTACAATAGAAATTTTTAAAATTTGGTGTTATTATTGAAAGCTCTATAAAAGTTGACAACAGACTCGATAAAATAACATTAAATATTAATATAGACATAAATAAAAAAGATTATTATCTTATACATCGACGGTGGAAATTTTATTTCTACAAGCGTCTCAATTATAGGGTTTAAGGTTTAGAGTTTAAGGGGTTTTTGGTGTAGGGATTTAGAATTTAAGGTTCATGTTTAGAATTTATGATTTAGTGTTAGAATTTAGGGTTTAGGGTTAGGGTTTAAGGTTTAGGATGATATGGGTGGCGATTTAAGTTTAAACCTATAAACCCTAAATTTTAATTCTAGCTCCAAAATTCTATCAACAACCCCTAAATTCAAAATTACTACACTTGTACCCCTAAACTTTAAACTATAAACGGAGTCCCTAACTCCTAAAACTAAGACAGTTGTGTAAAAAAAATTTCACAAGCGCTTGTGTATAAAATAATTACCCTAATAAAAATTGATTAACTTTCCCATAAGTTTGGCGTATTCAAAATTAAATATGCTATTTAATGGTCATGGATTCCAACTGAAAATTCATAAACTTGTCATTTAAAAGATTTGGACAAATATAAAATTCAAGACTTCGGAGGATAATTTAAAAATAATTAAAAAAAGGAATTCGTTGCTGAATTCAAATTGGAAGAGAATAAAGACAAACAAAATTTCAGTTTTCGAAACTTTAAAAAAGTATATTATCCTCGAATGATATGCAAGTTCAATTAAGGTGGCTGGAAAGTCATATGCAAATTTCTTAATTTGTAACTTTGAATCAGTTAAAAAGTTTTGCAGAAATAAGCATTAGAAAATTAGGATAGTAAGTAATGCAATCAAACAACGAAACTGATATAAAAATCCGCTAAACGTGTCCACAATGCTGACTTAGGCTGCAGGGAAACATACAAAAAAAAAATGTATAAATTAAGTGGTGATATTTGACTGGAAGTGCAGGTGCTCGGTAGGTGAGGCCGGCAAAGGCGACGCCATTCCCTATGTCCTCGCCAACGTTGGAGCTTGGGAGAAGCCCCTGTATTATTATTTGACTAACGTCTAGTCCCATTATTGGTCACCACTGTTTACGACAGTCAGTCCAACTTCATACAATAATATCGCTGCCTTGAATTGAATCACAAATAAAAAAGTCTTGGATTTTGCAAATCATTCTATTTTTAATTCGAAGACGAGTAAATATTATCTAATATTTAAAATCAAAATTAAATGTGAAATAACTCATCGATCATACCAACAAATAATTGGTCTAGCGAGATGAGAAGATATGTCTCTTAAGCAAGGTTAGTGGTTTGAATCCACGTTATGAATGGAGAAAACTAGATTAGGCGAGTCGCCTCATATTAGGCCTTTGCAAAACTCGATTTGAATTAATCGGTCAATAGTTCATATACAAGTTAATAATTCAATATATTGGTGATTAGTTGGTAAATTTTTTGGTTTAATCACCGTTATCTAACCCATTGGTTGACTAATATGAATTGGGTACTGCATATGCTCATTATGGAGGCGACCCTCTCAATCTACCTTTCTCAATTCACTAGACTAAATGATTGTTAAAATTAGTATAAGTAGAAATTCAATATTTTAAATGCAAGTTAATAATTCTAATTCTAATTTTAGTTATATATACATATAGAAAATATCTAATGCACCGCGGAAACAAAAAATTTTCACAAGCACCTTTAGTTTTAGGGACCCAATTTAAAGTTTAGAGTTTTAAGTGTATGTATTTATAATTTAGGGTTTAGAAGTTAGAGCTTAGGTTTTAAGATATTATGATTAGAGATTTAAGTTTTAACCTATTTATCATAAATTTTAACCTTAAACTTTTTTTTTTGAAATATTTTTTTAACCTTAAACTTAAAACTAAGATATTTGTGAGAATATTTTATTTTCGCCAATTTGCATGAAATAATTACTCGATAAGGATTTATTTATTGCGTATGAAGGATAACTGTGTTTTTAAATTATGAAAGGGTTTTATTTTGATGCACAAGCTGTGTAAATTTTTTTTACACAATCCTTTTATAAAATTTAAAATCTAAATCACAAACCCTAGCAACCTAAACCCTAAACCCTAAACTCTAAACTCTAAATTCTAACCATAAACCTTAAATTATATACCCTACATACTAAACCCCTAAACCCTAACATAAAACCCTAAACCCTAAAATTAAAGGGCTTGTGTAAACTAAAGTTTACACAGCTTGTGCATCAAAGTATTTTCCATTATGAAATATAAATTAATTTATGGAAAATACTTTGATGCACAAGCTTGTGTAAACTTTAGTTTACACAAGCCCTTTAATTTTAGGGTTTAGGGTTTAGGGTTTTAGGTTAGGGTTTAGGGGATTAGTATGTAGGGTATATAATTTAAGGTTTATGGGTAGAATTTAGAATTTAGAGTTTAGGATTTAGGGCTTAGGTTTTAGGTTGCTAGGGTTTGTGATTTAGATTTTAAATTTTATAAAAGAAATGTGTAAAAAAAATTTACACAGCTTGTGCATCAAAATAAAACCCTTAATTTATACTGATATAGTAGTGGAATTGACTCTGACTGTTATGCTAGTGGTTAGCTCTCTCGTTTGACTTGAATTCTATCAAATTACAAGCACGTGCAATTAGAAACGTAGATCATTGAATGTGTTTCGTGGCTTTTGTCATCGTCTTCTGATGACTGTAAACATTCAATATTTTATGGGGGATAACCCAATATTGTATAAATCATGGTCACTTCTCAGCAGCATTAGCCACTGCACTTCCTCGATATCTAAGTGTTTCAACTTACAATTCCTCCCAAAGCAAAAAGGATGTTGCAAATAGCTTACACCTCATATTCATGGCTGCTGAGTGCTAGCTTGTTCCCAGCAGCTTTCTCATTCCTGGTTGCCGTGCTGGGAATTTCACTCTGGCACGTATGGACCATAAGGAAGCCAAGGAAAGCAATCGCTCCACTACCGCCGGGGCCCCGTGGGTTGCCAATACTGGGATATCTTCCTTATCTTGGAACTGATAATCTCCACCTGGTGTTTACTGATCTGGCTGCAGCTTACGGTCCGATCTACAAGCTTTGGCTTGGGAACAAATTATGCATAGTAATAAACTCGGCGTCGCTAGCCAAACAAGTGGTTCGTGACAATGACATAACGTTTTCGGAGCGGGATCCTCCTGTTTGTGCAAAGATCGTTACCTTTGGCCTCAATGATATCGTCTTCGATTCCTACAGTAGTCCTGACTGGAGAAAGAAGAGAAAAGTGCTGGTGCGTGAAATGCTTAGCCATGGTAGCATTAAAGCTTGTTATGGTCTAAGGAGAGAACAAATGATGAAAACCATAAAGAATGTTTATCAAAGTGCTGGCAAGCCTATTGATTTTGGTGAGATGGCATTTTTGACATCAATCAATGCGATGATGAGCATGCTGTGGGGTGGAAAACAGGGAGGAGAGCAGAAAGGGGCTGACGTTTGGAGCGACTTTCGAGAGCTCATAACGGAACTCATGGTCATACTGGGAAAACCAAACATTTCTGATATCTTCCCGGTGCTTGCAAGGTTTGACATACAGGGATTGGAGAGGGATATGACCAAAATCGTGGGGTCTTTCGATAAACTGTTCGACTCCATGATTGAAGAAAGAATGAGCTTTGGCAACAAATTGGACAAAGATGAAGGAAACACTGAACAAAAAGACTTCTTGCAGCTTCTTTTGGAACTCAAGCAGAAGAATGACAGTGCCTCATCGATTACAATGAATCAACTCAAGGCCCTCCTAATGGTAAGCTTGTTGATATTAGCCATATGCCATCCTTCTTTTTAATCTGCTTTCATTTTCAGGGTGCTAACAAGTGTTTTTGATCAGGATGTTGTGGTGGGCGGAACTGATACAACATCAACAATGATGGAATGGACAATGGCTGAGCTAATGCAACATCCAGAAGCAATGGAAAAGGTGAAGAAAGAAATAGCCGACGTCGTTGGTCTAGACGGCACTGTCGATGAGTCTCACTTGCCTAATTTGCGCTATCTAGATGCCGCGGTGAAGGAGACCTTCCGGTTGCACCCACCGATGCCCCTCCTTGTACCCCGTTGTCCAGGAGAAACAAGCACTGTAGGTGGCTATAGCGTACCAAAGGGCACTAGGGTCTTCTTAAACATTTGGTGTATTCAGAGGGATCCACAGCTTTGGGAAAATCCTCTGGAATTCAAACCTGAGAGGTTCTTGACTGACAAGTTCGATTATTTAGGAAACGATTCCCGGTACATGCTATATTCCTCGTTGGCTGCATTGATCCATGCTTATGACTGGAAATTGGCCCAGGGTACAGAAAACGACTTGACTGGCAGATTTGGAATTATTATGAAGAAAATGAAGCCTTTAATTGTTGTTCCTACACCTAGATCATCTAATCTCCAGCACTATATGAAGTAACTGTACTGTTGCATTTCTTTTGTACCACTGATATGCCTCTTTAGAATGATCAGATAACAATGGTATGGTATGTAATAAGTTCGGTAATAATGGTGAACAACCATGTGTTTGATACGCTATTTTATGGTTCATGACTCTCCCTCCTAATATTGTGTCTCCTAATAAGTTTGGTAATTCTTTAAAACATAACACATAAATCACAATCGCAATGCAATGCACCCAACTACAACCGCCAAGAGAAAAGTTCTTAAGAACTCCTCACTACAACCATCAATCCGAAATGAAATTCAGCCTGAAATATGAAACCACTGAACTTCCCCGAACAAATCTCAACCCATGCTGATACAATGATTAGAAAATCATAATAGTAAAAACATACTAATATTTTATCGCTGAGAGTTTTCAAATGCTAGTGGCAATCAAGATGCACTAGGCCTGCAAACGGGTAAGTCTTTTTCGAATGTTGGGGCAGCCCGAAGAATCGGATTGCTTTCGAAGAAATTGACAGGCTTGAGCTCAAAGCTCGATGTCACAACTGGCATTACTGGGAAATCTTCTTGGCATGGAATGTGATGGAACCCCAAGGTGTACCACAACACGATATCCTTATTTTCAATAGGACGATCCCTGTTTTCGAAATCAACATATTAAAGCATACAATCAATGGCAAAACATATGCATTAAAAAACTTGATTGATTTGTTGAGTTTTATACCTTTCAGACCACACAGCAAGAGTGTCATCTCCCCTGCTCTGATACACTAAAACCCCACCAGCCCATTGTTCACTCTTATTATAGAGAGTCACCCATATCTGTTCAGCAAAATAGCTCAACAAAGTAAGCAAGAAGTTTGAATCAAGACAAAGAAAAGATAAAGGTGTTACCTGGTTGTTGGTGAAGGCACTTCTTAGTTGAGGAGGATCATCATGATCAAGCAAACTAGCTGCAGTTCCTCCAGGAACAATTTTGTATCCAGTTGGATTTCCCAGCCTAGACCTTCTCGAAGGATTGATCATATGGAATTCCGATGGATCATACAATTTGAGTTTAATCCGTGCATCTTTTTCAGTCTTTGCTACTTTCCTCTGGATTTTCAAGTAACTCTTCCTAGGGGATTCCCCTGGTAAACCATGTTCTTTGACAAGTTTAACATCGACAAACGAATTATTAGCACCATCAATATCCATGTCGAGGTGAAACGTAATGAAGTGATCGTGAACTACTCCGATAACATTCTCGGAAATAAGAGGACCCGACATGACATCTTGGTTAGGCACCTGATATAAACTATTGTAAGGACTCCCTTTCACCATCAACATTCCTGAGAGTCCTACCTTAATCCTTATTAATCCATCTGTTTGAAACTCCCAATCGAAGATGTAATCATAGTTTCCCACTGTTGCAGCCATACGAGCGACCAGGGTTACTTTGGGTCTTGTCTCCCTAATCTATGAATCAGAACCAGTCATGTATTTTTTAAATGTACATCATACTTTTTAATAGTATTAGTATCATTGGAGTTACTAATTACCTGGAAATCATGGAGTTGGGTTTCTGAATGTCGCCAACCGATATCACCAGCATAACGCTCAAACAGGCAAATCATGTTGGGCTGAACATATGGCTTTCCATTAGAAGCAGCAAAAACGGCGTCCATGTAGTAAGAGTATCTTGGACAGTCATTTAGCGGCACAAGTGGAAGGGCTGACATCCCTAACCCGAATTCACCAGCATCCATAAACGACTTAAAATACCAGGACTCTTCAAGGTCCATGTAAGGTACAAAAAGTTCTGAAGAGAAACCTTTGTACATCACATTCCTTAGCTCACCATTCTCCGAGTCCCGCACCATGGCTCGTGAAATCACCAAACCAGCTCTCTCGTCAGCCTTGAGATGGAACACCCACTTCGCCCACTTAACTATATGCCCATCTTCAACTCTAAAACTTGGTCCTTTTGGTTGTTCCATGGAAATTGGGTTTAGTGGTTCCATTTCTGGTTCCTTCTCATGAGCTTTGTACCTGTAATCAGTGTTGGTACTTTTTGGAATCGGGATACCTCGTCCTGTATCCGAGAATTTCAGCACCTCCAATGTGTCTAAGTCCACCGTCATGACCAGCCCTTCAATAGGCCTCATGTAGAAATTGGGTGTGCCTTGGTTAGAGTAACACAGGACCTTTGTAACTCTTTTACCTTCTTCATTTGGCCCGAACCAACCTGCGGAAGGCGTCAGGCATATCAACTCTGACAATGAAATCCCTCGGGCTGCAATGGATTTGTTGAATTCTGCATTAGAAAACGGCACTTTAGACGCTGCCTTGATGTCCTCCACAGATAGCATTGGATAGCCTGATCTTGGGTTGATGGCATGGCTAGTAACACGTCTAGAATCCAAGTCCACAGTAAGCACATGGGATTGGCCATTTAACATAGCCAAAACATCTGCTTTTCTCGGAGGAAATGGGTCACCTTTTGTCCACCTAAGAACCTGCAACTTGTCTGGTTCATAAAGCATTAAAGAGTGAATAATAGGGAAGGTAGATGAAAAGGGTTCATAAGTTGAGAGGATGGTCCGGACGCAATTGATTTCCTGCGCAGTAAGAGGGTCTAGTGGATGGTGAGGGATCTCAGCTGCGTGGTCTATCGGTTTCTGAAGTTGGGCATCCAAAACTGAGCAAGCCTTGGAGTTGGAGAATATCCGATTCTTGAAAGTGCACAATGTACTTTGCTTTGAGTTATCAGCCGAAGATGAATTGCTAGGAGGGTACCAACAACCCGCAAAAATGAATATAACTAAGCACGAAATGAAACAAAAATGAACAAGAGATGAAGTTTTCACCATTATCACCCTTACAAGTTGAACCAGGTGATGAGATCAGAAAGAGAGGGGCAAACAAAAATGAATAAATCTAGGTTTGTTTTGTGTTTCCATGTGCTTACACTATACTAAGCCGTCCCAGCAGAGCTT
Organism: Hibiscus tridactylites; assembly: GCA_958450335.1. Classification (NCBI taxonomy): domain Eukaryota; kingdom Viridiplantae; phylum Streptophyta; class Magnoliopsida; order Malvales; family Malvaceae; genus Hibiscus; species Hibiscus tridactylites. The sequence continues at coordinate 41,741,968 of OY288280.1, forward strand.
TGTCGTTTATCATCTATGGCAGACAAAAATGTCAATTCACCCCAGTTTTGAATGGCGTTATTATATGATTTTTTTTAAAATAGTTATTTACAAAAATGACCCACAGTCAATGTTATTTAGAAAAAATAACTCAAATCGTCCACGTAAGGCGAGCTCGCATTCTGGGAAATACGCACCATGACCTCGCGTAGTACAAGTAGCGAAGTTCGTCCGACGTGGGCCGCCTTTTCATATTCTATAATTTAAAATTATTGGATAAGAGCTCGCATTTTCCAATAGGCGAGGTCCACAGGATTTTGAAGAGACACATTATGTATCGCGGTAATTACTGTAGGGACCTCGTGTTTTCCAATAGGTGAGGTCCACAGGATTTTGAAGAGGCACATTATGTATCGCATTACTTACTGTAGGGACCTCCCGCTTTACACATAACGAGGTCCATGTAATCCAGGCTGAAGTAAAAGGTGTATAGGCATGTTCGAGGCATTTTATCATGCCATTAGCCTGATAATTTTGATAATTTTGATAATTTTTAAGCTTAGAGACGTAGTATTGGTGTAACCCCCTCGTCTCGGTCTGGCCGGATGACCGGTCCGAGTGAGCCACACGGGGAAAACCGAAGCGAAACCCAAAGGATTCCCCCTCGGTTAGCAACCCTATTTTTTTTTCTTTTTATATTAATCTTGCCTAGATGAGTATTAGGTCCTATATGATTCACAACAGCGGAAGACGTTCAAAGGAAAACACATTCGAAACACAACCATGCGAAAACATGCAATTTTAAGCTTATAAGACAGGCAGTATCGATACCCTTGACAGGGGTATCGATACCCTCCTTCTAGGTCAACCCAGGAAGTCAACACGAGAAGACCGTATCGATACCCTTACCAGGGGTATCGATACCCTCTTCCTCGGTCAACCCTCCTTGGTCAACAAAATAGAACCGTATCGATACTCGGGAACACCGTATCAATACGCTCTACTCTAACTCCAATTCCCAAATTACAGTAACTTTGGAGGGTATCGATACCCTAAGGGTATCGATACCCTAGGCAAAATCTGAGGCAATTGGGTAAGAGAGTATCGATACCCTAACCAGGGGTATCGATACCCCCTGCACTGCAACTCCTCAAACTCAACTAAAACGACCCCAACACGACTCTACATGCATTTCTCGACTCACCTAAGCGTATACCAACATGCAAGCACACATAATTAAGCCATGGGTGTCATTCAAACATGGATTCAAGCTTTCATACATAGCAATTAGCATGAATCAAGGCATCCATACTTAACATTCATACAAAAAGCAATTCATGCATATATGGACATACAAGCATTTAGGGTATCATGCCTTAGCAACCAAACACGTAGACATTCATGGCATGTAAAATAAGCAATATTTATAGATCAAACAAGGCATCCAAGAATCAACCAATATCGACAACGATATACATCAAAGCTCAAACCAAAGACACCTATCCCATTGCTTAACTATTACAATCTATTACTTAAAACTCATAGATTGAGCTCACCAAAAGCAACACTTGGAGACCTTTCCTTGCCCTTGCCACCCACAAGCTATTTATCTGCATTGTCGAACAAAAGAGAGCGTAAGCATAAAAGCTTAGTGAGGGTAAGCTCATAAAACAAACCTTCGACAATGCAGGGTCCAAGCATGAGCAACCATCATGGTATTATACATGATTTTACCTTCGTTTCACATGAGCCATAAGTATAGGTGATGCATGATCATACTACCAAAATTCATGCCATGCTCAACAACTTAATAGTTCAACATACAATGATACATAACTCAAAGTATTAACCACATCATATATCGTTTCACATCGAAATTCACATTTCATATTACATTGATACACATAACAATTCATATTATCATGTATGCATAATTTCATATTGGCATAAACATACTTTCTCTTATTGGCACCTAGCTATGACTCGAATACGCGGATAACATGTTGGAACGCATTTCCAACAACAACATTACCTCGGTGGGATTCCACTCATCACCGGTCCTTGCATGTGCGGGATTCCACTCATCGCCACATGCCCTACGGATGGGATTCCACTCATCATCACGTAGAAATATATAAAAGCTTCCGGTGGAATATTACATCACCGTACTCCTCCTTGGTGCCTTAACGCCACCAAGGCCACGTACGTTTTGACTCAATTTGTGTGCACACTAATCCTAATGATCGATCATTGTACCCAAGCATACTAGTGCCAATTAATCAAATTTCACAACCTTCGATGTTCAAGAGTAATAATATGGCATCTTACATCATATTAAACTCAACATCATCATACACGATCACAATACAAACCACATGCATAGCAATGCATCAAACCATGTCTCAACAACATATATAACACATTATACATACCTAAATAATCATGAGGCATAACATCAATTAAAGAGATCATCCAATGTCTCTAACTAAAGCTTAGGATTAGGCTACCACCCTAATCCTAACTCTAGGTGAGTCTACCAATCTCAACCTAGTCCACATGCTCGAACCAATTGCTCAAAACCATTTAAAATATTTTAACCACTCACCTCTACTCCAAGCTCAATTACCAAGCAACCATGGTCTTCAATCTTTTTTTCGGATTTGCTTCCAAGGCTTCACCAACCCAAAATCAAGCTTCTAGACATCTCAACACAAGTAAAACAACCACAAATCAATTCATCAATTAATGTAGCAAACCCGGAACACTAACCAAACACCAAACTCAACATTTCAAACCATGAACAACCCCCAAAATCACCAAATCCGAGCAGCCCTTATACACAGCCCAACACTTGTGATTTCAACACATTTAGCACATTCAAATGCTTCCAAAACAGCCCCCAACTATTACCCTAACACCAACCTTCAATTTCCAACATAAACCACCCCAAAATTCCCATTTTCGTACTCAAATCTTACCCACCAGAAAATTTCATTTTCAAACACCCAAATGACTTCCAAATCATCCCAAAACACCCTCATACCATAGGTAGACCAACAACCCTTTAATTTCAACCTAAAACCCACCAAAAACTCAAGTTTTACAACCTTAAAACTAGCCTTAAGACCATACTACGAATTTTCATCCAAAATTAACCAAATTAACATATGTTGTGTATTTCATAGTGCTTAAACAAACCCCCAAAATAATTTATCAAAACAAATTGAAAAACCCCATTGAAACCCTAAATTCCCACATGAACCCTAATTCCCAAAACACCACATTTTTGAAATCTAAACCAAAGGATAGATAGAGATTGAAAAGGAGATTAAGAAAATGTAATTACCTCTTAAAACGGGGTTGAAATCATGTGGCAAAATGATGGAATTGAAGCTAGGGTTTTGAGAGGTTTTAGAGATGGGGTTTCTTTTTTTTTGAAGTTGGAAAGAAGATGAAAAGAAGATGACAACTTTTAGTTAAAGTTGTCTAGCTTTTTAAAACTTTAGGGTCAAATCGCAATATAGGTCCCTCCCCTTTTTCCAAAACTCAATTAGGCCATTATTTGAAGATGAAATGTTTTAATTAAGTTTTATTTGACTTGAACTAAAACCCGGCTAACTCCTAGCCCCAAAACACGGGTGTTACAACTCTCCCCCACTTAAGGAAATTTCGTCCTCGAAATTCATCGATCACGGAAGGCCACTGAAACATGCACCTCCACGCTTTCCTCTCTCACTACAACGTACTAACCAACTCGAAAGACTTACCACACAACACTTGCTATCTTACACTAAGATCTCAACTGATTCTTCAAGGCATGCCAATTTCAAACTCAACTCAATCTCTTCAACAAATATAGCACGGAACAGATCTGACTCACATTTCTGAATCATAGATACACGGAACACATCTCAAACCCCTTTCTAACTTTGGTGGTAACCGCAACAAATAAACAACCATACTAGCCCGATTCACAAACTCATACAATACTGCTTGAACACTTGACTCATAACTTTCTCTGACTGATCCTCTGTCTTCATCAATTAACCAAACACTATGCAGACGTCTTCAAAATTATTCTAGTTAAAATCTCGGATCCCTTTTTTTTTACTCACTTTTACTGCGAATCTCCCACGGATGTAACAACTAGAAGAAAACTGAAGCTCAGTCTTGACACGCTGGCAATTTACATACTTACTCTCATACTGAACCACATTATTCATCCACTCCTTCCGGAAGTACTCATCTTCAACCCACAATATGTCTTCATACTACTCAGACGCAATACAAATGAACCACCGTGCGCATTCGGCCAAAACAATACATCTCAAATCACTAGGTCAGTCGGTGCAACTATTCTGTCTCTAAAATGCAAAACTCTATCATCTCTGGACTGTATTCTGAAGGTCTTCTTTCCACTATGTCTTGCACGTGAGGTGCCAAGGATCTGTCTTGCAACTGTTTCTCATCAAACATTCTGACTCAAAGTAGTCTCAACTTGAAACTCGGCCACAAAACTACTATCGTTTGCTATACGGAATTCGGCAATTGCAACTCGTAACTCAACTACTAATCTAACAGCAAATACAACTCGGAACTCGGTTGCTACGTAGACTCTCTTCAGATAGTACTCAATCTTGGGATCACAGTCTTCAAGCAATTCTAACTACTCATGCTGTTCAAGTTTCAACCTTCCTAAGTCGTCTAACAATTCAAGTTCTGATAATATGTACGTACACATTGTGCATTTTTTTTATACAAGCTTTGTCTCTAAGTCTTCGAAGCAAACACAACTGTAATTAACTTTATGTCTCATTTCGAATAACTCTTCTCACGGTCTTCCAACTATCTTGATGAACAAGCCACAATCTTCTGTCTTGCATAAGCACACAACCTAACTCTACATGTAATGCATCACTGTGGTTCACAACTCTTTCTCTGATATAAGTTGATTCAAGGTCGAAGCTCTCTTCAAAGTTTCTTTCAGTTTCTCAAGGGCTCATTGTCTCGCATCTAACCATACAACTGAACATTCTTCTGTAGCAATCTATCAATGGAGCAACTATCTTCAAACACTATTTACAATTCTCGGAAAGTAACAATGCTAGACCTAGGAACTATAGATACCTGTCACAGTCTTCAATTTCTCTCAACTCATGTCTTCCTTCGCCTACTTGGGATTTACTCTAATACACTCGGATGATCTGCACGTTCTAGGAGAACATCTTCATTAACTCAAAGTTCATGTTGCACAACTTGGTATACAGCTGATTTTCTAATAGGATCTACAATACTAACTCTAAAGCCTGCCATGGTCTTCTTCGGTACTTGAACACGCTCATGTGTCAACTATGAGAACTACTATAACTGATCAAGGAACTCAGAAGTTATTCTGCTCAACATCTCTATGAAGGTAACTAATACACTAGCTAAACAAGACGGCATAACTCAGGGCTCAAGGTGATCACATCTTGCCCCTAAAGTTGTCTTCAGTACTTCAACTTTTCTCACCTTCAACTGGTAGTAAACGGATTTCAAATTAATCTTCAAATAGACTGAAGCACACACTAACTGATCAACAAATCACTGACACTTGTTTCGACTGTATGTAAACTGAACACATTCTCGTACTGTCACTCTTTCCTCTTCACAAATTACACTGTAGAACTCGGAGATGATGCACTAGGCCTAATGAATCTAAGGTCTAACAAGTCTCGAAGCTAATTCTTCAACATTCTCAATTCTGTCGGAAACCATAAGATACAGAGCAAACTAAAACACGAGCAAACTCGGAGACGACATCAATAATAAACTCTTCTTCGCTGTTAGGAGACAAACTGGGCGTTTCTTCTAAACACTTCTAGGAAGAATCACAAACTATTTTAACATTCTGCGGTCTAATCTTCGTTCAGAAATCAAATTCATCACAATTACTCAGCAAGTCCGTCAACTAAACTCAATCAACCTTTGATCTCTAAAACTGGATCAACATTCAATAAGAAGCTCACATCCTCACCTACCACTACAGTCACACAAAAATCTGCAATTTCAAGGCAACTCTCTCTTTGTCTCAAGGTATACACTAACTCTGTGCTCTTCAAGCCGAACCTTGTCAAAAGGTACATCAAAACCGTAGAAAGACAATCACTTCACATCTACTAGAAACTAGTAACTCTGAACATGTACACAACTGATAGTCTTCGGTCCTCTTGTTTTCAGACTGGTTCTTCAACAAAATCTGACTCTTCTAAGCTGTTCTTAGAGCATCTCGTAACTTCAAGACTCAATTTTGATCGCACACAAATAGTCTTGCTGGACTTGTTCTACCCCTACCAAACAATCCCGAAGTCAAAACTCAAGGCTTCCTTCTCGGCTCAACTATATCGGAAGTGACTTCATCTCTTTCGCTTGCTAGAAAACAACTCAACGTACACTGACCCAATCACACAAACTAGCTCCCACTCACGGATACTGACCGGCTGTCTTGCATTCAAATCATAAGCCGAACCCCAACGGTCACCAACTAACACTTCTGAATTTCAGATTACTCACACGAGACCCCTACCTTGATCTCGCTAAAAGAACCAAGGTACTCGCACCTACCTCTAACACCTCACCGGGCATATTCAAACTTGCAGGCTTGCTAACAATGTACAGAAATGCGGATTCAGAGTCAACTAGAGGAAACAACTTATCACTGTACCAAGGGCTTATCTGTTAGAACATCGACACCACTCTAACTCCCACTCATAGGCCTTCACTCCTTCTTACCAACTAATGCCAGAGTTGATCACATCGTCCCTCATCCACAGAAATCAACCCACATACACACTGTCTCAAACAGACAAATTGTACCTCAATTCCGGTACAATCATACCTCTCTAACTAAGGTGGTGGACTCCCTAACGGCGTCCACCCTTTCAGAAACTACAACTTCTACTTACCAAAAAGCAATTAAATAAATAACAACATCAACAGTAAAACATACAAGATTGGGTTAGCAAGGCAAGGCTTCCAAGTGGCTCAAGTATGATTCCCTCACTTAAAAATCACTTTTTCAATGTAATAGTAGCAATGGGACTCTACTAAACATGCTTCAAGCAAATCAACATACATACATGCTCAACCAAGCATATAACAGGGCTTACTTGCTAAACAAGCAAACATAAGCTACTATCAAACAACATGCATTCTCAATCAATCAATCATTCATCACCACATACACGGATAACAAACAACATGCTTTTAAACAAGCAATCAACGTATTTGTCATACAAGCAGTCATACTTACAGAGCAAGCAAACACCGTGCATATCAATCATAAAACACAACTTATCTCACTTACCTGCCCAAGGTCTCGGAAACCTTAGGCTCTGATACCAACAAATGTAACCCCCTCGTCCCGGTCTGGCCGGATGACCGGTCCGAGTGAGCCACACGGGGAAAACCGAAGCGAAACCCAAAGGATTCCCCCTCGGTTAGCAACCCTATTTTTTTTCTTTTTATATTAATCTTGCCTAGATGAGTATTAGGTCCTATATGATTCACAACAGCGGAAGACGTTCAAAGGAAAACACATTCGAAACACAACCATGCGAAAACATGCAATTTTAAGCTTATAAGACAGGCAGTATCGATACCCTTGACAGGGGTATCGATACCCTCCTTCTAGGTCAACCCAGAAAGTCAACACGAGAAGACCGTATCGATACCCTTACCAGGGGTATCGATACCCTCTTCCTCGGTCAACCCTCCTTGGTCAACAAAATAGAACCGTATCGATACTCGGGAACACCGTATCGATACGCTCTACTCTAACTCCAATTCCCAAATTACAGTAACTTTGGAGGGTATCGATACCCTAAGGGTATCGATACCCTAGGCAAAATCTGAGGCAATTGGGTAAGAGAGTATCGATACCCTAACCAGGGGTATCGATACCCCCTGCACTGCAACTCCTCAAACTCAACTAAAACGACCCCAACACGACTCTACATGCATTTCTCGACTCACCTAAGCGTATACCAACATGCAAGCACACATAATTAAGCCATGGGTGTCATTCAAACATGGATTCAAGCTTTCATACATAGCAATTAGCATGAATCAAGGCATCCATACTTAACATTCATACAAAAAGCAATTCATGCATATATGGACATACAAGCATTTAGGGTAACATGCCTTAGCAACCAAACACGTAGACATTCATGGCATGTAAAATAAGCAATATTTATAGATCAAACAAGGCATCCAAGAATCAACCAATATCGACAACGATATACATCAAAGCTCAAACCAAAGACACCTATCCCATTGCTTAACTATTACAATCTATTACTTAAAACTCATAGATTGAGCTCACCAAAAGCAACACTTGGAGACCTTTCCTTGCCCTTGCCACCCACAAGCTATTTATCTGCATTGTCGAACAAAAGAGAGCGTAAGCATAAAAGCTTAGTGAGGGTAAGCTCATAAAACAAACCTTCGACAATGCAGGGTCCAAGCATGAGCAACCATCATGGTATTATACATGATTTTACCTTCGTTTCACATGAGCCATAAGTATAGGTGATGCATGATCATACTACCAAAATTCATGCCATGCTCAACAACTTAATAGTTCAACATACAATGATACATAACTCAAAGTATTAACCACATCATATATCGTTTCACATCGAAATTCACATTTCATATTACATTGATACACATAACAATTCATATTATCATGTATGCATAATTTCATATTGGCATAAACATACTTTCTCTTATTGGCACCTAGCTATGACTCGAATACGCGGATAACATGTTGGAACACATTTCCAACAACAACATTACCTCGGTGGGATTCCACTCATCACCGGTCCTTGCATGTGCGGGATTCCACTCATCGCCACATGCCCTACGGATGGGATTCCACTCATCATCACGTAGAAATATATAAAAGCTTCCGGTGGAATATTACATCACCGTACTCCTCCTTGGTGCCTTAACGCCACCAAGGCCACGTACGTTTTGACTCAATTTGTGTGCACACTAATCCTAATGATCGATCATTGTACCCAAGCATACTAGTGCCAATTAATCAAATTTCACAACCTTCGATGTTCAAGAGTAATAATATGGCATCTTACATCATATTAAACTCAACATCATCATACACGATCACAATACAAACCACATGCATAGCAATGCATCAAACCATGTCTCAACAACATATATAACACATTATACATACCTAAATAATCATGAGGCATAACATCAATTAAAGAGATCATCCAATGTCTCTAACTAAAGCTTAGGATTAGGCTACCACCCTAATCCTAACTCTAGGTGAGTCTACCAATCTCAACCTAGTCCACATGCTCGAACCAATTGCTCAAAACCATTTAAAATATTTTAACCACTCACCTCTACTCCAAGCTCAATTACCAAGCAACCATGGTCTTCAATCTTTTTTTCGGATTTGCTCCCAAGGCTTCACCAACCCAAAATCAAGCTTCTAGACATCTCAACACAAGTAAAACAACCACAAATCAATTCATCAATTAATGTAGCAAACCCGGAACACTAACCAAACACCAAACTCAACATTTCAAACCATGAACAACCCCCAAAATCACCAAATCCGAGCAGCCCTTATACACAGCCCAACACTTGTGATTTCAACACATTTAGCACATTCAAATGCTTCCAAAACAGCCCCCAACTATTACCCTAACACCAACCTTCAATTTCCAACATAAACCACCCCAAAATTCCCATTTTCGTACTCAAATCTTACCCAGCAGAAAATTTCATTTTCAAACACCCAAATGACTTCCAAATCATCCCAAAACACCCTCATACCATAGGTAGACCAACAACCCTTTAATTTCAACCTAAAACCCACCAAAAACTCAAGTTTTACAACCTTAAAACTAGCCTTAAGACCATACTACGAATTTTCATCCAAAATTAACCAAATTAACATATGTTGTGTATTTCATAGTGCTTAAACAAACCCCCAAAATAATTTATCAAAACAAATTGAAAAACCCCATTGAAACCCCAAATTCCCACATGAACCCTAATTCCCAAAACACCACAGTTTTGAAATCTAAACCAAAGGATAGATAGAGATTGAAAAGGAGATTAAGAAAATGTAATTACCTCTTAAAACGAGGTTGAAATCATGTGGCAAAATGATGGAATTGAAGCTAGGGTTTTGAGAGGTTTTAGAGATGGGGTTTCTTTTTTTTTTTTTTGAAGTTGGAAAGAAGATGAAAAGAAGATGACAACTTTTAGTTAAAGTTGTCTAGCTTTTTAAAACTTTAGGGTCAAATCGCAATATAGGTCCCTCCCCTTTTTCCAAAACTCAATTAGGCCATTATTTGAAGATGAAATGTTTTAATTAAGTTTTATTTGACTCGAACTAAAACCCGGCTAACTCCTAGCCCCAAAACACGGGTGTTACAATTGGAATTTATCTTCCATTTGAAACTGATATTGACACGTATGAGACATTGCACACTATATAAAAAGCGCATTGAAAATGGTTCGAACACTAGTTTTTGTCCAAGAATAAAAAATTGAAATGACTTGATAGGCATGTTGGAGGTGTTTTTAGGGTTATTATTAGAAGGCTAAAGGGGTACTTTTGCCCTTAAGTTCGACCCAAAAATGCAATTTCGCCCATCGTCGAAAAGTGCACTCAATGTGGCTCTCCAGTCTATGAAATCGATCAAATTGACCCTTTAACCGACGTTGACTATTACGGTGATGACGTGGCAGTTAACGGTGATGACGTGACAGTCCATGATGCTGACGTGGTGGTCAACGATGTTGTCGTGGCAGTACACGTGAGATGATGACGTGGCAGGAGGGGCTGAATTGATTATTTTAACCGAATTCAAGGGCATAATTGATTTTCTTCCTAGTTTAAGGGCATAATTAAAAGTTTGATAACTTATTTAATCTTTAAGTTAAAAAAATAAAAAACTATTAATATTTAAATAATATTTAAATATTCATAAAATATTTAAAAAATAAAAACACCATAATGAATTAAATATAAGTAAAAACATTAAAGTTATAAATATAAAAAATTAAAAAATATTTATAAACCATTAGAGAATCTTTCGATTGTTTCTCGTTATGCTACGCGTACTAATGTTCCTTGAATATATTTTCAATTGAGACATCCTTGTATTAAAGTATTAATAAAGCCAAAATTCTCTTTCATTTTTGTACATCAAATATTAATGAACATCAATTTGATGTAAAAAAGCGGGAAAAAATTGAATTCTATTGTTACTCTAGTACAATGTTGATTCTACTAAAAAAAATCTAACGAATAGTAATACTCAAAATGACGAAGTCGAATTTTTTTCGATAAAAGTGTTTAATTTTTTAAATAATTTATTAAAAAAATATTAAGTTTTTAGATTAAATTTTATCTTTTTTAATTTATAATATATTTTAATTTTTTATATAATTTTTATTTTCAGTAACTTTTAGAATATTTTATTTATTTATATTAACTTTATGAATTTTTATAAAATAAATTGAAGAATATTTTGATCTTCTATAACAGTCTTCACTTTGATTTTTTTAAATTATTCTCACTTAATAAATTTATTTATCTAGTTTTAATATTTGAATAATTTCATAAATTCTTATTTTTCAACTTAAATATTAAATAAATTATCGAACTTTTAATTAAAATGAATTATGCTCCTAAACTCAGGAAAAAAATCAATTATGCCCTCGAATTCAGTTAAAATAATCAATTCAGCCCCTCCTGCCACGTCAACATCCCACGTGTACTGCCACGTCAGCATCGTTGACCGTCACGTCAGCATCATGGATTGCCACGTCATCACCGTTAACTGCCACGTCAGCACCGTAACGGTCAACGTCGGTCAAAGGGTCAATTTGATCGATTTCATGAACTGGAGAGCCACATTGAGTGCACTTTTTGACGAGGGGCGAAATTGCATTTTTGGGTCGAACTCAGGGGCAAAAGTACCCCTTTAGCCTAATTAGAATAATCTTCGTAATATTTTATGTTAGAGGCCTAGTATTAGAACTTATCTTTCATTTGAGATTGATATTGGCACATAACAAACATTTTAAATGATATAAAATGGCCTTGAAAATGGTTCCAAAGCTTGATTTTGGGCATGAATAAAAAGATAAAATATCTTGAGAATCATGTTTGATGGGTTTATCTGTGAAGTCGTCGTATTCGCGTAATCCTCGAGAATCATGTAATATTTATTAATTAAGAAAGCGAAAAAAGTAACATCGCTCGCTGTAGAAAGCGAGGTCATTTTGAACGTTTTAATTAATTTCTTAATTATTTTGATGATTATGCCAAAATTAAGAATAAGTTGGCAAATTTGTTCATATTTTCCTTTAATAGTACCTCGCGCTCTGCATATAGCGAGGTCCATTAAGCCTATAATAGAGGACGACAGTCTCCGAATATTCTCGCAACTCATCTTCGTTCTTCTTCTTCTTCTTAGTCTATTATTTAGTATTATTTAAAAATAATTCGATCGATATAATATGTCGAGACGAGAAACTATTACAGCTTTGGTATACTATGATGGGCAGATAGTCGATGATGCATCTCTCGACGTTGTATTCCAGTCCTCAAGTATTGTATTGCTTCCGCTGCCAAGGAAATTATCGTATAAGAAGTTGACAAAGGAAGAGAAGAAACATGTTCCACATGGTCGTGGGAAAAAGTTGGAACCATTGAAGTTTCGACCATCGATGTCGTTAGAACCATTAACGTATTCATTATACCACGTTGTGGACAACACATATGTGGAATTGATGGTGGAATCTCACCTACAGTTTTCTTTAGGCGGGGCCCTTGAGCTTGAGCTATATGCAATGTTTTCTGATGATGTTATCAGAGTCCCAAATAATATGTAAATTATATTTTTATTTTTGTATCTTAAAAACAATTGTACCCCTAAACATGCAGACAAAATAAATTACATAGGAATTGATTTAGAATAGATGTGTGATAGTTTGTTCGAGTGGTATAGCTGTCGAGAGATGTGTCGTTGATGTAGACAAATGGCGCCATAGTTTGTCTTAGTTGTTGGAGCCCTAGAACTTTGTGGTTTTCGTGAGTACGCGACAATCATCATCATCCATGATACATATGTCATTAACAATGTTACATGCGGTGGACTTTCTGTAGCCTTCATGATGAAGGCGTACGAAGAAGCTACCGACAACCTCAAACAAAAGGTCAAGACTGATTCCAGCACTTCAAAAGGACCACTCATTACCTGATATTGCGCTTTGTCGTAGATCTTAAACCAAAACAAGGAGGATGCATATTGCCAAATATTATTAACTGACCAAAATAATGTAGTCACCGTATAAATGCAACTACTTATACCAACAGATCGCAATATCAGGGAAATTAATTTGTAAAACAAATTTTCTGATACGTGATATGTTTCCACTAGTAGCAACAGTTGTATCTTCTCTTCAAATCTGACACATATTTGAATGGAGAGATAGCAAATGTTGACGGGTTTGTTTGTCCTCGTTTCTACCTTATATAGGCAAACATTCGCGCTCTCCGAAACACGAGGTATTCAATCACGTTTTAAATGAACATCACGCTCTACAGAATGCGAGGTCTGCAGAGATTCATGACGTGACAAAACAAGTACATAGTATCATGTCAATGGACCTCGCTATATACAGAGCGTGAGGTTCATTTTTTATATTATGATTGAAATCTTAAAGTGTATATGTAATCTTTAGATGTTAAGCAAATGCAATTATAACTTATCAGTAATTCTAATTAGTAGGTGTAAGAAGCCCGTGAAAATGGTTTTGAAGCTTTTTTAGGGTAAGAATAACAATGTAAGTTTATTACATTTCAAACAAATACATAAAATGAAGAAAATAGATTATGATAGTTAGGCCACTGATCTCGGTCAAAGATGACATCTTGTACATAACCAGGGCGAGGTAAGCGACGTTCTAACTGGTCACTTGTACCCCTAAACATGATTTAGACAAATGGTGTCATAGTCAATTAATTGATATGAGGGCCTTAGCGATTATTCAGTTCCTCAACTTGTCTTGGTACCCACTTTGCATCGTGATTTGAGGAAAAGTTCGCATCCGCAATCCTCACCCTGGCCAAAGAGGGCATTTTGTACATCACTCCCCTAAACATGTACCGATGTTAAGGTCTCACCATAGTCGTCTAATCCAACCCCTACAATGCAAATGTCCTCTTTCGGACCCAACTTGTGAGGCTGATATTGACACATACGAGACATTGTAACTGGTCAATTGTACCCCTAAACATGCTTGCTTTGATGAAGTGGACAATCGAGTATTTTGAGGTTCCTCTGAAGGTTGCAACTATTACCCACTTTCATCATCATCTGCAATGATAGGGGCTTTGAGTACGGTTACATGTTGTGGTCTTCACCTAGTCGGTATTCTATGAAGACCACGCTTTCCCTGATATTGTGATCTATCGTTCATCTTAAACAATAACACAAAACACCCGTCTCACGAAAGTTGTCAACCCATGAATAGTAGATACATTTGAAACTTACGTCGTATGTTCTCATTACTAGTAGTAACTCAATTTTTTCTTCGGATATGATGACAAGCAATTTCTGGTGGGCATCCGTTTTATATAGGCCAGAACTCGCACTATACAAACTGTGCGTTCCATAGAGATTCCTAACAAAGATTCGTGACGGAGATTCCTGATGTGGCAGTCCGTAGATCTGACATGTCATTGGACCTCGCGTTTTGCACATAGTGAGGTCCTTTAATTAATTTTGTTTTTTTTTTGTTTTTTGTCCGCATAAATTTATTATATAGTATTTATATAAAAGTAACAAGATCTACATGATATAATATAGTTTTTTTGGATAAATGATAACAAAGTAGTTTTACATAAATAAAAAATTACATATCCATCCTAATGACGCATATGTCCACCCGTACCGCACCGCGGTGGACGACCATCCCTATGCGGATTCCTTCGACCAATGGCACCACCACCATCATCATCTTCATCGTCATCCCCAAATGAAATATAAGTCCCACCACTCACATTGTGGCCGATGAAGAATAGGCTATGCGGCGGTGTCTGATCCACATTACCATATCCGAACTGTGTCGAGACTAGAGGAACAAATGCAAAGAGTATTGTCGAATAGTATACTGGGGAAACCACCACCATAAGCAGACGAAACACATCCGTGAAAAAAACCTTCCGACGGACTCCCCTTTTGCTGAAACAATAAACTACTACTCGTGGGGTGAAATGCCGTGAAAGGCGACTGCTAGAATGTAGGTGCTAGCACAAGTGTCTCTGGCTGGGCGGCTGATTGGGCAGGTGCCTATGTTGTTCCTGATGGTGATGCCCCAAGAGCGTGTGTTCTTTTTCTCTTGCCACCTTCCCCCGTACAGATACCACGTTGCGTTAGAGGATGCTGCGTCGGGGAACGATTTTGGGGAGACACTTATATTTCTCGTTCTCGCTCCTCCGGGGTTAATAGATGTAACTTCCCATTTTGATGGTACCACATAATATACTAATAGGTAATGTTGTAGTCCCCAATAGGTTCCAAAAATCGGGTCCACCTATGGAAACGACTTATCCATTGTTGCATCCAGTTCGTGTGATGATGGCCCCAATGGACTTCTATGTTGCCTTGTCACGTTAATCTGTGCAATGCGTCTAAATTGGGTGGCACATCCAGAATCCATTGAACATAGTTGAATTGTCGCAGAACGAGGTCGGTAGGATGCCACTTAACTATCTCGTAGTGTATGAGCGGAACCATCAGAATCTAAACGCCCTCACTCGGCATTATTTCAGGCGGAACACATGCCCAAATATCAAGATCCGCGTACAGTGTCCACAGGAACTACAAAAAATATGTAAAATTAGTTAGCTAAACTCGAACCTCATAAAAAATTAAATTAAAAAATTCGATTAAAAAATTTTGATTTAACAAAATTTTGTTAGCTAAATTTCGAACCTCAATTTTTACCTCATCTATTTTATCAATCAACAATCGATAATCCTGCTGGGTGGTCGGTAGTCCCACGTGTGTTAATTGACCCAACCACATATAATTAAAAAAACAATTCTAAGTATTCTAATATTTAAAAAATAATAATAAAATCAATATTTATTAGTGTGAAACTAAAATTGATTTTGATATAACACTTAGACTTATGGACTAAATTGCAAAACAATAAATTTTTAAGTACTTTTCAAAGTCTATCTTTTTGACAAGTGTTTTTGAACCAAACTATAATTCAAGACAAATCTTTCTTAAATATTCAAAATCTACTAAGTCTTTCTATGTATTTTCAAGCTCAACTTCAGCAAAACGCTAGGCGAATCGATACCCTTAGGCGTATCGATACCGTTTTTCATCACTAGAATCTTAATAGACCATAGCATACCGATATGGTATTATCCCGTATCGATACGATATTCATTTGGGCAAGATTTTAAGCTATACCGTATCGATACACATTGTACTCGTATCGATACGATTTGCTTATCTTTGCAAAATCTTTGCATTTAATTTTTGACCGTTGGCTTGTCAGTGTGTTGGTATTCCGAAATTTAAATGGCCATTACACCGTACCGATACGCTATGTATGCGTACCGATACACGTTTTATCAAAACCAAAATTAGGATTCTAGAGAGCAAATTCTGTATCGATACGCCATTTCATATCGATATGCCCCTTAAAATCGTACTGATACGCCCTTAAGCATATTGATACACGTAGTTTTTCAGTCACAACCGCTCTTTCTTGTTTGAGACAGGTACCGATATGCCCCTAGTCGTACCGATACGGTAGGTAGCTGAGCAATATTTATTGCGAGAAATTGTAGCCCAACGGCTCTATTGATGTTCCCAACTACCCAAACGGCTAGAATTCAATACAAGGGTATAAAAACAAGTCTCAAATGCACAAGCAAAGGCTATTGAACATACAAGCAACATCAAAGCACTCAAATCCAAACTTTGTACCTTGAGAGTCAAATTCTTGTACCCAACTCTTGTATCTTCATTGTAATCTTTTATTGTGAGTTTGGGGAGTGTAAAATTGTAATTGGGTAAAAAATTATCATTTGAGAGGAACTTTTAGAGCTTACCAAATACTTCTCTTTGTAAAAGTGAGTGGATTAAGCTTTGGGTAGAAAGCTTAATCATATTGTAAGGTTTCCTCCTCATCCAAGAAAAGAGGAAGAATTCAAGTAGTGAATTGGTTGAAAATCCTTAGTGGGAGCTAAGGTAGTGGATGTAGAGTTCATTTGTAGAACTTGAACCACTCTAATTGCCTTGTGTCACATTTTAATTTTTCCAAATTTTCACCCACCAATTTTTTTATCGCCTATTCACCCCCTCTTGGCCATTTGCAATTGTGTGATAAACTTAACAATTGGTATCAGAGATACACTCATTGGAAGGATTACAACCCTCTTGAGTCGATTCTAGGAGAGTTTGATCAACAACAAGTCAAGCAATGACATCCACCTCCACTTCCAACCTCTACGAGTCTCAATCTACCACCAAGCCACCATTCTTCAATGGGGATAACTACCCATATTGGAAGAATAGGATGGGGATTTTCATCAAGTCTGCCGACTACATGGTGTGGGATGTGGTTGAAGAATGACACGTCATCGTTTAACCGGTCAAAAATAAATAAATATTTAACCTCTTTCAACAGTTAATAAAATAAAGAAATTAAGTAGTATAAGGAAAGAGGGTCGATCCGCAGGGAGATTAGTCGAAATTCTTGACTTGAATTTTGTCAGATTTGAATTCCCAGGAATATCTGTAAAAAAAACAAGAAAATAAAAAGGGGGGGTGATCTAATATTGAGTGAAATAATAAAATAAAATGCAAGAACTAAAGAAAATAATAGGAAAAACCAAATATGCAAATTAGCCTCGAGCTAGCCTTGTCAATTCCTTCGATCATTGAAATAGATTTTTACTCCGGGGATCATGTCGGTTACAGTCTGCGAGGCCCAACCCGTCGCAACTTGCTTCTCTCTCGAGTAACCAATCCTCCCAAGACTATCTTCGAAGGTTGATTCTTAAACAAATTAACCACGTCTATCGCCGTTAAAGTATTTAGTTTTGAAAGCAAAAAAAGCCCGACTCAGAAATTGTCTTAAAAAGAATCGCTTCTGATTTTATCTTTCCTTAGCGGACCGCCCCTAAGAGTGTTCACAGGAAGTCGAAATTTCCACAGGCCGATCCTTCCTCCCAACTATGTCTTTAAACAATTCCAGACCAACGAGCTCTTTTTGATTTGAAAAACGATTAAAAACTTTAGTAAGACTGATTGCCAAACTATCTAAACAGAAAGATAAAAATGTATTCCCGAAGGAATTTAGGCAATGTTCAATTCTCCCGATTAGAATTGATTTGGCTAGCTCTTGGCTCAAGAAA
Source organism: Hibiscus tridactylites (assembly GCA_958450335.1). Classification (NCBI taxonomy): domain Eukaryota; kingdom Viridiplantae; phylum Streptophyta; class Magnoliopsida; order Malvales; family Malvaceae; genus Hibiscus; species Hibiscus tridactylites. The sequence goes on from OY288280.1 coordinate 41,760,431, forward strand.
TTTAGCTAAGCATGATATTGATTATCATACTTAACTTGATTTTAGAAAAGTAATTAAATAGCATAAAATAAATGAAACAAGAAAAATAAAGGAAAAGAACTTAGATTAAAACTGAAAATGTTTACAAAGATACAAATACTCAAAGCTAGAAGATGATCTTAAGCCTTCACCAAAGGTTGGTATTTATAGGCTTAGATTACAAGGATAAGAGATAGGAAAATTTAAAATAATAAAGCAAAGATAAAACAATTCAAATGTTTTGAAATTTAAATGTAGGAAATCTAAACACATAAGCTGATAAGATCTCTCAGAATGTTCCAGAAGCTTCTAGAAGTCGCCACACAACTGCCACGTCAGACGCGTCGTGCCCAGTGTCGTGCCCACGATGCCAGTCATGACCAGAATAATAAAAAGACTGCAGAAATGCTCTCTTTTGCTGCTGTTTTCCAGAATTAGGTCCCTTGCATAAAATATAGCAGAATGAAATGGATTAGGTAGCAAGAAATTCTAAAAACTTGGAAAACAGCAATTAAAAAGTGTCACATTTGAGAGCTTATCAAATTCCCCCTCACTTGTCTCATACTTGTCCTCAAGTATGTCCGAAAAAGATATTAACCCAAGAATGCATTTCTCAAGCCATCACAAGCATCAAACATAATCATAAGAGTTCTAGCGCAAAATGAGTATCATGAAAGAAACATAATCAAACCAAATGGATGCAAGCAAAGAATAGCCCTTATCTCTTCCAATTACCTATCAAGCATTAATCAAATCCTAACCTAGTCTTAATCCTCACCAAGATACACTCAAGAGCACTCAAAGTGTTTATAGGTAAAAGTGAAGCGAGAACACTCTAAGTCATACATGAACAAAAGTTTCCATAGGCTTGTAACAAGTTCAATTCTCCACTACTTTATTAGAATCGAGGTGCAAAAATCATTAGGTCTTTTATTCAAGGTGTAATGTGGGTTTAGAAAAGGGTAAAAAAGATGGAAAGAAAAAAAAAAAGAAAGATAATCAATGCAAGAAGTTTCAAGCAATAAACAGTGAAGACAAAAGAGGAGCTAAAATGGGCAAGCAAACACATATTTTCCTTCCCTTTTTTTCTTTTCGAAACTGTTTTTTTTCGAAGCAATTGCTTCCTTTTATTCTATTTTTCCTTTTTTCATTTTTTTCCTGGAAAAAGTGTGCCCTTATTTGAATTGCAGCCCCTTATTTGTCTAGTGATGTAGTTTCTAGCATTTGATCAATCAAAAAGTTTGGTTAGAACAAGCCAAGAAAAATGGGATATAAGGCTTCAAGAGGGTTCACTAAGCGATGAGAAAAAGGTAAGTTTTTTTTATATGAAAAAGAGAAAATGGCTAAATCCTAATGCCTAAATCATCTTAAAGCACCTTATTCTAGTGTAGTCTCAAATCGCATACAAGCCACAAGTTCTAGATTCCTAAATTCAAGATGACACTCTCAAGCAAGGAAAAACGAGCATAAAGTATAGGATGCATGCTCAAGGCTCATAGTCTCACAAATTTAGGCTAAGTTTGATTAAGCTAGGCGAGAAATCCAATTAATACAATCAAGAGAAATTAAAAGAGATGTCAAACTGCAGATTACCCATATCCTTTGATTATAAAAAATGCTATAATTCAATCATACCTAAGCACAAGAACATGTACAACATGATGGACATCAAGTAATGGCAAGAACAAAAAAATCATCTCAAGGTTTAATCAAAATCAAAACATATTATCAAACAAGCAGACAAGTGGTAATTTACTCTCCCTCTCACTTAAATGAATTGTCCCAATTCAAAATAAAAATAAAGAAAATGAGGAACAAATAAGGGTAAAAAAAATACTCCCTGTGAGTGATGAAATTGAATCCACCGTTGGCATAGAGTGGAAAGACGGTGATGGTGATCGTGGGGGAGGTGGACGGCGATTGGAGCTTGGTCTGACGGTGCTATTGAAGAGACGCGAACGGCGGCTAACGGTTGGGGAAGGAGGTGGAGGAGTGGTGGAAGCCGTAGGGATGGTATTCTCGTTCGGGGGCTGGGGGCTTACCGTCGTCGACCACCGCGGCGTGGAAGAGGTGTGGGACATGGTGAATTGCGGCTGAGTGAGTTTGCGGCTGGGTGTGTTGTGTTTTTAGGGATTTGGTGGTTTTCGGGAAGAAAGAAAGAAAGGAAGGGGGAAAGGGAAAAAATGGACGGGTGCTAAGGGGAAAGGGCTTGGGCTATCGTGCACCGTTTATTGAGTGTGCTAAAATGCACGCATTAATGAAACGGTGCACTTTAGCTGAGGTTATGCTTTCCATTACTGTTTGTGAAAAGAATCATGTAGAGGGAAAAGAAAATTATTAAGGCAATTAAAAAAATAAAAAAATGAAAAATGAAACATAAATTAAATTATTAAAAAGGAAGTAAAAATTAACGAAAAATAAACCAATGGGTTGCCTCCCTTTTAGCGCTTTGTTTAACGTCGTTTAGCTCGACGACCTTTGCTAAATTTTTGGTTCTTCAAAAGAAAGGTCTTCAAATAAACGATGATGTCCATCCCTTGTCGTTTTAACGCCTTCCTTCATCTTTTTATTTGTGCGCAAAACAATGACTAAGCTTCTACCTCCTCCCCGATGCGGCAACTTACTCAAGATGATGATTGGCAAAGTTTGGCTGTCGCCTAAAAATATATAATTGAATTGATCTAACTTCGGCTTTGGTTCCTGCAAAATTGAGGGAAACTGTTTAGATCGTGATGGAATTAATCGAAAATCAGAAATGGAAGAAAGAGTTGAAATGATTTCGCCTATATTTTCATCGTCGAGATCCGCGAATTCCCTACAAAAGTCATAACACAAATCAGTTTCGATCAAATCATCGGCTAACGGATCTATAATATCAATGAAATTTAAACTTGCGACCGAATCAGGATACTTCATAGCTTTATACATATCAAATTTAACTACTTCCCCATCAAATTCCATAGTTAAGATGCTGTCGCGGACATCAATCTTTGTATGCGCGGTTGATAGGAAAGGTCGACCAAGCAAGATTTCGGATCCGTTATTGCTGCGATCATTTTCCATGTCAATAATATAAAAATCAGCAGGGAAAATAAGATTTTTTACCAGTACCAACACGTTTTCTAGTACTCCCTCGGGGTAGATGACTGATCGATCGGCTAATTGAACCGTCACTCGCGTTTCTTTCAATGGTTCAGTTGAAATTTTATTGTAAACGCTTAACGACATGACGTTGATAGATGCGCCTAAATCGCACATCGCTCTTTTTATCCCAACATTCCCAATTTTACAAGGAATCACAAACATACCTTGGTCCTTGTACTTTGGCGGCAACGGCTTTTGAAAGATGGCCGAAATGTTTTCACCAAGGTTAACTTTTTCATTTCCGGATAGTCACCTTCGGTTTGTGCATAAGTCCTTCAGAAACCTTGCGTATTTGGGCAATTTCCGAATAACATCAAGAAGTGGAATATTAATTTCCACCTTCTTGAATATATCCAAAATTTCATTATCTTCCTCCTTTTTATCTTGTTTCGCCAATCTACCTGGAAAAGGAGGAACATGTTCGTAAGTAGAAACAAAAATTTTAGATTTGGCATTACCTGCGGTGGGAGGAGACTTGTCTTCCGAAGAGTTTTCCGACTCGTCGGATTTTTGCTCATCTTGCTTGGGCGGTTTAGGCGTTATCACTGTTCCACTACGCAAAGTTATCGCACTAACGTTTTCCCTTGGGTTGGTTTGGGATGCTAACTTTCCCTAGGATTCTAGACGGCTAACGGCTTGAGCTAGTTGGCTTATTTGTTTGTCGATTTGCTGGAGATGGGATTGTGTTTGGGTTTTGAATTTTTCCTGCGAAACTGCCAATCTCTCAACAATAGACTCAAGCGAGGATTTTTGGGGTGCTTGGTTTTGGTGGGGAGGTTGCTGCCTAGGTTGGTAATTCGAGTTATGATTACCGTAGCTCAAGTTTGGGTGATCTCTCCAACCGGGATTGAACGTATTGCTATGTGGGTTATAGGGTCTTTGGGGTGGTCCGGGAAAGTTGAGAATGGCGTTAACTTGGGCACCAGATGTATCCCGCAACAATGGGCATAAGTCGGTTGCGTGATCTGGCATAGTGCATATTCCGCATTCCTTAACAGCTCCTATCTCCCCTAAAACAAGAGAATACACAATATTAGTCAAATTGTCTATCTTATTCTCTAATGAAATTGTGCTTACTGTGTGAACCTGTCGGTTGGGTTCACTCGCAGAATTAAATTGCTGTGAATTCGCCGCCATCGTAGATATCAGATTTCTAGCATTTTCGGGGGTCAAGTTGACAAGCGCTCCACCGCTTGCTGCATCTATCATTTTCTTATCCATCAGCAACATTCCTTCATAGAAATATTGAAGGAGCGTTTGCTCGGATAAGTTATGTTGCGGACAACTCGTGCACAACTTTTTGAATCTTTCCCAATAATCGTATAAGGACTCGTCATGCGTTTGTTGGATACCCAAAATGCTTCGCCAAAGTTCAGTCGCTTTTGCTCCAGGGAAATACCTGTCAAGGAAAACACGAGAAAGATCAGTCCATGTATTAATAGAATTCGGAGCTAAATAAAATAACCATTCTTTAGCCATTCCGGCTAAAGAAAAAGGAAATGCCCTTAGTTTTATCTGATCCTCCGAAACTTCTTTCGGTTTCATGCTGCTGCACACCATGTGAAATTCGGCAAGGTGTTTATGTGGGCTTTCAGTAGGGAGGCCATTAAAGGTGGGTAATAGGTGAATTAGGCCCGTTTTGAGTTGGAAAGGGGTATCGCCGTGAGGAAAGGTGATACAAAGGGGTTGTTGTTCAGCGGGGGCGGTGTTGAGCTGTCTAATGGTTTGGTTAGCCATCGGGTTGGGTGTAGGTATAGATATCGGACTTGTGCTTTCTTCGGTTTGGTCGTGTGGTGGTTTAGATATGGATTCCGAATAGGATTGTTGTTGGTTTTGCTTTTGTATTTTCTTTCGTCTGACAGTTTCACCGTGGTTCTTATGAGCGCTTGCTTCGATTTCCGGGTTGTATGGAACAAGATTACCTGGATTCCTCCTGGTCATAAAAAACAAAATCAGTCAAAAGTGCCGAAAGTAAATATCCCCGACAACACGCCAATTTTGACACGTCGTCATTTAACCGGTAAAAAATAAATAAATATTTAACCTCTTTCAATAGTTAATAAAATAAAGAAATTAAGTAGTATAAGGAAAGAGGGTCGATCCACAGGGAGATTAGTCGAAATTCTTGACTTGAATTTTTTCGGATTTGAATTCCCAGGAATATCTGTAAAAAAAAACAAGGAAATAAAAAGGGGGTGATATGATATTGAGTGAAGTAATAAAATAAAATGCAAGAAATAAAGAAAATAATAGGAAAACCAAATATGCAAATTAGCCTCGAGCTAGCCTTGTCAATTCCTTCGATCATTGAAATAGATTTTTACTCCGGGGATCATGTCGGTTACAGTCTGCGAGGCCCAACCCGTCGAAACTTGCTTCTCTCTCGAGTAACCAATCCTCCCAAGACTATCTTCGAAGGTTGATTCTTAAACAAATTAACCACGTCTATCACCGTTAAAGTATTTAGTTTTGAAAGCAGGAAAAGCCCGACTCAGAAATTGTCTTAAAAAGAATCGCTTCTGATTTTATCTTTCCTTAGCGGACCGCCGCTAAGAGTGTTCACAGGAAGTCGAAATTGCCACAGGCCGATCCTTCCTCCAACTATGTCTTTAAACGATTCCAGACCAACGAGCTCTTTTTGATTTGAAAAACGATTATAAACTTTAGTAAGGCCGATTGCCAAACTATCTAAACAGAAAGATAAAAATGTATTCCCGAAGAAATTTAGGCAATGTTCAATTCTCACGATTAGAATTGATTTGGCTAGCTCTTGGCTCAAGAAATTTAGCTAAACATGATATTTATTATCATACTTAACTTGATTTTAGAAAAGTAATTAAATAGCATAAAATAAATGAAACAAGAAAAATAAAGGAAAAGAACTTGGATTAAAACTGAAAATGTTTACAAAGATAAAAATACTCAAAGCTAGAAGATGATCTTAAGCCTTCACCAAAGGTTGGCATTTATAGGCTTAGATTACAAGGATAAGAGATATGAAAATTTAAAATAATAAAGCAAAGATAAAACAATTCAAATGTTTTGAAATTTAAATACAGGAAATCTAAACGAATAAGCTGATAAGATCTCTCAGAACGTTCCAGGAGCTTCTAGAAGTCGCCACGCAACTGCCACGTCAGACGCGTCGTGCCCAGTGTCGTGCCCACGATGCCAGTCATGACCAGAATAATAAAAAGACTGCAGAAATGCTCTCTTTTGCTGCTGTTTTCCAGAATTAGGTCCCTTGCATAAAATATAGCAAAATGAAATGGATTAGGTAGCAAGAAATCCTAAAAACTTGGAAAATAACAATTAAAAAGTGTCACATTTGGAAGAATAGGATGAGGATTTTCATCAAGTCTACCGACTACATGGTGTGGGATGTGGTTGAAGAAGGTCCATACATACCAATGAAGAGAGACAGTGAAGGAAGACTTGTCCCAAAAGTCAACGCCAAAATGACCGAAGATGATCGACGAAGGATGCAAGTAAATGATAAAGCTCTTCATGTCATCTTTTGTGCGCTTGGTCCGAATATCTACTCCAAGGTGTCTTCGATCAAGAATGCCAAGGAAGTTTTGGGACACCCTCGAGACAACATATGAGGGAACTAGCAACGTCAAGGAAACAAAAACCAGGATTACTCAATCTAAGCTACGAAAATTTCAAAATGAATCTCGATAAGGGTGTTTCCAAGATGTTTGATCGATTCTCGGTCATCGCCAATGGATTGAAGGGTTTCGGTGAGATCATCCCCGAAGACAAGCTAGTGATGAAATTATTGTACTCTCTTCCGGAATCATGGGATAGCAAGAGAACGACTATTATTGAAGCTCGAGATTTGAAGAATCTCAAGATAGATACTCTTGTTGGATCTCTACTCACCCATGAGATCATGAAGAAGGGTAGAGAAGAAGAAAAGAAAATGGAGGAGGAGAAGAAGGTTGAGAATAAAGATGTTGAGAAGAATAAGATTGGAATCCCTCTTAAAGCTTTATATCATGAAAACGATTCTAGTGAAGATGAAGATGAGAAGATGGCCATGTTGGCCAAACGATTCACTCGCTTCATAAAGTCCAACCATGGAAGGAAGTTTAATAGAAAAGGGGACTTCAAGAGCAAGAGTAAAGAAGAGAAGAATGACCAAATCATTTTCTATGAGTGCAAAAAATCCGGCCACATCCGTTCCGAGTGCCCTCAATTAAAGAAGAAGAGCTTTAGGAAGAAGAACAAGCTCAAAGCTCAAGAAGCAACTTGGAGTGACGAGGAGTCATCCGAGAAGGAGGAGGAAGTGGCTAACCTTTGTCTCATGGCCATTGATGATGAACCAAAGGTAAACCTTAACTCATGTAATTTTGATTTTACCTATGATGAACTTCAAGATGCTTATGATGAATTACAAGAGGTTTATGATGAGTTAGTGGAAAAATATAAGGAGTCAATTTTGGGAAACAAGAAAAACATTTCCGATTTAAAAATTCAAAATGAGTCTCTTTCAAAAACTAACTCAGATTTGTAAAAGAAGGTTTTATACTTAGTAAATCTTTCAAATGATCTTAAGAAGAAAATTCTTGATCTTGAAAAACTTCTTTCTGATTTCCAATATTATCACACAAAGGAAGTGGATAATCTTAAAACTTCTATTACTATTGGGAGAAACAATTTTGAAAAAGAAAATTCTTCTAAAACCCAATATGTAAAAAGAAAACCATTACATCCTAAACAAAGAAATTTTACTAAGAAATCTAAAAGTCAAAGGATTAGGAGTGTTTGGGTTCCTGAGGAACTCATTGTTTCTACATGAATGCTATTCCTTCTTGGATTCCTAAGGGAACCAAAGTTTTGAGGGCTAACACTCATGGACCCAAAATGATTTGGGTACCAAAAACCAAAGCCTAATTTCTTTGTTTGTAGGGGGAGCATTGCTACAAGGCTAAAGATTCAAGTCAAAATTCATTGTACCTTCATAGTGGATGCTCAAGACACATGACCGGTGACAAGAGTAGATTCTTGGAACTAAAGCCAAAGAGTGGTGGAGTGATAACTTTCGGTGACAACTCCAAAGGCCACATTGAACGAATAGGCTCCACTGGTAATCACTCTTCTATTTTCATTGAAAATGTATTGCATGTCAACGGTCTTAAACATAACTTACTGAGCATTAGTCAATTGTGTGATAAGGGTTTTAATGTTTTATTTGATAAAAGTGGTTGCAAAATTGTGAACATTAAAACAAATCAATTGATGCTCATAAGGAGTAGAATAGGTAATATTTACATGGTGCATTTAGATGACATCCATACATCTCATACATGTTTAGTTGCACATGATGAACATGACTCATGGCTTTGGCATAGAAAATTAGGACATCGTAGCATGAGTGTTTTAGAAAAAATTGATTTCACTTGATCTAGTTAGAGGTTTACCCAATCTTAAATTCTCTAATGATAAAATATGTGATGCATGCTCTCAGAGTAAACAACATAGAACCTCATTTAAATTCATTAATGATGTCTCAACTAGTAGATGCTTACAATTAATTCATATGGATCTTTTTAGGCCTATAGGACTATGAGCTTGGGTGGTAAATCATATGCTTTTGTACTTGTTGATGACTATTCTAGGTTTACTTGGGTTCTATTCTTAAGTACAAAAGACGAGGCTTTAGAAAAATTCATCACATTTTCTAAAATAACTCAAAATGATCTTGAGCTTAAAATTTCTCAAATTAGAAGTGATCACGGAACCGAGTTTCAAAATCTAGGTTTTGAAGAGTTTTTAAATGAAAATGAGATTAGCCATAATTTTTCTGCACCTCGCACTCCTCAACAAAATGTGTTAGTTGAGAGGAAAAATCAAACTTTAGAAGAAATGACTAGAACCATGCTTTGTGAAAAAAAATTACCTAAATGTTTTTGGGCGGAAGCCACAAATACCGCTTGCTACATTATAAATCGAGTAATGATTAGGCCAATTTTGAAGAAAACACCATATGAGATTTTAAAATCTAAAAAGCCTAACATTAGCTATTTTCATCCATTTGGTTGCAAGTGCTTTGTTTTAAATAATGGAAAAGATAACTTAGGTAAAATTGATGCTAAAAGTGATGAAGCTATTTTCTTAGGGTATTCTTTAAACTCTAAAGCCTATCGTGTATTTAATAAAAGAACTTTAGTAGTAGAAGAGTCTATACATGTTTTTGATGATAACCTCCTTTTGAGGAAGGAATCTTGTGATGATAATGATGTAGGGATCCTTGATGCTATTGATGGAGGACAAACATCAAAGGTGAATGAGATTCCTACTAAAGAAGAAGATGCACAAGATCCACCTCTTGAAGCCTTGAAGGACTTGGCTCTTGAAGAAAAGAATGTATCTTACCCAAGTGAGTTCAACTATGTCAAAGGTGGTGAAATCTTGGGTGATCCATCCAAGGGGGTAACTACTAGATCCTCTCTCAAATTAATGAACCATGTTGCATTTATTTCATGCATTGAGCCTAAAAATATCAAAGAAGCATTAAAAGATGATTTTTGGATTTTGGCCATGCAAGAGGAATTAAATCAATTTGAGAGAAGTAAAGTTTGGACATTAGTTGAAAGGCCTAATAATCAATCTACTATATGAACTAAATGGGTCTTTAGAAATAAACTAGATGAGAGTGGTAACATAGTGAGAAACAAGGCTAGGCTTGTTGCTCAAGGTTACACTCAAGAAGAGAGAATTGATTTTGATGAAACATATGCACCCGTAGCTAGGATGGAAGCTATTAGGATGCTTCTAGCATTTGCATGTTACCATGATTTCAAGCTTTTTCAAATGGATGTGAAAAGTGCTTTTCTAAACGATTTTATAAATGAAAAGGTGTATGTTGAACAACCATCGGGTTTTGAGGACTTAAAATTTCCAAATCATGTGTTTAAACTAACTAAAGCCCTTTATGGTTTAAAACAAGCTCCTAGAGCTTGACATGAAAGACTTTCAAACTTTTTAATTGGTCAGGTGGATACTACACTTTTCATAAAAAGATATAGTAATGACATATTAGTAGTACAAATTTATGTTGATAATATCATTTTTGGTTCTACTAATGAATGTTATTGCAAAGAATTTTCTAAGCTAATGCAAGGTGAGTTCGAGATGAGCATGATGGGGGAGCTCTCATTTTTTTGGGACTCCAAATCAAAAAAAGGAAGGATGGCACCTTCATAAATCAAGTTAAGTACGTGAACGATATGCTCAAAAAGTTCGGCTTGGAGAATGTAAAGCCTTAAGCCACACATATGAGCTCTTCCAAAAAGCTTGACAAAGATGAAGGAGGTAAGTGCATTGATTCTAAGCTTTATAGATCCATGATAGGTTCTTTGCTTTACCTTACCGCAAGTATACCAGATATCATGTTTAGTGTTTTCTTGTGTGCTAGGTTTCAAGCTAGTCCTAGAGAATCACACTTAGTTACCATTAAGAGAATTTTTAGATACCTTAGAGACACACCTAACTTAGACTTTTGGTATCCTAAGGATTCATCCTTTAGCCTTCATTGTAACCCCCTTAGCCCGACCTAGACGCTTGACCCAAACTACAAAGATTACACGGGGAAAACCAAAGTCAACCCGAAAGTCAACCTTAATTAAGGACCCTTTTTTATTATTTTAATATTGTCTAGATGCATATTAAGCCTAAGTGAGCACTCACGAATCATGAACGAGAAAAGCACATCGATCGGATAACATTTAGGAACTCAATTGCTTAAATTACGCGTTTGGGGACCAAATTGTAATTTTTGGAAATTAGAAGGACTTTTCTGATTTTAGGATTACCATTATGAAATTAATCATGTTACATGCTACTCTGTCAAGTTTCAGCTTAAAAATACATTCCAAGCTCAAGCAATTGCATCCACAACATTTAGGACTAAAATGTAAAGCATGAAAACTCAGAACAATTCAAATCAGCATCCAACGGTCAACTGTATCGGAACACCTACCCACCGTACCGAAATGCCCGTATCAAAATGGTGTTGACCGTTTCGGTACTCGGGTATGTTCCGAGACGAATATCGAAACAGGTCACTCCAGCAGCCAAACTGTTTCGAAACACCATGACCATTACAGGCCCCCGTTTCGAAACAATTGAGGGTGTTTCGATACACCCTGCCTAGTGACAGCAGAGATTGCTGGTTTTTGATATTTCAAGCCAATCATACATGCCTTAAAGAGCACTTCAACCTACCAACAACTCATTTTACTATTAAGAAACACATTTATAACTCCTTAACAAGAGCATGGCATCAAACACAAAATCACATAGTCTAAAGGCATGCTCCCCAGTCTCAAAACCAATACAAGCAACCAAACCTCAAACCAAACATTAAAGACCATTTACATTCCATAAATGCCAAGATAAACAAGCCACAAACTTAGGGAGTTCAAACATATCTCCCAAATACAACCTTGGTTTTCCATTGCCATTTATCAAAACTAAAGTGTATGAAAACATCACCATACATGAGCTTGTACTTCCTTGGATGTTTTTAACCTTCTTGATGCCCGGAAACACCTCAATTATCTGCATTATTGGTAAAAGAGAGCGTAAGCACAAATGCTTAGTGAGGCATGCTCTAAAGAAAACCAACACAATAATGCATTTCTTGAAAACACTTTCTCAAAAGCTTTTAAACAACATGCTCATTCTATCTGATGCTTGAAAACCATTCAAAGCAACATCTCCTTGAAAACATATGTACCTCAAGTCTATCTCATGCATTTAAACCAATGCAAAACTCATGGCAAAGCCACACTCATGCTTGTAACACCAAAGCATTTCATATACAAATTTCATATGCATTTCTCATAGCATAAATCATTTCATCAAGGGTACATGTGAATCAAAAACATTTTCATGTATTATATTATATTGGCATTTCACATCTCATTATTGCTCGGATATGCGAACATCTCACTAGACACTTCCGGTGGCATCTACCATCACCGTACTCACTCGTCTAGTAACATAATTTCCGGTGGAACCTCACATCACCGTACTCACATGGCAGAATCTCTCATCGCCACAAAGCTTGGGTATTTCACCAAGTCCTACCCGATGGAATGCCCATCATCGGTTCTCTCCCTTTGGATTAAACCAAAGAGCACGTACGAATTTTTAGTTTATAGTACACTTTCATCCTATTGATCGATCAATTATATCCGGTAAGTATCTCAACATCTATGCCAATATATTATGTCACATTATCATCTCACCTACTGTTTTTCATGCAACAATTCTTAAAACATTCTCATCCCATTTCAAAACCATAACATTTGCCATACTTTAAACAAAAGCTCAAATCTCAACCATGCAACATGTTACTTCATGAAATCATTTCAAGCATCATCTCATGCTATAAAACATGCATAAAAACAGTAGGAATTTATCTATCTCAAGCCATGAGCATTGTAAAAGTATATTAGGGGCAACCACCACATTTAAGAGAGCAATCTAGCCAATACTTACTTCCGGACTTAGGAAGGTGTTTCAAACCTTTCCTAAATCCCAAAACCTTGATACTTTGTCCCTCAAGGACTTCTAAAACCATACGCACTCACCGATTACGTTTCGCTTGCTCGCCGAAATGCTATCTAGGCTCCCGGATCAACACCAAAGGCGTCCGAAGATGTCTCCCCTGTTTATAACACATAAGAGTAGAGGATTAATGCATCATCATGTATTGAAATCATCAGCCACACACCTAAACTCGCTTCTCTACACAAACACCTCATTTTGGCTACCAAACACAACCGAAAACATCTCCAAACTCTTCCAAAACAAAGCCCAGCCAAGTCCATCACTTCTAATCATTTCTAAACATCAATTAACATAAAAAATCACTACAAACTCGTCCTTATACCTCCATCTATGACAGAACACCAAAATCACCCCAAAAACCATCATTCTAGCATACAAAACTTAGGAAACCAAATTTATTCGGGATTTGATTGATAAAACCTCATTTGTAACATCAACTAACATCCAAAATACATTAGAAAAACACCTCAAAACAGAGCCCAATCATTCACCACGAAAATCTTCAAGATCTCTATAACCCCCTCATCCCGGTCCGGTCGCTTAACCGATCCGAGTGGGCTACACGGGGATAACCGAGGCGAAACCCGCTAAGGCTCCACTTCGGTTACCGACCCAAGAAAACTTTTTCATTTAATATTATCTTATCTAGATGTATTGTTATATCCTATGTGAAAAAGGCAACATCGGAAGAAAACAAGCGAGGCGAAACAACGAACACATAATTAAAATAGCCCATTTTAACTTTCACTGTAGGCCGTATCGATACACTAGAAGAGGGTATCGATACGCCTTGACTAGGTCAACAACCCAAGGTCAAACCAGGAAGACCGTATCGGTACACAGGTTGACCGTACCGATACGCCCTGACTAGTCAACTTCTCACGATCAACAATACAAGACCATAGCGATACACCCTAGACCCGTACCGATACGCCAAAATCTCGTCAAAATATTAGATTTCCAGAGAGGCTTTGACGTATCGGTACGCTAGGCCAAACTTGAGCCCCAAAGTGTAGGCCCGTATCGATACGGCCCTTGGGCGTACCGATACGCCCTGCACTGCAATACTCAAATTTGCAGCCTAAGACTCCAAAACACAACTCTAGATGCGATTTAAGACTTCCATAGCCACATACAAACATGCATACAACATCCAACATCCACGGAACATCATACGAGTCAACCAAAACGATCAAGGAGCATACATTCAAAGGATTTAAGCATTTACCAAAAGAAGACATATATAGCACCTAAAAGGTTCATGCCTTAGACAACCATACATAAAACATTCATAAAGGGACACAAAGCCAAAACACTAGGCAAGCAACCTCAAACATATCATCCACAAACAAGGAGTCTAAAATGCTCCTAAAACCAAACATCAACATACATCAAAAGCTCAAATCAACAACACCTATCCCATTGCTTGTCTATTACACCTTACAACATAAAAGTCCATACTTGAAAGCTAAGATAGCACCACAATGCACACTTGGAGGCCCTCTCCTTGCACAAGCAACCCACGAACTACGAATCTATATTGTCGAACAAAAGAGAGCGTAAGCATAAAGCTTAGTGAGGGCAAGCTCATAAAACAAACCTCGACAATGCAGGGTCCAAGCACGAACAACAACCAAGGTAGAATGCATGATCTTACCTTCGATCCACATGAGCCAAAAATATAAATGATGAATGAACATAAACTTCATATTATGCCATGCTCAACAAGCCATAACCACATCATATGTAAACACACATATATAGATCCATATTGGCAACACATATCTCAATTCATATTGGCACCTAACTATGACTCGAATACGCGGATAACCGTTGGAACTCACATCCAACACAACCATTTCCTTACGGTGGGATTACACTCATCACCGTTCACGCGGAGGGGATTCCACTCATCCTCACGCCCCGTCGATGGGATTACACTCATCACCGACTAACATATATATAGAAGAATTTCCGGGCGAACCCGTACTCCATCTTGATGACTACCAACACCAAGACCACGCGTGCATTTGACTAACGTGTGCACTCTAAACATCCCAAGCATACTAGTGCCAATATTAAACACAATCCACGACCTCATTTCATATCAACTTCCGTGTTTAACATGTACTCACCATGATCACCATCATGCATAATCCACATGCATATCACAATGCATCAATACCATGCCTCAACATACATGTATAACACATTATACATAGCCATCATAACACAAGTAAACACGAGGCATAAACAACAATTTGAGTTCAACCAAAGTCTCTAACTAAAGCTTGGGATTAGACTACCAATCTAATCCCAACTCTAGGTGGGTCTTCCAAGCCAAACCTAGTCCACATGCTTGAACCAACACTTGAAAACCATTTAAAAACATTTAACCACTCACCGACTATTCCAAGCTCAACACACTAGCCGATCAAGCTTCCAACGATTCCGGATTCGATCCCGAGGCTTCACCAACACAAATTCTTGCTTCTAATCAACTCAACACAAACAAAATAACCTCAAATCAGTTCACACATCAATGTAGAAAACCCGGAACACTAATCAAGCATAAAACACAAGATTTCAAGCTAAGAACAACTCCCAAAACCTCAATCCCGAGTATCCCTTTAGCACAGTCCAAAACTCTTGATTTCAACCTTTTTAACACACTTAAATGCTCCCAAAACAACCCCTAACTATCATACTAACATCAACCGTCAATTTCCAACATATAGCAACCCCAAAACCAACCTTTAAACCCTTCAAAAACCCCTCTAAAACCCAAATCCGAGAATCATCATAAAACCCTTTAAAATTTATATATGTTGGACCTTAAGGTTCACAAACAACTTATCTAACAACAATAAATCAAAAGCTTTGTTAAAAATCCATAAAGCTTCAACCTTTAACAAAATCTTTGAAAAACCCAAAATACAAAATACATGGTTTTATTGAAAACTAATGGTACCAAAATGAAGAGGAAGGTAAGGCCAAGTCAAAAACGTGATTACCTTTCAAAAATCACCAACAAAGAGCAAAGGATGTGATGGAATAGTGAAATGGAGTAGAAGAGCTCTCTAATGTCGTGGGAAATGAAGAAGTGAAGAGGGAAGAAGATGACAAAAGAGTGTTTTAAACAAAAAGGGATTTTTAATTTGGAAGACCATTTTATTACCCTTTTGCCTTAATGAGGATAGCTATCTCAATTTCCAAATTCCATGGATTTGGGCTTAAAAATCAAAACATGTCCAACATAAATTATTTGTTTTAAAAACCCGAGGCCCAAAATAATATTTTATTATTTTAATTGTGAAACCGAAACCTGAAACATTATTTTAATATTATTTTCACCCGACCCCCAAACCCGGGTGTTACAATCTCTTCCAAAATCTTGAGTTTTAAGACATTTTCTTGTTTCTAACATTAAAACCACTAAAAATCATTAACAAAGGATTGATAACTTGGTAATTTCAGTAAAGAACTGATCATTAGAGGAGAAGGACGAAGCTTACCTCTAATGGATGATTTCTCCTTGATTTGGGCAAGTTTTCTTGAAAAATCAATGTAGAAATCAAGAGGATTTGATGAAGAATTGATTAAGAATCAAAAGGAGATTGAAATCTCATCAAATGAAGTGAAAATCAAAGTATATTTGTGGGAGAGAATGTGTTTTGCTGAAAAGAATTTGAGGGAAAATGAAATGAGAGAAAATTTGTGAAAAGTAGTTATGAATAGTCAAAGGTAGTTTTCTTTTAATTAATCTTCATTTTCCTTTTATTAAAAAATTAATAAAATCACCCAAATTAAGAAGAAATCTGATTAAAATTTTTTGGTAAATTAGCTCCTTAAAGATTCAAAGTTTCAATCCTTTACAAAACAGTCACTGTTTCACTTTTGCAAAAACTACGATTTGGTCACTACACCGAAATGTAGTATTTCCAAACCTTATTTTGTAAAATTTATTTCACCATAAACTTTCTTATATTAAATGAGGTTTTTTAGATATTTTTTCTATATTTTTAAAGCATCCCGAACTAGGTGTTCCCTAAAATTCCCTTTTAGATTCGAACCGTTTTATGACCGGTCCGACTCAGACTCTAAAAGTACCACCGGGACATGGCAATTCTTAGGTAGTATGCTCGTATCTTGGTTCTCTAAGAAACAAAATAGCGTAGCGTTATCTACCACCAAAGCAGAGTACATATCCTTAGGGAGTTGTTGTGCCCAAGTCCTTTGGATGAAGCAACAACTCTTAGATTATGTTGTTGAAGTAGAAACCATACCCCTTAGGTGTGACAACACTAGTGCCATTTGTCTCACTAAGAATCCCATCCAACACTCTAGAACCAAACACATAGAAATTATACATCATTTCATTAGAGACCATGTTTTAAAAAATGATGTTGTTCTAGAATATGTTGATACCTTGAACCAATTAGCGGATATATTCACAAAACCCTTAGATAAAGAGCATTTTTGGACCCTTAGGAGAGAGTTAAGTTTAGCTAGCCTTTCTTGACCCTTTTTAGGTCCCAAATGGTCAAAATTTTCTTGAAATTGATTGATATCCATGCTTATGTTAATTTGCTTCTTTTTGCTTCTATGCATGTTGCTAGGGTGAGTATGCTTTAATTATTGCCATTGAAACTTGTTCATATGTCATACACATGCATTTAGGATCGTTTAAAGTTGGATTTTTAAACTTAAATCTGTCAAAAATGCCTCATCTGGTAAAGGCGTATCGATATTGCTGAAAGCGTATCAATACGGGTTCATCAAAGGGAAATGTTAAAAGCTAAAAGGGTATCGATACGACCCCACGTATCGATACGGATAAGTCAAGGGATATGATCAGGCCAGGATGTACCGATACAGTCCCGCGTATCGATACGGTAATAACATCAAATTAAAAATTAGGGCAAACGCGTATCGATACGCTCTAAAAGCGTACCGATACGGTCTCGACGGAGAGTTAATATATGGCTATTTTAACAAATTTCTTCAAAAATTAAAAACCCCTCTTTCTCTCTACAAACCCTAGCCGTACCTTACTATAAAAACCTCCTCAATCCTTCAAAATTTTCCATCAATCTTACAAATAGGTTGAGGGTTTTTGATCTCCACATCAAAGCTAAGCTTTGTCAACAATCTAGTGCATTCACATCAACACATTCATCCAATCTAACAAATCAAGGTATAAACTTTTTCTCTCCTATTTTTTCTATTTTCGTTTGATTTTTAAAATTGTTTCAACTTAGTTTTTGTGCAAAACACACACACACACACACACACACACACACACACACACACACATATATATATATATATAACATGAGTTTCAAATTTTTTTAAAAACTTTTCAAAATCATTTTTTTTCATTCGAATATATTTTCACATCGTGTTTTTTAATCTATTTTGAAAATCTTCTTTAACAGATCTTTTCTAGTATATGTGTATATATTTTTAACATTAAAATTGTCTTCTAAAAATACCTTGAATTATTAGAATTTATTGGTTTGAATGAGATGTTAATTGCATACATATTCGAATCATTTTGATGTGTTTCAGGGTTATGGCACCGAAAAAGAGAGCTAGACGTCACATTTCCACTTCCGATCCTATGGATGATGAAGAGGGTAACCCTAAACCAAATCTCCCTTATATTCTCCAATGTAGTTTTCCTAACCCTTCGAATATGTCACGTTATAAACTCTTTCAAGGTTTCACTCTTAGGGAAGAACGTGTCGTGTCTCTCCCATTTTTAAACTTCACCCGTTTTAAATTTCAATACCTCCCTTTGATTCGGCAATGGAAATTTATTAACTTTCTAAACCTTCCTCCCATTGTCTATAGGAACTTGGTCATTATCTTCTTTTCTAATGCTATATGTATTCATGATGAGGATAGAGAACATGTCATTGCAATTGAGTCTCATGTCATGGGCAAAACCTTCAAAATTGATCTTGATGTTCTTTGCAAGGCTTTTGGTTTTGAAAACGTAGAAATTGATGATGAAAAGTCCTTAGGTCAAGGCCCTTTAGGTTTCGTAAAAGTCTTAAATGCTCATGATCGAATCTTTCATCTTATCATTACTTGGTTTTTGTGTCCATCAGGAGGGAAATTTTCCACAATTCGTCAAGTCAATTTTTGGCTTAGGTGCTTTAGGGAGGGTCAACGTCCCAACCTTTGTCAAATTATGTTTTCCGACCTTGTCTATCTCGTTCAACACCGTCACACCGACCAAGTAAAATCCTTTTACTACTCTACGGCGTTGAGTTCCCTCTCTCGTGCTCATTTCTCCTATGTTAACAATGAATGGGTTCATGTCCCTCATGCTCCTCAACAAGATGATCTGGTTGATGCTCTACATGCTCCTTCAAGCTCTCAACGTGCTCCAATTGCTTCTTCCTCCATGGACAATCTAATAACATTCCTCAATGAGAAGTTCATAAAAATGGAAGTTGGGTTTGCCGCCATTGACACTCTCACATCCTTGGAAGATCGAGTCAAAGGTATTGACACTCGATTCACATTCTTGGAAGATCAAGTCAAGGGTTTTGACACTCGCTTCACATCGTTGGAGGATCAAGTGAAAGCCATCACTCTTCAACAAAACTCCATGTATGTCTCTCTCACCGCTTTCCATGGTGCTTGGCTTAACCAATCTCGGAGGAATCAACCTACTCGGGACGATGAGGATGAAGAGGACGATGATGATGATGATCGAAATGAGTAGCATTTCCATATCATCTCATGTCATTTAGTTTCTTTAGTTTTGCACCTACATTTAGTACTCTATGCTTTTTTTTTATGTTTTAGGATCTAAGTTTGGATTTATAACTTTGAACTATTATGTTGCTTTTAATTTGAAGTTTGCTTTGAATTCAATTATATTATTGTTGCTATTATCCTTGTGCTTATGTTTGATCTAACAAAAAGGGGAGAAGGATTATAGAGCCTTTTTTTGAAAACTTAAAATTGATTTTGAAAATCCATCTTAAATTAAGGGGGAGTAAGCTTTTCAAAAGTTTCAAAAACTTAAAAATTTATATGTGGTTTTGTTATATCTAAAATGAGGAGATTGTGAAACTAAAATTGATTTTGATATAACCCTTAGATTTATGGACTAAATTGCAAAACAATAAATTTTAAGTAGTTTTCAAAGTCTCTGTTTTTGACAAGTCTTTTTGAACCAACCTATATTTCAAGACAAATCTTTCTTAAATGTTTAAAATCTACTAAGTCTTTCTATGTATTTTCAAGCCCAACTTCAGCAAAATGCCCATGCGTATCGATCCTCTTAGGCATATCGATACCGTTTTTCATCACTAGAATCTTAATAGACCATAGTGTACCAATACGGTATTATCCCGTATCGATACGATAATCATCTGGGCAAGACTTTAAGATATATCATATCGATACGCATTGTACTCGTATCGATACGATTTGCTTATCTTTACAAAAAATTTGCATTTAATTTTTGACTGTTGGCTTGTCAGTTAGTTGGTATCCCAAAATTTAAATGATCGTTACACCGTACCGATACACTAAGTATGCGTACCGATACGTGTTTTATCAAAACCAAAATTGGTATTCCATAGAGCAAATTCTGTATTGATACACCATTCCATATCGATACGCCCATTAAAACCGTACCAATACGCCCTCTAAGCGTATCGATACACGTAGTGAATTGGTTTCCTCCTCATCCAAGAAAAGAGGAAGAATTCAAGTAGTGAATTGGTTGAAAATCCTTAGTGGTAGCTAAGGTAGTTGATGTAGAGTTCGCTTGGAGAACTTGAACCACTCTAATTGCTTTGTGTCACATTTTAATTTTTCCAAATTTTCACCCACCAATTTTTTATCGCCAATGCACCCCCCTCTTGGCCATTTGCAATTGTGTGATCAACTCAATAATTAGTACCTCCGAACAAGTGGGAATTAGATTGGGGTCAGGTTTCGAGGTGTCGGGCTTAAAATGACATACAAATCCATGCCCAAGACTGCAACAACCAAAGACACCCACCAATGACACGTCTTTCCAGGTCGATGGTTCTACATAACTCCCGATGTTGAGATTCCTAAGGATGTGGCTAAGCACACATCCAAAGGAAAGAAAAAGATGTGGGGTTGGATATGACTTTCACGGGTTTGAGGAAAATGATGGTAGCAATATCGAGTTGAGATCTATTATGATATTGACGAAGCCACCAATAATCAATAATCCTCATAGAAGCGGATTTTCTGCCGGAAGAACAAAATAGCCAAGTAGTGAGAAGGTGAAAGAGACGTTCCTCGAGAGGAAGATGAGTGGGGCGACCATCTGGAAATATAGGAATATTATGAGGCTCATACTCATTGGATTTTCTACCAAGGGGAACACCTAAATGGTTGACAATGGATTGAGGTGTCAACTCAAACTCGGTACACATGAGAAAATACCGAATACTAATAATAAGATTAGTGCAATTAGGAGACCAAATAAATTCGACATTGGCATGAAAAGCACGGACTAACCTACGATGTGTATAAGGCGGAATACTCAACTAGTCAAGCTATTCCCATTCGGTGAATAATTCAAAAAGATCAAAGTTATGCACGAGAGACATAAGAAAGACTAAGTTTATGGTTTTCTCGGCTCTAACTTCTTTGGATTCATAGACACTAAGGTATCTATTATGATGAACATCATCTCTAAAACAAAGATCCTCAAATTGAAGATTAGGAATAGGGACTGGTTGATTAGAACCGAACTGTTGACCTCTTTCAACACGAGTACATTTGGCTCTAGGAGGCATGATTAAGAAAAAATGTTTTGGCTTGAAAATTTTGGTTGGGGAATTTTGTATAACACTTTGTGGGCAAAACTTTAGACTAAAATTGGAAAGGATTTGGGATGAATTGGGTGATACCTCCTGCAAAAACACAATATATAGCATATAAATTTCCAACCCAAAGCATCGTTTCAAGCACATAAACTTAAATTTTCTTTGAAATTTCGAACTACCCAAGTGAAAAGGAATTTTCCAAAATACCAAAAAAAATTAAAAGGATCAATAGGTTTGTTAAAAACATGTTTAAAAGTAGGGTAAAATACAAAAATAATGACTCAACTTTTGCCTCTCTCCTATTTTACTCACTCATCTTTAAATTGAGTCGATTTAATGACTCAACTTTTAACATTGAGTTTTTATCATCACCCAACCGTTATATTATGGATGCCGTTAGTAACGTGGCATTTTTTATTGATTTGACCCCAGTGTAGCAATCCCTCCGGCAAACCTGTAATGGCTAAACTATTTGTTGGTCTCCCCAACTACATTTTCCTTTTCTTTTCCTTCATCCTCACCCTCCTGCTCCTGGTTTACTCCGGTAAGCACCATTTAGGAGTTTAAATTACGATAATTGGAAGTACTTTCGATTGCATAACGTTACTTGTGGTTGCCAAGGCGAGAAGTGATTGATTGTATAAAATATCTGTGGAATAAAAGGTCAAAATCATAACATACCCAGAACCGATCATTACCTTATTGAGCTTCTAATCTTTGGGTCTTAATCTGATTGATTAGTGATTAACTGTTTTGTGGATCAACAGGGACGCAAATGGCGGAAGCACAACTTTGCACGAGGCGAAGTACGAGATCGCTTGATTATTGTACGAACAGTCTGCTTTGCGACAGACGATGCAGGGAATTGGAAGGTGCCATAAATGGCGCCTGTCTTCCCCAACCCTTAGGGTTTGCATGCTTTTGCTACGTTAGATACTGATCAAGCCATGTATATATGAGTATTGGTTGCACAAAACCCAACCTTCACGCTATGTAGGCATCGGAATTACTACTCCCATGCCAGATTGCCAGTGTTATATTATCCAAATAAAGCCATTACCATTGCTTTTTCATCAATGGCAGAGTTGATTCAACTTTGTTTATATGATTTAAATCTCAACAACTATTTACCAGTACTAATAGTGACTGTATATAGGGAAAAAATTTATCAAAAGAATGCGTGAAACTTAAGAAATCAGAGCAAATTTCTTCTAAAGCTACCCAGTAAAGGAAAAGTAAATGTATCATTGTTTCAATAGGAAAAAAGCAAATATGCATACCTTTGAGAAGATGGGTAGATGCAAGATCCATAACCTGCAAAACCATGATGAAATGAGCAAACACCCAATCGTATAAACCATTCAAAAAATGAAAAAAAAGAAAGAAAGTTGAAGGTTTTTAAAGAACAAACTGGGGTCAGTTTTGGCAACAGTGCCAGTGCCAGCAAAGTCGCAAGAACCGGGCGCCATTGCTCGACGCTGGTAATAGCTATTGAAAGCATAAGAAGCATGAGCCTGGATGGTATTCGGGAGAAAACAAAGCCCGTCGGACTGTAAAGGGTTGCAGTCAGCACCGGAGCCGCATGCATAGTTTAGCGCAGTTTTCTTTCTCTTCATATCTTCATCAGCATCCAACTTCAAAACCGCCCAAGAAGCCGCGGAAGACGAAGCTGTGGAAGCCAAGGAGGAACTTGCAATGGCCTTGACGGGTGCCGGAGTCGACAAAGAAGAAGACGACGACGACATGCAAGGGAAATCAGGTAGCGGAGGGAAATCGGCATAGAAAATCGAAGCATCGTTAACATCGAGCAACTCGTCATCTTGCTGCTGCCTACTATCAAACCAGATCTCTCTTTCTTCACCACCACCTTCAAAACCCGAACGGTTTCCTTCGTTTCCACCGCCTGCATGCAGATCTTCCCCGAGCATCTCTTGCCGCCGCCGCTGTTGTTGTACACCTTTCATAATCAAATATCCCCCTTCCTTTGTCCCCAAAATATTATAAAAATAATGAGATCTTCCCATGTGTGTTTTTCTGGTGAAACTTTGAATTTGCCACATATGTCTGAAATCCTCAGAAGAATACTAGCTTTAAGGCTGATATTGCCATAGAGGAGAGAGCTAAGTTGGTAAAGCAAGAGAGAAACTAAAGAAAAAGAGAAAGGAAAGAGAGGGAATGGGGAGCAGCTCTTCCTTTTCTTTTCTTTGCAGTTTTTTTTGTATTTATTCTGTTTTTTAACACGTGTGTGCTTATGTGGCAGCCAAATCAATAAAAAATGCCACGTCACTAACGACATCCATAATATAACGGTTGGGTGATGATAAAAACCCAATGTTAAAAGTTGAGTCATTAAATCGACTCAATTTAAAGATGAGTGAGTAAAATAGGAGAGAGGCAAAAGTTGAGTCATTATTTTTGTATTTTACCCTTAAAAGTATAAACCAAGAAAGATATGCAAGATTGATCAATAAGTTCATCTTCAAAAGTAAGTTTAAACTTATGTTTTTTTTAAAAAAAATCGGAAAAAAGGTTTCAAAGATAATACCTTAAAAATTGATGAAGATGATGAGTAGACCCAAAAACCTTGAAGAAATTCGCACAAACCAAGCAAAGATTTGGAATAAACTTGAATGGGTTTGTGAGATAGTCGGATGTAATGAAGTGAGAAAAGGGTTAGGGTTTAAAAGGTTGGGGATTTTTGCTTAAAACCCTTCTCAAAAATCCTCTCGGCCCACCAATACCCTTGCATCACACTACACATTTTATTAAGCAAACATTCAAGTAGAAGATAACAAAACATAATGTAATGGTGGGAGGGCTTAAGCAATGGATTTCAAAAACGCTTCTCTTCCCCCGTACGATAATAAATTCTTTGTCCAACCCATCATACGACTAAATAATTTATCTCTAAGATATCCAAATACTAGGGTCTTGTTTCTCCCAATGATAAAAGGCACACCAAGATAAATTTCAGGGTCATTAACTTCTCAAAAACCCAATATTTGTATCGTGCATTGCCGATGATGAGGAAGGGTATTTGTGCTAAAGTAAATGG
Organism: Hibiscus tridactylites; assembly: GCA_958450335.1. Taxonomy (NCBI): domain Eukaryota; kingdom Viridiplantae; phylum Streptophyta; class Magnoliopsida; order Malvales; family Malvaceae; genus Hibiscus; species Hibiscus tridactylites. Next base: position 41,785,067 of record OY288280.1, read on the forward strand.
CGGATTTATCAACATTTAACTTCTGGTCGGAAGATGACGCTTAAATAGAGAGAACCTCTTTAATTCGAGTAGCGTCAACAATAAAATTCTTATGGAACACTATCTTATCATCGGTATATAGTAGTTGAGTCACTCGCGGGCCTCTTCAGCTTGCACGAACGCCATTCAATCTACCAACACCTTGTTTTGCATGAAATAAGGCTGAAAGCCCCTGTGTCCAAAATAAGAACAAATATGTGGAAAAATGATCACCTTGTCTCAAAACAACATAGGCAAAAATTCCATTAAAAGAAAACCACTAATATGTGAAGCATAAGAGATAGTAGTCACACATCACATAACCAGGTTCACCCAATCTGTCTGAAAACCCAATTTCAACATAACTGCTGGTAGAAAGGGCCACTCAACCCTATCACATAACTTTAGGGCAGCCCATTATAGGACCACTCCTAGATGAGTGCATATGATGGGGGAGTTCATGTGCCACTAAGACATTGTTCAATAACATTTTTTTCATGAAAAACAACAAATGGTTAAGATATGTTGGTATTAGTTTGAAACCTTAAAAGCATGAAAAACCACAAATTGGGGCATTTTAGGCCTAGGTGTATCGATACGGGTAAAGGTGTATTGATATGTATAAGTGTATTTTGGCCAGGTGTATCGATACATGTGGAGGTGTATCGATATGGGTAAGTGTATTTTGGCAAGAAGTATTGATACGGGTAGAGGTGTATCGATACGGTTTTGAGCTACTGGAATTATGGAAAAATGGTTTGTAACTCACATATTGATATGCCTAGGGACCGTATCGATACGCCCCTACGTACCTATACACCTTGGAGTCGTACCTATACGCCTAGTAGTTAAGTTGGTTATTTTGGCTAATAAAGGTTTTAAATTCTTCTATTTTGGTCCCTAATTGTTATGCATGCAATTAAATAAGTTTGAATCGTCGTTTAGAGCTAGAATTTGGAATGGAAGTATGAAACTTGATTAATTAAGGATTGATAACTTAAAATTTGGCTAATTCTTTATAATTTTTCCAGATTTGCAAATTTGTCCCTTAATGTTCGTTATTGCAATTGTATGCCCTATTGATGTCTGATTGGAGTGAGATTTGAATCGCTACTAGCATGTACACCATAGCTTAATAAATTGCCTCTAGATAAGATAAAAGTAAAAAATGGACATAATTCAAATAATATTTTCATGGGTTTGCTTTGGCAAACTCAGTGTAGCTCATTCGGTTCGGTCGGGTGTCTAAGCCGGGTCGATGGTGTTACATTTGGTGGTATCAGAACCAGTTTTGCGATAATTGGGATGTAAGTTTGTGATTGTTTATTGTTGTTGTTGATTGTTTAAACCAAGTTTGCGATAAATTGGAATGTTGATACTGGTTGAACATTGTTGATTGTTATGCATGGTGATTGTTATATATATGTTGATTGTGATATGCCATGTGGGGTTTGTTTTGGGGAAACCATTACCTTATTACTATAGTCTAAAATGTTTTGATTTATAATGGAAGTCTTGGATCCTTGCTTGAAGTTGGCCTGATTGTTTTGTTTTGTTGAAATTATCATGCTTTATATATTTTAGCACGATGGGACCGAGGAGAGAGTTGTGATCTGGTACGATTGCTGCTACAGGAGGGAAGAGAAACCAGGAGAATGAAATACCTCTTGGAGGTTTGCCACCTCATCTGCCTAATCCACCCGAGAATGTGGACCAAGTACCCTTTGCGCCAACTAGGCCAGTGTTGCGTGATTTGATAGCTTTAGTCTAAACGATGATTGGAGTGTTCCAGGTTGTTGTTGCTGGAGTGCAAGTACCGACGCCTGCTGCTGGACAAATGGGTTTGTCGTTGAAGCATTTGCGTAGTCTTGGAGGAGTTGAGTTTCGAGGGTTGGCACTCGTAGCATCTGAGGAGTGGATGGCTAGTACATATCGGATTTTGGATCAAATGGGGTGCAATGATGCCTGTAAGTTGGGTTGTGTTGTATCCTTGTTGCAAGGAGACACGTATAGCTGGTGGACTACTATGATCGCGAGCATGGAACCCGGTGATGTGACATGGGATTTCTTCCAAGCTTCCTTTAAGAAAAATAATTTGGAGTAAGGTACTTGGATGAAAGGAAGCGCGAGTTTATGGCTCTTGTTCAAGGTATTATGACTATGGATGAGTACGAGATACAATTTGTTCGATTGGGCCAGTATACTCATAAGTTAGTGCTGGACGAGAGGCATCGATGTGATCGATTCCGTTATGAATTGGTACAAGATGTTAAGACTTTTATGTTGGCTTATAACTACACCAATTTTGACGTGTTGGTTACATGGCGAAGGATATTGAGCAGAACTTGGGTTTATCTTCTCATTTGGGAGGTTCTGGCTCTTGTAAGAGAGTTGTGAACTCTAGCTATGGTGGTGGCAGTATAAGAGGCAACGTGACAAGAAGTATCGTTCTGATGCGAGGCGTGGTGGAGGTAGCACTGAGCGTAGATCCCAAGGTCAGCGTGCTCAGACTTGACCGACTTTTAACACTCCTTGGGTGTGCGGATCACATGAGCAATTGAGGTGAGACTGTCCGCGTTTGGCTCGCGAGGGACAGGCTCCTACTGTTGTTGCAGCTAACTCTTGTTGGAGTTATGTATCGGATGACCATTTGAGACATGATTGTCCGTTGTTGGCTGGTGGTGGTCAGGCTAGGGCACCAGTTGTTGCACCATAGAGAGGTCGTAGGCGCGGTTGTGGTAACTTCCAGCATAGGGAGGATGGTCAGAGGACTGTGGCTCATGTAGTGGTAGTTCAACCTGAGGGTGGTAGTCTTGCGAGGGTGTACGTACATCGCGAGGGACGTAATGTCACCGATGTGATTGTAGGTACATTCACTTTGCAATCTTTGTCATTGTTATCTTTGATTAATTCTGGTTCTACGCATTCATATATTTTGCGTGAGCATGTACCCTTGCTTGATATGCCGATTGAGTTGTTAAATGTGGGAATGCAAGTAACTAGTTCTTTTGGTGAAACATTTGTTACAAGAAGGTTGTATAGGAGATGTCCTTTGACCGTTCAAGGTCATGTGTTTGCGGTTGATTTAATGGAGTTGTCATTTCTCTATTTTGATGTAATACTAGGAATGGATTAGTTTTCGGAACATAGGGTTGTGGTTGATTTTGAAACCAAGTGTGTTACCTTGAAACTTATTGATGATTACGAAGTGGTAATCATGGGTGAGAATGTTAAATTCTTGTCCAATGCTGTTTCGGCTCTGGAAGCGAGTCATTTGATGGAATCAGGTTGTGAGGCTTTCTTTGGCTATATTATGAATATGGGATCGAAGGAAGTGTGTGTTCAGGACATACGTAGGATATGTGAGTTTTTGGGTGTTTTTTCAGAGGAATTGCCTAATTTGCCGTCGAATAGAGAGGTTGAGTTTGGCATTGAGTTGTATGAAAATACAGCTCCAGTGTCTATTTCTCCCTATCGTATGGCTCCAAAAGAGTTGAAAGAGTTGAAGACGCAACTTCACGAGTTGCTTGATCGAGGGTTTATTAGGCCTAGTGTTTCGCCTTGGGGTGCGCCGATGTTGTTTGTGAAAAAGAATGATGGCACGATACGAATGTGCAGTGATTATCGACAACTAAATTAGTTGAGGATGAAGAATAAGTATCCTTTACCGAGGATTAATGATTTTTTCGATCTGTTTCGAGTGTTTCAGTGTTTTCTAAGATTAATTTGAGGTATGGGTACTATCAGTTGAAAGTAAAGGATGTGGATGTGCCTAAGACTGCTTTTCGTACGAGGTACGAGCATTATGAATTATTGGTAATGCCATTTGGTTTGACAAATGCACCCAGTGCATTCATGGATATGATGAATCGAGTATTCCATGAGTTTTTAGATTAGTTTGTGGTTGTGTTTATTGATGATATCCTTGTGTACTCTCGTACTGAGGAGGATCATGATAAACATTTGCGAATTGTACTTCAGGCTTTGTTAGATAACCAATTGTACACTAAGTTGAGCAAATGTGAGTTTTGGCTTAGAGAAGTTATTTTTCTCGGACATGTTGTGTCAACCGAAGGAATTTGGGTTAATCCACATAAGATTGAGACAGTGATGGGTTGGAAATCACCTAAATTTGTGTCGGAAGTTCATAGTTTTCTTAGGATGGTTGGTTACCATTGTAGGTTTATGGATGGTTTTTCACGGATTGCTGCTCCGTTGACCAAGTTGTTGCAAAATAATGTTCATTTTGAGTGGACGGATGATAGACAACGAGCTTTCGAGAAGTTGAAGGAAGCTTTGACGCAAGCTCCTATCTTGATTCAACCTAAGTCGGGTAGGGAGTTTGTGGTATATAGTGATGCATCATACGTTGATTTGGGTTGTGTGTTGATGCAAGAAGGAAAAGTTGTGGCTTATACATCTAGGAAATTGAAGATGCACGAGTGTAATTATCCCACCCATGATCTTGAGCTTGCCGCAATTGTGTTTGCCTTAAAGATTTGGAGGCATTATCTTTATGGTGAGAAGTGTATTGTGTATACGGATCACAAGAGTTTGAAATATTTGATGACACAAAAGGATTTTAATCTTAAGCAATGTAGATGGTTGGAGTTGCTTAAGGATTACGATTTGACAATTGAGTATCACCCGGGTAGGCTAATGTTGTGGCGGATGCCTTGAGTAGGAAGATTGCGGTGGAGTTAAGAGTGGTGTTTACACGGTTGAGTGTGACACAAGATGGTGGTCTTTTGGCCGAGTTACAAGTGAAGCCATCTTTGTTACAGTTGATAAAGGATAAACAACCTTATGATGAGGAGTTGATGCCGCATGTTAAAGATATTATGGATGGGAATCCGACAAATTTTCATTTTAATGATGATGGAGTGTTATGTTTCAAAGATCGGATAGTAATGCCTAATGATAATGAATTGAGGCGTGCTATTTGGACCGAGGCGCATAGTAGTCCTTTTGCTACGTATCTCGGTACTACTAAGATGGATTGAGGCTTGAAAGAAGAGTAATATTGGGTTGGTCTAAAGAATGATGTGGCTGATTTTGTTGCTAAGTTCATGGTGTGTCAGCGTCTTAAGGCTGAACATCAATTTCCTTCCGGGTTGTTGCAACCTTCGGGGATATCAGAATGGAAATGGGAGAGAATCACCATGGATTTTGTGTTTGGGTTGCCGTTAACGCCAACTAAGAAGGATTCCATTTGGGTGATTGTGTATCGGTTTACGAAGTGTGCACATTTTGTGCTTGTGCATACGACGTATACTTTGGATAAGTTGGCGAATTTGTATATCGTTGAGATTTTGCGTTTGCACGGAGTGTCCAAGTCTATAGTTCCAGATAGAGATATGTGGTTTACAACAAGGTTTTTGGAGTGTCTACATCGAGCTTTGGGTACACGGTTGAATTTTAGCTCTTCGTATCATCCTCAGTCGGATGGTCAGTTTGAACGTGTGATTTAGGTTTTGGAAGATATGTTAAGATGTTGTGTCATTGAGTTCCAAGGAACTTGGGAGAAATAATTAACTTTGGTGGAGTTTGCGTATAATAATAGTTACAAAGCTAGTATATAGATAGCACCGTATGAGGCTTTGTATGGTAAGAGGTGTCGTATACCTTTGTGTTGGGCTGAGGTTGGGGAAAAGTATGTTTCCTTGTATGATGTGTTGAAAAGCACAAATGAGAAAGTGAAGCTTATCTGTGATCGTCTAAAACTGCCTCAAATCGTCAGAAATCCTACGCAGATTTGAAGCGTAGGGAGATTGAGTATGCGGCTGGTGACCGCGTGTTTTTGAAAGTGTCACCTTTGAAGAAGGTGGTGAGGTTTGGAAGTAAGGGTAAGCTTAGTCCAAGGTTTATTTGGACCATATGAGGTTGTGGAGCGTGTTGTTCCAGTGGCTTATCGGTTGAGGTTGCTTCCTGAGTTGGCAAAAATTCATGATGTGTTTCATGTGTCGATTTGGTGGAGGTATAGGTCAGATCTGTTGCATGTTATGCTAGTGGAGGAGATTGAGTTCCGACCGAATTTGTCCTATGATGAGGAACCGATAAAGGTTCTGGATACCAGCAGTAAAGTTCTTCGTGGTAAGACGGTTGAACTTGTAAAGGTGTTGTGACGACATCGAGGAGTTGAGGAAGCCACATTGGAAAGCAAGATGGACATGTTGAAACAGTTTTCGCACCTTTTTCCTCCATGTAAAATTTTGAGGGCAAAATTTCCTAAATGGGGATAGTTTTAACTCCTCGGTTTTAGGCCTAGCGGTTTATGGGATAATCAGAAGGTCTGGTAGATCGGGTTAGAGATTCGAGTTGGATTTGGGATATATGATGAAATCAATTTTGGGAAAAACAATTTGGAAATATGACATTTTGGACTAGTGACTAAAATGTAATTTTGGCAAAACTGTTTCGGGGACTGTTTTGTAAAGGGTCATAACTTTGAATCTTTAAGGAGCAATTTCATTTTAATAAGCTATTTCCCTTAATTTAAACCTTTTTAATAAATGTTTAATTAAATGACAATTAAGGATGAGAAGGGTTTTAATAAATAAAAAGAGTTAGTTAAACAAAACATTTTCTTACATAGCTTCTTTTCTCTCTAATTTCTTACCAGCCAGACTTGCTTTTCTCTTCTAAAATCTCTAGAGATTTATTCATTTTCATCCAAATTTGATTCTTAAATGATTTCCTTGAATTTATAAAACAAGCTTCAATTGTTTTCTTGAAGATTTCCATCCAATCTTGCCAATTAATGGAAAAGCAAGGGATTGGAGGTTGATCCGTTGGTTACCGATGAAGCGTTGGAGGCTTAAGACGCTTGATTTGCATGTCGGTGAGTGAGAATGAAACCTTTAGCTTTTAAAAGGTTTGAAGGTGGTTTGAGAACTTAGATTTGAGCTTGAAACGCTTGTCTAAGTTAGGAAGTAAGTATAAGTGGATTTTCTGTCTCGGTTGTGCTTTTACGAAATGGTTTATGCACTTGTTTTTTATTACATGGATTTACCTAATATTTTATGCATGTTTTAAGTATGTGATATACTGTTTTAATCATGAAATAATGATGGATGCACGTGGTAAGTGATCCATGTAAGTATATGTGTTATACTTGTGTTTAAAGTATGGTTTGTTGCTTTAGAAAATGGTTTTATGTTGATGCATATGAAAACAATGAGGTATATGGTTATAATGAATTATATTGGCAAGTGATGTGGTTTAAAAATGTTATCGGATATAGTTAGCTGGCCATAAAATTGAGTGCACTATAAATAAGTCGCCTAGGATGTCGATGAGGTTGGTGTCCCGTCTCCATTCAAGTACCCTAACAATTGAAGAGGTTGGTGTCTCGTCTCTCGTTAGTGAGTTAAGAATCTAATCGATGATTGGGGTTGTTATCCCTGTTGGTTGTGAATGTACAGTCATTCTAGTTAAAATAACTTGAAGTGTTGGGAGGACACTTGTTGAATCTGTGTATCTGATATGATATTTTGGAAATGGAACTTTGTTAATGATCACTTGAAAGCCAATATAATTGTTGATGTATCATGTTGATGAAGTTGTTGTATAATGTTGATTTATACATCTTTACTCTTTAAGATTTGCATATGGTTTGTTATGCATGAGAAGTCTTAAATTGAGGTTTAGCAATGGGACTTGTTGTTTAACTATCATACATTATGCATATGGTTTGTTACGCATGAGAAGGCTTAAATTGAGGTTTAGCAATGAGACTTGTTGTTTAACTATGATACATTATGCATATGGTTTGTTATGCATGAGAAGGCTTAAATTGAGGTTTAGAAATGGGACTTGTTGTTTAACTATGATACATGATGCGTATGGTTTAATATGTTGGTTTTAGAAAGGTTTAAGTGCATGGTTTTCAAGGCATGATGTTTTGTGTAACGCCCCGGGTTTAGGGTCTGGGAGTTCAGACCAGGAACCGTGAAAGGTTTGTAAATCGAGTTTTGGGGTTCGGGTTGACTTTAAATGAAAATGGTTTCACAAAGGAGTTTTAAATTAAATTGAGTTTTAAGGAATAAATAATAATAATGTAACGCCCCGGTTTTGGGCTCAGAAGTTTTGGGAGTTGACCGGTTCGGTCAAAGTGCTGATCGAATATATAAGAGTGAATTTAGGAAAGCCTAGTTCGGGTTGCATTAAAAATATGGAAAAATGTTCTAAAATCATATTTTAATATATAAAAGTGAACTGTGAAATCAATTTTGGAAAATGAGGTTCGGAAGGTTGACATTTTGGCTAGTGACCAAAATGTGATTTTTGAAAGTTGCGGGACAGTTTTATAAAGGATTGAAACTTTGAATCTTTAAGGAGCTATTATTCCAAAAAGGATTTCTCCAGATTTTTCTAAGATATTTTAAGGCTTTTTTTCTGATTTTTAAAGATTATGAAATGTGGAGGGAAATCATTTTCACCATTTCTTAACTAACTTTCTATTTCCTCTCAATTTTCCTTTTCTCTCATTTTCTCTCCACCCAAACACATTTCTCCAGATTTCCTTCTCTTATTTTGGCATCTAAATCACACATTTCAACTCTCTTTTGATTCCTAATCATCTCATCTACAAAACCTCTCAAATTGCAAGTTGTTTCATCAAGCATTTTGGCTCTAAAAAGGAGAAATTCAAGTTTGGAGGTAAGAACGTCCTTCTCCTCTAAACTATCAGTTCTTTACTGAAATTCCTAAGTTCTCAATCCTTAATTTGTGTTTTGTTAATGGCTTTTCAATTGAAATTTTGATTTTTGGCTTAAAATGCAAGATTTGGTGATTTTGGTGAAATTTTCGTGTGATCTGTTTGGGCAGTGTTTTGAAGTGTCAAAATGATGTTAAATGAATGCTAAATTGATTAGAAGTTGAGGTTTAATCAATGCAATCCCGGATAGGTTGAATTTCCTAAGTTTGGCTTGAGTTTTTGGTTGTTTTTGGAGTGTTTTTGGTGATCTGTTATACCTGGAGGTATAAGGATGTGTTTGTGATCATTTTGGATGTTATTTGATGTTTAAAAATGGTTAGAAGTGATGGATCTTGGCTGGGTTAAGTTTTGGAAGTGTTTGGAGGTGATTTCGGTTGTGTTTGGTAGCCAAATTGTTGGATTTGGGTTGAGCAGCGAGTTGAGTCTTGTTGCTGGTGTTTTTAATGCATAATGATGCATTAATCCTCTGTTGTTGTGTGCTTGAAACAGGGGAGTTTGATCCGTGAGCTTTGAAGGTGTTGCGGAAGGTTTTCGGATGCTTGGAAGGCTTGTCGGCTAGCCTTGTTTTGAGTATCGGTGAGTGAAGTTGGGTTTTCAGCTTTTAAACCAAGGTTTGAAGGTTTTGGGAGCTTAGTTTAAGTCTAAACAACTTTGCTAAGCTCAAGAGTAAGTGATTGGATTTTCGCTCTTGAATTGTGTTGTGTTTGGTTTTAAAAGCAATTGTGGTTGATGAATGAGATGCATGTGTTTTGCATGGTTTAAATCTGTTTTGAAAGCATATTTTAGCATGGTTTAATGCTGGTTTTGAAAGCCATTTGAGAAGGATGCTCAAGGTAAGGGATCCTTGGTTTTGTACATGGTAATTGTGGTTTGGATGCATAGTGTTGCATGTTGATCAATGGCTTTGTATGATGCTTTAAAACAGTGAATTGATGATGGTAAATGATACTTTTTGCTTATTGGTTATGCATGTGAATCATTGGAATAATGAGGTAATGGTTTTTGCATATTGGTTATGCATGTGAATCATTGGACTAATGTTGTGATGGTTTTGCATTATGTTTATGCATGTGAAACATTGGATTAACATGGTAAGATGGTTATGTTGGCAAGTGATGAAAGTGGTTCTTGGTTCGTTGATCGGATATAGTTAGCCGGCTATAGGATTGGGTGCACCGTGAATTAAGTCGCCTTGGAGGTGGAGTGGTCAAGAGTGGACCGGTAAGCTCCCTTCAAGTATCCTAACGAGATGGTTAAGGTTATAATGGAGGTGTTGCCCATTCGAGGACCTTGGTTGAGCAAAGGTTATATGGTGTTTAAAAGTCCATATGTGAGAACCTTGTGCTTGTTAAGATCAAAATGGCGGTGTAAGACCATGTGTGGATCTTGTGTGGGGTGTCCCGGATCTCGTTAGTGATTTATACAACTACCAATCGGTTATGCAAAGGTTGTATGGTGTTTAAAAGTCCATACAAGGAGACCTTGTGCATGTTGAGGTTGTATGGTGTTTAAAAGTCCATGCATGGGAACCTCGGGAAAAGCTAAGGTTGTATGGTGTTTAAAAGTCCATACATGGGAACTTTAGGCTTGTAAGGTCAAATGGTGTTTAAAAGTCCATTTGGGAGGCCTTGGATTGGTAGGGTGTATGGAGCGTAGGGACAATGCTCGGAATCCGCGTATCCGATCGGGTTGTTGAGTTGAAAAGTGGATGTGGTTGATCACTTGGAGGCCAATGTAATGTTCTTGATCATAAAGAAGCGCGAGATGCTTGAAAAGATGCATGGTTGCATGAAAAGTGTTTAATGCTAGTGAAGGCATGTTTACTTGTTATGTTAAACAAGTGTTGATTATCATTTGATAAATGATGCATGTGTGCATGAAATCTCCTTAATGCATTGGAGTCTTGTTGAGACTTGTTTTAAAGGTATGTGATAATGATGTTGTGGTCATGAGTTGCCTTTGGTTAATGCATGTATTGGATTGAGTGGGTAAAATGATTTTAAAGGACTTCTTGCTTAAATGGTTTTTAAGTATAAGAAGGGTATGTTGTGAAATGTGAATGTTTTCCAAGGTTTGATTTAGTTTTGCATATGGTGTTTATGCATGGAATGGCTAAATGGATGTTTAAGTAATTTGTGCTTTGAAAAGGGGTTTTCTTAGCTTGCTAAACTAAGGTTTGGTTTCATGTAAGTGCAATGCATGGTTTAAGCATGATGTTGAAAAGGAGTTTTCAAACATGGTTTTGGTTTGATAAATCGGGTTGTTTTAAAGTGTTTTGTAACCCGCTGCATTGATGGTGTTTTGGTTTTGAGCATTCCTCACTAAGCATTATGTGCTTACGCTCCTTTTTGTCCATCAATGCAGATTCTTGAAGCTTGGACAGCAAGGAGCAAGGGATTCAAGGTGGACTCCAATTGAGATGTATGTCTCGGTGAATAGCTATAGTTAATAAGGGCAATGGGGGTAGAATCTCTCGGATTGATGTTTTTGTGTTTGTGTATGTTCGGAAAAGTGTGTTCTAATGTTGTTGTGGTTGCTGAAACATGTTTTGGCTATATTGAGTTTGGTTTGGAAAGTTTGTGCTAAAGTGGTTGCCTGTGTAGGAAGAATGCCTTTAGATTTGGGGCTTTTCATATATGATGTTAAATTGTTGATTTGATGATGCCTACAAGTCATATATATGTTGAATTGCATGCTGGTAAAGTTGGTGACATTTGGAGCATGTTTGAATGATTAATTGCATGTTTTGGAATGCCATTTTGCTGCAATCTGTGCAGGCGTTTCGGAACAGTGTGCACCGTTTCGGAACGGGTGCCTTGCATGAACCCAGGCGTCCGAAACGGTATGCACCGTTTCGAAACGGTTTGGTCACTGCCAGACCCCCGTTGCGGAACGCGTTGCGGAACGGCCCCGAGTTTCGAAACGGGCTTTGCCTGTTTCGGAACGGGTGACCGTTGGGGGCTGACATGGGCGGTTAAATGTTTCAAAATGTTTGCATTTTGGTCCTGAAACTTGTTTATGCAATTGTATGAGTTTGGGATGTCCGTTTGAGCTGAAATTTGGATGAGAAGCATGAAACCTGATTAATTTTAAGTTGGTAACTTAAAATTTGGTTAAGTCCTTAAAGTTTTCAGAATTTACAATTTGGTCCCTAAAGTTGTAATTTGTTCAATTGGGTCCCTGTTTGATCTCTGATGATTGTGATCTTTGAGTATGCTGTTTGTATGATCACATCTAAGGTTAATGTGCATCTAGACAAGATTAAAAAGAAAAAAAAAGGGTCGTTAATCAAGGTTGACTTTCGGGTTGACTTTGGTTTTCCCCGTGTGACTTTCTTAATTCGGGTCAACCGTCTGGGCCGGGTTAAGGGGGTTACATTTGGTGGTATCAGAGCCGAGTTGCGACTGCTTGGGGAAAACGGTAAATTGTTGTGATGTGTGCTTGTTGTTTACCTTGATGTGTGGTTGAAAGTTGGTTGAAACAAGTGTTTCTGAGTATGCTGCCGATGTTTCTGAGCAATTTGTTGATGTTTCTGAGCATGTTGCTGATGTATGCAAGCCTGTTTTATGGTTATGAATCTTGGTTGAGTTTATGTGGATATGTGCTGATATTATGAGCTGATGTTATGCATGATGGAAGTGTACTGAGTATGTTATGTTGCTTTTATGCTGATGCAAATGGATGCTGTTTGATGTAAGCATGATCAAAGTATGTTGTTTGATATGCTTGATATTGTGATATCCATGTTGTATTGACTGTTATGTCATGTAAAGGGGGGAGGATTCGGGATACCCATTGCCTTATTAATATAGCTATTGTGTTATTTGGAGTTGGAGTGAATCCTTGCTTTAATGCTGGTCTAACTGGTTTGTTTGCTTGTTGTGATTGTTTGTTGTTGTTGTTAGTAGTATGGCAAAGATGATGGGAGAATGGCAGTTGGGTAAGATGGTTGCTGCCTTGGGGCAGGTTGTTAAGGCATGGAATTCACCCTTTTGTAGAGGTGTTTTGTCTCAGTCTTCTGTGCCTGGGGTTGAGGAGTTAAGGCAGAATGATGGAGCTGGTTCTGCGATGAAGAGTTCATCATCTGTTGTTCAGGAGGTGTTGGAAACATCTCAGGCTGAGGTAAAGGTAAAGTCAGTGGATGAGCTGGCTGTGGGATGCGTGAGTTTGCCGAAGCAGCATTTGCTTGATTTGGGTGCTGTGGAATATCATGGTTCGACACCTGAGGCATTTGAGGCCTAGTTGGCTAGTGTGGTTTTGATCTTGGATCAGGAAGGCTGTGATTATGCCTGTAAGCTGGGGAGTGTTGTTTCTTTGATGCTGGAGGATGCGTGTGTCTGGTGGGCATCCGTGGCGGAGGCGTCACATATTCCTGATATTGATTGGGATTTCTTTGTATCTGCTTTTTGTGAAAGGTATCTTGGAAGGGAATTTCCAAGGATTGAACAAGGTGAAGATAGTGTTGTTGTGGAGCAAGTGTTGCTTGAGCAAGGGGTGGAAGCTCAGCCACCGGTGTGTGACCGTTGTGAAAGGCACCATGTTGGAGGTTGTTCGGGCATGGGTGTTTGCTGGAATTGTGGTTCCAAAATGCATGTTAAGCGTGATTGTCCCCTTGGAGTGAAGTCAGCTTTGGTGTTAGCTAATGGGTCTCTGAAAGGTCGTGGGCACGGCCGAGGCAAGGTTCAGAGGTGGCAAAAAGAGCAGAAGGTTGTGAAGAGTTTGGGAAAAGAGAATTGCTGGAAATGTGGGTCTGCTGATCACATGAGACGTGATTGTTTGATGTTGGCTCGGAATAGCCAAGGTTCCTTACCGCAAGGAGTTGATGTTGACCCTGATATGTTAGCTGGTGCTGCAGTTGTGCCGCAGGAGGATGATGGTTCCGCAAGGAAGAGAGCTCGTCTGATGAAGCTTCAGGGAGGTGTTTTGTTTTCAGGTAATCTTGTTAAGTAATCTTTGCTCTAGTTGCCTTAGTTTGGTTTCTGTTGGTTTTCCTTGCGTGGTAAGTTTAGTCTGGTTGCTAGAATGTTTGAGGTAATGGTAGTTGTTTGGGAACATCTTTGGTGTGAAGAAGGTTTAGTGAGTATCTTGTGGTTAGTGGTTGTTGGTATGATGGAGTTAGATAAGTTAGGAGTGAGTTGGGAGGTTGTTCTTAGATGGATTTGAGGATGTTATTGGAGGGTGTGAACTGGCATTCATGCACAGTTAAAATCATTGTTATATGCTATATTATATATGTTGGTCCATGCATACATGTGGCATGACATTAGAGGTTTTGCATACATGTACATCAGGCATTGATAGGGCATGTAGGTGATCATGCATACGATGTTCACACTCGCTAATAACTAATCGAATCTGTTAGTGTGGTGGTTGGTTTGGATGATGGGTTTTAGAGGTTGTTTTGGTGCTGAGTGAGAGTTAGAAGTAATATTAAGCTAGTTGCTAGCAATGGTGAGAGTGGTATAGCCTGTGGTGGAAGGATAGTGTTTGTTGCTTAGAGAGTTTAGTGGTTTGGTGGTGAAGGGTACCGGTTGAGGCTAAAATCGGTTAAGTGGTTTGTGTGGCTAAAAGGGAGTGGTAGTTCCTTGGTGCTAGTGATGTTGCAATTTTGAGGTTGTGTTTCCAAGTGCTGAGGTAGCTTAGTTTTTTTTTTAAGTTGTTGTGATAGGGTTGTGTTGGTTCTTAGCAGCCTCTGAGGAGTCCATAAGCTGTTATGTGTGTTTTGGATAAGCAATGTTCTGGTAATGCAAGTGTTATGGTTGAAGTTTGAAGTGGAAGGGCTATGAAAGATCGAAGGCTTTTGTTGGTTGTTTGGGTTCTTGTGAGAAGTGGTTGGCTGGTTGTGGTTAAGGAAGTTCCGTTTGAAGTCAGCTGGTGGTGTGTGGAGCGGCTGACGAATTCAAGTTGGGGTTATGTTGTAATTCTTGGAATCTGGGTGAGTAATCCTGGTGAGTTGTTATTGTAATGTTAGCGGCAGATGTGAAGGATTATCAGCATTCGTTGAGGGGTTTGAGTAATCAGTTGACGATTAAGGATTTCTGCTTGTTGGGAAAATCCTTGGAAGAAGTTTGGGAGTTTGGAAGAGTTTTAGAAGCTGAGAGGTTTGCATAGTGGCTGTGTTGGATTGGTTGTTGTCTCTGTGTAAACAGGTCTTGGGAGTTGTGTGTTACAGTGATGTGTGCTGTAGGAGCTGAAGTTCTTCAGGTTGATGTTGGGGCTGTGTACGGTCCGGTTATGTGAAAAGTTAAGTTGTGGCTATCGTTGAGTGTTCTGGGTTTTGTAAACAGCATGTGGTGGTGTTGTGTTCGGTGGAGTTTTGTGTGGGAAGTGTTCAGTGTTGGTTGAGGCTTTTGTGTTGCCTTGTGTGTTGCTTGGAGTAGGTTGTTGTTCTCTTTTCGCCGGTTGAAATTTTGAGGACGAAATTTCCTAAGGGGGGGAGAGTTGTAACGCCCCGGTTTTGGGCTCAGAAGTTTTGGGAGTTGACCGGTTCGGTCAAAGTGCTGATCGAATATATAAGAGTGAATTTAGGAAAGCCTAGTTCGGGTTGCATTAAAAATATGGAAAAATGTTCTAAAATCATATTTTAATATATAAAAGTGAACTGTGAAATCAATTTTGGAAAATGAGGTTCGGAAGGTTGACATTTTGGCTAGTGACCAAAATGTAATTTTTGAAAGTTGCGGGATAGTTTTATAAAGGATTGAAACTTTGAATCTTTAAGGAGCTATTATTCCAAAAAGGATTTCTCCAGATTTTTCTAAGATATTTTAAGGCTTTTTTTCTGATTTTTAAAGATTATGAAATGTGGAGGGAAATCATTTTCACCATTTCTTAACTAACTTTCTATTTCCTCTCAACTTTCCTTTTCTCTCATTTTCTCTCCACCCAAACACATTTCTCCAGATTTCCTTCTCTTATTTTGGCATCTAAATCACACATTTCAACTCTCTTTTGATTCCTAATCATCTCATCTACAAAACCTCTCAAATTGCAAGTTGTTTCATCAAGCATTTTGGCTCTAAAAAGGAGAAATTCAAGTTTGGAGGTAAGAACGTCCTTCTCCTCTAAACTATCAGTTCTTTACTGAAATTCCTAAGTTCTCAATCCTTAATTTGTGTTTTGTTAATGGCTTTTCAATTGAAATCTTGATTTTTGGCTTAAAATGCAAGATTTGGTGATTTTGGTGAAATTTTCGTGTGATCTGTTTGGGCAGTGTTTTGAAGTGTCAAAATGATGTTAAATGAATGCTAAATTGATTAGAAGTTGAGGTTTAATCAATGCAATCCCGGATAGGTTGAATTTCCTAAGTTTGGCTTAAGTTTTTGGTTGTTTTTGGAGTGTTTTTGGTGATCTGTTATACCTGGAGGTATAAGGATGTGTTTGTGATCATTTTGGATGTTATTTGATGTTTAAAAATGGTTAGAAGTGATGGATCTTGGCTGGGTTAAGTTTTGGAAGTGTTTGGAGGTGATTTCGGTTGTGTTCTGTAGCCAAATTGTTGGATTTGGGTTGAGCAGCGAGTTGAGTCTTGTTGCTGGTGTTTTTAATGCATAATGATGCATTAATCCTCTGTTGTTGTGTGCTTGAAACAAGGGAGTTTGATCCGTGAGCTTTGAAGGTGTTGCGGAAGGTTTTCGGATGCTTGGAAGGCTTGTCGGCTAGCCTTGTTTTGAGTATCGGTGAGTGAAGTTGGGTTTTCAGCTTTTAAACCAAGGTTTGAAGGTTTTGGGAGCTTAGTTTAAGTCTAAACAACTTTTCTAAGCTCAAGAGTAAGTGATTGGATTTTCGCTCTTGAATTGTGTTGTGTTTGGTTTTAAAAGCAATTGTGGTTGATGAATGAGATGCATGTGTTTTGCATGGTTTAAATCTGTTTTGAAAGCATATTTTAGCATGGTTTAATGCTGGTTTTGAAAGCCATTTGAGAAGGATGCTCAAGGTAAGGGATCCTTGGTTTTGTACATGGTAATTGTGGTTTGGATGCATAGTGTTGCATGTTGATCAATGGCTTTGTATGATGCTTTAAAACAGTGAATTGATGATGGTAAATGATACTTTTTGCATATTGGTTATGCATGTGAATCATTGGAATAATGAGGTAATGGTTTTTGCATATTGGTTATGCATGTGAATCATTGGACTAATGTTGTGATGGTTTTGCATTATGTTTATGCATGTGAAACATTGGATTAACATGGTAAGATGGTTATGTTGGCAAGTGATGAAAGTGGTTCTTGGTTCGTTGATCGGATATAGTTAGCCGGCTATAGGATTGGGTGCACCGTGAATTAAGTCGCCTTGGAGGTGGAGTGGTCAAGAGTGGACCGGTAAGCTCCCTTCAAGTATCCTAACGAGATGGTTAAGGTTATAATGGAGGTGTTGCCCATTCGAGGACCTTGGTTGAGCAAAGGTTATATGGTGTTTAAAAGTCCATATGTGAGAACCTTGTGCTTGTTAAGATCACAATGGCGGTGTAAGACCATGTGTGGATCTTGTGTGGGGTGTCCCGGATCTCGTTAGTGATTTATACAACTACCAATCGGTTATGCAAAGGTTGTATGGTGTTTAAAAGTCCATACAAGGAGACCTTGTGCATGTTGAGGTTGTATGGTGTTTAAAAGTCCATGCATGGGAACCTCGGGAAACGCTAAGGTTGTATGGTGTTTAAAAGTCCATACATGGGAACTTTAGGCTTGTAAGGTCAAATGGTGTTTAAAAGTCCATTTGGGAGGCCTTGGATTGGTAGGGTGTATGGAGCGTAGGGACAATGCTCGGAATCCGCGTATCCGATCGGGTTGTTGAGTTGAAAAGTGGATGTGGTTGATCACTTGGAGGCCAATGTAATGTTCTTGATCATAAAGAAGCACGAGATGCTTGAAAAGATGCATGGTTGCATGAAAAGTGTTTAATGCTAGTGAAGGCATGTTTACTTGTTATGTTAAACAAGTGTTGATTATCATTTGATAAATGATGCATGTGTGCATGAAATCTCCTTAATGCATTGGAGTCTTGTTGAGACTTGTTTTAAAGGTATGTGATAATGATGTTGTGGTCATGAGTTGCCTTTGGTTAATGCATGTATTGGATTGAGTGGGTAAAATGATTTTAAAGGACTTCTTGCTTAAATGGTTTTTAAGTATAAGAAGGGTATGTTGTGAAATGTGAATGTTTTCCAAGGTTTGATTTAGTTTTGCATATGGTGTTTATGCATTGAATGGCTAAATGGATGTTTAAGTAATTTGTGCTTTGAAAAGGGGTTTTCTTAGCTTGCTAAACTAAGGTTTGGTTTCATGTAAGTGCAATGCATGGTTTAAGCATGATGTTGAAAAGGAGTTTTCAAACATGGTTTTGGTTTGATAAATCGGGTTGTTTTAAAGTGTTTTGTAACCCGCTGCATTGATGGTGTTTTGGTTTTGAGCATTCCTCACTAAGCATTATGTGCTTACGCTCCTTTTTGTCCATCAATGCAGATTCTTGAAGCTTGGACAGCAAGGAGCAAGGGATTCAAGGTGGACTCCAATTGAGATGTATGTCTCGGTGAATAGCTATAGTTAATAAGGGCAATGGGGGTAGAATCTCTCGGATTGATGTTTTTGTGTTTGTGTATGTTCGGACAAGTGTGTTCTAATGTTGTTGTGGTTGCTGAAACATGTTTTGGCTATATTGAGTTTGGTTTGGAAAGTTTGTGCTAAAGTGGTTGCTTGTGTAGGAAGAATGCCTTTAGATTTGGGGCTTTTCATATATGATGTTAAATTGTTGATTTGATGATGCCTACAAGTCATATATATGTTGAATTGCATGCTGGTAAAGTTGGTGACATTTGGAGCATGTTTGAATGATTAATTGCATGTTTTGGAATGCCATTTTGCTGCAATCTGTGCAGGCGTTTCGGAACAGTGTGCACCGTTTCGGAACGGGTGCCTTGCATGAACCCAGGCGTCCGAAATGGTATGCACCGTTTCGAAACGGTTTGGTCACTGCCAGACCCCCGTTGCGGAACGCATTGCGGAACGGCCCCGAGTTTCGAAACGGGCTTTGCCTGTTTCGGAACGGGTGACCGTTGGGGGCTGACATGGGCGGTTAAATGTTTCAAAATGTTTGCATTTTGGTCCTGAAACTTGTTTATGCAATTGTATGAGTTTGGGATGTCCGTTTGAGCTGAAATTTGGATGAGAAGCATGAAACCTGATTAATTTTAAGTTGGTAACTTAAAATTTTGTTAAGTCCTTAAAGTTTTCAGAATTTACAATTTGGTCCCTAAAGTTGTAATTTGTTCAATTGGGTCCCTGTTTGATCTCTGATGATTGTGATATTTGAGTATGCTGTTTGTATGATCACATCTAAGGTTAATGTGCATCTAGACAAGATTAAAAAGAAAAAAAAGGTCGTTAATCAAGGTTGACTTTCGGGTTGACTTTGGTTTTCCCCGTGTGACTTTCTTAATTCGGGTCAACCGTCTGGGCCGGGTTAAGGGGGTTACAAATAAAATAAGGCAATAATGGATTTTTGTTAAAATAGGAGTTTTTAAGATAAAAGGGAAATAAAATATTATATTTCAAAAAAAAAATTAGGGTTTCTAATCAGAGCAGAGCCTTAACGTGTTTCTCTTCGGTTTTCCCCGTGTAACTCGTTCGATTCGGTCTGGTGGCTAGGCCGGGTCGAGGGGGTTACATTTGGTGGTATTAGAGCCTCGATTACGAGGTTCCCCTAGAAGGTAAGTCAGGTTAATTGGTTTTGTGTGTGTTTGACTGTTTTGCACGATGTTTGTGAGCATGACATTGCGTTTCTGCTGATGTTTGAAGGTTGGTTAAGCATTCCCATTGCTAGGTATTATTATGGTAATGTGGTTTTGATTAATAGAGCTTAAACACACGGATCCCTTCCTTTGCTGACCCAATGTTTTTCTCATGTTTTGTTTTTGTTACTTTAGATTGTTTTATTATTATGATGAGACCGAGCGGAAGACCTAGAGTGGGTGACCAGGCACCCGGGGATGTGCCTCCTTCTCCTCCTCTGGATCCTGATGGTAATGGGGTGAATGTCGGAGATAATGTACCTCAGGCTGGTGCGAATGTTGGAGGTGATGGTAATGGACCTCAAGTTGGCCATGCTCAGGCCGGTGCGGACATGGCTTAGTTACTTCAGACTATAGTCAGAGCTTTTCAGACAGCTATTGCTGGTCTTCATGCTGCAACACCACCTCAGGGTGCGGGGACATGTTTTCGCCTTGAGTGACTTCATAGATTGGGCGGAGTCGAGTTTTGTGGTATGTCTCCCGAGGGTTCGGAGGCATGGCTTGAGAGTACTACACGCATCTTGTGTCAAATGGAGTGCTCGGACACTCGTAAGTTGGGTTGTATTGTTTCGTTGCTTTAGGGAGATGTGTATGCTTGGTGGACCACAATTACCTAAGGTATGCCCGAGGCCGAGGTTACGTGGGAATTCTTCCGCAGTGTGTTCTGCAAGAAGTACCTTGGTGCTCGTGTAACACCCGTGTTTAGGGGTTAGGAGTTAGTCGGGTTAGTGGGTCCGAGTCGGTAAAATTAATTTTAATCAATATGGCCTAGGTTTGGTCTAATTGAAATTTAAAATAAAGAGGAGGGACCACTTTGGTGATTTAACCCAAATGTTTTAAAAAGGAAGACAACTTTTTAGAGATAAAAAGGAACAAAAAAAGGGCATCATCTTTGTCCCCCTTCTCCCCCCAACGTTGGAAAACTTTCAAAACTCCTCTAATACCTTAAATCACTATTCCATTGATTTCTTCTTCAACCCAAGGTCATTTTTCAAAGGTAATAACATTTTCTCACTCTCCTCTTCATTTTCTATCTTTTCATGGTTGTAGATTTTGAAACTACCAACTTTTGAAAAGTTAGGGTTTAATGAAAGTTTGGGTTTTTACTTAGTTTTTCAATTGGTTTTAAATTATCAAGTTGGGTTTTAGTTTATTCACCTTGAAATGCACCTAATAAGTTAAAATGAATGAGTTTGGGTGAAAACCCGAAATGGGTCTTTGTAGCCAAGTTTAAGGTGCCTAAAACTTGATTTTTGGTGGGTTTTAGGATTAAATTGGAGGGCTGATGGTTTAACTATGTTAGGAGGGTGTTTTGGGACCATTTGGGTGTCATTTGGGTGTTTGAAAATAGGAGTTTCAGCTAGGTTTTGAAGGAGCACGAAAATGGGCATTTTGGGGGATTAATTTGATTGGAAATTGTTGAAGTTTGACTTGGGCTTAAGAGTTGACTTGATGACTGAGTTTTAGCATTGAATTGAGAGTAATGGATGTGTTTTTTATTGGCTAGAAGCAAGAGGAGACGTTGGAGAGGCAACGGGATCGAATCCGGGCTTGTAGGAGGCTTGCTTTGGTTGCTAAGGAAGGGTGGTGAGTGACTTTAAATGTGTTTTAAAGTTGGTTGAAGTGTGTGTAGTGTATGAGTTGGAATGTGCTTGGTAGGCCATTTCTATGTGGAGTTAAATTGGTAACTTAGCTCTTTGATTTCATTAAATGCTATTTATGCTTTGCCTAATTGTCGTTGTGAAATGTGGTTTGATATGTGTATGTATATCTTGACATATGTATATGATGAGCATGTGATGTAAATGGTGGATGTGTGATGTGGTAAATGAAATTGGCACTAATTAACTTACCGGGTGTAAATGATCGATTATTAGGATTAGTGTGCATACAAATTGAGTCAAAACGTACGTGGCCTTGATGGCGTTGAGTCATCAAGGAGGAGTACGGTGATGTAACATTCCACCAGAAATTTATATATATTCTACGGGATGATGAGTGGGATCCCATCCGTAGGGCATGTGGTGATGAGTGGAATCCCGCCCATGCAAGGTCCGGTGATGAGTGTAATCCCACCGAGGTAAAGTGATTGTTGAGATTAAATCCGCACATCCGGGTAAACTAATAGTGGCCAATTGAACTTATTCTTATAATTGTGATGTATGACATTGATATGTGATATTTGAGCTTAGTATGATGTGAGATGCCATATTATGACTCTTGAAAGACTAGCTAGGTCTACTTGTGGATTTACCTATGCATATTGTATATGAGAATTAGGGAATACATGCTTGAACCCTGCATTGTTGATGTTTTCGATTTTAGAGCATCCTCACTAAGCTTCTAGCTTACGCTCTCAATTTTCAACAATGCAGATTGTTAGCGTGGTGTTAGCTCGGAGCAAGGCGAAGGGGCTTTCCATGTTTTTGTTGCTCAAGTACGGTTAACAATTATGTAGTAGCTTAGCAATGTGGCAAGAGTGTGTGTTTTAAATGAGCTATGTATGACTCATATATGTGTTTGATGTTTATAATTTGACTTGGATTGTAAACCTGATATGTCTTTCCAAATTCTTGTGTGAGGTATGCCTTATGGATGTTTATTTTGCTTTTGAATGACATGAATACCTATTTGAAATGTATTGTGCCTTTTGGCATTTAATGACTTCAAGCATGCTTTATAATGAGATGTTGCTAATGTGTAAATGCCATGAATGATTGTTTAAATCTATGCCTTGTGTGTGTTTGAGCATGCTTGACATAGGATGTATGCGTCTAGACCTTGTTTGCTTGTGTTAAATGCCTTTAGAGGTCGTTTGGGACCTTTAGACTTGTTGAAAAACGCCTAAGTCTAGTTTTCAAAGGTTGCAGCCAGCCCGCGTTTCGAAACGATCTGGGACGTTTCGGAACGGGTAAGGCTTCAGGGACCCCGTATCGGAACATGTTTCGATACAGTTTGACCACTGAGAGCCCCTGTTCCGATACGGGTTTCGGAACGTTTTGGCTATTGGAATTCTGAGAAAATGACGAGATGAAAGCGTTTCGAAACGGGTCTAAGGGTTTCGAAACGGTCAAAATATCATTGACCACGAGAAGTTGACCGTTGAGGGTGTTTCGGAACGGTTGACCTCCGTTCCAATACGGCCTCCTCGTATGGCTTGGGGCAGTTGACCTGGTCAAGGGCATTTCGATACGCCTCAATGGTGTTTCGAAACAGCCTGTCTGATGAAGTAAAATTGGGCTGTTTATCTTCTGCATTTTATTCCGCTGTTTGATCACATAGGATTTAAATGAGCTTTTAGAAAAGATTGAATTAAAAGAAAAAAAAATTATGGTTGCTAAACGAGGGGGAACCTTAACGGGTTTCACTTTGGTTTTCCTCGTGTGACCTACTCGGACCGGTCATCCGGCCAGACCGGGACGAGGGGGTTACATTTGTTGGTATCAGAGCCTGAGGTTACCGAGACCTCGAGCATGTAAGTGAGATAAGCTTGACATGTTAAGTGATTGTATTGTTCGATGCATGCCTTTCCTTGAATACTTAATGTTTGACTATTCGTATGATGTTTTGAAGCATGAGTTGTTGCGCCTGGTGTAGAGTGTGTGCCCATTGCTACTATTACTTGATTTAAAAAGATTTTATGGTAAAGAAAGTACTTGAGCACTATTGGACCCTTGCTTTGGCTAACGTAATCCCTATCTGTTTGTGGTTGTAGCTATTACCTTGCTAGCTGTACCATAAGACCACGTGGGAGGCCTAGGATGGTTCGAACGGAACCACGGGCAGCGGCTCCAGGAGTTGAGCCAGTAGTTAGAGTTGAGGCTCAAGTGGGAGAGCCTGTGGTTGGATTTGGAGCTCCTCCACCACCTCCACCACCACCACCACCTCCACCAGGAGTAGGAGGCGAGTCCGGGGCTGAAGGAGAGGGACCTCAGGGAGGCCAAGGTGGCCAAGGACCGGCCGTAATAGACTTAGCTCCTTTGGTTCCAGCGATAGCCGGGGCATTTCAGGCTGCAGTAGCTGGGGGTCAGGCAGCAACACATCATCAGGGAGAGGGCACTGGTTTGCCATTAGAGAGACTCCGTGGTTTAGGGGCCGAAGAGTTTAGAGGGTCTACTCCAGAGAGATCAGAGTTGTGGTTTGAGAAGACTGTCCGTATCCTCGCTCAGATGGGATGTACTGGTGAGCGCAAGTTAGGATGTGTTGAGTCCCTGCTTTAGGGTGATGCCTACACTTGGTGGGTCACCATTACTACGGGTATGGATGAGGCCGAGATTACTTGGGAGTTCTTTGAGTTAGCATTCAGTAAGAAGTATCTGGGTCCGCAATACCTCGATGAGAGGAAGAGGGAGTTTATGGCTTTGCTTTAGGGGAGTATGACCGTGACCGATTATGAGATCCGATTTGTCAGACTGAGTCAGTATGCTTCTGAGCTTGTTCCTACTGAGGTGGGACGATGTAACCGATTCTCTTATGGGCTGAATGAAGAGATCAAGAGGTATACTCTAGCTTCAGACTACACTGATTTTGATGTCTTGGTCGCGAAGGCCAAGGACTTAGAGCACAATTTGGGCTTGACCAAACGATCTGGTGGTTCTAGTTCGGGTAAAAGGTCCAATGACTTTGATAGAGGTGATGCCAAGAGGCATCGGGACAACATGCATCATTATGATCATAGACGTGGTGGCGGTAACCACGGTAGGGGCCAACAGGGCCAGAGGGCTGGTGGGAAGTTGCCCACATGTGCTACTTGCGTGAGGAACCACACCGGTGAGTGTTGGGGAAATTTCCACTCATGTTGGAGTTGTGGAGCTAGAGACCAAATTAGACGTGACTGTCCACATCAGGTGGGACAGGCACCAGCTCAGGCTCTTGCTAGAGCCAATGACTTTCAGAGAGGCCGCGGGCGCGGTAGAGGTAACTTCCAGCCGAGGAATGACGGTCAGAGGAACATAGCACATGTAGTCGCAGTCCAGCCGGAGGGCGGAGGTCAGGCCAGAGTTTACGCTCAGCGCGGGGATCAGCATGACACCGATGTGATCCCGGGTAACTTCTCGATACAGTCTTTGGGTTTGCTTTCTTTGATTGACTTTGGGTCTATACATTCCTACATTTTGAGTGAGCATGCACATTCGTTGAACTTTCCTTGTGAAATGTTAGAGGTAGGAGTTAGTGTTACTAGTTCCTTTGGGGACACAGTAGTAGTTAGAAAAATGTACAAAAGGTATCCGTTGATGGTTCAGGGACATGTGTCTCCAGTGGATATGATGGAGCTTCCTTTCTATGGTTTTGATGTAATTCTGGGTATGGACTGGCTCACGGAGCATAGAGCTAGGATAGATTTTGAAACTAAGAGGATTTCCTTGAGGCTCACAGATGATTATGAGATTGTAGTGGTGGGTGAGAACGTGAAGTTCTTGTCCAATGTAGTTTCAGTTCTAGAGGCTAAGAGGTTAGTTGTGTTGGGGTGTGAAGCATACTTGGCATATGTGATGAACCCTAACATGAGTGAGGTTAGACCTCAAGACATCCGGACAGTATGTGACTTTCCTAGTGTGTTTTCGGAAGAGTTGCAAGGGTTACCACCGGACAGAGAGGTAAAGTTCACCATTGAGACTTATTCTGATTCAGCTCCTGTTTCGATTGCTCCGTATCTCATGGCACTGAAAGAACTGAAAGAGTTGAAGACTCAGTTGCAATAGTTGACAGATAGAGGCTTCATTCGACCTAGTTCTTCACCTTGGGGTGCACCAGTTTTGTTTGTGAAGAAGAAAGATGGAAGCATGAGAATGTGTATAGATTACAGACAGTTGAATCAGTTGACAGTGAAGAATAAATATCCATTGCCTAGAATTGATGACTTGTTTGATCAGTTGAGAGGAGCATCGGTCTTTTCGAAGATTGACTTGAGATCGGGTTACTACCAGCTAAAGGTAAGAGAGGTTGATGTACCGAAGACGGCCTTTAGGACTAGGTATGGTCACTATGAGTTTTTAGTCATGCCTTTTGGGTTAACTAATGCACCTGCTGCTATTATGGATATGATGAACATGATTTTTCATCAGTGCCTAGATCAGTTTGTAGTTGTGTTTATAGATGACATCTTGGTGTATTCACGAACTGAAGAAGACCATGACCGGCACTTGAGACTAGTTTTGAAGACTTTGCTAGATCATCAGTTGTATACGAAGTTGAGCAAGTGTGAATTCTGGATCCGAGAGGTAGTCTTCTTAGGACATGTAGTGTCAGTCGATGGGATTAGAGTTGATCCGAAGAAGATTGAGGCCATTGTTGAATGGAAGCAACCGAAGTCTGTAATAGAGGTACGTAGCTTCCTAGGCTTAGCTTGATACTATAGTAGATTCGTAGAAGGTTTCTCTAAGTTAGCCGCTCCATTGACATAGTTACTTCAGAAGAGTGTTCAGTTTGAGTGGACAGATGCAAGACAGAGAGCCTTTGAGAAATTAAAAGAAGCTTTGACCCAAGCACCGATCTTGATTCAGCCGGAGTCCGGGAAGGACTATTTAGTTTATAGTGATGCTTCTTATGTAGGGCTAGGTTGTGTTCTTATGCAAGACAAGAGAGTAGTGGCTTATGCCTCAAGACAGTTGAAGACTCATGAGCGTAACTATCCGACCCATGACATTGACTTAGCTGCAGTTGTATTTGCTTTGAAGATTTGGTGGCACTATTTGTACGGTGAGAGATGCACAGTGTACACCGATCACAAGAGTTTGAAGTACATTATGACTCAGCGAGATTTAAATCTCAGACAACGTAGGTGGTTAGAGTTGCTAAAAGACTATGATCTTACCATTGAGTACCATCCGGGTAAGGCCAATGTAATGGTCGATGCATTGAGTAGGAAGATAGTTGTGGACTTGAGAGCCATGTTTGCTAGATTGAGCTTGTCCGGAGATGGTGGTTTGGTAGCCGAGCTTCAGGTTAGACATACTCTAGGTCAGTTGATTAGAGAGAAGCAGCTCTTAGATAGATCTTTGGCACCTCATGTGCAAGATATAGCCGAAGGTAGATCTTCAGACTACAGTTTCAGTACTGATGGGGTTTTGTGTTTCAAAGATAGGATAGTTGTGCCAGAGGATAGTGACTTGAGACGTACGATCTTGACTGAAGCACACAATAGTCCGTTTGCTATGCATCCTGGAAGTACGAAGATGTACCGTGATTTGAAGAATGAGTACTTTTGGGTTGGCTTGAAGAGAGATGTAGCCGACTTTGTGAGTAAGTGTTTAGTATGTCAGAGGGTGAAGGCGGAACATCAGGTTCCCTCAAGTTTGTTGCAACCGTTGAGAATTCCGGAATGGAAATGGGAGAACATCACCATGGATTTTGTTTCGGGTTTGCCTTTGACTCCTACGAAGAAGAACTCAGTGTGGGTTATTGTGGATCATTTTACGAAGTGTGCTCACTTCTTGGCAGTCAATACTACTTACACTCTAGATAGATTGGCCGATTTGTACATTGGTGAGATTGTTAGACTGCATGGTGTGCTGAAGTCTATTGTGTCAGATAGAGATCCGCGGTTTACATCTCGATTTTGGGAGTGTCTGCATACAGCTTTAGGTACCTGTTTGAACTTCAGCACGTCTTATCATCCTCAGTCAGATGGTCAGTCAGAGAGAGTTATACATATCTTAGAGGATATGTTGCATTGTTGCATCATTGATTTTTAGGGTACGTGGGAGGAGCACTTGCCTCTAGTTGAGTTTGCTTACAATAATAGCTTCCAGTCGAGCATTCAGATGGCTCCGTATGAGGCCTTGTATGGCCGAAAGTGTAGAACTCCAGTTTGTTGGGCCGAAGTGGGACAGAAGTTGTTACCTATGCCGGATTTGCTCAAGGGGACAACTGACAAGGTAAAATTGATTTGTGATCGATTGAAGGCTGCTTCGGATAGGCAGAAGTCCTATGCCGATTTGAAGAGGAAGGAAGTTGAGTTCTCAGTGGGTGAGAAGGTGTTCTTGAAGAAAGTAATGAGATTTGGCCGAAAGGGGAAGTTGAGTCCGAGGTACATAGGACCGTATGAGATTGTGAAGAGGGTTGGTCTTGTTGCTTATCTGTTGTGTTTGCCATCCGAGCTAGAGAAGATACACGATGTATTCCATGTTTTGATGCTCCGTAGGTATAGGTCCGATCCATCACATGTTATGCCTGTAGAGGAGATTGAATTGAATCCAGATTTGACTTATGAGGAAGAACCAGTTGAGATCCTAGCTTCTGACAGTAAGGTGTTGCGTGGTAGATCGATTGAGTTAGTAAAGGTACGGTGGCAATGTTGAGGTGTGGACGAGGCCACTTGGGAGAGGAAGGAGGATATGGAAAGGCAGTTTCTGTATCTCTTTCAGTCAGGTAATTTCGGGGACGAAATTCCTTAAGTGGGAGAGAGTTGTAACACCCGTGTTTAGGGGTTAGGAGTTAGTCGGGTTAGTGGGTCCGAGTCAGTAAAATTAATTTTAATCAATATGGCCTAGGTTTGGTCTAATTGAAATTTAAAATAAAGATGAGGGACCATTTTGGTGATTTAACCCAAATGTTTTAAAAAGGAAGACAACTTTTTGAAGACAAAAAGGAACAAAAAAAGGGCATCATCTTTGTCCTCCCTCCCCCCCCCCCCAACGTTGGAAAACTTTCAAAACTCTCCTAATACCCTAAATCACTATTCCATTGATTTCTTCTTCAACTCAATGTCATTTTTCAAAGGTAATAACATTTCTCACTCTCCTCTTCATTTTCTATCTTTTCATGGTTGTAGATTTTGAAACTACCAACTTTTGAAAAGTTAGGGTTTAATGAAAGTTTGGGTTTTTGCTTAGTTTTTCAATTGGTTTTAAATTATCAAGTTGGGTTTTAGTTTATTCACCTTGAAATGCACCTAATAAGTTAAAATGAATGAGTTTGGGTGAAAACCCGAAATGGGTCTTTGTAGCCAAGTTTAAGGTGCCTAAAACTTGATTTTTGGTGGGTTTTAGGATTAAATTGGAGTGCTGATGGTTTAACTATGTTAGGAGGGTGTTTTGGGACCATTTGGGTGTCATTTGGGTGTTTGAAAATAGGATTTTCAGCTAGGTTTTGAAGGAGCACGAAAATGGGCATTTTGGGGGATTAATTTGATTGGAAATTGTTGAAGTTTGACTTGGGCTTAAGAGTTGACTTGATGACTGAGTTTTAGCATTGAATTGAGAGTAATGGATGTGTTTTTTATTGGCTAGAAGCAAGAGGAGACGTTGGAGAGGCAACGAGATCGAATCCGGGCTTGTAGGAGGTTTGCTTTGGTTGCTAAGGAAGGGTGGTGAGTGACTTTAAATGTGTTTTAAAGTTGGTTCAAGTGTGTGTAGTGTATGAGTTGGAATGTGCTTGGTAGGCCATTTCTATGTGGAGTTAAATTGGTAACTAAGCTCTTTGATTTCATTAAATGCTATTTATGCTTTGCCTAATTGCCGTTGTGAAATGTGGTTTGATATGTGTATGTATATCTTGACATATGTATATGATGAGCATGTGATATAAATGGTGGATGTGTGATGTGGTAAATGAAATTGGCACTAATTAACTTACCGGGTGTAAATGATCGATCATTAGGATTAGTGTGCACACAAATTGAGTCAAAACGTACGTGGCCTTGATGGCGTTGAGTCATCAAGGAGGAGTACGGTGATGTAACATTCCACCGGAAATATATATATATATATATATATATTCTACGGGATGATGAGTGGAATCCCATCCGTAGGGCATGTGGTGATGAGTGGAATCCCGCCCATGCAAGGTCCGGTGATGAGTGTAATCCCACCGAGGTAAAGTGATTGTTGAGATTAAATCTGCTCATCCGGGTAAACTAATAGTGGCCAATTGAACTTATTCTTATAATTGTGATGTATGATATTGATATGTGATATTTGAGCTTAGTATGATGTGAGATGCCATATTATGACTCTTGAAAGACTAGCTAGGTCTACTTGTGGATTTACCTATGCATATTGTATATGAGAATTAGGGAATACATGCTTAAACCCTGCATTGTTGATGTTTTCGATTTTAGAGCATCCTCACTAAGCTTCTAGCTTACGCTCTCAATTTTCAACAATGCAGATCGTTAGCGTGGTGTTAGCTTGGAGCAAGGCGAAGGGGCTTTCCAAGTTTTTGTTGCTCAAGTACGGTTAACAATTATGTAGTAGCTTAGCAATGTGGCAAGAGTGTATGTTTTAAATGAGCTATGTATGACTCATATATGTGTTTGATGTTTATAATTTGACTTGGATTGTAAACCTAATGTGTCTTGCCAAATGCTTGTGTGAGGTATGCCTTATGGATGTTTATTTTGCTTTTGAATGACATGAATACCTATTTGAAATGTATTGTGCCTTTTGGCATTTAATGACTTCAAGAATGCTTTATAATGTGATGCTGCTAATGTGTAAATGCCATGAATGATTGTTTAAATCTATGCCTTGTGTGTGTTTGAGCATGCTTGACATAGTTAGTATGCCTCTAGACCTTGTTTGCTTGTGTTGAGTGCCTTTAGAGGTCGTTTGGGACCTTTAGACTTGTTGAAAACGCCTAAGTCTGGTTTTCAAAGGTTGCAGACAGCCCGCGTTTCGAAACGAGCTGGGACGTTTCGAAACGGGTAAGGCTTTAGGGACCCCGTATCGGAACGTGTTTCAATACGGTTTGGCCACTGAGAGCCTCTATTCTGATACGGGTTTCGGAACGTTTTGGCTACTGGAATTCTGAGAAAATGACGAGATGAAAGCGTTTCGAAACGGGTCTAAGGGTTTTGAAATGGTCAAAATCTCGTTGACCACGAGAAGTTGACCGTTGAGGGTGTTTCGGAACGGTTGACCTCCGTTCCGATACGGCCTCCTCGTATGGCTTGAGGCAGTTGACCTGGTCAAGGGTGTTTCGATACGCGTCAATGGTGTTTCGAAATGGCCTGTCTGATGAAGTAAAATTGGGCTGTTTAAATGTTTTCTTGGGTTCGAATGTTTATCTTCTGCATTTTATTCCACTGTTTGATCACATAGGATTTAAATGAGCTTTTAGAAAAGATTGAATTAAAAGAAAAAAAAATTAGGGTTGCTAACCGAGGGGGACCCTTAACGGGTTTCACTTCGGTTTTCCCCGTGTGGCCTACTCAGACCGGTCATCCGGCCAGACCGGGACGAGGGGGTTACAGCTCGCTACCAAGACGAGAAGAAGAGAGAATTCATGGCTTTAGTGCAAGGTAGTATGTCCGTATCTGAGTATGAGGTACAGTTTGTGCGCTTGAGTCAGTATGCTTCAGAGTTGGTTCCCACTGAGAGGGAAAGGTGTGAACGGTTACGTTACGAGTTGGTTACGGAGGTGAAGACCTACATGCTTGCTTCTGATTACACCGAGTTCTATGTCTTGGTCTCTACGGCAAAGACATTGAGCAAAGTCTAAGTTTGGCTGCTCGATCAGGTGGATCCAGCTCAGGGAAAAGGTCTGTCGAGTGGGAGCGAGACCGTAACATGAGGCACGAGGATAGAAGGCACCAACTGGACTTTAGGCGTAGAGGTGGTAACATGGGACGAGGCCATCAAGGTCGAGGTTTTGTTGCTCATACACCCGAGTGTGCTAGATGTGGGAGGAACCATTCCAGGGAGTGTTGAGGTGGCTTTCGTGCTTGTTGGAATTGTGGGTCTCAAGCACATTTGAGGCGTGAGTGCCCTCATCCAGCTAGGGATGGTCAGGCACCAGCTAGAGCTGTTGAATATTAGAGAGGTCGTGGGCGCGGCCGAGGTAACTTCCAGCCTAGGAATGATGGTCAGAGAAATGTGGCCCATGTTGTCGCGGTACAGCCCGAGGGAGGTGGACCAGCTAGAGTATATGCACAGCGTGAGGCTGGGAATAACACAGATGTGATCACATGTAATTTTGTGTTACAATCCTTATCTTTTCTTTCGTTGATTGATTCTGGCTCGACACATTCGTATATTTTGGGTGAGTATGCAAGATCATTAGGATTGCCTTTTGAGTTGTTAGATATAGGTATGAATGTTACGTGTTCTTTTGGCGAGACAGTTGTAGTTAGGAAAGTGTTCATGAGATGTCCCTTGATGATTCAGGGTCACGTGTTTCCCGTTGGCATGATGGAGTTTCCCTTTAATTGTTTCGATGTAATTATGGGTATGGATTGGCTTGTGGAGCATAAAGCTAGGATATATTTTGAGACTAAAAGAGTTTCTTTGATGCTTTATGATTATTACGAGGTAGTAGTAGTTGGTGAAAACATTAAGTTCTTGTCTAATGTTGTTTCAGCTTTAGAGGCTCAGAGGATGATGGATTTGGGTTGTCAAGCTTACTTAGCTTATGTGATGAATCCGAATATGAGTGAAGTTAGATCGCAAGATATCAGAACAATATGTGACTTTTCGAGCATTTTTCTAGAAGAATTGCTTGGTTTGCCTCCAGATAGAGATGTGGAGTTTGCTATTGAGACGTATTCAGATTCTGCACTCGTATCGATTGCCCCGTATAGAATGGCACCTAAAGAGTTGAAGGAGTTGAAGACACAACTTCAGGAACTGTCAGATAGAGGTTTTATTAGGCCTAGTATTTCACCTTGGGGTGCTCCGGTCTTGTTTGTGAAGAAGAAGGATGGCAGTATGAGGATGTGCATAGACTATAGGCAGTTGAACAAGGTGACACTGAAGAACAAGTATCCTTTTCCACGAATTGATGATTTGCTTGATCGGTTGAGAGGTGCTTTAGTGTTTTCGAAGATTGATTTGAGATCGGGTTATTATCAGTTGAAGGTAAAATATGTGGATATACCGAAGACAACTTTTCGTATGCGATATGGGCACTACGAGTTCTTGGTAATGCCTTTCGGTTTGACTAATGCCCCAGCTGCATTTATGGACATGATGAACATAGTGTTTCACGAGTTCTTGGATAGATTTGTAGTAGTGTTTATAGATGACATTCTAGTGTACTCCATGACCGAGGAAGAACATGATGAGCATTTGCGATTAGCACTTCAGACTTTGCTTGAAAATCAACTGTATGTCAAGTTGAGCAAATGTGGGTTTTGGATTAGGGAAGTAGACTTTCTAGGTCATGTGATCTCAGCTGATGAGATTAGTGTGGATCCCAAGAAGATAGAAGAAATAGTGAGTTGGAAACAACAAAAGTCAATGACCGAAATTCGTAGTTTTCTAGGTTTAGCCGGGTATTATCAAAGGTTTATTGAGGGATTCTCGAAAATTGTTGCACCTTTGACTAAACTGTTATAGAAAAATGTTTTGTATGAGTGGACAGATGCAAGGCAACAAGCGTTTGAAAAGTTGAAGAAAGCATTGACAGAAGCTCCTATTTTGATTCAGCCTGAACCGGGGAAAGAGTTTGTAATCTTCAGTGATGCATCATACGTAGGTTTAGGTTGTGTGCTTATGCAAGAAGGAAGAGTTGTAGCTTATGCTTCGAGACAGTTGAAGGTTCACGAGAAGAATTACTCCACCCATGACATATAGTTAGCGGCTGTGGTTTTTGCTTTGAAGATTTGGAGACACCACCTTTATGGTGAGAAATGCACAGTCTACACCAACCACAAGAGTTTGAAATATTTGATGACTACAAAAAAATTGAATCTTAGACAGCGTAGGTGGTTAGAGCATCTTAAAGACTATGACCTCACAATAGAGTACCATCCGTGTAAAGCAAATGTAGTGGTCGATGCTTTGAGTAGGAAGGTGGCAGTTGAGTTGCGAGCTATGTTTGCAAGATTGAGTGTGTCTCAGGATGGCGGTTTGATAGCCGAGCTATAGGTAAAACCTTCGTTAGTTCAGTTGATTCAAGAGAAACAGTTGCAAGACAGATCTTTGGCACCTCACGTGCAAGATATAGCCGAGGGTAAACCCACAGATTTCTGCTTTTGTGAGAATGGGATCTTATGTTTCAAGAATAGAGTAGTTGTTCCAGAAGATGCCGAGTTGAGACGTACTATTTTGAATGAAGCTCATAACAATCCTTTTGCTTTGCATCCGAGTAGTACAAAGATGTATCGTGGGTTGAAAGATGAGTACTTCTAGATTGGGTTAAAGAAAGATGTGGCTGAGTATGTGAGTAGATGTATGGTTTGCCAACGTGTTAAGGCCGAGCATCAGTTTCCTTCAGGTTTGTTACAGCCGTTGAAGATTCCAGAATGGAAGTGGGAACATATTACTATGGATTTTGTGTTAGGTTTATCGTTGACTCATTCGAAGAAGAATTCAGTATGGGTAATAGTTGACAGATTCACTAAGTGTGCCCATTTCATACCTATTTATACTACTTACACCTTAGACAGGTTGGTCGAGTTGTATATCAGTGACATTGTGAGGCTGCATGGTGTACCAAAGTCTATTGTAACCCCCTTAGCCCGGTCTAGACGGTTGACCCCAACCGAGGTGATTACACGGAGAAAACTGAAGCAAACTCGTTAAAGCCGACTCCAATTGACGACCCTTTTTATTTTTATCTTTTCTAGTTGTAAATTACATGCTATGTGATCTCCAAAGAGCATAGGAAGAAACGACACAACGATCGGAATTTGTTTGGGGTTTAATTACGCCAATTAGACATTTAGGGTCCAAAATGTAATTTCTACAATTACAAGGACTTTTCTAATTTTAAGGTTACCAATATTCAATAAGTCATGTTTCATGCTTCTCTGTAAATTTTCATCACAATCAGACCTACCATACTCATCCAATTGCATACATGAAGTTCAAGGACTAAAAGGTAACATTTTGAAACTTCAAAAGATACCATTAACTAAAATTAACGATCGTGTATCGATACGCCTAGGGACCATATCGATACGCGGGGAGGCAGTGACCAAACTCGTTGAAAAAGTATTGATACGGTCTCCCGCGTATCGATACGCCCTTCAAACTTAGCTTACCCGTATCGAAACACTTTCCATCTATATCGATACCCCTGTACAAAAAGGTGCAAGTTTGGCTTATGTGTATCGATACGCAAGCCCGATTATCGATACGCATACCAAAAATGTCCCACAAACAGCCCCAAATTCGTATCGAACTTCAACATTTCATCACCAAATCATATGGATATGTTTATAGCATCCACTCTATCATATAAGCATGCAATTCTAAGCACATGGTAAACATTTGATAGATCATCACAAGCATAGCAAGGGATATAATAGAGCATGCTTAAACCACAAACCATTAGCATACCAAAAGGGCAAGGTAAAACATCAAAACCATTATAAAGGTCTTCTACAAACCAAGTAGGACACATATAACTTGCATTAACATTAGGGAGTCCAAAACACATCTCCCAAAATAAACCAATAAAATCCCATTGCCATATATCATTACTGAAGTAAAAGTATAACACCATACTTGAGCTTAACAATCATTGAATTCCTTTAAGCCTCCTTGTATCACCCCTCACTCGGTTTAGTCGTAAATCGGATAAGGAGCGTTACTCACGCAAGGAAAAACACGAACATACAAAAACTTTTGCCTAACTTTCCTCTAATAGGTAAGTTAGACTTCTAATCAAACAATCATCATGAATCATATTACAATCAAACCATAACATTTGAACAACATGTACATGACTAAACTAACCATTTTAAATGCCAAGCAAACCAGATATTAAATCCTTGCATTTACAATATCATCTGAGCAAAACAATACTATGTTGTAGCAAATGAGCATTCATCATTCTTAAATCATGATAAGCAATCAAAGCATGAATCAATACATCTATCAATCATCAAAGCTTCCAAGACATCATATATCGCAACATAAAGCCATCCATACTCATATACCATAGCAGAATACCTAGATTAACTAGGCTACCAAACAAGTCACATTAGCAAGTTATTCATGCCATATCATAGCAAATATATATATAGCCTTTCTTAGGCTCAAAATGCATGAATATGAAATCTAGATACAAGACTAAGGCCACCAACTAGGAGTATACAAAAAGTCATAAGCATACTTGTGCTTTAGCTTGTCTTGCCTTGCCTCCAACTCAACGTAGCTTGCAATCTATTAACCTGTATTTTGGGAAGAATGAAAACAAGAGTGATAAGTACGGTTAAGTACTTAGTGAGGTAGCAACCTAAGCTAGGTGAGTTTATTCAAATTTTCAAGTGTACCTTATTCAAAGGAGACCTAGCTAGGTTCATGAAGATCAAACCTATACAAGAATACAAGACATTCGAATAGTCTAGATCATGCAGCACATTATATCATTTCATATAATTACTCATCCATAGCCATGGCTTTTCATATTCATGTGCATACATATCACTGGTCAATTCCAAGCCAACATTACATATTATCATCATGATCATGGATTCATAGCAACATCTCAAATGCCATGGCATATCACAAGTTAAAATCAATGGATTCAATATTCATTTCATGCACATGTGATAGCAGCTTTGCATTATCAGGATTATACCATGCAATTCAAGTATAAGCTCAAGTCAAGTTTCATTTAAAATTCATAGGATATTCAAGCTTTGCTATAGCAATATTAGATAATCATTTCAAGTTTAGGCCTTGGTATGTAGTCAAGTCTAGGTAATCGAGTCACCAACCAAACTGTCGCCAAATCAAGATGCACCGTAGTGATGGTCATATCCCTCCTACTGTCGCCAAAGACCATAACACACATCCCTCATATTGTCGCCAATTAAAGGCCTTAGCCCGGTCCGTAGACCACCCAACACATAAATGAGCTCAAGAATCTATGGCATGCCATCCTACCTATGACTCACTAGCTACCAAGGCATCATTTAGTTTGGTGTTCATTTATCAAGATACATGTGATAATCAAGGCAAGAATCAAGGCATGTTCAAGGCACATTTCAAGCTTATCCAAGATGTCATTAGACATTAAACAAGATCGGGGAGCCCTTAGGCTAGTGAACCCTAGTTCATTATCACAATATATCATTCTTTAAACATGATTCATAAAGTATTTAATCTAGGCATTCAAGATATTAAACATGTCATGGCATTCAGGGCATTAAACATGTCACAGCATCATGCAATCATACAAGGTCTAATACGCATTATGCATTTATCAAGCTTAGTGTATACCATTCTTCCCTTAGTTAATTACCGAATATAATTTAAGTCCATTTTCATATAAACATCTAAATAAAGCATAATCATAATCAAGCTTGGTTAGGACCTAAGTCCCAACCCTATTGATAGCTACACTCACTAGAACTCCAAGCTAGTCTTGAATGCTAATCCCCTTGTTTCTTTCCTTTGTTTACCCAGCTTTGATGCCCTCACAAGCCTCTTCTACCTCTTGGTCTATCATTTCATGTATTAATAATACAAATACCTCACAAGCCTTTAACATGTTCAAAAACGCAGATTTCTGCAGGTTGTTCTACTTGTACGAATCTAGGCAGTTTAGGTGTTCTAACATGTTTCTACTTTGTATATTTAGTTTTTTTAAAATAAATTCAATCACAAAGCCAGCAATTCATATGAACAATCGAGCATCTAATCCTAATTTTCCAGAAATAAACAAACCATAATTCAATAAAATAAACAAGCTTTCAAGAACAAGATCGGTAATAACATAAACACTTACATTAATTTTAATCGAACATGCATGCAAATTCTAGAATAGATTTCCAGCCCAATCTTGTGTTTTCTTCATTTCTCTCTCTCTCTCTCTAATTTCTCTCTTATTTTTCTTTTGTTTTCCTTGCATGGTTTCGGTGGTGTGAAGGAGAAAGAAGATGACACCATTTGGTGTCTTGTTTGTGGGTTTTGTCGTGTGTCCCACTATCCCCTTTTGGGTGGCGATGGTGATGATACATGGTTGTTGTTACAACCAAGTATTTACCATTTTATTATTATAATACTTAGTTAATATAATGTAACTAGTGTTTATAATATCTAGTCATAATTTCCTAGCTTTAAATCTTACATTTTAATTCTAGTTTAAAAATTGTTTATACACTTACTTTCTATTATAACCATAAGCTTATATATATATATATACCTACAACCCTTAGACACATTTTCCACAACATATAATCATGGAACAATAATTGCTATAGCATACGAACTTTAAACATATTTGCCATAACATATAACCATGACACATTTCTTTTTTAACAATTCTACTAGGCTAGAATTTGGGGCATTACTCTCCTTGCTGCCCAAAATGTGTCAATTATCTGCATTGTTGGTAAAAGAGAGCGTAAGCACAATATGTTAGTGAGGCATGCTCTAGAAACACCAACACAACAATGCAAGCAGTAAAACTCTATCTTGAAAACCATTTCTAAAACCATGCTCTTTCTATCTCATGCTTGAAATCCATTTCAAAGCAAAACATCATTTGAAAATCACATGTACCATTTATCTATCTATCTCATGCATTCAACCAATGCAAATCTCATGGCAAAGCAACACATGTTTGATATACAAAAGCATTTCATAATCTCAAAATCTCAAATGCATTTCTCATAGCATAAAATCATTTCAAAGCTTGGTACATGTGAATCAAGTACATTCTCATATATTGGCATTTCATATTCTAACTTTACTCGGATATGCGGATAGTTTGACACAAGGTCAAGTCCTACCCAGGTGGGATCTCGCCACTGGAATCTTATGGCGGTATCTATCTTCGCCACAAAGCTTGGGTGTTTCACCAAGACCTATCCCGATGGTATCTCTCATCATCGGACTCTCACTTTGGATCGGGATGGTACTACCCCCATTGCCTGACTCCAAAGAGCACGTACGAATTTTAGTTTATAGTGCACTTTACATCCTATTGGTCGACCAATTATATCCGGTAATATCTCATCATTTATGCCAATATATTACATTAAAATCATCATCTCACCTACTGTTTTGATGCAACATTTCTAAATCATTCTCATCTCATTTCAAAATCACAATTCATGCATAATGTAACCCCCTTAACCCGGCCTAGACGGTTGACCCGAATTAAGAAAGTCACACGGGGAAAACCAAAGTCAACCCGAAAGTCAACCTTGATTAACGACCCTTTTTTTTCTTTTTAAACTTTTCTAGATGCACATTAGCCCTAGTTATGATCATACAAACAACATACTCAAAGATCATAAACATCAGAGATCAAACAGGGACCCAATTGAACAATTTACAACTTTAGAGACCAAATTGTAAATTCTGTAAATTATAAGGCCTTAACCCAAATTAAAGTTACCATCTTGAAATTAATCAGGTTTCATGCTTCTCTGTCAAATTTCAGCTCAAACGGACATCCCAAACTCATACAATTGCACAAACAAGATTCAGGACCAAAATGCAAACATTCCAAAACATTTAACTGCCAATGTCAGCCCCCAACGGTCGGACGTTCCGAAACAGGGAGAGCCCGTTTCGAAACGCGGGGCCGTTCCGCAACGCGTACCGAAACGAGAGCTGGAAGAGAGCTTCCCGTTTCGAAACGATGCCTACCGTTTCGAACGCCTGGGTTAATTCAAGGCACTCGTTCCGAAACGGTAGCCACTGTTCCGAAACACCCTGCACAGAATGCAGCAAAAGGCTTCCTTAAACATGCAATTGATCAACCATACATGCTCCAAATGCTACCAAACTTTACCAGCAACCCATACAACATATAAGAGACATATTTGCATCAACCAATCAA
Source organism: Hibiscus tridactylites (assembly GCA_958450335.1). Classification (NCBI taxonomy): domain Eukaryota; kingdom Viridiplantae; phylum Streptophyta; class Magnoliopsida; order Malvales; family Malvaceae; genus Hibiscus; species Hibiscus tridactylites. Next base: position 41,824,282 of record OY288280.1, read on the forward strand.
CACATTAACATCATATACGAAAAGCCCCAATTCTAATGGCATGCTTCCTACACAAGCAAACCATTCAAGCATAAAACTTCCAAAACAAGCATATAATGGCCAAATACAAAAACCAGCAATCTCAACAACATTCAACATACTTAGGGAGTACAAAACATCTCCCAAAACATTCACAAAGGTCCCCCATTGCCAAATGCCCAAAAGCTAAAGTGTGTTTAAGGAAAACCTTCCCATACTTGAGCTTAATTTCTCACTTGGTTGCTTGTCTTCCTTGCTGCCCTCAAAGCTCCTTAATGTTCTGAATTATTGGTTTAAGAAAAAGGAAGAGAGCGTAAGCAATAGCTTAGTGAGGAATGCTCATTAAAACCATTCAATAATGCATTTATAAAACACTTTATAAATCATGCTTCAAATCAACATTTACCCATGCTCAAAGCAATTTAAACAAGCATTACATGCTTCTATATCAATACATGTCATATTGGCCACAAGTGATAAGTTCCATCTTTTTAAAACAAGATCAACATAAGACTCACACATGGACTTTTAAACACCATTGTGATCTTATAATGCTCAAGAACCACACAAGGACTTTTAACCACCTTTGTGTTCTTTCCCAAGGACTTTTAAACACCTTGGCCCCAAGGACTTTTAAACACCTTGGCCCATGGACTTTTAAACACCATGGCAAGGACCACACAAGGACTTTTAACCACCTTTGTGTCCTTAACAAGAACCATCCAAGGACTTTTAACCACCTTGATGTTCTTAAGTAACAAGGCTCACTCAAGGACTTTTAACCACCTTAGTGACCTTAACAAGAATCATCATGGACTTTTAACCACCATGAAGTTCTTAGAATCCACAAGGCTCACTCAAGGACTTTTAACCACCTTAGTGACGTTAACCTTTTCAAAACATCACTTGCCAATATACATCATTTTCATCAATTAATCCACTGTTTTAAAGCATTAAACCAAGCCATATTCATCATGCATTTTAAAGCATCAAACCACATTTAATCAATGTTCAAAAACAAGGAACTCTTACCTTGAGCTTCCTTCAACATATGGCTTACAAAATCAGCAATAACCATGCTAAAACATGCTTTCAAAACAGAATTTAAATCATGCAATAAACCACATTGCATCACAACAAACCATGGCCACCACTTAGAGAGTTTTTCCGAAAACTTACACTTGAGCTTAGCAAAGTTGTTTAGACTTAAACTAAGCTCCCAAGACATTGGTTTCAAAGCTGAAAACCCATTTTCACTCACCGATTCCACTTCGACTCTTGCCGAAGCACCAATTCAAGCTTCCAAAACACCAACACTTGGATCCAAAGATGACTCCCCTGTTTTAAACACATCAAAGCAGAGGATTAATGCATCATCATGCATTAATAGCTTCAATGAAAGCACCTAAACTCGCTGCTCTCATCCACACTCCATTTTCGGCCACCAAACACAACCGAAAATGCCTCCAAACAACTCCTCAACAAAGCCCAGCCATAAACCATCAAAACCAAACATCCTTTAACATCATTTAACATCTAAAAAGAACCTAATAACATCCTTATACCTCCAGCAACATCAGATCCACAAGATCATCTCAAAAACAACCAAGAATCACAAGCTAAACTTAGGAAATTCAACCTATCCGGGATTGCATTAATCAAAACTCAATTACATATCAAATTAATGTTCATTAATCATCAAAAACACATCTCAAATCACAGCTTTAACAGATCTAACGAAAATTGACCAAAAATCACCAAATCTTGCATTTTAAGCCAAGATCCATTTCATAACTTTAAAAGCCATTTATAAAACATCAATTAAGGATTGAGAACTTAGGAATTTCAGTAAAGAACTGATAGTTTAGAGGAGAAGGACGTTCTTACCTCCAAACTTGAGTTTTCTCCTCTTTTGGAACCAAAAAGCTTGAAGAAACCACTTGCAAATGGTGAGGTTTTGTTGATGTGATGATTAGGAATCAAAAGAGAATTGAAAAGGAAGATTTAAGTGACAAAATCAGAAAGAAATCTCTGGAGAGAAAGTGTTTGGGTTGAGAGAAAATGAGAGAAAAGGAAAATTGGAAGTTAGTTACAAAATAGCCAAAATGATTTTTCCCTCCACTTTTCTTTAGCTTTAAAATCAGAATTAAACCTTAAAATATCTTAGAAAAATCTGGAGAAACTCCCTTTGGGTAAATAGCTCCTTAAAGATTCAAAGTTTCAATCCTTTCTAAAACAGTCATGCAACTTACAAAAATTACATTTTGGTCACTAGCAAAAATGTCACCCTTCCAAACCTCATTTTGTAAAATTGATTTCACAGTTCACTTATATATATTAAAAGATGATTTTAGAACATTTTTCCATATTTTTAATGCAACCCGAACTAGGCTTTCCTAATTCCACCTTTTTAGATTCGAACAGCACTTTGACCAAACCGGTCAACGCTCAAACTTCCAAGCCCAAAACCGGGGCGTTACAACTCTCCCCCCCCCTTAAGAAATTTCGTCCCCGAAATTTACCTGAAGGAAAGAGATAAGGAAACTGCTTCAGCATGTCTTCCTTCCGCTCCCACGTGGCTTCCTCAACACCTCGATGCTTCCAAAGCACCTTCACCAACTTGATGGTCTTGCCACGAAGAACCTTGCTATCCGAATCCAGAACCTTCACCAGTTCCTCATCATAGGTCAAATCCGGATTCAATTCCACTTCCTCCACAGGCATCACATGCGAAGGATCAGATCTATACTTCCGGAGCATAGAAACATGAAACACATCATGAATCTTCTCCAACTCTTGAGGTAGCCTCAACCGATACGCAACAGAACCCACACGCTCAACCACCTCATATGGTCCAATGTACCTAGGGCTCAACTTACCCTTCCGGCCAAACCTCATCACCTTCTTCCAAGGCGAAACGTTCAAGAACACACGGTCACCCACCGCATACTCAATCTCCTTACGCTTCAAATCCGCGTAAGACTTCTGCCGATCAGAAGTAGCCTTCAACCGCTCACAAATGAGCTTCACCTTCTCGGTGGTCCCTTTCAACAAAGCCGGCATCGAAACCAACTTTTGACCAGTTTCAGCCCAACAAAGAGGAGTCCTACACTTCCTCCCATACAAAGCCTCATAAGGTGCCATCTGTATACTTGCCTGATAACTATTGTTATAAGCAAACTCCACCAAAGGCAAATGCTTCTCCCAAGAACCTTGGAACTCAATCACGCAGCACCTCAACATATCCTCCAAAATCTGGATAACTCGCTCAGATTGACCATCCGACTGAGGATGATAGGATGTACTGAAATTCAACCTTGTACCCAAAGCTTGATGCAAACACTGTCAGAAACGCGATGTGAACCTCGGATCCCTATCCGACACAATCGACTTAGGCACACCATGCAGCCGCACAATCTCAGCAATGTACAGCTCCGCAAGCTTATCCAAAGAAAACGTAGTATGCACAGGCAAGAAATGCGCACACTTCGTCAGGCGATCCACAATCACCCAAACCGAATTCTTCTTCGACGGAGACAAAGGTAAACCAGATACAAAATCCATGGTAACCCTCTCCCACTTCCATTCAGGGATTCTCAACGGTTGCAACAAACCTGAAGGAACCTGATGCTCAGCCTTAACTCGCTGACACACCAAACACTTGCTCACAAACTCCGCAACATCCTTTTTCAAACCCACCCAATAGTACTCATCACGAAGATCGTGACACATCTTAGTACTACCAGGGTGCATAGCAAAAGGACTACTATGACCTTCAGTCAGAATAGCACGCCTCAACTCAGCATCATTAGGCACTACTATACGACTCCCAAAACCCAACACACCATCATCATTAAAGCAGAAATCCGAAGGTCTACCCTCCACGATATCCTGAACATGAGACACCAAGGAATCATCCAGCAACTGCTTTTCCTTGATCAACTGAACCATAGATGGTTTCACTTGCAACTCAGCTACAAGACCACCATCACGCGATATACTCAAGCTGGCAAACATAGCCCTCAGCTCAACAGCTACCTTCCTACTCAAGGCATCCGCAACAACATTAGCCTTTTCCCGGATGGTACTCAATCGTCAGGTCATAATCCTTGAGCAACTCCAACCAACGCCGCTGCCTAAGATTCAACTCTTTCTGAGACATTAGATACCTCAAACTCTTATGATCCGTGTACACAGTACACTTCTCACCATACAGATAATGTCTCCAAATCTTCAGAGCAAAAACCACTGCAGCCAACTCAATATCATGCGTAGGATAATTGCGCTCATGCACTTTCAACTGCCGTGATGCATAAGCCACAACCTTACCCTCTTGCATCAGCACACATCCCAAACCAACATAGGACAATCTCGCCTCAAATGATCTGCGGATCCACAATTCCAGCACCCATTACCAGCTGCCACAACAGGAGCTTGCACCTCCCTCACAGCACGAGGACAGTCACGCTTCATGTGACCACGTGATCCACAAATCCAACAAGCACTCGGATCAGCTCTAGCATTGCCTCCCCGAGCAGGTGCTCCACCACCTCTCTTAGCTGAGGACTGATACTTCTGATCACGTCCCCTCTTGTTCCGTCCACCACCGGAACTAAACTCAGCAGCTCGCTTACCAGAACTTGCTCCAGCACCTCTAGCAGATAAACCCAAGTTCATCTCAATATCCTTGGCTCGGTCCACCAACACATCAAAATCATCATACTCGGTGGCCAGCACATACATTTTCACATCCGTCACTAAACCATAACGGAATCTTTCGCACCCTTTCCGCTCATCAGGTACCAGCTCAGGTGCATACTGACTGAGTCGCACAAACTGCACCTCATACTCAGCCACAGTCATGCTCCCCTGGGTAAGAGACATGAACTCACGCTTCTTTTCATCAAGATATCTCACACCAAGATATCTCCTCTTGAACGCATTCTGAAAGAATGTCCAAGTCATAACAGCTTCAGCTATCCCAGCTATAGTGGTCGTCCACCACGTATATGCATCATCCTGAAGCAAGGATACAACACAACCCAGCTTTTGCACATCCGTGCAACTCATCTGACCCAAGATCCTCTTGGTACTCTCTAGCCAAGCTTCAGAACCTTCAGCAGACATACCCCTGAACTCAGTCCCACCAAGACTGCGTAAACGCTCCAAAGGTAGTCTAACACCAGCATCTCCCTGATGCCCAGCTCCTTGAGCTCCAGCTACTGCCGCTCGAAAAGCACCCGCAATAGCTTGCACCAACATCGTCATGTCAGGCATAGCTTGCCCCTGACCAACCTCAGGTCCAGCAGCTCCAGCATCAGCTGCAGCTTCAGCTCTTTCACCCTCAGCACCACCACCAGGTGGAGGAGGAGGTAACACCGTACTACCCGCGTTTTCCTCATTCTCATTCTCATGGGGAGCCGTAGCTCGCACATTACTTCTCAACTCTCTACGTGGTGCCATACTTTAACCATGCAATCACAATGCAAATAAACAAAGTTAGGTCCAGCAAGGTAAGCAATCCAAGTACTCAAGCTCAATTTCATTCAAAATCAACATCATTACTTAGCTTTGATTTGGCAATGGGTACCCACAACATGCTACATCACAGCATACAACTCAATTGCATCAAAATCACAAGCCAATAAACATGCTTTCAATCAATCAAGCATACATAGCATACATACTCCAATCATGCACACATTCATTCCCAATTACTCGAGAACTCAGCTCTGATACCACCAAATGTAACCCCCATAACCCGGCCTAGACGGTTGACCCGAATTAAGAAAGTCACACGGGGAAAACCAAAGTCAACCCGAAAGTCAACCTTGATTAACGACCCTTTTTTTTCTTTTTAAACTTGTCTAGATGCACATTAGCCCTAGTTATGATCATACAAACAACATACTCAAAGATCATAAACATCAGAGATCAAACAAGGACCCAATTGAACAATTTACAACTTTAGGGACCAAATTGTAAATTTTGTAAATTATAAGGCCTTAACCCAAATTAAAGTTACCATCTTGAAATTAATCAGGTTTCATGCTTCTCTGTCAAATTTCAGCTCAAACGGACATCCCAAACTCATACAATTGCACAAACAAGATTCAGGACCAAAATGCAAACATTCCAAAACATTTAACTGCCAATGTCAGCCCCCAACGGTCGGACGTTCCGAAACAGGGAGAGCCCGTTTTGAAACGCGGGGTCGTTCCGCAACGCGTACCGAAACGAGGGCTGGCAGAGAGCTTCCTGTTTCGAAACGATGCCTACCGTTTCGAACGCCTGGGTTAATTCAAGGCACCCGTTCCGAAACGGTAGCCACTGTTCCGAAACGCCCTGCACAGAATGCAGCAAAAGGCTTCCTTAAACATGCAATTGATCAACCATACATGCTCCAAATGCTACCAAACTTTACCAGCAACCCATACAACATATAAGAGACATATTTGCATCAACCAATCAACACATTAACATCATATACGAAAAGCCCCAATTCTAATGGCATGCTTCCTACACAAGCAAACCATTCAAGCATAAAACTTCCAAAACAAGCATATAATGGCCAAATACAAAAACCAGCAATCTCAACAACATTCAACATACTTAGGGAGTACAAAACATCTCCCAAAACATTCACAAAGGTCCCCCATTGCCAAATGTCCAAAAGCTAAAGTGTGTTTAAGGAAAACCTTCCCATACTTGAGCTTAATTTCTCACTTGGTTGCTTGTCTTCCTTGCTGCCCTCAAAGCTCCTTAATGTTCTGAATTATTGGTTTAAGAAAAAGGAAGAGAGCGTAAGCAATAGCTTAGTGAGGAATGCTCATTAAAACCATTCAATAATGCATTTATAAAACACTTTATAAATCATGCTTCAAATCAACATTTACCCATGCTCAAAGCAATTTAAACAAGCATTACATGCTTCTATATCAATACATGTCATATTGGCCACAAGTGATAAGTTCCATCTTTTTAAAATAAGATCAACATAAGACTCACACATGGACTTTTAAACACCATTGTGATCTTATAATGCTCAAGAACCACACAAGGACTTTTAACCACCTTTGTGTTCTTTCCCAAGGACTTTTAAACACCTTGGCCCCAAGGACTTTTAAACACCTTGGCCCATGGACTTTTAAACACCATGGCAAGGACCACACAAGGACTTTTAACCACCTTTGTGTCCTTAACAAGAACCATCCAAGGACTTTTAACCACCTTGATGTTCTTAAGTAACAAGGCTCACTCAAGGACTTTTAACCACCTTAGTGACCTTAACAAGAATCATCATGGACTTTTAACCACCATGAAGTTCTTAGAATCCACAAGGCTCACTCAAGGACTTTTAACCACCTTAGTGACCTTAACCTTTTCAAAACATCACTTGCCAATATACATCATTTTCATCAATTAATCCACTATTTTAAAGCATTAAACCAAGCCATATTCATCATGCATTTTAAAGCATCAAACCACATTTAATCAATGTTCAAAAACAAGGAACTCTTACCTTGAGCTTCCTTCAACATATGGCTTACAAAATCAGCAATAACCATGCTAAAACATGCTTTCAAAACAGAATTTAAATCATGCAATAAACCACATTGCATCACAACAAACCATGGCCACCACTTAGAGAGTTTTTCCGAAAACTTACACTTGAGCTTAGCAAAGTTGTTTAGACTTAAACTAAGCTCCCAAGACATTGGTTTCAAAGCTGAAAACCTATTTTCACTCACCGATTCCACTTCGCCTCTTGCCGAAGCACCAATTCAAGCTTCCAAAACACCAACACTTGGATCCAAAGATGACTCCCCTGTTTTAAACACATCAAAGCAGAGGATTAATGCATCATCATGCATTAATAGCTTCAATGAAAGCACCTAAACTCGCTGCTCTCATCCACACTCCATTTTCGGCCACCAAACACAACCGAAAATGCCTCCAAACAACTCCTCAACAAAGCCCAGCCATAAACCATCAAAACCAAACATCATTTAACATCTAAAAAGAACCTAATAACATCCTTATACCTCCAGCAACATCAGATCCACAAGATCACCTCAAAAACAACCAAGAATCACAAGCTAAACTTAGGAAATTCAACCTATCCGGGATTGCATTAATCAAAACTCAATTCCATATCAAATTAATGTTCATTAATCATCAAAAACACATCTCAAATCACAGCTTTAACAGATCTAACGAAAATTGACCAAAAATCACCAAATCTTGCATTTTAAGCCAAGATCCATTTCATAACTTTAAAATCCATTTATAAAACATCAATTAAAGATTGAGAACTTAGGAATTTCAGTAAAGAAACTGATAGTTTAGAGGAGAAGGACGTTCTTACCTCCAAACTTGAGTTTTCTCCTCTTTTGGAACCAAAAAGCTTGAAGAAACACTTACAAATGGTGAGGTTTTGTTGACGTGATGATTAGGAATCAAAAGAGAATTGAAAAGGAAGATTTAAGTGACAAAATCAGAAAGAAATCTCTGGAGAGAAAGTGTTTGGGTTGAGAGAAAATGAGAGAAAAGGAAAATTGGAAGTTAGTTACAAAATAAGCCAAAATGATTTTTCCCTCCACTTTTCTTTAGCTTTAAAATCAGAATTAAACTTAAAATATCTTAGAAAAATCTGGAGAAACTCCCTTTGGGTAAATAGCTCCTTAAAGATTCAAAGTTTCAATCCTTTCTAAAACAGTCACGCAACTTACAAAAATTACATTTTGGTCACTAGCAAAAATGTCACCCTTCCAAACCTCATTTTGTAAAATTGATTTCACAGTTCACTTATATATATTAAAAGATGATTTTAGAACATTTTTCCATATTTTTAATGCAACCCGAACTAGGCTTTCCTAATTTCACCTTTTTAGATTCGAGCAGCACTTTGACCAAACCGGTCAACGCTCAAACTTCCAAGCCCAAAACCGGGCGTTACACATAACATTTAATCAAGATCTCAAAACTCTTTGCAATGTTGTTCTATCTCATGGATCAATGTAAAACATCTTCTCATGTCATAAATCATGCATAAAATAGTAGGAATTTGTCTATCTCAAATCAAGAGCATGTCAAAACATTTAGGGGCATCATCCACATTTCGAGAGCAAATCTAAACATACTTACTTCCGGACTTAGGATGGTGTTTCAAACCAATCCTAAATCCTCAAAACTTGTTTCCTTGTCCCTCAAGGACGTCTAAAACCATTTTCACTCACCGATATCGTTTCTCTTGCTTGTCGAAACGATTTCTAAGCTTCCGGCACTTCCGAATCAACACCAAACGCGTCCGAAGATGTCTCCCTTGTTCATTACACATGAGAGCAGAGGATTAATGCACCATCATGCATAAAATTACCAGCCACTCATTCTAACTGCATGCTTACTCAAAACTAGCATTTCGGCTATCGAAAATAACCGAAATCACTTCCAAACTTTCTCAAATCAAAGCCCAACCAAGATCTATCAATTCTAACCCTCAATCAACATAAAAAATCAACATAAACACGACCTTATACCTCCAGCAATAGCATATCACCAAAACACCTCAAAAACCACAATCTAGCATCTCAAACTTAGGAAACCAAACCTATTCGGGATTAATTTGTTAAAACCTATTCTCATCATCAAATAACATCCAAAATATGTTAGAATCAACTCAATCAGAGCTTATCATAGAAATACAAAAATCACCAAGATCTCATCAAGAATCTTGATTTTAACAACTATTTCATGTTTATAACATTAAAACAACTCAAAAACCAGTTAACAAAGATTGATAACTTGAGAATTTCAGTAAAGAATTGATCATTAGAGGAGAAGGACGATGCTTACCTCTAATGGTTGATCTCTCCTTAATTTGGCAAGTTTCCTTGAAAATCCAAGGATTTGATGAAACAAAGATATGAAATCTTTTGAAGATGAAATCCCAGCAAACAAGATGGAAATCAGAGGTTCTTTGATGAGAGAAAAGTGTTTGGATGATTGGAAGTTGAGAGAAAATGAAAAGAGAGAAAGCTATCGTAAAGTTGGTTATGAAAAGTCAACCTTTGATTTTCTTTTAACTCCCTTTTTATTTCTTAATAAAATCATTATTAAAAGCCCCCGAATTAAAGAGAAATCTGATGGAAAACAAATGGTAAAACTAGCTCCTAAAAAGATTCAAAGTTTCAATCTTTTATAAAATAGTCACTAGCCAACTTTTGCAAAAACTGTATTTTGGCCACTATACCAAAATGTAATATTTCCAAAGCTTATTTTGTAAATTGTTTTCACACAATCATTTATATAATAAATGAGGATTTTTAGATATTTTCATATTTTTAAAACATCTCGAACTATGTTTTTTTTTTCCTAAACCAACCTCAAGGGTTCGAACCGTTCCCGACCGGCCCGATTCACGTCTGAAACATCTAGGCCTAAAACCAGGGTGTTACATCTATTGTGTCACACAGAGATCCAAGATTTATAGCTAGATTTTGGGAGTGTTTGCATCGTGCCTTGGGGACTTGGTTGAACTTCAGTACTTCGTATCACCCACAGTCAGATGTCTGTTTGAGAGAGTTATTCAGGTGTTGGAGGACATGTTGAGGTGTTGTATCATCGACTTTTAGGGTACATGGGAAAAACATCTACCGCTAGTAGAGTTTGCGTACAATAACAGTTATCAGGCTAGTATTCATATGGCACCGTATGAAGCTCTGTATGGTAGGAAATGTAGAACACATGTTTGTTGAGCCGAAGTCCGGACATAAGCTTGTACTATGCCAGACTTGCTTAAGGGCACTACCGAGAAGGTAAAACTGATTAGTGATCGCTTGAAGGCAGCTTCATACAGACAGAAACCGTATGCAGATTTGTAGAGGAAAGAGATTGAGTATGCTATCGGTGATAAAGTGTTCTTGAAGGTTTCCCCGTAGAAGAAGGTAATGAGGTTGGTAAAAAGGGGAAGTTGAGTCTGAGATTCATTGGTCTCTACGAGGTAGTTGAGAGGATTGGTCCCGTTGCATATAGGTTGAGATTGCCATCGAGCTTGAGAAGATTCATGATGCGTTCCATGTTTCGATGCTCCGAAAGTATAGATCAGATCTGTCTCATGTTATGCTAGTGGAAGAGATTGAATTGAATCTGGGTTTGTCATATAATGAAGACAGTTGAGATTCTTGCTACGGATAGTAAAGTTTTGCGTTTGAAGACCATTGAGTTAGTCAAGGTTTTGTGAGAAATCGGCGTGTGGAAGAAGCCACTTGGGAGAAAAGCGGATATGAAGAGCAATTTTCGTACCTCTTTCTATCAGGTAAATTTCGAGACGAAATTCCTTAAGTGGGGGAGAGTTGTAATGCCATGGGTTTAAGGTCTAGAGTTCGGACCGAGACTCGGGAAAGATTTGTAAATCGAGTTTTGGGGTTTCAAGTTGACTTTGAATGAAAATAGTTTCATAAAGGAGTTTTAAATAAAATTGAGTTTGAAGAATAAATACTAATAAAATAAGACAATAATGAATTTTTGTTGAAAGGGGGGGTTTAAGATAAAAGGGAAATAAAATATTATATTTCAAAAAAATTAGGGTTGCTAATCAGAGCGGAGCCTTAACGGGTTTCTTTTTGGTTTTCCTCGTGTAACCTGTTCGATTCGGTCTGGTGGCTAGGCCGGGTCGAGGGGGTTACATTTTGCAAATGGATTGAAATGATGATTTCAATGGTTTGAGAAATTGGTTTTAAATTACACTGATAGTGTTTTGTTTTGAGCACTCCTCACTAAGCCTAGTGTGCTTACGCTTTCTTTGTCCATCAATGCAGAAAATTAAAGGAGTGGAGCCAATAAGTGAGCAAGGAGGATCCAAGAGCTTCGTTCTTTGAAAGTATGGTTTTAAACTAGACTTTTAGTAATAAAGGCAATGGGGTTCATTGTTGATTTGTGAGTGTGTTTGTTAAACTCCCTATTTGATCAAGTTTATATTGTTGTTTTAAAGATGTAAATGGCCTTTATATGTTGGTTTGATTGGGACTAATGTTTTGAATGTTGGATGGTTTATTTTCTAGGAAGCATGCCTCTAGATTTCCTTTGAAGCATGATGTTGTTTCTTGATGATAATTTTGTGTTAGATTGGCATAGTTTGGTCTAGACAACTCGCCTCGGTTCAGTCTAGACTGTTGGCCGCTGCAGCGTCGAACTAGCTGTAGTGATGAAACTTCCTTTGCAGGGACATTAATAATACATCGACAATAGAGCAAAAAGGCTACACCACATACCACTCAACTATGGCCGTTGACTCGAAAATGCCACCGAACTTTAAAAAGTTCAAACTAACACTGAACTTTAGTTTGTGACTCGAAAATACCACTTCGCCGTTAACTCTTAACACCACCGTTAAGACAAAATGACGTCATTTTAGTGCAGCTGTTTTGAAGCCTATTTTATCCCTAAACGACATCGTTTTGCTGGAAGAAAAATATTAAAACTATGTGCTTGGAGGGGTTTGAACCCAAGACCTTCAAATAGAAAGCCTAAACGTTAATCAGTAAACCAACGCA